>OZ004704.1:20758443-21494958 GCA_963924515.1 Vespertilio murinus | reverse complement strand
AAAAAAATCAATAAAATATATTTTTTAAAAGAAAGATGGCTCTGCTCTCGTTGTGTGAGGTCCCCTGGCCTCCAGGGGGCGGGGGAGGGGTGTGTGTGGAGAGAAGGGCCGTGGGAAAGACCTGGCTTGGCTCTGTGACAAGCTGAATTACACAGGAGTGCCTAAGAAATGACGGCTAAATTGAACAAGCATCAACCACCTTTCCTCTCTGTTAGTCCTTGCATTAAGAAAGGGAGCTTTTAGCTTTTACCATGAAAGTTTAAGCTGTTTGCTTACGTGCAGGTTGTATCTGAGCCCAGGCTAAACTTACTTCTCATCCTAAAGCGTACATGTCAGAGGTTAATATGTCAGAGTGTTGAATGGCAAGTCAATGGTAAGCAGATTTGGGGAGACACAACCCAACAAACACTGTCCTTGGTGTGTCCTCTTCCAGGGACCCCCGGTTCACCTGACTGTGTAACGGAACCGGGAGACCCCGGAGGCGCCCCGCGCCCCGGCCAGTGGCAGGAGCTGCGCTGAGATGAATGAGGCAATTTCCCGTTGTGCTTAAAACACCGACCTGCCAGAACCGGTGACCTCTACCAGAGATACAGAAATTACTCATCTCTCCCCCTCCCTGCCTCCTTCTGCCCTTTCCTCACCCTCCCGGATAAACGGGGGCCTGTGGCAACCACGGGGTGCTAAAGAGAAGAAAGGGAGAGCAAAAGGGGAGAGTAGGGAAAACGACACGACGTTCAGTAATTAAAGACCAGTGGACTTGGTAAGAAACTCCGCAGCAAGACCTCGTACCAACTTCCAACACCGACTGTGGCACCAGGAGGGGCACCCAGACTGTTGCCGCCTGAACATTCTTAGACAGGATGTGGCACCAGCACTCCAGGTGGGAGGGGGCACGGGGTCCCCTGGCCGATGTGCTTCTCTCTGCCTAATCCTGGCCTTGCCGCTCTAGTAGGGGGAGGGGAGGTGGCATTTGAAAAAGCCCCTCTGCGATTCTGGAACCCTCTTCTCTGCCCTACGCTGAAGGTGACCTCTGCTCCGACATCAAATCCCATTCTGAGAAGTGACTTGTTCAAGGCCATAGGTCATTACCACTGACGCTGCATCGAAAACACAGCTCTAGCGTGTCCTCTGCCATTGCGTTTCACTATGTAGCCGCCTTGAATCTTCATTGCTGACCTCAGGCCTCCCTCCCTCCGCCCATGTGTCGTGCGGGCTGTGGGGGTTTTCCACTGCAGGTGGCGCTCTGGAATGTCACACCTGAGACCTTCTCCTAAAAAAAAACAAAAGCTCAGACGGGCGGTGCTGACCTTATTGAGTTTGTCAGGCGTGGCCGCGACATGTAACTCGAAGAGCAGCTCGGTAAGCATCCTCGCAAATTCTTCCCCCTTTTCCTCAGCGCCTGGAAACAGAAAACGACACAGGTAAGAGGCGGGATTTATTTTTCATCTTTTTGAATGTGGCGGCTCCCCCGGCCCACAGCCTGCCCTCCAGCTGCCAGCAAAGATGAGTGTCGCCCACTTAGGACGTGACAGCGAGGCCAGTGGGGGCTGCTGGGGACGCACAGCACTGGCTGGGGGGCCCCCAGGCTGGCCTGAAGGCGACGTGTGGGGAGGGGGGGAGGGACATATCTGTCTCACTGGCAGCTCTAGGTGGTCAGTAGCTATTTGCTGAAAGGATGACCGATGAATAAACGAATGGCCTTTCTCAGGCCTGAGTGGCCTGCTGCACCAACACTGCATTTACGACTTAAGAGTACTATCATGCCTAGCACTGCAACTCTGATGATACCCACAGCCTCTTGGCGTCCACAGAGCCACAGTGCCGAGCAAGCCAAATCAGTCTCCATGGAGGAGGCGATGTCTGATCTGAGCCTTCAAGCGTTGAGAAGGCAGCCCTGGCTGCTGTGCTCAGTGGTTAGAGGGTCTCGGGTTTGATTCCCTGTCAGAGACGTGTATCTGGGTCGCAGGTTCATTCCTCGGCCTTGGTCAGGGTGCATGCAGGAGGCAACCAATCGATGTATCTCACATCAACGTCTCTCTCTTTCTCTCTCTCACCCCCTCTCCCACTTCCATTCTATCCATAAAAAGCAATAGGAAAATATCCTCTGGTGAAGATTAAAAAAGAGAGAGAGAGAGAGAGAAGGCATTACACATGCACAAAGGAGAGTTGGGGGGGAGGGGTGAAAGGAGAAAAGGAGAGGGAGAAAGAAAGATGGAGGGAGGGAGACACATTTCATTAAAAGCTGAGACTCCCTCTCCACTGGGCGGAGGTGTTGGTCTCATCCTCTCTGGGGAGGCAGACTGAGAGGGACGGGGCCCAGCTGAGCACCAACAAGGTCGCACCCCCAAGCTGCCCGTCCCCCTCGTTCTGTAGGAGGCAGTGTGCCAGGGCAGCGGGAGCCTGGAAGGCATGGGCTCTACCCCAGCTCAGCCCCTGGCGGTCTGTGACATGGGGCCGGCCAAAGGACGCTCAGCTTCCAAACCCCCTCTGCAAATTTAGGGTAATGAAACCACACATCTTCTCTTTCTTTATTTCTTTCTTTTTTTAAATATTTTAATTGATTTCAGAGAGGAAGGGAAACGGGGAGAGAGATAGAAACATCAATGATGAGAGAGAATCATCCATCGGCTGCCTCCTGCATGCCCCCTCCTGAGGTTTGAGCCCACAACCCAGGCATGTGCCCTTGACCGGAATCGAACCTGGGACCCTTCAGTCCGCAGAGCGATGCTCTATCCACTGAGCCACACCGGACAGGCCACATCTTCTCTTTCATAGTGTTGTAAGGACCAGATAATATAACAGATGCAAAAAGCGTTTTATAGACACTGAAGTTTTCTTTCACTATACTGTTATGTGCTACAGAGATAGAACACAAGGAGATTAAACATATTTGGGAGTGGTCTACACTAACGTAGGAAACAAGAGCTTGGTGCAGTCCAGCTTTTAAACGTGCATTCATCCTGTAAGACGGGAAAATACGCCAGTGCGTCTGCCAAATATGTTAAGAAAAAAATCGCAGGGGAAAATGGAAGTGGACAAAAACAGACAATTAAAAAAAATGTTGCAACAAAGGATACTTATTACTGCAGCTCTCAGTCTGAATATATGGTGAAAAGACCTTCACCAAGGCAATAAAAATAGAAAATAGGCTTTTAAAATCTCTTCACAACAGTGGTAAACCGAATGAGAGATCTATGGCAGTGTGATAAAATTATATTCTGCTGGAAAAACAAACATGCAGATCACAAGCTAACATTAGTCAATGCAAGGGAGTATTAAATTTATCTAACAATAACAGTGTATCCGGAGACTATCAAATAAATTATTTAGGTGTTAGGAAGTGGTTCCAAGAAAGGATTTGATGAAAATGTTCTAATTTCTTCTCCAGTTTTGCTCTTGGATTGTCTGCTTACTACCTCCCACCCCCCACACAGACACTGATAAATTGTAAGACTCTATCATAATGGGATTGATTTAATAACAGCCCCGCTATTCTTCCCTCCCAGTTCTTCTTCAAGTGTTCGAGTGGCATTCCTATATTAAATTCATTAAAATCAAGAGTGGTTTGATAACCTGGAGATTCCCTTTGGGAAGACGGACGTACTGAGCGGGAGATGACAGGGTTCTGTGACTTAAGGAGAGACACTTCTTAAGCATGCTATTTAGGACTTTAATTTTTTTTTTGTCACATTAAAAACAAATACCAATTTACCGAAGCTTTCTCTACATGGGACAGGGACACATCATTTTCTATTTAACAGTATTGAATCAAGTTTCCTCTCCAAGAAATAGCACTAGTTGGGAAAGCAACAACTGCCTTAGCTTGCACTTGGCAACAACACTTCTTCGATGTGACAGGGAATTTGGGACCCCCCCCTTTTTTTTTTCTTTTTCCTTTCTGAACGAACTCCTACTAGGACCAAAGTCTACCTCAGGCATCCAGAAACTGAAGAGAGTCTCGATGGAGCGGCTCGATGGCTGAGTATCGACCCCGTGAATCAGAAATTCATGTTCGATTCCCGGGCACACGCCTGGGCGGCGGGCTTGACCCCCAGTGCGGGGCAGGCAGGAGGCAGCGGGCTGGTGATTCTCTCTCATCGTTTGATGTTTCTATACCTCTCCCTTCCTCTCTGAAACCAATACAAATATTTTAAAATATATTAAAAAAAAGAAAAAAAAGAAAAAGAAACGGAAAAGAAATAGCCTGGCTTTTATGGTGACTGTTACTCGGGAAAAGCTCATCTTGCGTCCAGCAGGCTAGCTGGGGTCTCCGCTTCCTCCCTGCTAACCCCAAGACCAGGCCGTCACCCTCTGTGACTTTAGAGAAACACACAAATGCTCAAACACACGAGTCTCCGTCAGTCTCTCTGCAATGGGCCTCTTCCCAGGCTTCAGTATAATTGATTCTTCTATTTTGATGCCGCGATCGTGGAGCTCGTTAAACCGGAGGCACGCCGGGTCACTTGGTGGGGCTAGTGCAGGAGATGGTATTTAAATGACAGTTTGCAAAAGCTCAGAATAATTTTTGCCCCGAGCACCGAGGCTGAAGCGTGGGAGCGCTGGTGTCCAAGCTCTGATTAAAGGGCCGTGGCACACCTGGGCACAGAGCACGTCGGAGACCTGACGGGATGAAGGCACGTTACCACACTCCGCGTGTGGGTGACACCAAGGGCAGCCATAGATAAGAGCTACACTTACTGCACCGTTACTGTTTTCCTGGCATTGTGTTAGCACTTTATTTATTTTTTAAATATATATTTTATTGATATTTTACAGAGAGGAAGGGAGAGAGCTAGAAACGTCGATGAGAGAAACATCAACCAGCTGCCTCTTGCACACCCCCTAAGGGGGATATGCCCGCAACCAAGGTACATGCCCTTGACCGGAATCGAACCCGGGACCTTTCAGTCCGCAGACGGATGCTCTACCACTGAGCTAAACCGGTTTCGGCAACACTTTAAATAATAATTAAAGCTAGCATTTTTGAGCGGTTCTGTGTGCCAGGCATCGTCATATATGTTCTTTCATACATTATCTAATTTGATCCTCCCGATAGTCCTTTTGAAAGTATGTGTCATTGTCTCCACTTTACAGGGGAGATGCTGAGTGTCAGAGAGGTTACACAGCTCGTTCGAGGCCATATAATGTGCAAACGGTGAACATATGCCCACTGGGACCCTTCAGATGGTTCTAGAAGCCAGCCCTGCCCTGTCCGTGGCTTGACCTTTTCAGCATAACCTTCGCAAACGCTGTACTCTAGTGCTTGGTGATGACATCGGGAAGAAATCCCTGTCCATGGACACAGCAAGTGTTGTACTGTATTCTGCTCCCAAATGGACAACATAATCATTAAGTGTGTCTAGCTTTTTTTTTAAAAAAAATTTTTTTATTGATATTTTACAGAGAGGAAGGGAGAGAGATAGAGAGCTAGAAACATCGACCAGCTGCCTCTTGCACACCCCCTACCGGGGATGTGCCCGCAACCAATGTACATGCCCTTGACCGGAATCGAACCTGGGACCTTTCAGTCCGCAGACCGACGCTCTACCACTGAGCCAAACCGGTTTTGGCTAAGTGTGTCTACCTTTGAGAGCATTTCCTCCCCCTCTCAAGGACGCCTCGCTTCTCACAAAACAGGTCCTCCCGTCCCGGGGGCCATGCCGGTGTCGGGAGAGCGCACCCGGCTCAGCTCAGCGATTGACAGCCTGGCACACAACGCTCCAGCGCGGGCCTTGGCGCAAACTGCACCGTGAGCTGGACTGTAGGCCACTTACAAATACATCCTAACTTCTACACGTGTACATGAAAAGGGAGAGGAAGACTGTGGGAAGAAATCCACGGAAATTCCTGCCCATCACCAATATAAATCACATCCAACAGCTTCTACGTGCAGATAAAAATCAGGCGTCGGAGCACACGCTCTCGCCATCAGGGCCCTGTTCAGTGCTTTGCCCTCCTCCTTCGCCTGACCACACCCGTTCACTGTGAGCCTGTGAGGTGGCGGGGACTGTGCTGGGGAAATAAAGACGCCTCAGTCAGGAGCTCCTGCCCCGCAAAAAAAGAGGGGATTATAGATGGATGGCACCAGCTCTTTGGGGTGTTTCAGAAGTGGGACAGAGGAGCACTGGGTTAAATATTTCTACCCTGCTCAAATGAGGATGTGCTTATTTTTTTTCTTTTATCCATTTTTAGTTTATTCTTTTTTTTAAAATTTATTTTTTTATTATTGTATTATATTGTGTACACATCTTACCACTGCCCCCCCCCCCCCCCCAATTCATGCCCTCCCTCCCAGAGTTCTGTGTTCGTTGGTTGTACTTATATTCATGCATACCAGTCCTTCGGTTGTTCTCTTATCTCCCCCCAGGTCTCCTTCCCCTCCCTGCTGACATTTGACAATTTGCTTGTTTTATGGTGACTGTCTCATGATCACATGAATAGAATCCGCTCCTCATTTGGCAGTCTGCTTGTTTTATGGTGGCTATCTCAGGACCATACGAATAGAGTCCGCTCCTCCTCTGGTTCTCACCACCCCTCCCCCTGGGTCCCACTGCTTCCCTTGGGACACACGGCTCACCCGGGGCACACGGCCCCCGGGACACATGGCTCGCCCGGGGCACAGGGCCCCATGGGACACACTGCGGATGTGCTTATTAATAGCAGTGTCATAAGGGTTCTACCAACAGCCCGCCCTGCTGTCAACCCATCACTTTCCGTTACCTTGTTCCTCTTGATTCTCTTCATTCTCTAACTCTTTGGCTGCAAAGATGTCTTTAATGGAAATTAGGTCATGTTTTAAGAGTTCCAGCTTCTCTCCTTCAAATGATGCTAAAAAGGACTGAACCTGCAAAAAAAGAAATAGGTCAGCGTAACTGTCATCCTTTCTTCTCCGTAATAACATTTACGGGCAGGCGTCCCCACGTCTCCCGGGACCGAGGGGAGTCCTGGCGTGGGAGGGAAGGAGGGGTTGAATGAACTCCCTGTTAGCTGTGCAACTTTGGGTCCGTTATGTAAGCTCCCTCGGCCTCGGGTTTTTAACATTTCGAAGTGAGACCCACACTTGTACTGTGATGGATGTGCGGTAAATGAGACGGCGAACGGGAAGGGCATTGCCCAGGCGCCCACAGCAGGCGCTGGATGAATGCAGGCAGTAGCTCCTGAGTGACAGTGCTTACACACACACACTGCGGTGTCAACCCTAGAGTCAAACATCAGCTCCTCATTTGGTAATTACGTGACCTTGGGCAATTTGACCTTTCTACGCCTCAGCTCCAAACGGTTGCTATCTTTCAAACGCGGACTAAAAGCATCTACCTTATAAGGCGGATCTCACTCATCTAGGGGGAAATGATGAACAACATACACTGATGAACAAAAACAGACCCGGAGACGGGGAAGCATCGATCAGACTGTCAAACCTCAGAGGGAAGGCAGGGGAGGGTGGGGGTAAGAGGGAGAGATCAACCAAAGGACTTGTGTGCATGCATATGGGCCTAACCAGTGGTCACAGACAGCAGGGGGTGGGGGTATGCGTGGGGAGGGGTTTGGGGTGGGAATGGGGGGGGGGATGAGGACAAATATGTGATACCTTAATCAATAAAGAAATTTTTTAAAAAGCATTTACAGTGATGATCGAGACATTTTATATACATATACATAACCACAAATATATATATATATATATATATATATATATATATATATATGTAAACAAATATATACCAGGTATACACAGATACACACACACACACACACACACACACACACACACACACACACTTGGGTTATTGTACTGGAGTTGCAAAAATGCACAAAACAGCAGAAACCGGTTTGACCCAGTGGATAGAGCGTCGGTCTGCGGACTGAAAGGTCCCAGGTTCGATTCCGGTCAAGGGCATGTACATTGGTTGTGGGCACATCCCCATAGGGGGTGTGCAGGAGGCAGCTGGTCGATGTTTCTCTCTCATTGACGTTTCTAGCTCTTTTTCCCTCTCCTTTCCTCTCTGTGGAAAATCAATAAAATATATATTTTTAAAAATGCACAAAACACAGTTTTCCTCTCAGAGATCTTGTAGTCCAGGAGAGGGAGCCCACCATGACCTATACACCATGACGGTGCCAGTGGAGTGTCAGTGGGGCACCAGCGAGGGAGCTGCCCATCCCCGGGGTCGGGGGGCGAGAGGCTGTGTGAGGTCTGGGGTCCTTCCTGAGCTGCTGTTCTCCCCGCCCATTGTCTTCAGCTCCCCTCTTTGAAAGGATCCTTTGTAAACACTTAAAAATTACGCCAAACCAGGTTTGGCTCAGTGGATAGAGCGTCGGTCTGCGGACTGAAAGGTCCCAGGTTCGATTCCTGTCAAGGGCATGTACCTTGGTTGCGGGCACATCCCCAGTGGGAGGTGTGCAGGAGGCAGCTGGTCGATGTTTCTAGCTCTCTATCCCTCTCCTTTCCTCTCTGTAAAAAAAAATCATAATATATATATATTTTTAAAAATTAGTTGTACTGACGACCAGTCATCCTCTGCAAGCCTGACACTGATTTCCATTTCCAAGCTGGCCCAAGGCCACGGTTCTCGCCCTGTCAAGTATGACCGTACAGCATAAGGCTTTCAACTTTTCATTCCGCGGGGCCAACCCTCGCTCCGGAGGGACAGCCGGCAGAGGAAGCACCATGCCCTTTAGAAGATGCTTTAATATTCACGACGGCAGCAGATTCGCACGTCAGGGTAAGTGAGGGAGTTAGAGAGGGCATCGGGATGCCAGGACACCAATTTCCTAACCGTTGCTAATGCAGCCAGCGCCGAAGCTCTGAGCAGAGGCCCGGCGGGAAGCCATCCACACAAAACCCATTAGCCGTGTGCAGCGGGTGAAAGCAAATGCCCGCTGCACGGGGCTGCCGCCCCGCCCTCTTCACCCCGACCGCCCGCCTCCGTCCAACTCTTTCCCGCAGCTCGCACACTCAGGTGTAGGTCTAAGGGTCCTAGATGTGCCCACGTCAAATTCCGACGCTTCAGACATATTTTCTAAACAGCAGCTGTCTATGAGTAGAAATAAAGGTAACTGAGTCAGTGTGTGACAGCACAGCCCTTAGTGAAGATGCATACGCCCGTGGAACATTCTGGTTTCCCCGTGGCCTCTGGCGGGAGCCACCTCCCGCAGTGACTGCAGTGGGGCAGAAATCACCCCTGAGACCGGTTCTTTTAAGCCGAGGGCTCGTTTGTCTGCATCTGTCTACTACAGCATCTCTTTTGCTTCCTTCTAGTTCGTTCCCTTATGCCAGGCACTGCATAAGATTCAAGTGTGCACTGAATCTCTATTTCAGTCCAACAGTAAATAATTAATTATGCATGCCTCAATAACCATTTGTGGAATGCTGACTGCGTGCCTGGCGCTGTTCATAAGTGCTGTCGGAACACGAGGACAGACAGTCTGCCTTAAAAACCCTTTTTTCCCCAAAGGGGGGCGTGGGGTACCATTTTGAAGATCCTTTTTTACTCTTTTTGTTGAATATTGAGTACAATGGCAATACAAGTATTCGTTCTTCCTTAAGATTTATAGGTCACACCACATGCCAACTGCCATCCCAGAACCGATCTGGTAGATACTGATGCTCATATATTTCCTTATGCCTTGTCTCAGTTTAGCCCAGGGGTGGGCAAACTTTGTGACTCGAGGGCCACCGTGGGTTCTTAAACTGGACCGGAGGGCCGGAACAAAAGCAACCTGACCATGCTGGCACTCTCCTCTTGGGCTGCTGGTGAAGGAGCGGAGGGGAGAGCAAGAGAACCCTCCGCTCTTTCGGCTCCGTGGGCCGGATAGAACAGCCGAACGGGGGCCGTAGTTTGCCCACGGCTGGTTTAGCCAATGAAATGTTAGCAGAGGAGACAGAAACCATTTCTGAGTCAAAGCTTTTTAAACATGGGAGTGCCCGCTCTTAGGCTGTGGGATTGAGGAGACTAGATGATGGTAAAAGCCAGTACTTTAGAATTGGACACAGAGGGGAGTCCGCAGGGCAAAAGGATCGGCTGCCCAGAGACCATACTCCCCCTTCTGGACCGCCCTCCTCCCGGGGACTCCCCAAGTTCCCTCCCGAGGCCTGTAGGGACCTCTTCCCAGGCTGTGCTCCTCACAGAGGGACCGGCTACTGGCGAGTGCACTTCCGGGCTCCAGGGCTGACAGAGAGGTGGTTGTCTGCAGGGTGTGCTGGAACTTGAACCAAGTCATCATTACCTGTGTACATGAGGCTCTCTGAGGTGGCAGAGTGAAGATAAAGAGAGGAGAGCGGGCAGGAGGGTGGTGTGGAAACTGGAGGAGTTTGGAGAAGTCTAAATGGGAACCTGGCCCTCCAGGCCATTGGACAGTATATGTGTCAAGGATGGGATGGCAGAGTGTATTTTCTCAGCAGCCTGTTTCCAACGGTGCTTTTACTCTTAAATATTTGGTATGTGTAGGGCTGCCAGAGAAAATATAGGCCGGTTCGTTAAATTTGAATTCTGGGTAAACGATGAATATTTTTGTAGTATAAATGTTGTGTCCCGAATATTGCACAGGACATATTTATGCTTTTTAAAAAAAAAGGCATTCATTGCTTTTCTAAAGTTAAAATTTAACTAGTCATCCTGTATTTTTGTTGTTGTTGTTGCTCAAGCTGCCAACCCCAGCACTGGTCTCCTTCTGTATTCTTGCCAGAGGCCTGTGGGCATGCGGATGGGTCTAGTGGAGGCACAAGATGGGCGGAGCCTGGCTCCTGGGCCCTATATGCAGGAAAGCTGCCCGCTGATCAGGCACCCCCATCCGGGACTGTTACAGGAGGGAGGATAATGGATTTGACCCATAACATTTTAGGACTGTTTATTACAGCACCCAGGAAGTAACATCACTGAGCCACGAAAAAGTCTACATTCCTTACTATGAAAACTGCAAAAAAAATCTCCAGGTTGGGGAAGGAAAGCTGCGTTTGAGGGAGCAGTGTGCCAACAGAGGGCAATGCCTCCCTCCCCCTGGGACCTCACGCCCCTCCCTCCTAGCAACGGCAGTCCTTCCGGGCTCTTTTCTAGGGACCTGGGACCTGCGGCTGTTTCATGGCTGAGACCTGCGGTGGAACCAGCCAGGGTGCAATCTCTCCAGCTCCCACCATGACAGCTCCGAGGGGTCATGCCCCCCTGTAGTGTTTTTAGTATCAATAGCAAACACATGGGAATTCATATAAAAATAAAACCTCATCAACATTATAGATCACCTACGCACATGTATGTATGCCAATAAAATGGCAGCTAACATTTACTGAGTGCTTACAATGGGTAAGGCATGCTGTGACTAACTTCACATGGATTATCTCAGTTATTTTACTAACCATTCGAAGTAGGTTTTCATTCCCTTTCCCATTTCATAGATAAGGAGACTGAGGTAAGAGGGGTCCAAAAGCATACAGCCACTGAGTTAAATCTGATCACGTGATATCTGACCCCCAAACAGCTTTGTAGGGAAAACTCTGTGCGTCCTTCTCTGACGCACCCCTTCCCAGATCATCGGATTCTGCTCTCTGGGAGTCATTTTACAACTCTCTAAATTGTAGGTAGCTGTTAGAAGCACAAAAGTAATTCTTGGCTACAGGTATGTGAGCGAATTCTGCCCAGGGGAGGGACAACCTCCTCTGCAAAAACCAGGCTTGTGTCCTTTTGCACATTCATCTCAAAATTGTTTTACTCCGTATAAATCTGTCCTCCTTGGGCTCTTCCTTTTGACTCAGTTGTAAGAGTTGTTTGGTTCCTTCATTTAATTAATGAAGATAAATAAATGGCTGCATTCATGTTCATTTTATATCTCATGATTTCGCCTTTTAAAGAAAATTATCTGTTAGCAGTTTAACCAGAAGACTGTCACCGATGCTCCTGGGTAACTGAAAAGGACATAAACACAGATAGTAACCTGTAACTCAATCATCCTGTGGGTGAGGCGTGGGGATGTGTGTGTTTCCATCCTGTTTGGTCCTTGGTTGCCTGCTCTGCGGCAGGTGTCATCTTCCCCTGACGAGGTAGGAAGGATGTCTCAAGCTCCTCAAAGTCCAAACACGAAATGAGAAGGCCTAGATTCTTCTCCATTCGGAGGCTCACCTCCAAGTTCAGCTTCCCGTCTGAGCACCTGCCTCTCCTCAGTGAGAGGCCCACAGCTCCTCAGCCCGGAGCCCCTCAGGGGAGGTCCAAAGGGCACGGGCCTCGGGCCTCCCCTGGAAAAGTACCTGGAACACAGGCACCTGACATTCGCACAGAAGGGCCATACATACCATTAAATGGTTATCACTTTTGACGGAAGATGATTTGATTTGGGGTGACGGGCACGCAGTATAATATACAGATCTCACGTCATAGAAATGTACACCGGAAACCTATATGATCCTGTTAACCAATGTCACCCCGATAAATGTAATAAAAAAATAAAATAAAATGAAGTGCTTAGAATGGTGACTATATAAGTGCCAGCATAAGTGTTTGCTAACTAAAGATACATAAATACACACCACATAGATCCTTTAGCAAAGAAATCACACCCTGCTGATGTTTGGTCTTCATGTTTTTGTTTTGTTTTTGTTAATCCTCACTCTGGGATATTTTTCCATTGACTTTTAGAAACAGTGGCAGGGGGTGGGAGAGGCAGAGAGAGAGAGAAATACAGATGTGAGACACATCGATTGGTTGCCGCCTGCACGTGCTTCAGCCAGGGCCGGGGGCCAGGCCTGCAGCCAAGGTGCACGCCCCGGACCAGCACTGTGTCCACGGAGCCAGACCGCGAGGGCGATGTTTTATTCCCTGGGGTCACAGCGCGGGAATGTGGACATGCAGGGCTGCTGGTGGCTTCTCAGGAGCTTTCCCAAACGGACCTATGACCACCGATGAGATAACCCTGCCTGTTGTAGCCCAGGCCATCCAGCAAATGGGCGATCAAACACAGAACCCATAAAATTAAATCTATTAAGACTCCACAGCCTGGAACCAACATCAGCTGCTTGGTTTTCACTGGGTGGGAATGGAGACGGGGCTTCGTAGGGCATCTCTGATCTGGGCTCCATGTCGGCAAAGAGAGGTGTAGGTCCCGGGGCCTGGCGGCCAAGCCTCGGAGCAACTGTGGCACCGTTAGGTCTGGCTGGTGATGACGCCGACTGTGCTGGCCCTCCTGGGGATGGGGAGGAGGGAGAGCCTGGCCCAGGGCAGAGAGGGAGCAATATGGAGCATGGGGGGGGGGGGAAGATGGGCGGTCATAGGCTGTACAGTATCTGTGACCTCAGCACAACAATGAGGAGGTGCTTTAACGGCAGATTTTCCAGTTTCTTTCCTATTAAAGGAAACAAGTTGGTGAATATGCCATTTGAAATGCGATCTGTGCAGACATACCTTGCTTTCACTTTCATTGGCTAGAATTTCCAGAGCTTCCAGGTGTGACAAACCTTGGTACTCGTCAAACAGCATCCCGTAGTGTGCAGTCCTCTCGGCCGTGACCTGCTGTGCCAGTCTCTGCTTCTCCTTCTCCTTGGCCTCCCTTAGCATCTGCAGAAATACGCAATGTTCGTACACTCACTGTGTGCTGCAATGTTCGTACACCCACTGTGTGCTGCAATGTTTGTACACTCACTGAGTGCTGCAATATTTGTATACTCACTGTGTGCCCGGAAGCCCCGTTTCCTGCATAAGACGAAGGGGGCAATGAGGGCTGACTCTGCATTTGTAAAAGGAGGTTTTAGTCACTTAGGATTTTTTTTTTTTAAAGGATGGTTTTGATGAATTCTACTGACAATTTTTACACAATATTCCACTTCAAATTTTACATGTTCATAATGTATACAACAAAACAAAGGAAAAATTCCATGCCCTGGAATTGGACTGGGAAGAGGCAAAACAGAAGTTCAATAAGTGGTTTCCACGAAAGTGTTTTCTGTGTGTGATTAAGTTCTCTACTATGTCAACATTTTTTATAATGAGCAAAAATGTATGTGCACTTGAAAAGTTTAATCTACTGTGGCAGGATTAACTGTGATGGCTGCACTTAGGCACACTTCAAAGCAGAAACTAACTGACCTGATTTTATCTGAGTCGCATTATTTAAAATTTTCTGTATGTGTGGTTATTAAAGCACACAAAATCAATTAAGATATAAATTCATAATATATTCCTCACTTGATCCTGAATGTAAATAAGAATGTTAGCTTGGCAGTTCTTGGATCGCACACGAGAAGTGTGACTGTGAACCGAGCTCCTCTCCTCGTTGATAATTTTTCTCACGTTATGTTTTCTGTCGATTAAATAAAAGGACAATGAAAGGAACACAAGTCTCCCAGTCACTCCCAGCTTTTGCACTTGCTTTCTTTGATTTTTACACCTCATTTATTCGATTCCTCATCAAATTTACTGGGGCATTAACTTTGTAGGGTTGTTGAATATCTGTGAAGAGCACATAAAGGCACTGGCCACCACACGGTCAGTTAGGGAAGATCACGGAAGAATAGATTTTGTTTTTATTGTGTCAATGAAACTATCAGCCACTTCCTCCTTTGGAGTCTTGATGCTATTGGCTGAAAACCCACAGGGCCGCAGCCAGAACTCTCCCTCCTGTTAGTCTTTAACTAGTAAGTACAAGCTCTGAATTTTGACGTTTTCCAAACAGCCCCATCAAACCACTGGCAATTTTTAACACAATAAAAACCCAGTGAAGAAGGCTGATAGGAAAAAAAATCACTCATGTGAAATATGGAGTTGGAGGAGAGCTCTACGGATGGACTCTCAGGAAGACGAAGAAGTGGGTCCCTCAGCAAGTTAAGCCCGAAGCCTCGCTCTCTGGAGGGAAAATGTCAACACTGAAGCTGTCCTTGGGGCACTTCGTGAAAAGGTGGGGGTTTTGGAAAAGACAATCACGCTGGGAAAACAGAAAGCAGCAGGGAAAGAGGAAGACCAAACAGGAGAAGGACTGACTTCATGCCTGAAGCCATCGGCCTGAGTCTAAGGAGCTGAGCAGGACAGCACACTGAGGACATCACTCAGCCACCCGGAGCCGGAGCCAGTCAAGGTGGCAGGGAACACACACACACACACACACACACACACACACACACACCTCTCCCTACTGATCTCACTGGGTTGTTGGTGGTAAAACAAAATACCCAGTTGACATTGAAATTGCTTCCTTTCTCTACAACAACTGCCATCTCTGACTTTGTACTTTGATACAGAGAGGAAAGGGATGAAATGGAAGGTAAAGGGAAAACCTCATCCTGGGATGATTTGAATTCACTCCAAAGAAGGGAGAATGAAATTCAAGTTGCCTTAAAAAAAAAACAACAACAACAAAAAAAACATGGCTTTGCGGAAACCGGTTTGGTTCAGTGGTAGATTGTCGGTCTGCGGACTGAAAGGTCCCGGGTTCGATTCTGGTCAAGGGCATGTACATTGGTTTCAGGCACATTCCCAGTGTGGGGTGTGCAAGAGGCAGCTGGTCCATGTTTCTCTCGCATCGATGTTTCTAGCTCTCTATCTCTCTCCCTTCCTCTCTGTAAAATATCAATAAAATATATTTTTAAAAACACAAAAAAAACAACAACATGGCTTTACCCAGGATGTTGGTTCTCTTTTCCCTCTTGAAAGGAGATGGGTTTTAAAAAGCAAGGAGTGCTTCTGGCGTGGAGATCCGGGGAGTGTTCCCCAGAGAGTTCCACTGGGAGAGAACCACGAGGCATGCAGGTCGTGCCTGGGTGAACACTTCCGATTCCCACAGCCGTTGACTGTGTGTTAGGGAGGATTCCCTCAGCTGGTGGCAGCGTCATCCTTCCCACCGCTCAGGCCGACACCTCAGAGCCATCCTTGCCTCCTCCCTCTATCTCACACCCACACTCAGCCCTTCGGGAAATCTGCACAGGCCCTTCGCACTGCACCTAGGATCACATGGCCACATGGCTCCACGCTGTGCCAGGCCTCTGCTACCCCTTGTGTTACTGACTGAAATAAAAACCTGCAAAAAAAACCAATCCCACCTGAGATAACGAAACGGTTCTTTCCATGAGTGTCTTGGTCCGCTTAAAGCCTGGGTCACTTTCTGCGAGGACGTTCATGGTTTTCTTGCCGATGAACTCCAAAGCATCAAGCCCACCTGTTAAGACGCTCTTACCCTGCAGAGGGGGGATTGCATGAGATTAGATCCTTCCATGTTGCTGCTTTGCAGCAGTCAGCAGCTCTGTCTTCAAATATTGATATCAATATGATGTCATAATTTTTTTTTCATCAGGAGATTCATTATCCACTTAATCTGTTTTGCTTTCCCTTAGAAGAGCGTACGTCATGTTATTTGTAGGACGTGCATTGTTATTTTAAAAGGATGGTTAGGAAAAAAACGAAACATACTTGGGATTACGGTGACCAGCTCTGAGTGTATGAATAGTTATGTATCAGGGACATAAAATTTACAGGTGACCCGATTGCTACTTTGAAAAAAATGTTAAGCCAAGTAACAGAGTTATGTGGAGCGATCTATTAGAATGTCAAACGCTCTTGGCAGTCTAGGGAATTCTCTAATCGAGGGCCCTGGAGTGTAGAAGCCTTAGGCTGTTTCAGATGGCTCTTCCTCCCTTTTAGAAACTCGTAATAACTGCCTGTGATTAGTATATTCATGAACTAAGACAGGCTGATTTCCATATACTACTGGCTTCAGACACTGTTCTGTTACACAGTTATCCTCCTGTGAATCCCTTTGTCACTCACTGTTTTCCTTAAAAAAAAAAAAAGATGAAAACAATCATCTTTCTCACATAAACTGTTCATATAAACAGAACTGCTTAAAGCCTGTGCACCTTCTGCAATTACAGTATGCATATACCTGTGTTTTTCCCACCTTACCTGAATTTATATACGTTATATTTTATTATTATACTAGGTGCCTGAAATTTGTGCATGGGGGGTGGGGAGGGTGGGTCCCCTCAGCCCAGCCTGCACCCTCTCCAATCCGGGATCCCTCTCACAATCTGGGACCACAGGCTCCTAACTGCTCCCCTGCCTGCCTGCCTGATCACACCTAACTGCCCCCCCCCCACGCTGGCCTGGTCATGCCCAACTGCCTCCCCCTGAAGGCATAGTCGCCCCCAACTGCCCCCCTGCTGGTCTGGTCACCCCACGCAGCCTGCTGCTCAGTCATTTGGTCGTCCCTCACTAACTCCCCCTGCCAGTCTGGTCACCCCACACAGCCTGTTTGGTTGTCTGCTGGGTTGTTTTGAATGTGATGGTCGCTTAGCCTTTTATATAGAGAGAGTATTACCTGCATGCATTTCCCAATCTTCTTAATTATCACTTCAATAGCAATATTCTATTTCCCTGAGTTAATATGCTTTATCCATCATTTCCATCCTGGACATTTAGACTTGTTTCCAGATTTGGGTACAAACCAATCATTGCACTGTAAAACAAATCTTAAAATACACATACTTCGGGAGGACTGGGATATTGGCCATTCACCCTTCTGTAGATTTTATTTATTTTCTCCTACCATTCTATGGGGGATTACTAAAGTAGAGGATAAAATGAGAGAAGGAAGGTCATGGGGACTTTGAGTCAGGGCAGCCCTGGTGGGGGTGTCTTGGGAAAAGAGAACTTAGTGACCTCCCAACCTGCAGTTTCACTTCGCAAGGTTTCAGTTACCCAGCGGTCAACAGCAGTCCAAAAATACTAGTAAATGGAAAATTCCAGTGACAAGCAATTCATACGTTTTTCAGTTGCACAGCGTTTTCTGAACAGTGTGACCTCAGTTGGGGTACCTCCCACGTTTTCCAATATTCATCTGTTTTGTTGGCAATAACAAGTTTAAGAGGTAGGCAGCCCCCTCCCCCCAGCCAGGGGTGTGAGTGGGGGGACAGGCTGAGTTATTGGAGGAAGGGAGAGTGGGAATTGGGAGGTGGGAATGGATGGGGGAGGGTGGGGAGAATGTGGGTCTTAGCTCTCTGGAAGCGCTTTAGGAACATCTTGGGGATGCTGTTCCTGACTCTTCACCAGAGTTTGTGTTTATGTAAGCGGCTTTATGATATTTCAAATGGAAGGGGGAGAGGCGCAGAGCGTGGAGGGAAAACAGCTGTCCCAGCTCTGAGAACCAGCCCTCTCCCCCCACAGCCGGACGCTGTCCTGGCAGCAGCCGGAGGGCAGTCACCTCAGGCTGAGAAATGT
This sequence comes from Vespertilio murinus, assembly GCA_963924515.1. NCBI lineage: Eukaryota > Metazoa > Chordata > Mammalia > Chiroptera > Vespertilionidae > Vespertilio > Vespertilio murinus. The sequence continues at coordinate 21,476,773 of OZ004704.1, read as the reverse complement.
GCCTTTTAAACAGCTCCTTCCTTTTAAACATCAAATGCATTCCCCTTTGTCCTTATTATTTTGGTTCCAAGGTTTACGCCAGCTCTGTAGGAGGAAGCATGACAAAACCGTAATCCGAAGTTGTGAGCAAAACCCATTTTTTGCTCTGATGTATCTAGGTCACTGGTAAGTAGAGATCTCAAAGGGAGGCGCCGGGAGACCCCGGGGAAAGCAGAGGGCGCAGCTGGGGACTCACCGTGTTTTGCACTGCGTGGGTGATGGCGGACAGCATGCCCCGGGACCCTGATGCCGCCGGGGAAGTGGGCGCGCCTTCCTCCGGGCTCTGCGCTGGGGCCGCATCTGCTGCTAAAGGGAGAAAAGGCGGTGTCACAGTTCATTTCACGCATCTGAAGTCTTCTTATTTGTGCATCTAGTGCCATGCACCCCAAGCCCAAGAAGCCCCCGGATCACTACCGCACTCACTTATAGGGGCGCCGTTTTCTGTGTCAGGTTGGGCCCCTTCGGGAGAGCCAGAATCCGCACTCTGGATCCGGAGGGCCCCTGCTTTTTCCTTGACTGCCGTCAACCCGTGACCTGTCGGGAAACAAAGACACGGTTAGCGGCTACAAGAGAAATCCTCGAATTCTACAGCTCATCTCCCAGAGTGCTGGCGAGCAGGGGAGGTGGTGGACCCACAGACCCACAGGGTTCTTGCAGTCCCTCAGAGGGGGGTCCCGGTTCCAGCTCAGCTTCACCACTGCCTGGGGGTGACCTTGGAGAAGCTTCCTAGTCTCTCAGGGACTCAGGTTCTTCTCTGGGTTATTGGGAGGAGCAGATAAGAGAGACCGATGTGAGGCGCTCCCAGATGCTTTGTTATTCCCTGTGGCTTCGCACACTAACTAGCAGCCTGGGACCTCACACCGAAGAGATTGCCTGTGAATAGTATTTGATTCCTTGCAGGCCCAGCCCGTGGCAGGTGCTCCATTGCTATGTGGTGAACTGAAATCGGCTGAGCTTTAACACGCTCTTTCCACGTGTTGTGGTCATTCCTTTAGAGCGGAGAGAGCAGCGTCGGAGCCCGTGTGTCAAAATCAAAAGGCAAGTCAGTGGGAAAACCAGGAAGGGCACCCGGCAGCTCTGACAGTTGTCTGGACAGTAAGTCTAAACAGGAGCGATGAGAACAGTCAGCCAGGAGGAAGGGCACTGTCCTCACTCCATCCGAGCAGGGACAGAACCTCTCTCTCCTGGACCCAGCCCAGTGGGTATTCAGTAACTATTGGGTAAACACAGAGCTGACCTTCTCATGCCCCACCCCACCCCCAACACACACACACACACACACACACACACACACACACACAAATGCACGTGCACATGCTCTCTTGGCTTGATACATACAGGGTGTCCCCCCAAAATGTATACAGACTTTAACAGCTGATAGCTATAAATTCTATTGCACGTTGAGAATGGAATATATTTTAATAAACACTGCCTTTATAACGTGTATATATTTTTTGGGGGACACCCTGATTCCTGTCTATATTTTATTCTGCAGCTTTATTTGTTTCTCCTTAGAGGCCCTCCTGATGAGCTATAGCTTTTCTCAGAGTCCCAAATCCAACAAAAAGATCCCCTGATGCTCCTAAGTGGCTGTTTAGTTCTTGAAGGAGGAACAGCATGAGCTGCCATCATCACAGCACTCACCTCTGCTAGCACTCTGGGAGAAGGATTTCACTCGGGATCAGGGTAACCTCAGGTTGTTAAAACCCAAGGCAGCAGCAATATTAATATACGGGGGTGAGGTGGTCGGGGTGGGGGTGGAGAGTCAGATCCCAAGTCATGCCAGGAATCAGAGCCAAAAAGAACCTCCTGGTTTTAGAAGGCACTGTTAAAATGATCAATTATCCACTTACTGACTAAGAGAAAGACAAAGATGAATCCCAAACCCAAATAGTGGTATTGTATCCATTGTAACTTCATCAGAGCTATCTGAACATAATTAGGACACAGATACTTACCGAACAGACATAGGACTAATTGTACCCAGTGGGAATCACCCATCATTATACATGATCTATCAAACCCCGAAATATTATCTTTGATGTTTGTAACATTAATTACATGCAGAAATAGATGTCTATATTCATGTGAAGATCATTAAACACAGTTCAAATTCATTATTGAGTTATGTTGGAGGGTGTGGGGGGCGGGAGGGTGTAGAAAAGCTATAGCTCATGCACTGTCCCTGCCAAAACCAAGACTTGAATGAATTCTCTCTAGCTTCCAATGAATCACAAGCAGTTAAACGGGAACTTACTGGCGTTTCAGTAACACATTTAAGTTATAAAACATAACCATTTAACTTATTTACATACTGAGTCCAAATTCCTTGCCATCTTTTAAAAATACGTACTGTTAGAAAGGAAATCCTGCACATCCAGATAGGAATCTATGCTTCTCACCTAGATTTTTGAGAGCTACAATCAAGGAATGGATGAGTTTGAGAAGGTGGGGGCACATCTGTTACAGCTTCTTTGCCCAAGCCATGTAAGGAAGATGATTCCACCTCGGTCCCTGAGACCAGCAGAGGGTTATTAAACCTCATGGTCATTATCTCTTCTTTCACCTTTTCCACCCTCTGCAGGTCAGGACCATATCTGATTCTCTTCTTGGAGAAGAACAGCTTCTCACCATCTCAGAAAACAAATGATCACGGATATGTGTGCATAGGCTGTCTATAGAATAATCGCTTTGTTTCTAGAAGGAAATACCACGGGGTGTGTCTGTTTAATAGATATGGCAAGCTGCTACTCAAACTACACACTCACACACACAGTTTTTTGAGTTGTAATTATACTGCACATATTTAAGTTTCTTCCAGTGATATATTCTGATGAATAGTTCTTTTTTTCTGAATTCTTTTGTTAGTGAAAGTCCACTTTCTACATTCTACTAGAAACATAAAGCTATGGTCTTTCATAACTAGGCTTTACACTGTATACCACACCCCATTTTGAAGAATAACTTCTAAAACTTTACTTAGTGTGACATCTAGTGCTCAAAACAAGGAAGTAAAAACATGGAATCATGGTTGTCTTTTGACTGGGAGGGATTCATTCTCAGACATTGGTCAGTTCTACCAATAACAGAGAAAAACAACAAATATAAATAATACTATAGGGTATATAGTTCCTAAATTAGTTTCTTTACATGTCATCACAAACCCTAAGTATCCTCAAAGAAATCAAAACCCTCCACGTTCCATGGTTCTGAAGATGGGATATCCTCTACCCGTTGACACTGAGGCACTGCAAAGATAAGAATGCTCTATAAATGCTGTGGGTACTGCATAATTTAAAAATAAATGTTAAATGATTGACTGGGGTTTAATTTATCACCTATACTCAAGTGGTTTGCCTAATTATAAGACAAATTCATTAACCCCAAGGCCATATTCATAAACTATAAAGAATTGTGAACAAACTTTAAGTATGAATCCTACTTCCTTTAGTTCCTTTTCTATATATTCATTTTTAAAAAGAAAAATAAATAAATTAATGTATGAAATAAAATGGAGGAAATGTTATATTAAAATTTCAAGTAATCAATTAAGATACTTAGGAATAAACTTAACTAAGGAGGTAAAATACCCATGCGCAGAAAACTACAGGACACTGAAAAAAGAGATAGAGGAAGACTTAAACAGATGGAAGAACATACTGTGTTCATGGATTGGTAGAATCAACATCATTAAAATGTCCATACTACCCAAAGCAATCTATAGATTCGATGCACTCCCCATTAAAATACCAACGGCATATTTCACAGACCCAGAATGAACTCTCCAAAAATTCATCTGGAATAAAAAAAAGACCCTGAGTAGCTGCAGCAATCCTGAGAAAGAAGAACAAAGTAGGAGGAGTCTCAATAACAGATATCCAGCTGTATTAAAAGGCAATGTTCTCAAAACTGCCTGGTAATGGCACAAGAGCAGACACACAGACCAATGGAATAGAGAACTCAGAAATTGACCCAAACCACTATACTCAGTATTTGACAATGGAGGCAAGAACATACAATGGAGTCAAGACAGTCTCTTCAATAAATGGTGTTAGGAAAATTGGACAGATACGTGCAAAAAAATAAAACTACCCTGTTTCCCCGAAAATAAGACAGTGTCTTATATTAATTTTGCTCCCAAAGATGTGCTAGGTCTTATTTTCAGGGAATGTCTTACTTTTCCATGAAGAAGAATACGGTACACATTTACTGTTAAATGAAAATAAAGGAAATTTATTACCTGTATACGGTACGGTAGTACACTAGTTGTCAACACAAACCAGACAAACTGTGAATCCTACAGTATCAAGAATTTACTCATTTACTCAATGACAATCATGTCATTATCTTCTGGAACATCATCATAACAATCCAATTCCTGAATTTCCTGATAAATTTCTAGTGACTCTATTTCTTTCAGAATCAGTGAACCAAATCTCTCATGTTTAGCAATAGCACTGTCTTTAAATGAGTACTTCTTGTCAAGGTAGCCTTCTCGCAGTGCATTTGCAATGCAACTATCAGTGATTTTCTCCCATGAATTCTTCACCCAAGTCACAACTTCTTGCAGTTTAGGTTTCACAAAGTTTCCACGCTGATTTCTCTCCATTCACACAGCAGTGACATCAGGACTCGGCGTAACGTCACTGGTTGCTAGATGCCAGTCAGGGAGGCCCTAGCGACCAGTTTACGGTAAATTAATTTTCATTCTGAGACAGAGCCTGGGGGCCTTATTTTCAGGGGGATGCTTTATATTTCACTCAGAAGGAAACCTGTAAGTAGGTCTTATTTTTGGAGAATATCTTATTTTCGGGGAAACACGGTAGTCCATCAACTTACACCATACACAAAAATAAACTCAAAATGGATAAAGGACTTAAACATATGATGGGGAACCATAAAAATATTAGAGAAATCCCCAGGCAGCAAAATCTCAGACATATGCCAAAGTAATTTCTTCACTGATACAGCTCCTAGGGCAATGGACACGAAAGAGAAAATAAACAAATGGGACTACATTAAAATAAAAACAAAAGTGAAAAAAATCATCAACAAAACAACAAGAAAGCCCACTGCATGGGAGAACATATTTGCCAATGTTATCACTGATAAAGGTTTAATCTCCAACGTTTACAGGGAACTCATACAACTTAACAAAAGGAAGATAAACAATCCAATCAAAAAGTGGACAATGGACCTAAGTACATACTTTTCAAAAGAGGACATAAAGAAGACCAAGAGACATATGAAAACATGCTCAAAATCACTAATTATCTGAGAGATGCAAATTAAAACAACAATGTGGTACCATCTCATACCTGTCAGAATGGCTACTATCAACAAATGACAAGTGCTGGTAAGGATGTGGAGAAAAAGGAACCCTCGTGCACTGCTGGTGGGTATGCAGACTAGTGCAGCCCCTGTGGAGAATAGTATGGAGCTTCCTCAAAAAACTAAAAATAGAACTCCCATTTGACCCAGTAATTCCACTTATAGGAATATATCCCAAGAAACTAGAAACAACCATCAGAAAGAATATATACAACTCTATGTTCATAGCAGCACAATTTGCTATAGCTAAGATTTGGAAGCAGCCTAAGTGCCCGTCAGCAGATGAGTGGATTAAAAAAACAGTGGTACATCTACACAATGGAATACTACGCTGCGGTAAAAAAAAGAAGGAATTCTTACCGTTTGCAACAGCATGGATGGAACTGGAGAGCATTATGCTAAGCGAAATAAGCCAGTCAGAGAAAGATAAATATCACATGATCTCACTCATTTGTGGGACATAATGAACAACATAAACTGATGAACAAAAACAGATCCAGAAATAGAGAAGTATCGATCAGACCGTCAAACTTCAGAAGGAAGGTAGAGGAGGGTGGGGGTAAGGGGAAGAGATCAACCAAAGGACTTGTATGCATGGATATAGGCCTACACAGACACAAGGGGGATGAGGGCATGAGTGGGGGGGGGCAATGGGGAGATAAGGACACATACATAATACATTAATCAATAAAGAAAAAAATAAAATAAATTTAAGTAATCTAATGAGTTAGCTGGTACCATACTTGAGGGTCCTTGAGCATATGGGACCAGTACAAAGTGCCCATGTATTAAAGTCGTGATTCTTGAGAATTCTTATATCATCAGCAATGTCACATGAATTCATGTGATATTAATAGTGATTTACACGGTTAAGGGTTCTCGTTTTAGTACCATTCTGACAAGTTTGGCATTCTCTGTAATAAAGGCTGTCATTATTTCTGACAGTGCTGGGAGAAGGGATTCATTAAAATGTGCAGAAGGAAAAAAAAGTGTAACTTGGGAGAGGATGGGGAGGGGGGCAATGGTAGTTTTGAAAGGTAAATATGCAGATCAGATGCACTTCCCCCTCCTCAGGTTCTCCTGCAGTCTCATAAAACTGTCAAAACTAGAATTTCAAATAAACAGTTAGGCCTTCTGTAGTATCTAGGAACACACTGCTGTGTTCTGCCATGGAGCTTTTCCTTTGGAATACACATTGGTATGAGTTTCAGCATTGTTGACTTTCATTCTGATTATTGGTCTATCACTCTTACTATCATCTAGGACCCAGTTGGGTCTCCAAGATGCGTGTGGGAAACCACATCTGGTTCTCACATCACTTTGAAATTACCATCAATATAATTTCTTTCTTTTCTTTTTTTTTTTTTTTTTTTTTTTTTTTACATTTTCCTTTCCCATTCTGGTTTCTGCCTGGATCTTCAACAGTAACCATTTTTATTGCATTTTATGCCCTTATCCAAAGGCCTGGGTCTTCTTAGAATGTGATGACTGCAGCTGTGGGTGAAACTAATGCAAGAGTTATCACCTTTCCAAAAATAAATGCTGGCCTTGAAATGCTTGATTTTATACACACACTGGAAAGGTTGCTTTTTCTCGTTTTCCTTTAACTTTGGGGTCAATGTAGTGAGGCAAAGACAAAATAGAAAAGTACAGAGGAACAAAGAGTCAATCAATTTTCTGTATTTTTCCACTTAGCACAGTACTTACAAACATCTTTCTCTTTCTATATACAGCTACAGACTATGGAATCATTATATTCCAGAAGTTGAAAGGAATCTTAGAAATTTGTCAAGTTCCCCCGCCCCCACTTTTCCAAATAAGGAAGCTGAGTCACAGAGCGCTGGCATGCATGGTGTAGCTAGTTAGTGACAGTCCTTTGTGATCACAAGTTAGTTAGTAGTCAGGGCCTGGCTAGGGTCTTCTGACTCCTGGTACATTGCTCTTTCCAAGACACAACCACCTTCTAAATGTTTCCATTTTCTAATTCCTCTCCTGCCATCTTTAAACAGTTCTAACTAGTGTGACATCAGTTTTTCAACAAATGTAAGAAGTTTTGGTTTTGCCCTGGCTGGGTGGCTCAGTTAGTTGGAGCGCTGTCCCATATACTGAAAGGTCATAGGTTTGATTCCCTGTCAGGGCATATATCCAAGTTGAAGGTTTGATCGAATGTGCGGGAGGTAATGAATTGATCTTTCATTCTCACGTTGATGTTTCTCTCTCTCATTCCCTCTCCTTTCCCCTCTCTCCAAAATCAAAAAAGGCATATTCTCAGGTGAAAATTAAAAAGAAAAAGAAGTATTGGTTTCTTTTCCAGTGCTGAGTTGACAGCTATGTTTTCTGTTACAGACTGTGTGTTCTGCACTCCTGTCTGCAATTGGAATTACCCTCGGGGTAGCATGAGGTTTCTGAGTTGAAATCAATTGCAATGGAATACATGGTTATTTTCTTTCTTTACTTTCTACAGGCAATTTATAAACTTTTAAGAGCTTGTCTACTGCTCTGACTGCTCTGTTCTCCAATACATTTCTTTGCCTTATGATAATAAACTATTCATGCTGCAAAGCCCTGGGTGGATATTATACCTCTGCATAATGGAAGGCATGCCTACCTGTCTCTCTCAATTCCAAGGTAGCAGATCAACATAGTCCACAATCCAGGTCGTTACCCTAACCTTTAAAAGTCTCTGTTCACTGCTGGCTGGACCCTATTCCAACCCCTTTGCAGGCTGTGAGCCCAGCCAGGACACCTCTTCATTTGTGGGACATTTGTGATCCCTTAATTATCTTTTGGGAGTTCAATTCCCATCCACCACCACTTTCTGTTTCCACTCTGGAAACCATGACTTCAGCCACCCCTTACAATACCACCTGCTTTAGTTCTCTATCAGGTCCACAAAGATATGTATCCAGTTTTGAAGTACATATTGGTATTGTTTTAGCTCAGCCGTGGGCAAACTATGCCCCACAGGCCAGATCCGGCCCGTTCGGCTATTCTATCCGGCTCTCGGAGCTGAAAGAGCGGAGGGTTCTCTTGCTCTCCCCTCCGTTCCTTCACCAGCAGCGCAAGAGGAGAGTGCCAGAATGGTCAGGTTGCTTTTGTTCCGGCCCCCAGGTCCAGTTTAAGAACCCATTGTGGCCCTCGAGTCAAAAAGTTTGCCCACCCCTGTTTTAGCTACTATTACTATGTAAAGTCATAGCACATCCAAACTAGATATCTCCAAAACATGCCTTAGGAGCAACTTACGGGTGGTGTTCAGTTATATTGCTCTTGTATGCATTAGGGTTGTGATGACCAGTGGCGATGCACAAGATAGCCCCAATTTGTCCAAAGGGACTCTTAGGACTAGCGTCAATGTTTCAAAATGTCTTTGGTCTCCCTCATGTGTCCTTTGACTATTGTTGGTGCAAACAAGAGAAAACTGCCCAGATTCAAACACTTTTCAAAATTGCATCATGTAGCCAAAGTCATCAAAAGATACTAAGTTTCTAAACTTGGTGACGTAAACACCTTCTTCGCCTCCCCCCCCCCCTCCCGCCACCACGTCCCCCAACTCTCAACTTTATATGAACAGGATTGTAATCACTCCCAAGATTAGTTATGTTATAGGGAAAAAATGAAGAGATTTTTAAAATGTAATTAAAGTCCTTAATCAGGGACCGAAACAAGATGGCGGCCTAGGAAGTCTCCTAGGCTGCCACCTCCTCAACAATTTGGAAAAAAACAACAGCTAAAATTGAAAGGGATCGCCAGACCCACAGGAAAGCTGGCGAAATGGGAAGGCTACAACTAGACACAAAGCAGGACGCCACTGCTGCCACGTGGAGTTTAAAACTACGGCGAAACTGGACCTGCCAGAGCCACTGCTGCCGGGAATGAGGGAAGCCAGACCTTGCTCCACCCTGGGGCCCAGGGAATGGGCCAGTCCTGCCGGCCGCCAAGGGAGCCAGGGAGCTGATGCGGGCCTCTGCCGCGCCTTTGCCTCCTGCCTGGACAAGAAGCCCGTGAGCGCAACCTCCCTGCCTGCAACCAGATGATGAAAAATGGTTCTGGCCGAAACCGGTTTGGCTCAGTGGATAGAGCGTCAGCCTTCGGACTGAAGGGTCCCAGGTTCGATTCCAGTCAAGGGCATGCACCTCGGTTGCGGGCACATTCCCAGTGGGGGGTGTGCAGGAGGCAGCTGATCGGTGTTTCTTTCTCACTGATGTTTCTAACTCTCTATCCCTCTCCCTTCCTCTCTGTAAAAAAAATTAAAAATTATATATATATTCCTAAAGGGAGAGATTTAGAGGTTTAAAAGTATGAGGGTGATTATTCTGCTGGCTTCGAAGAAGGACATGAGGGCTGCCTCAAGAGACTGAGAATGATCTCAGGTTAAGAACCAGCAAGAAAATGGAGATATCAGCCCTACAATTGCAAAGAACTAAGTTCTGTCAACACCCTGTATAACTCTGAAAGTGACCCTGCACATCAGGGGAGAATGCAGTGGGCTGGCACTGGAGTTCAGCCTGGTAAGACCCTTAGAGCAGGCCCAGCCATCCTGTGTCTAACGACCTGCCCCGCGGAAACTGTGAGCTGATCAGTGTTGTTCTAAAGTCTAAATGTATGGGACTGTGTTACACAGCAATAGAAACAAATGCAAGAGGATATCCTGGACACCATTTTGATATTATATAGGCCAATGTGCAAATGCCCTACAGCCTCCAAGAAACAGTATATCCACCAACCAGAAGAGAGAAGATGACACAGCGATCGTGCGGGCTCAAGGGCAGTTAACTCTCGGGGCTCTTCTGGCTCAGAGCCAGCTGCACAGAGCCAGCCGAGAAACACCAGAAGTTTTCAGTGTCTGCAACGTGAACAAGATACAGTCTTTATCATCCTCACGGTAACTTAGACACCGGGGAACTTCAAAAGCAACACCAAACACAAGCACGGATAAAAGACATTGACTTCTGTTCAAGTTAACAGATGCGTGGCTACCAGCGTGGGGCGAGACCTGCCACAGAAATAGCACCGTGCTGTTTAAGCAGTAAATCCGCATCATCTACCGGCTATCCTTGAACGAGGTAACAGAACCCAGAGACCTTGCAGCACTGTCCACTGAGACCACGGCTGCCTTAGGCTGTACCCGTGCAAAGGTCACATTACAACAGGACACCTTAGATGCTAGGTGGTAGATTCAAGAGGTAAGCTGTCGGTTGGTGGATGGAAAACCTTGTAAGGGTCCAGAGAAGCCCTTAGGATGAGATGTAGCTGTTGACCGATGAGAAACAAGAGCAAAAAAGACCAACTAGGGCAGAGCAGTTACTGGCAGATGCACTACTCAGTGTGCACAAGTTTCTGCATTTACCGTGAAAGGAGCTTATATTTTACATGAAAGTACATCCTTTGTCTATAAAAGACCCTTCTAAAGCACCAAATTCGTTATAAAACCAGGGCAGCTCTCGACACCATTATAACTGGAAGCACCCAGAACATGTCGCTGTTAATGACGTAAATCACGAGGACAGCTGTAGAATTCTGTGTCCATATTATTTACTTTTCCATGACTTATCCCAATTTCAAGAACTTTTAGACTCCACACTTGCAGGTTTGGTTCAGAAAGTATGTCAGGCCCTAACTGGTTTGGCTCGGTGGATAGAGCATCGGCCTGAGGACTTAAAGAGTTCCAGGTTGATTCCGGTCAAGGGCATGTGCCTTGGTTACAGGCACATCCCCTGTGGAGAGTGTACAGGAGGCAGCTGGTTGATGTTTCTCTCTCATCGATGTTTCTAACTCTCTATCCCTCTCTCTTCTTCTCTGTAAAAAATCAATAAAATATATTTAAAAAAATAAAAGAACGAAAAAAAGAAAGCATGTCAGTCCTAAGCGCTGCCTGTGGCAAGATCCATTTGTGAGGCACTAAAAGCTCCAACGTTGTCCCCAGGAAGCAGGCTGCCGGCAGGTGCTTATTCTCACTCTCGTGACGAGAGTCTGTCCTGAACCAAGTTTTATTTTATCACTCGGTGAGAAATACTGGCAGCCAAAAAGCTCAGTTACAGTAACTCTATTGACAGTAAGGTCAATGCTCAATGACGGTAAATCAATTAGCATTGGGACATGTTAAATATACATTATATATCTTTCCTTCCTGCATAATTATTTCTATTTGTATTTCAGTGCTCTGCTGATGAAGTGCCTTTTATAGATACCTCAAAAGTGTCATTTGTGGATCCTTTTAGGTATGTTTGTTGTACATTTTAAAATATTTAAGTGGAATGATAAGTACAAAGCTTTAACAATATATTTTAAAAAGCCCAAATCTTATATTTTAAGAGTCAATATAATATGGTGGCTTTTATGTAAAAAGCCATACTCCTTTGTTCAAATCTCAAGCCAGCCACTCCTCACTGTGGACAAGGTCTTTGCCTCTCTGTGATTTAGCTTTCTTTTCTCTAAAATGGAGAAAATAAGAGTATCTTCTTATAAGTCTATTTGGGGGAATAAATTCATTAATATATATAAAATACTTAGAACACTAAAAATGATGACCTTAGAGGCTAATGTTAAACTGTATCAGCACATAGTATGACTAAACTTTAGTCATATCCTTTTAGGCTTCTGAACTTTATCCATTCAAATGCAAGATACAATGCTTACCTACTGTGGCAGATGCTGATGAGAGCAGAGATTTGCCCCAGGATCCCCAGCCTGCCCAGCCGCCTCCTTGTGGAGGGGAATCCACAGCCTGTTGGAAAACAGATTAGCCATGAGATCAGTAATTCAAAAACATGCATTGGTTTGAAGCAAAGAGGAGGTTTTTGTTTGATTTATAAATCACAGAGAATCTTTGTCTCACTGGCCTGTAGTTTATAAAGGCCATAAAAGAATATACCAACCCACATTACAATATGTACTTTGGAACCAAATTGATTACTAGTAATGTTGGCTTCTGAGGGTTTGGCATGAAGTGAGAAGAAGGGAGTTTGATGTTAACCAAGACTCAAATTTCCCATCATCTGGAGGTTTGGGGGTGGGGGGTAGGACTTAATATATTAGGGCACAAGAGTGATTTGAAAAAGTTCAAAACAACTTTGCCTCATGCAATTTGTAGAGAACTAAAAAACTGTGCTCTTCAAGGTAGAGTGAATTTCCAAATCTCTAGGAGCTTTGCCATAGGTGATAGGCAAAGTGATTAGAAAAGCACCAATGAGCGTGGAAATTGTAGCAGCGACAGGTAGGATTTTAAGGTAGACACCTTTCAAAGTGTCCAATCCACTCACAATGACCCCTGTAACCATATCTGTCCATGGACTCAATAGACTCAAACTCTTTTGCTTAGGTGCCTGAATTAGGACTGAGAGACTCTGGTTGCTTGAATGGAAGATGAAAACTCAGGAAATGTAGGGTGACCATATTCTACCCACCATGCAGACTAAGAATTAAGAGAAAGCAGAGTGAGCAGAGTGAAGGAGATATATTCAGAGGATCTTTCAGATTCCTGATACCTTCTCAGCCCTGGTTCGTCTTTCTCTTCGAGGTTCAGCTGCATTCCTATCTTTGGGTTCCATGAGATTCCTGCATGGTGTGTGTGTGTGTGTGTGTGTGTGTGTGTGTGTGTGTGTGTTTTGCTCCTCTCCCTGATGTATCCCCAGAGCCAAGAAGAATGCATGGTATATAATGAGTGTTCAATACATTTGTTGATTAATAACTAAACTTCATCTGTTTTCTTAAGTGTGCAATACTTGCAACCAATGCATTCTGATCTAATTAGTGAATCCCTGGCTTTATCTTATTATCTAAGAACTAGAGGCTCAGTGCACAAATTTGTGCTTGGGTGGGATCTGGTCAGCCCACCCTGATTAGGGCTGATTGGGCCAGGCAAGCCGGGGCGAGGGGCCTTGGGCAGTTGGCTGGCCCTGCTCCCTGTTCCAACTCCTGGTTGAACTCCTGTTCAAGAGGACCATTTGCATATTAGCCATTTATTATATAGGACACATTCTAAAAAATGAGGAAAGAACATATTAGAACTTGGAGAATCACAGTTCTTTCACTCCAAAAAGAAAGAAAATGGTTAAGAAGTGAAAACTTCCTTCAAAGTTTGTAAATTCTATAACTTTTGAACAAAGGCTGGTCCAGTAGTCATCTCCAACTCCCTTTTCCCTGCTGCCTGCTACTCTTTCATATAAGAGTGGATGTGTGGCCTGATGGTGTGGCTCAGCTGGTTGAGCATTGTACCAGGCACCGAGATGTCTTTGGTTTGGTTTGATTCCCAGTCAGGGCACATGCCCGAATTGTGGGCTCAATCCCCGGTAGGGGGCATGTAGGAGGCAGCTGATATCTCTCACAATGTTCTCTCTTTCTCTCTCACTCTTTCTCTTCCTCTCTCTCTCTAAAATCAGTACAAATATATATATTTCAGAGAGGAAGGGAGAGGGAGAGGGAGAGAGATAGAAACATCAATGATGAAAGAGAATCATTGATTGGCTGCCTCCTGCATGCCCCACACTGGGGATCAAGCCCCAAAACTAGGCATGTACCCTGATTGGGAATTGAACTGTGACCTCCTGGTTCATAGGTTGATGCCCAATCACTGAGCTATGCCAGATGGGTCCAACATATTTTTTTTTAAGAAGAGTAATCATGTGAAACAGTTTTAAATTCATGAACGATAACTGAGAATGCTTGGTTTTCATAATGAATTATAAAGTTATGACCAGTGTCAGCTCTTTCCCTCTCCTTTGATCCTGCTCTGGATGTGTACATAATGCTTGAAACAGAAGCAGCTATTTTTGCTGCCATAAGGGAAAGGCCAGGGAATTCCAGACACTGGTGCTGCCACTGTGAGTGCTAACCCAATGTGAGTTGCTACCTATCTCCATTCTTCCTGTCAAGTGAGAAGAAACACATCCAAATTGCTATTTTATAAGCAACTATAAGTTGGATTTTATAGTTACTTGCACCCAAATGCATTCCTAACTGGTTCACCTATAAATGTCAAACACCATCCACCAGTGTACACTGCTGGTCAAGAGTAAAGGTTATAAAATTAAATTGCTTGGGTTTGACTATAGGCTGTGACATTTTGGACAACAAGTTACTCAGGTCCTTTAAGCCATTGTTTACTTCATTACAGGACACAAGGTATGGCAGTATAAGCACCTTACGTATAAGAACCAATGGCCTCTGAGGTTTATTGTGGAGATTATAAAAGAAATAATTCACATAAAGCTATGAGCATAGTTCCTGGCACGTAAGAAATACTTCATAAATGTTAACTAGCAATAATAAGAATAAGAATAAGAATAAGAAACTACATCTTTAAGACTAAGAAGTAAAAAGCTTTGAAAGTGGCTGACAATTTTTCTATTGGAAGCAATGAAGCCTGTTAACATGAATGGAAATATTCATGATTCATGACTGAGCTTTCATTTTTAGAGTCTACATTGATTTACTTCACTCTGGCAGTGGAAGCCAATGGCAATTTTATACCATCAAAGACAGATGTAAGCTAGTGATTAATATCATTCTTTTATGGAAAAAATCACTACCTATGTGATTAAGGAGAGTTAATATACTTAAGGGTGACAGCTTCTGACTCAAATTTATAATACTTAATATGTTCTGACAGCTGGTAATTGACTAGCAAATGGAAATAAGTGTGAAATAAATTTGGAACTTTTTGCAGTATAAGTGACAACTTCAATTGATTTATTAATAAAGCAGTTTTGACATTGAGATGTGACCTCCTAATCAGCTGCGAAGAATATTTATCAGTGGCAAATACTCAAATGACAAACTGTGCACATTTAATACAAAAAACATATAAACTGCCGAAACCGATTTGGCTCAGTGGATAGAGCATTGGCCTGCAGACTGAAAGGTCCCGGGTTTGATTCTGGTCAAGGGCATGTTGACCTTGGTTGTGGGCATATCCCTAGAAGGAGGTGTGCAAGAGGCAGCTGACCAATGATTCTCTCTCATTGATGTTTCTAACTCTCTGTCCCTCTCTCTTCCTCTCTGTAAAAAATCAATAAAATATATTTTAAAATAAATTTATTAAAAAAACACATATAAACTAAATGTTCAACATGAATTATAATTCTATCTCACCATGAGTATTGTCTCCACTTTATTTTTATTTATTTTTTATTGATATTTTACAGAGAGGAAGGGAGAGAGATAGAGAGCTAGAAACATCGATGAGAGAGAAACATCGACCAGCTGCCTCCTGCACACCCCCTACCGGGGATGTGCCCGCAACCAATGTACATGCCCTTGACCAGAATCGAACCCGAGATCTTTCAGTCCGCAGACCAACACTCTATCCACTGAGCCAAACCGGTTTAGGCATCCACTTTAAATGGCTTTAATGTCATAAACTTTTGAGACTATAAAGTAAACAGATTGGACCCACTCAGATCTTCCATTATCAAATATAGTTATTCTAAACTTTTTTTTCTCACCTTCTTGCCATGTGACCCCCACCTACTTTACCAGACAACTTCATGTCCTGTTTTACAGAGAACTCAGATGTCATTTGATGAAAACTCTCTGTATACCCTCCTCCCTCCCTATACAACTGCAGAAGAATAACCTCATCTCTTACAAGTCAGATTTGGCTTGATCACAAGCGGAATATCAAACCTCAACTGGGGATCATTTAAACAGCTATAACCATTGTGTAGTCCTAAGGATAGGAAAGAATTCAAGATTCCATTAAGTTCAAAGGTCTTTAAATAAAAAAGACATGTATATCTCCTGTATATTATTTAAAGATCTTACAATAGAAAATACATTTATTTACTTTAGACTAAAAAGTTCAATGGTATTATGAGGCAGAAAGATGTACAAATTTTAGATTCTATAGAATTTATAGGTCTTTAACATCTACACTAATAAAAGAGAAACATGCAAATTGACCATCACTCCATTATGCCCACCAGCCAATCAGGAGGGAATATGTAAATTAGAAGAACAAAGATGGTGCCACCCAGCTGCTCCAGGTGCAGCAGAGTGGTCAGGCGGGGCAGGACACCTACTATGAGAGAGAGGGCGGTGGTGGTGGTGGTGGTGGTGGTGGTGGGGACTCGAAGGGATCTACAGAACAGCACTCCAGCACAGCAAAGACAAAGAATGCTGACTCCAGAGTCTATAGCAAAGACCAAGATGGCAGACTCCAGCCGGAGTCTGCAGTGAAGGTGAAGACGGCAGGGAAGCAGCGAAAACAAAAATGGCAGACTCTGGCCCGAGAAAAGGCCTGGATCCCCGGTGCCGGAGGAAAACCGGTGTTGGAAGCCAAGGGAAGGAAGGCCTACTGCATGAATCTCTTCATGCAACAGGTCTTTAGTTTAACTAGAAAATAAATGAACTTGTCTTAAGATCAAAGATAACCTGGTTGTCCTATTTCCTTGCATAGATCAAGAATCAGGTACTGTGTATAACATGTGTCTAAGGATGTGAATGATGAAAGCTACCCTTTTCAGGTTTTGTAGCTCATGACATAGCTTCTCTTAGAGGGGACTCAGTGTGACATTCAGGAGTGTGGGGATTGCTCTGGATGCCTATAGCTTTGTCAAAATATTGGCTGGAAAATGGCCTCAGTTACTTCCAGGTAATTTTCTTCCTTGGTGAGTATGGATCTTATAACTCTGGGAAGACTTAAAATTAAATATAGAAAGGTTGAAAGCATCAAAGTCAAGCTATTAATATTTTTATACATATTTGGTCTTTTCTGTACTACTAAGATTTAAGGGATTTGACCAATTAGATCATCAACTTCTGAAAACCAATTAAAATGAATAATTAAATCATCAGATTTTTTATCTTAAGTTGAAATCTTTCTAAAATTATGCATATTATTTAATATCTAAGGTCTTTAGGTCCACTCTATGAACTTAATTTAATATATTTGTAACCATTCATAAGCACTCAGCAAGGTTTTATTTAAGTAGATAAATGAAGTATTTGAAAAGGAAATAGAACAATTAAATGTATAGATGCTGTTTTAAAATATTTAAACGTGTTTAAGTTGGTAAAAAGGACCAAGCATTAATCAAAAGCCTCTTGTAAGTGATTGTTCTTTTTGCTAGATTTCTAAATAAAAATTTGTGAGATGAATATAAAGCTTAGGGAGAACTGAAATTTCGAATTTATGACTGTAATAAATTGAACCCTAATGACTTAACCCAAATTAAAAGTCTGTGTAGTCCTTTTTATGCACAAAACCACACTGGCTTTTACCAGTGTGTTCTAATATCTGAATCTCTATGGACATTTGATGATTTGTTAATTAGTATACTGAGGTGCAGAAACAGGTTTTAACTGGTAAACACGGTGGATTGTTAACTAGCATTCTGAATATCTAAAAGGAGTTCTAGAAGGTGAAATTAAAAGCACTTGAGCCCTAACCGGTTTGGCTCAGTAGATAGAGTGTCAGCCTGCAGACTGAAAGGTGCCAGGTTCAATTCCCGTCAGGGGCATGTACCTTGGTTGCGGGCACATCCCCAGTGGGAGGTGTGCAGGAGGCAGCTGATTGGTGTTTGTCTCTCATCAATGTTTCTAACTCTCTATCCTTCTCCCTTCCTCTCTGTAAAAAATCAATAAAATATATTTTTTAAAAATAAAAGCATTTGAGGTTTGTAGATGATTAAATATATTTTAAAGCTTCTTCCTACCTTTACAAGAACAGGGTATAAGAAAGGAGGTTGCCCTATGTTAAATGGTTTTCCATCCAGCTCTGAACTCTGGGGAATTCTGGCTTATTGATGTCAGCGAGAAGGGGAAGAAACCTGCCTCTAGAATTCTAGGCATTTAGCCTTGGGTGAACCTTTCACTCAGGCTGGTGGTCAGAATACCTAAAAGGACAGAGCAAAGGATGTACTTAAACCTACAAAAGAAACAGTTTTTATCAACTGCTTTTAACTTTCTTGTTCATTGATGTTTAATTTAAAAATGTCAGTGTGGTACAATGTGATTTGAGATTTGATTTCACTTATTGAATGTGATGGTGAGATTGTGGAGCGAAGAGGTAATTCTCAACACCTCAACTTCTTTGCTGTCTATCACAACCTATCAAAAAGAATCTAAGAGCATGTATGACAAAATTGTATTAGAAATAGGAGCCTTCCTGAACCAAGTCCTTGGTCTCTGTCCTTTTTTTTTTTTTTAATGATAGATCCTCTCTTCCTTCAATTTAAAAAATATATATATTTTCACCGAAACCGGTTTGGCTCAGTTGTAGAGCGTCGGTCTGCGGACTCAAAGGTCCCAGGTTTGATTCCGGTCAAGGGCATGTACATTGGTTGCGGACACATCCCCAGTAGGGGGTGTGCAAGAGGCAGCTGGTCGATGTTTCTCTCTCATTGACGTTTCTAGCTCTCTCTCTCTCTCTCTTCCTCTCTGTAAAATATCAATAGAGGAAGGGAGAGAGAGAGAGAGCTAGAAATGTCAATGAGAGAGAAACATCGACCTCTGGAGATGTGCCCGCAACCAATGTACATGCCCTTGACCGGAATCAAACCCGGGACCTTTAAGTCCACAGACCAACACTCTATCACTGAGCCAAACCAGTTTCGGCTGTTCTTCTTTTTTAAATAACAGCTGGTAAGTCTCCTCCACTCCAATTCCTTAAATAGTATCCAAGTACTCATGGCCTCCAGACTCTCTCTCTCTCTCTCTCTCTCTCTCTCTCTCTCTCTCCTGGACTCCAACTGCTTACAAAATCTCTTCAGTTAGATGTTCCATAGTATGTTCAATACTGAACTCCCCATCTTCTCAATCTCACCCCATCCCCCACCTACCTCTTTCTGTGTCCCAAATGCTGGTCCACAGACTGCAAGAGTATCGTCTGGGGCAACTTATTAAAATAGAGCCTTGGCTTCCACTGTGATTTGTTGAATAAGAATCTCTCAGGGTAGAGCCTAGGAATCTGAATTTTAAACCAATGTCCCAGGTGATTCCAATACACCACCAGATTTAGGAAGCACTGCCCTATATGGCCAAATGGCACCAGCATCCGAGTGTCATCATGTAGATCAGGCTTAAAAGGGGAAATAAACAGAATCGGAGCAAACTCTACTCATTGAAGAGGCTAAAATCTGTTATCAGCATGTCTTGGTCTATGTTCTCTTTTCTTTGTCTCCTTCGATAGCAATTTTTTGACTTAAACATTCTGCTTTTCCTTTTCTAGGGAAAGAATTATCTGGTGGTAGCTTATGTTTTCCCTGGAGAGTACTTTCTGGACTCTTTACCTTCATAATTAGCCCTATGCATTGGTGTTGAATGGTAGGGATGGCATTCTTTACTCTGGGTCACATTTCTTGGTGTCAAGAATTTAGGGACATTTGATATAGATAGGATCTTTTGCGGGCGATGGACTAATATATAACACGGTCCTACAAGATCTCTGGGAATAAATGTCACTCCTGATTAGCACTGAAAACAACCGTCTCTGAACTGAGGCTAAAGCTTTTTTGACTCCTTAAGACTGATTTAAGTGTTCCATCTCATGCTTTCCTCATGCCTGTCCTATCTAGTACTCCAGGACATGCTGTAATTGCTTTATACCACACTGCCTTCCCCTGTGGGCATCCTGAAGATGGTCTCACCACTCAGATCCCTGGGCATAATACATGGTGTCATGGGACTGACAGAGGCCTTGGAGAATCCAACATGTCTCATGGATGCTATAGAGTGGATTCCTGCAGGAAGCTCCAACTCAATGGCTTCCGGTCTGTACATAAGAATGGATGAGAAAGAGAAGGAGCACCAAAGATGAGATAGCTTCTATGAGACATAAGCTGTGAGTGGAGTGACCCTTCAAAGCAGAGTGCCAGCTGAGCAGCTGGCGGACCCACTGGCTTCTTCCTCTTTTCTAGGCCCTCCTGGTCACACCACCCTCCCTGCTGAGTTATGGCTGCCCTGCTGACTCAGGCAAAAAGGTGAAGCTAATGATGCTAAGGATTTTAAGGGACCTCATACCCAAAGTAACTGCAGGTACAAGCCACTTAAGAGAAAGATATACACATTTAAGCACATCATTACAAAATGCAGTGTGTCCTAGAAAATATTGGTTTATAATGCTGTCTCAAAGTCTATTCCATCAGGGGTGTTTTTTTTTGTTTTGTTTTTTTTTTTTTTGTTTGTTTGTTTTAAGCAGACATTTTTCCATAGAAGTTTTTAAAATGGGGAGATGAGATGTTTTTAGGCTCAGCTATATCTGGGATCAAATAGGCTTTTGAATTTGGCTGTTTTTCTGTAGGACCTGCCATTTCTCGGGGGCCTGTGTTCACAATACAAACAGTCACCTTATAAATGAACTTATGATGCAAGATTTTTTTTTTGTAGAGTTTATCCTCTTGTGGATCAGAAAAAGTTGTTTTCTTTCTTTTTTTTCTCACTCATGGAATATAATGAACAACATGAAATGATGAACAAAAACAGACTCAGAGATAGAGAAGCATCGATCAGACCATTAAAACCTCAGAGGGAAGGTAAGGTAGAGGAGGTAAGAGGGAGAGATGAGCCAAAGGACTTGTATGCATACATATAAGCCTAACCAGTGGTCACAGACACCAGGGGGTGAGGGCATGAGGGGGATAAGGACACATATGTAATACCTTACTCAATAAATAAAATAAAATAAAATAAAATAAATGGAGTTAAGTAAAATTAAAATTAAAATAAAGATAAAAATAAAGCAAGAAAAAAACACCCCACAAAGACAAAACAAAACAAAAAAAAGTTTTCATCACTGTGAGAGGACTTCTTAAAAGAGTCCAACAAAGAGCAAATAAAATAAAACAAAGGAACAATGCTTGAAGACGAGGCACAAAACTGACTTCTAATATTAACTTAAAAGAATAGGATACCAAAAGAGATAGTAGGATGCTCTTTTCTGGTAATCCTTTAAAGAAGACTAAATTTGCAATTACCCAGAAGAGTTTAAACATGACCCGGGTGAAAGCGATACCCTTCCCAACCAGCCCTATCGGCTTTCTGCCTTCTTCAGGACAAACGTACTCACAGGTGTGCCTCCCACACCTCGGTTCTACCTGAGCTCCCGAGGGCAACGCCACGTATACATCCAGAGCCACAGTCCCAACTCGGTGGCCAATGTTTGCACTTCCATCCAAATACGTTTGTGACAGTTCATTAGGAGGAAACGCTCACCTTTAGCAAGGTCCTTGAAAGCTAACAGCGTTGTGCAGACAGAGAGGGGAGGTGTCTACCTGCCTGCTGGCTCATTCTTACAGCTTCACGGAGATTTATAAAGTGCTGTCAAAAGCAGGATCCATTCAATTTGCTCAAAAAATGTAAGAAGGCAGATGCATAGGAGCATATTGACTTTTTATTGTGCTATCTTAATTAACAACCGTATACTTATTAGAAGTCAGAAATTAAATGTATAATTTAGCCATCAGGAACATCTATTTTGAATAGGTAGGACTTAGGTAATTTAAGTCATCTCAGGATGTTGTGGCTAAGTTATATTTTTCTTTATCAACAAAGGTATTTATTGCCCTAGCTGGTTTGGTTCAGAAAGGTCCCAGGTTTGATTCCAGTCAAGGGCACATGCCTGGATTGCAAGCTCGATCCCCAGTAGGGGGCGTGCAGGAGGCAGCCAGTCAATGATTCCCTCTCATCATTGATGTTTCTCTCTCTCCCTCTTCTCTTGCTCTCTGAAATCAATTATATATATATATATATATATATATATATATATACACACACACACACACACACACACACACACACACACACGAAGGTATTTATTTATTTATTTAAATATATTTTTTAATTGATTTTACACAGAGATGAATTGAGAGGGATAGAGAGTTAGAAACATCGATGAGAGAGATACATCGACCAGCTGCCTCTTGCACACCCCCCACCGGGGATGTGCCCACAACCAAGGTACGTGCTCTTGACCGGAATCAAACCCGGGACCCTTCAGTCCGCAGGCCGACGCTCTATCCACTGAGCCAAACCGGTTTCGGCAAGAAGGTATTTATTAATAGTAGCACTTATAATAAAATTAGGAACCAATGCTCCCCACAATAGAATGATAGCAGGGCGGGGGAGGTTCCAGAGTCAGGTATAAAGGTGTTTATAGGTAGAGGAGATATAAATATGTATCCTGTTGGTTCTGTTTCTCTGGAGAACCCAGACTAGCACAGACTCTGGCATGAGTATTTTTTTAAAGCTCCCCCATCGGTTAAAATGTTCAGCTAGGGTTGAGAACCTCTAGTCTGCGAGTTCTTAAGCCCTATGGGGCCCAGGTGGCTTCTAAGGGTCTGAGAACTCTCTGAACTCAGAAACAAAAGTGTGCATTTCTGTTGACCATATCTGATCCAACTCCCAGCTGACATCCTTGCAAAATAATGGTTTGGTTTTGTTTAAACATCTCCAGTCTTGGAAAACACCCTTCTCTCTGAGAGAGCCCGTCTCATCTTAGAACAGTTCTAAGGAAACCCGGAAGCTGATTTTCTAGGACTGGGTGAAAAAGGTGGAGGGGTTGAGAAGTCCAGATTGGTAGCTCCAGAATAGTCACGGGGGTGTAAGGTACAGCCTAGACAATATAGTCAATGATATTGTAATACCCATGTAGGGTGCCGGGTGGGTACTGAGACTCTGGGGGGGGGGGGAGTGGGAGTGGGGAAGCACTTTGTAAAGTGTATGATTGTCTAACCACTTCCCTGTACACGTGAAAGCAATACAAAATAATACTGAATGTAAACTGTAATTGAAAAACCGAAAAAATAAAAAAGGAAGTTGATTTTGAACAAAAGAATCACAAAACATCAGTCAGAAGGATATTTTCATGTGCAAACTTATTACAATATTTTCCATTTACTACTGCGTAGCTTAGTATCTTACTGGGTTGTTTAAAATTTCTATATCTAGTTGCCTTGTCTATAAATTGAGGTTGATACTATCTAGCTTAGAGCCACAAACAACTTTTGTCTGGAGCAAATGACATAACATATAAAGTGGCTAGCAGAATGCCCAGCACACGGGATGCACCCAATTATTAGTGGCCGATATTATTATGAACACAGTTATCAAAGTGCAAATATTATAATGACCAGCCCTGCTCATGAGGTGATATCACAGTATATTCCGAACCCCAACCCCCACCCACAGACGCTTGGCACACATCTGTGCCCATGGTAGGTATCAGTAAGAACTTAGGTTGAACTAAACCGAATGAACCACTCCTACCGGATTATTCTGTTCTTTCAGGGGTATTTCAGGTCCAAGTTCTGCCTCGAGGCTGACGGCATCAATGCATTCGGCAAGCAGCTCCTCGGTCACTTCTCCGTTGCGGGGTGGGTCCACCACGGCGCCGGTGTCTTCGGGCTGGTCAGGGTGCGCAGCGTCAGCCATCTCCTCACCCTGAACGGCGGCATTTTCATGGGCATCTCCTCTGGGGGCAGCCAGCGTTGGCTCATCGGAAATCACAGCTGACTCACGGTGCACCTCTGCGTCTCTGGGTGAAGAGTCGCTATTGGGCATCTCGGTGATTTCTGCTTTGTCTCCAGGGGCTGTGGTGTCACCAGCATCATCAGACATTTTATTATCTGTCAACGTAATTACAAACAAAACACTTCCTGTTTTAATCTGAATTGCTGAACTTTAATTCAAAGCCCTGAATGGTGAAATTAAGTCTGCTGTGGTAAATCAGTAATAAACTTTATGGAACCTTGGGGTGGACTGAATAAAGATCCCAGGGACATCCTAATTCCTGGAATCTGTGAATGTTTTCTTATATGGCAAAAAGGGACTTTGCAGATGTGATCAAATTAAGGATCTTTAAAATGGGGACGTTTATCTTGGATTATCTGGGTGAGTCCTAAATGAAATCCTAAGGGTCCTTATTAGAGAGGGGCAGAGGGAGATTTGACTACCAAGAGGAAAAGGGGGTGTGATGACAGAAGCAGAGATTGGAGTGATGCTCTCTGAAGACAAAGGAGGGAGCCATAAGTGAAGGAATACAGGTGACTGCTAGAAGCTGAAAAGGTTGAGGAAACCGTTCTCCTCTGAGAGACTCCAGAAGAAACCAGCCCTACCAACACTTGGACATTAGCCCAGTGAAACTCATTTTTAGACTTCTGACCTCCAGAACTGTAAGAGAATACATTTGTGTTGTTATAACCACTAGGTTGTTGTAATTTGTTACAGCAGCAAGGAAACTAATAAAACCTACAGGGCTGTCTTTAACCTTTCATGGATCTCTTGCTTGCTTTGCACCGACATGCATAGGGTAAGTAGAAGTATTGTTTGAATCTGTGAAATTATTTATGTAGTAAGACCTGGTTAATTATATTTGTCGCAATGAGAATTAGCATAGAACATACCTAAGAGCTTATTAAAAAATACGTAACATTTAGCTCTGCCATGTCATCAGAGGTTCGCATTGAGAAAGAGACATACGTACACATAAGTATGCTTTGTTGGGTACCAGCTGGTGAAGGCCTGCGCTCTGTTTGAACAATAATTTAAACAGGGATGCATGAGGATAAAATAGGAAGCAAAGAAGTGGTGTATTAAGCCATTACAAAACAACCTGGGAAGCAGAAAACTCATTATCATGTAGATATCATGTAGAACCTCGCTGTTCAATAGAATTTTCTCTGATGACGAAACTATTTTATAAATGCACCATCCAGTGTGGTAGCTAATAGCCACATGTGACTACTGAACATGTGAAATCTGGTTACTGCCATATTAAAAATGTTAATTTTATTTAATTCATTTTATTTAATACATTTTAAATTTTATTCCATTTCAAATAGTTAACATTTTAATCCTACATAGGCCTATATGGCTAGTGGTTACCTTATTGGATAGCACAGATCTAGAAAGCTAGTTTAAGATAGTATTTTTTTTTTTTAATAAAATGAAGGCTCACTGCACAAGAAGCCAAATCTCAGGCAAATCCATGGGTGTTTTTGTTGACCATGGTGTTTACCAATTGGTTAAATCTCAGATTGCTGCTAAAACCATGGTATGTGAGACGCTAGTTAACATACTGGCCACCTGGTAGTGTACTGTAAACTTAGAAAGAACTCATTTCCCCAACCCTCATATACCCTCAAAGAGCAGTAGTCTGGCCTTTTCCTGCTACGTTCTCCCTCTTGGTAAAGCACATTCCTTTCTATCACAACACTTCCATGTCGTGAATCTCAATTGTCTGTCTAGTCCATGGAGACAGAAAGTAAATTAGTGGTTTCCATGGGCTGAGGGGAGAGGGAATGAAGAGTGACTGCTGATGGGTACCGATTTCTTTCTTAGGTGATGAACATGTTTTAAAGTTAGGTAGTGATAATGGTTGTACAACTGTGTGAATATCCTAAAAACCACTGAATGGTATACACCTTATACGAGTGAATTCTGTGCCCTCGTCGGTCTGGCTCAGTGGATAGAATGTCAGCCTGAGAACTGAAGGGTTCCAGGTTCAATTTTGCTGAAGGGCACATACCTGGGTTGTGGGCTGATCCCCAGGAGGGGACATGTAGGAGGCAGCTGATTCTCATCATTGATGTTTCTATCTCCCTCTGCCTTACTCTCTGAAATCAATAATATATATACAAATAGTGAATTTTATAGTGTGTGAATTTTATGGTACATAAATTACATCTTAATACATACATATATATATAAAATTCCACCCCTGGATAAGTAGTTCTAATGCCAGTGGGACATCTCTTCCTGGCCAAAAGGAAACTTGTTGTCTTATCATTAACACTAGATCTTCCTCTTAACTTTTGTGTTTCATTTAATGATACCCAGATGTCCCCAATTACCCAGGATAATCTAGGTTGGAGATGGTCTGTCAATCAGTATGATCAATTCCTAGTTGAAACACTAAAGAATGATACAAGGCTACTGTACAGAAAAGGGTAGTTACTGTGGTTCATGGAGGGTGGGGCGGGGGGGGGGGGAGGATTGAGGAAGACTACTTGAAAAGCCACTGTCATTTGGAAACTTGTAAGATCTTTGGGAAAATGTCACAATTGGCTTAGGATGGAAGATGGCAAACCACAGCCCGCTGGCTAAATCTCGCCCTCCTTTTGTTTTGGTAAATGAAGTTTTATTGGGACACAGACATGCTCATATGTTTATGTACTGCCTATGGCTTCTCAGAGTTGAATGGATGCAACAGAGACCATATGGCCCACAAAGTCGCAAAGCCTAAAATATTATTTATCTGGCTCTTTAGACAATGTTTGCTGACTTATGGCCGAGGCCAGTGGTCGGCAGACTCATTAGTCAACAGAGCCAAATAAATACCAACAGTACAACGATTGAAATTTCTTTTGAGAGCCAAATTTTTTAAACTTAAACTTCTTCTAACGCCACTTCTTCAAAATAGACTCGCCCAGGCCATGGTGTTTTGTGGAAGAGCCACACCCAACGGGCCAAAGAGCTGCATGTGGCTCGCCAGCCGCAGTTTGCCGACCACGGGCCTAGGACACTGCTTGACTGCCGTGACCTAAAGAGTTCTCCATCCTAATTTATCCTATCCTCATCTGCATCCTAGGGGCAGGACCATAAGGAGAATGGGTCTATGAGTAAAGGATGTTGAGTCATCACTTCTATTCCTAGTCTTGGTCCATCAATAGCTGGTCACACACACTGTCTATTTTCTTTGTAAGATAATTTGGAAACCCTTATCATTAATCTGGATTATTAAGAAACTCCAAACTATTTCACTTTTCTATAAGCAGGAACGTAAACCTGGCTGTGATAAACATTCGTGGGCAAATAAAAAGCATTACCAACACTGTCGTGTGTGCTCTACCCTAAACGTGTTATGAGACCCTTCACAATGCTAAAGTACTTCAGCACACACCAGATGCCATGTGTGCGAGTTATTCAGGAATGTGCTCCCCAGAGGTCTTCAGTTAGCATTTCAATGTCTGTAACTGAGAGTTCGCCTTTTGAGAGGGCTCAACTTTCACCCTCTCGGATAGGTACTCCAGGGTGGGTTAATTAGTGCAAGGAATATGAGAAACCATTTTCACTGATGAAAAGGCAATGGGGCTTAAGATAGGTGACTGGCAAGAAGTAACGGACAGGTCCTTTCTGCCCTTCCATCCTCAGGGCACACAACTGCACTGAGCCCTGCAGCAGCCACTGCCCTGTGGAATAGAATTTTTCTAGTTCTTCTAGCCCAGTGGTCGGCAAACTCATTCGTCAACAGAGCCGAATACCAACAGTACGACGATTGAAATTTCTTTTGAGAGCCACATTTTTTAAACTTAAACTTCTTCTAACGCCGCTTCTTCAACATAGACTCGCCCGGGCTGTGGTGTTTTTGTGGCAGAGCCACACTCAAGGGGCCAAAGAGCCGCATGTGGCTCGTGAGCTGCGGATGGCCAACCTCTGTTCTAGCTGATTTGGGGAGAACACGAAAACGGAAACGGAAGAAGTTACCTGAGTCCTCCCAGAGGCCCAAAGGACAGAGCTAGCACATCATTAAGCTCCAGGAACAAGCTGTATGACTGAACCCGGCGGGCAGGATCCGTGCGAGTAGGCGGCAGAACTCTGAGAACCTGTGGCGGTATCCCTCGCAGTAAGGTTTACACAGGCGGAAACCTACAGCCCTCCCCCATCTCTAGTGGCCATACGGCCTTAGGTCAGCTCACCTCAATGCTAGAAAAACTGCGGCAACAAAATCTCTCTTCTCCTCTGCACCTGCTCTGCATTCCACCAGCAACACAACGCCAGAAGGTGAGTATTTGCACTGATACTATTAAAAATATTTACAGACCACTTATGAATTTCAGAAGGACTATATCTTCACACCTGTCTATATAGTAAAAACGGGCACTGTAACATCCAGCCCTACTGTAACGTCCAATTATACACGTCTCTAATCTCGTTACTTCTACTTCTTACAGGTCTACGTCACCCCCTAAACCAAAACCAACACAAGAAGAGATCTTTTTTTGGCTTCTTTAAAGCAGACCTTTATCTACTCTGGGTGCTATGATGACCGGAGTGACGCAATCATTTCTAAGACTTTGTCCTTTCGTCTGACATCACCGGAAGCGGTGTGTTCTGAGTACACAGCTGTTTCTGAGCAGTTACCGGTGGCATCCACCCGGACCACAGCCGCGGTGCACACCCTGGTTCCGGGACCGCCTCCCCCTGCCTGGGTGCCCACAGGAGTCTGACTTCAGAATCTCTCCGGATTCGTGGTCAGGAACATTGCTCCCGGCCACCGCTAGCTAAGTCTGTGGCTTTGATGCTGGGGACACTCCGCCTGCAGAAACAAGGAGGCTTCTTCAGTAACTCCAAGGAGAGGAAGGGGGTGTATAAAGCAGCCTTTGTGAGCTTGGAGTAAGTTCGTGTTTTTTATTTTTCCACGAGTAAACGCAACCATTACCTAAAACGCTCCCAGAACGATGCTATGTATTGGGGCAGCGGCATCATAGTTCCAAAAATAATGTTACGAGAGAAGACGTGATTTACTATCCTTCAGAAAACGAATACTGCTGTTTCTATTTTATTCCTGGTCAGTGAAGGACCAGGGAATGAATTCCGCTAACAGGGACTACTTAAATGATGATGTAAAACGGCATCTCAGGTAAGGGAAAGGTGAACTAGACTGACCTCGTGCAAGGGGAGGAACCTTCAAAATGTCTCTGAATGGTTTTAGGCACGATGGGGTAAGAGCATATGCAAATGTCCAGCATCAGAAACGGATCTGCGTGGTCAGGATGGACACCTGGGTGGCCGGGCCAACGGGAGGACTAGCGAGGGCGGGAGGGATGGGATTCTGAGGTGGAAAGAGCTGTGCTCTGGCCCTCCATCCCTGTGTGGGAATCCTCCCTCACTCCGGTTGGGCTTCCTCACTTCCTCCTCTGTAGAGTAAGGCTGGACAAAATGATCCGGATACTTTGTTCTCAAACACCAGACTGATGACAGAGAAAAAATGAGGACAAGGTAGCCAGTTTGTTCATCAATCTAAATTTATTAAATGTAAAGGACTGCCTTCATTTTCCAAATTTAGCTTTCCTTGGGATTGAACTGTCTTTCATTTTTTTTTTTTTAATGGAACAGTGATGCAGCGGATGGATTTCTTTTTTAATGGCTTCATTTGGCAAAACAAGAATTTGGTAACACAGCCGAAACCGGTTTGGCTCAGTGGATAGAGCGAAGGCCTGCGGACTGAAAGGTCCCAGATTCGATTCCGGTCAAGGGCATGTACCTTGGTTGTGGGCACATCCCTGGTAGGGGGTGTGCAAGAGGCAGCTGATCGATGATTCTCTCTCATCGATGTTTCTAACTCTATCCCTCTCTCTCTTCCTCTCTGTAAAAAAAAAAATAACAACAATACAAATAAAAAAATTTTAAAATAAAAGAATTTGGTAACACAATTTTAAAAAGTGCCGGTCAGCAAAGGCTCAGGAACAACAACTCTGGAAGAGGTTCCTAATCAGTTTGTAAGAGTTCCTATGGGCTATGACACATGCCTGGCCCCAGGTATCTGCCAGGTGATTTTCTGAAACATAGAAGGGAACCATTTGCTCTCTAGCTTAGAAGCACCTTCACACAGCATCAGCGGCCCCTCGGAAACCAGCTCCGATCCCTCTCTGCCCCCTGCAGCTCTCAGCACACCCAGACGCCCGCCTCCCCAGACTTTCCATCGAGGCTGGAAAACCGTCCTGCCTCTTTGCCTTTGCTTAGGCTGGCTCTTGTTTCTCGACGCCTAATGTCACTTTTTACCCCGAAACTTTCCTTAAACGTGCCCTGCTCCTTCCGAAGAATCAAATGGCTGCCTCTCCTCTATTTCTGCAATACTTTTTTATGTGCTGCTTCTGCTGCACTTAAGGGAAGAGCGCAGTAGTTGTCACCGTCTCCTCTGGGGCTGTGCCCCACAAGCACCTCGCTTGGTTTACTGTCCTCAAATATTGACCGAAGTCACATATGCTGTCCGGGGTGGATGGAAGAGAGACAAGGCTTGATTCAAGCCGGTCTTATAACTAAGTGGCTACTTACATGGACTGAATCGCTGAGATTCGGGGAGGCCCCCTCCCGCCCTCAAATTCCTTCTGCCCTTGGCTCCCTTGCGCCTCAAATTCCACCCTGAACGCTCCGTGCCTTTTGCTGAAAGCTCACGATGTAAAGAGTGCATCATCCTTTCCTGAGCTCAGATTTGGATGGAGGAAAGAAAGGAGAGAGTGCGGGGCGGATATAAATGAGGTGGGGAAGGGTCCACCAGGAAGAAAAGGGGGCGGCAAGGAGAAAGCCGTTCTCACCCTCGGGGTCCTAGGGTGACTGAGGTATTTGGGAGTTCAAGAGACAAAGGTTTTGAAAGCCACCTGTTTGCAATCCCTCCGGATGGTTAGGTTGGTAACTGATGGGATGGGTTAGGGCACAGTCAGAGCCCTCACAGCCCATCGAGCTGTCTCCCTACTCTAGGAAAAGGCCATGAAGCTCAGGTGCCTGATGTGAGAGGCAACACCACATTCCGGGGAGAAGGCGAGAGAGAGAGAGAGAGAGAGAGAGAGAGAGAGAGAGAGAGAGAGAGTGGGGCTGGGCTAGGGGGTCGCACTCCACCCCAAGGGCTGTGAGTCCAGGTGGGCTCAGTTTAGGATGTTGGCTGGGGTGGAAGGCAGGAAGGACGTGGGTCTGTCTGCAGGGGGAGGAATGGTGAGCTCTGGTGGGAAGTCAGGGCCTGCGCTCGGTCTTCCAAGTCCAAGGGCAGGCAAACCCCAAGGAGTCCCCCACCCACCCTGCCCACCCACCCCCTTCCTTACCAGGGGCCGCTCCCTCCGCGCCCCTCGCTGCCCGGACCCTGCAGCCCGGCCGGCCCCCGCGCTGGGACCCCGGGGAAACTTTCTCGGGCTCGCTCGTGGCCGGGACTGGATGCTGCAGGCTCCGCGGGGGTCCCCGGCGGCTGAGGGTGAGGAGCCGGAGCGCGGGCGTGTGGGTGTGTGCATGAGCGTGGACCCGAGCGAGCGACACACACTCACACACACACACTCACACGCCCGCGCCCACGCGGGGCCCTCGGCCGCCCCGCCCGCCGCCCCGGACTTCGCCCCGCAGCCCGGCTCCTCCGGGTCCCGCCGAAGGTTTCTCGCTAACCCCGCGGGCGGGCCTCGGGGGTCCGGGCCGGGAGGGTCTGCCCACCACCCGCCGCGCCCGCCGGGGAGAAGGGGCCGGACGGGGAAGGGCGCCGGGGGCTCTTACCGCTCCGGCGGCCGGGTGCGCGCGGGAGCGCCCGGCGGTCCCGCCCCGCCACGTCGGCAGGGCCGGCGGGGACGCGGCCGGAGGGCGGGCCGGAGGGGGGACCGGCCGAGCTGCCCGCCCCGCCCCGCCCCGCCGGGGCTGGCCCTGCCCCTGGACCCGCCCCCGCGCCCCGTCCGTCCCCAACCCCGGAGAGCTGGGGGTGTCAGGGCGCACCCCTCTCCGGGCTGGGAGGGTCCCCGCGGCGCCTCCCTCCTGCTTGGGAAACTTTGCTTTTCCAGCTGTGTCCCCGCGGGAGAGCCGGAGGGGTGCCGGGTCCCTTTCCTTCTTTCTTTCTAATTTAAAAAAAAATTATTTATTGATTAAGGTATTACATATGTGTCCTTATTCTCTCATTACCCCCCAACCCCCATCCATGCCGCCACCCCCCACGTTTTCTGTGTCCATATGCATGCATAGAAGTCCTTTGTTAAGGCGACCAGACGCCCCGCTTTGGGCGGGACAGTCCCGCTTTTCAACAATTTGTCCCGCGTCCCAAACGGGACAAATTGTCACTCGGGACGAATTGTTAAACATCGGGACTGTCCCGCCCAAAGCGGGACGCCTGGTCACCTTGCCTGTGGTGGATCTCTCCTTTCCAAAGTGCCCCGAAAAGCCCGCAGACAGGCATGCCGGAAAGGGGTCCCTCCAAGTTCAGCAAGAGGAGTTTGCGATTTGCCCGAGGCGCGTTGAACAGTTTCCTCCCACCCCGGTTTGTGGGAGTGTGATCTGATTTAAAACCAAAGGGCTAAACAGACAGAAGCACTTTCTGGAAAGTCAATTTGGAAATGTGGATCAAAATTCAAGTGAATGAGCTTTGGGCCGGGAGTTCCATGTCTGTGAATGTGTCCTAGGTAACCAGTCAAATAAGCAATTTTAGGTTCTCTGAGTTGTTGATGCCCCGGGGAAACCGGAAACAGCCTGCCCCGTGATAAAGGGTTGGTGAAGTCAACCACAGGAATGTCAGACAGTCAGGGATAGCACTGTGGCCGTTAAAAACTTATGTCTGTACATCCAATTCGTTGACATGAAAAGAAGGCCATAGCCAAATATAAAGTGGAGGGCAGGGGAAGCTCAGGAGAGTGCAGCATGTATATTTATTTATATGTATGTATATTTTATATGTTAGGTAAATAATAGTTTTAAAAACAGTGATTCTTCCTGAGCTCTGCTATTGTGTTAGCAAGTTGTGTTTCAGGTGTGACAGGTGTCCTTTGGTGTCCCATACACACAGACATCCTTGCCTGTGGGACAGCCTGAACCTTTGCCACACCTGACCTTCTCTGCTGTGGCAATGGCCCAATCAGACATCCCCGGCCCCCCCGCTCTCTTTTTATTGGTTTGTTTTCTTTATTTTATTATTTTTTATTGTTTAAAGTATTACAAATAGTAGTACACATGTCTCCTTTTTTTCCCATTGACCTTTCCCCAGCCTCCCCTACTCCCCCCCACACACATGCCCTTAAACTCCCCCCGCACCCAGTGTCTTGAGTTCATTGGTTCTGCTTATATACATGCATTCAAGTCTTTTGGTTGATCTCTTACCCCCCTCCCCAAAACACTCCCCAGCCTTCCCACTATAATTTGACAGTCTGTTCGATGCTTCTCTGCCTCTGTCTCTATCTTTTTGTTCATCGGGTTATAATGTTCTTTATTATCCATAAATGAGTGAGATCGTGTGATATTTTTCTTTCACTGCCTGGCTTATTTCACTTAGCATAATGCTCTCCAGTTCCATCCATGCTGTTGCAAATGGTAAGAATTCCTTCTTTTTTATAGCAGGGTAGTATTCCATTGTGTAGATGTACCATAGTTTTCTAATCCAATCATCTGCTGATGGGCATTTAGGCTGTTTCCAAATCTTAGCTATTGTAAATTGTGCTGCTATGAATATAAGGGTGCATATATCCTTTCTGACTGGTGTTTCTGGTTTCTTGGGATATATTCCTAGAAGTGGAGTCACTGGTCAAATGGAATTTCCATTTTTAAATTTTTGAGGAAACACCATAATGTCTTCCACAGTGGCTGCATCAGTCTGCATTCCTACCAGCAGTGAAGGAGGGTTCCTTTTTCTCTACAACCTCTCCAGCACTTGTCATTTGTTGATTTGCTGATGGTAGCCATTCTGACAGGTGTGAGGTGGTACCTCATTGTTGTTTTGATTTGCATCTCTTGGATGATTAGTGACTTTGTGCTTGTTTTCATATGTCTCTTGGCTTTCTGAATGTCCTCTTTTGAAAAGTGTCTATTTAGATCCTTTGCCCATTTTTTGATTGGGTTGTTTATCTTCCTTGTGTTAAGTTGAATGAGTTCCCTGTAAATGTTGGAGATTAAACCCTTATCAGAGATAACATTGGCAAATAAGTTCTCCCATGCAGTGGGCTTTCTTGTTGTTTTGTTGATGGTTTCTCTTGCTGTACAGAAGCTCTTTATCTTGATATAGTCCAATTTGTTTATTTTCTCCTTAGTCACTCTTGCCCTAGGATCTATGTCTGTAAAGATATTGCTATAATATATTCCCTTTTATAGGGCTGGTTTCCTTTTCTCCTTTGCCCAAACCACGCCTTCCCAACAAAAGAATATTTACCAAGCAATCCTAACAACAGTTTTTGTTGCCGACTACAAATTATTGCCCTTTTATGCAAATGTAGTTGCTTTCAATCCCACCAGGTTGTATTTCAAAACTTTTCATTTTTCTTCAACTTGGCCATTTTTTATTCACTTAAAATATTCTGGAGTATTTTAAATACCTATAGACATTAGAGAATAATATGACAAATACTTATCTGTGTATAAAAGTAGAGAGTATTATAATATTATAATGCTTAGATTTAGCAATGTTTTTGCTTTAAAAGAAAAATAAAGTTACAGATATGTTTCATTTTCCACCTTTCTGAGGTTGTTTGTATCCTTCCTGCCCATAGTTTTATATTTTACTGCACATGTCCTCTCTCATAAACACTAGATAGAATTGCTTTCCAATGTTTAAAAAAAGCATAAATAGCATCCTATACATTTATTTACTAAACTAGAGGCCCGGTGCAGGAAATTCATGCACAGGTGCAGTCCTAAGCCTGGCCAGCAATCGAAGCATGAACGTCTGGCATGGAAGGGCAGATCCCAGCTGACCTCTGCGCCCTGGGCAGCACCTGGGCCCCCAGGCCCCCACGTGGCCCCCTCCACCTGAGTCATGGTTCCAAAGTCCCCACACGGAGATGCGGTGAGCACGGCCAGATGCTGCAGGCCAGGGTGCAGTGTGGGCCTCTGGGCCCCCCAGCAGTGCCGCATGAAAGCTGGGTGGGCAGGTCACTCTTTCCTGACCGGCCTTGCAGACCAGCTCCTGCGAGAACTGACAGGGAGCCCCACCAGCCCTTGTGGTCCTGTGGCTACAGCCTGGCTCCCCTGGAAGAAGCTGCATGGGTGCAGGGCAGGCTCCTCCCTGGCACCAGGCACCTGAGCATGGGGCTTCCCTGGTGTGCAAGCTTGGCTCCTGGTGTCCTGGGGGAGGGTAACAGGGGAAGTGAGAGCGAGCTCTGCAGACACTCCGCATTCGTACCGTACCTCTGTCACTGTCACACCAGCCCCCAGGTAGCTGCCAAGAGGTCGAAGCCTCCCCCGTCTGGCCCCCAACCCCACTCCCCCACCCCCCTGCTGGATGCTACCACCCACCCCCAGTTCCCTGTCCCAGCTCAGGATCAGGAGATCAGGGCCTGCTGGTGGCCACTGGTTCCTGTCTATGGGGCTATTGGTCGGGGCTGGGCCCCTGCCCCCAACCTAGTTCCCTCAGAGCCTGGGAGCTGGGCAGCAGCCCCACCCCCCACCCCCTGCTCCCACCACCTGCAGGATGATCAGCTCCACTCGCACTGGCCTTGGCCTGGTGCCACCAGCTCACCTGCTCCACCATCCTGCTAAAGTCCCACTCTTGTTGGGGCCCATTGGGGCCGGCAGCACCTCCACTGCTGCCCGCTGCCAATACCACATTGCCAACACCTGCAATGTTCCACACCGCCTACTGATGGTCAGCACATGTCATAGTGAGTGGCTGAGCTCCTGGTCAAACTCCCGGTTGAGGGGACAATTTGCATATTAGGCTTTTATTATATAGGACTATAGGCTTCTAGTGCTATTATATAGCACTAGAAGCCTGGTGCACAAATTAGTGGGGTCCCTCAGACTGGCCTGTGGGATTGGACTGACCTGCCTCTCCAACATCCCCTGAGGGGTCCTGGACTGTGAGAGGATGCAGGCCAGGCCAAGGAACCCCACCAGTGCACGATGGGGGCCAGGGAGGGATGTGGGAGGTTGGTCAAACAGGGAAAGACTGAGGGACGGCTCCAGGGAGTTTCTGGCCTGTCTTGCTCAGTCCTGATTGGCTAGACCCCAGCAGCAAGCTCACCTGCTGGTCAGAGCATTTTCCCCCTGGTGGTCAGTGCATGTCATAACTAGCATTTGAGTGGCCTTAACATATCATTAGCATAATTCACTTTGATTGGTTGAACAGCCAACTGGATGAATGGACACTTTGCATATTAGGCTTGATAACTTCATGTTTATACATGTAGCTCTAGTCCATTATTTCAAAGTCTTTCTAGAATTCCACTGTGTGACTATGCCACAATTTGTCCACTCCCCAATCAATGGACATTTAATGTGTTTCGTACTTTACTATTACATATAGTGTTGTAATGGCCAGCCATCTTTGGCTATGTTTTTTGTATCCCAGACTGGACATGGAGTAGCCAGGTCACCTTTACTAATATTGTGAAATTGTCCTCCAGTGTGGTTCTACTAGTCATCCGACAAAACTTGGATTCTGTGCCTACACCTACTCTACATGCTGGAACTACAATAAGGAGCAATGCAAATCCCTGCCCTCCGAGAACTTACAGTCTATTGAAGGGGAGAAGGGCCCTCTCCAGTGGTGGAATAAAGCAGGATATAGAGTCTACAGGGACTACAGAATGATGAGTAAGAGCAAATGTGGTCAGGGACCATCTTGGGTGTATCATGTTAGAGAGATACTGAGGTCTGAGAAGGACGTTGGGAAGAAATACCAGTGATTTCACAGGAAAATGGGGAAGGAGGTGTGTGGGAGTAGAGGAGAGTATAGGGTACCAGTAGCCAAGTAGGAAACTTTTCATAATCTTTTAATCATGTTAAATGCTGCTGATAGTACAGCTAAAAGGAAAATTAAGAAATGACCCTTGGATTTGGCAATGTGGAGATCATTATTGATATTGAAAAGAGCCATTTCTTTGGAATGATGAAGAAGGAAACGTCATTGGAGAGGGTTTGAGAAAAATGGGAAGAAAATAATTAGAGACAGTGAATAAGACAACTCTTTCAAGGAGTTCTGGTGTAAAGAGAATCAAAGAGGAAGATGTAGGTTCAAAGGAAGGAATATGCTTTTAAATATGGGGAAATTGTAGCATGATAGGCTAATTGGAATTATGCATCGGAAGAGACAGATGGTGATGCAGTAGACAAGCTAACAGCAAGAGTGATTTGCCTGAGTAGATAAGCAGGAATGGGAGCACTCGAATGGGAAGGAATTGGCTCTTGACACAGAGAGTTTGTTCAGGAGTACAGGGAGAACAGGTTCAGATAGGCTAATAGAGTTTTGCGGGGAGGATGTGACTAAGATCACCCACACCCTTACATTCCCAATTACTATGTGTGAAGCAAAAGCTGGACGGTGAAGAAGGCTGGTAGGGAGAAAACAAGTTTGTTTGAAATACGGTGTTGGATGAGAGCTCTACAGATACCCTGGACAGCCAGGAAGGTGAACAAGTGAATCCTGGAGCAAATTAAGCCTGAAACATCACTGGAGGCAAAAATGAAAAAGCTGAGCCTGTCCTACTTTGGGCACATCTTACTTCCCAGACAATAATGCAGGGGAAATAGAAGGCAGCAGGGAAAAGGAAGGCCAAATAGGAGATGGAGTGACTCCATGAAAGAAGCCACAGGCCCGAGTCTACAGGAGCTGAGCAGGGCTGCTGAGGACAGGACCTTGTGGACACCACTCAGTCATAGTATTGCCATGGAGTTGGAATCAGAGCCGACTGAACGGCATGTAACACACACTCGGAAATGTTCTTCTGGTTGCAGCTATTTTCTTTGTAAAAATTGAAGCATCATCAGCTGAGAGTGAGAAAGGGAAGAAGATGTTAAAAGTGGAAGAGAGGGGGCCGAAACTGATTTGGCTCAGTGGATAGAGCGTCGGCCTGTGGACTGAAAGGTCCCAGGTTTGATTCTGGTCAAGGGCATGTACCTTGGTTGCCAGCACATCCCCAGTGGGGGGTGTGCAAGAGGCAGCTGATCGATGATTCTCTCTCATCAATGTTTCTAACTATCCCTCTCTCTTCCTCTCTGTAAAAAAAAATCAATAAAATATATTTTTTTTAAAAGTGGAAGAGAGGGGAAGAGGTGTAAAATAGGAGACTGGGAGAGTCGATGGGCTAGGGAAGGGGAGTAGAACTAGTAATATTGCTGCTCCCTCTTGAGGTTGGGACCCAGTCATGAATTTGAAGTGTGACAGTCATCATGGGTGTGTATTCTCTCTATAACTACATTTAGCTGATCAGGCTCAATGTAGTCCAGTGGTAAGCTGGATTGAACCTGGGTTGAGGTGAGAAGAATAAGGTAGCTGTGGTGAATGCAGAGGGATGGTTGAAAGGATGGGTCATAATCTTTCAGTCCAGTGCAGTGGGGCTAGGGAATTGTTGGCATCAGGGGAAAGAAGGGGTAGCTGGAAAGTGGGAGGCTGGCAGTTGAGATTATGGAGAGGGTACAGCCATTGGTAACAATGATATCTAGGTTATAATAGGGGACAGCATGACTGAAGTAGGTTGCAGGAAAAAGTCATTAGGAAAGAAACTATCAAAGAACTGAGAAGCCATGGGAATGAAGGACTTTTGAAGTCACTAGACGTATGGCTGGGGTGGCGTTGGACTGAGACAGGGAGCAGTGTAAAATAAGACTGAGGGAGTGATGAGGCTCAGGGAGGACTGCACTCAGGAAGGGTAGGTTTCAAGGTTGGAGGAAGGAACAGCGATCTGGAAGTAGCAGCTGAGAACTAAGGATACCTGTCTCACCTCCAGGCGGTGATGTTGAAAAAATAGGAACCACTAGAGGGCAGTGTGTTCAGGACAGAGTTTAGGCCTCAGAGTGCCCTGATGCTCTCTCTGTGTTGGAGTGAAATCAACCTGAAGAGCTTTTAAAATAATTGGGATGCTTGGCCCCGTCCCACGCGAATTTAAGTGGGAATCTCTGGACATGTTGGGCAACTGTTTCCTCACATTCTGATCAACATCTGATATTATTAGATATTTTAATTTTTTGTCCATCTTCAGGGGTATACAATGGTGTTTCCTGGTTGTCTTAATTTGTATTTCCCAAACCCTAATGAGGATGTTTTCCTTATCGTATGTTTGAGCTATTTCCATTTCCTTTTCTGTTATCCATCTGTTTATATTCTTTGTTAATCCTCTCATTGGGCTTGTTAGTCATTTTCTTATTGATTTGTAGAAATTCTTCATATATATATTGTATATTAATCCTTTATGGCTATAAGTGTTACAGAGATCTTTCCCAAACTGTGACTTGTCTTTTTTTTAATGCAGCAGAAAATTTTGGTTTTAATATCAACATTTCATATCTAAGTTATCCATGTAATTTGTTTTGTATATTTTGAGTGATATCTACAATGTCCTGTCCTGTCTCTTATAATTTTGGAAGCCGAAGTCCCAAGCCAAGGTGTTGGCAGGGCCACTAGATTCTGGGGGTCCTAGGCATTTCTCTACTTGTGGTTGCAAAACCCTAATTTCTGTCTGTTTTCAGAATGACCTGCTTCTCTCTCTCTCTCTCTCTCTCTCTCTCTCTCTCTCTCTCTCTCTCTCTCTCTCCCTGTATCTTCTGAGTGAGTCTTATAAGAACATGTGTTGTCTTATAAGGCACCATGGTGTAATGCTGAAGCATACAGACCCAGTGGATAGATTGCATCTGGGTTCAAGCCTCCAACTCACTACTGGCCAGTGGTGCAACCTTGGACAGTTAACTGCTTCCCCACTTCCACCATAAGCAGAGATAATGATGGTTCTTATCTCATAGCACCTTTATGAGGCTCGAGTTAAGATCACCTATGCAAATGACTTACAGACAAGATTTTATAGAAATGCTGTCACACTCTCCATACTGTTCTGTACTTTATTTTTCTTAATAGTATTTCCTGAAGTCTTTCCACCACAGCATGCAAAAGATAAAGCTGGCATAGAAGTCATTTGTATAATGGCTTCTCCTCTGTATCAGTCACTGTTGCAGCCACTCTATATTCATTATCTCCCCTACAAATCACAAGTTCTCACATTTTGTGGATGAATAAAAGGTTTCTCTGTGAGGTTAAGCAACTTGCCCAGCCAGGGCCACACAGCTAGTACTCGTCATCGTGAACATGGTCAGCCCAGTACGGTCTGATTGTTGGCCATGCTGTCTTCCACATTTCCTGATTTTTGTCATCTTCTGAAAGATACTTCTCAGAATTACAACAGCTGCAACAAGAATAGTCTCCTTGTTCCCCCAAACCAGCACCATTATTATGCAACGCCCTAACGAGCATTTGTTAAAGTCACTGTGAGATGCGACCATTTCTGCAGTGGTGTGTGTGTGTGTGTGTGTGTGTGTGTGTGTGTGTGTGTGTGTTGTGTTCACAAAGACATTAGTCCAGTGTTGCTTGAATTTTCCTCAAAGCCACAGCTGGCCCCTCTCCCCTCTGCCTTTTTCCAAATCTGGCTTCCCTGCATCACAAACAGCCCCTGCTCTCTCACTGTCTCCTTTTGCTGACCATCTACTTACTGGCCCTCCTCAGGCCTGAGAAGACTTCCTCTTAGGTTTGATGAGTAAGAATGAATTGTAAGAAGCTGGCCTTTCCCTTCCTGCTGAAAGCAGAAGTGATTCTTACCAGATATTCAACTCTGTCGTGGGTCGAACTGGAGGGTCTTAACTTGCTTTTTTGCAACAATGAAGTAACGCTTGCTTTCTGTAACAGTGAAGACTGGAATTAATTATAGAATGGTTGTTTAACGCGTATGTTCAGTTCTTTACAGAACCTCAAGTAAGTGGAAAGTGTTAGGAATAGGGGATTCAGGCTGCCTGAACTCTCTGATAATCCAGACACCCTCTTTTTGTTTCAACCCTCATTCATATTGAAAAATAGAGTGAAGGAATAAAATGGAGTCACTAAGATCAAGCTGCTCAAATCAAGTATGTTGAGGCATTGAGGAACTGATGCTATTCTTGTTTGAACTAGCCTGAGAACTTTGAACTTTTCTTTCTTCTTTGGAACACTTCTGGGTTTTTCTAAACTCTAAGACCCTTTAATAAATCTTATCAGTTATTTCCAGCCAAAGCCCCCCAGACTTCTTTTTGAGTTCACTTGACAATATCATTCTAAAATTATTCTAGAGGTAAACAAGGCACTCACCTTGTCCCACAAACATATCAAAATTACAACTGAACTAGAGAACCATCATTTAGAATCACCTGAAACCTGGCTGAATGGAAGTCCTACAGCTATGGAATTAAAGAAGAAGCCATGTCGAGACTGGTAGGAGGGGTGGAGATGTAGAGTGGGCTGGTCCAACGCCCATGTGTGGTGAATAAAAATTGGGAAAAATATCTTAGCTGTGGAAGTCATCCCCGAAGAGCGAGGGGTCCAACATCAGGCTCCCAGCCCAGGATTCTAGTGGAGGTTGAGGCTGAGGGAAACAGAAGACTGCTGGAGTCCCAGGAAGTTCCTCTTAAAGGGCCCATGCACAAACTCACTCCCTCTGAGCCCCAGCAGTGGGGCAGCAGCTTGAAAAGCACCAGAGATATATGGGGAAAACTGAATTGTTCCAGCACCAGGGTGAGAGCTGGCGGTCAGCTTTCTCCCAGACAGATGTGCTTGCAGAGGCCATTTCCTTCTCCCTTCCCCCTTTGGTAAAACCTCCCCATCATAGAGCTGGCACTCTGGTGCCATAGCTGAAACTCCATCAGCCTATCTAACACTGCTTGTCCCACCCTGATGAGTCCCTGAGACTCTGCTCCACCCAACTTTTGAGCCCATCCAAGCTGTTTCCGGTGACTTTAGCATACAAATGGGGGGGGGGGGGGAGAAGGAGAGGAAGAGATCAGTCAAAGATCTTATATGCATACTAGAGGCCTATGCACTCGTTTGTGTGTGTGTGTGTGTGTGTGTGTGTGTGTGTGTGTGTGTGTGTGTTGGGGGGGTCCCTTAGCCTGGTCTGTGCCTTCTCAAAGTCTGGGAGCCCTCAGGGGATATCCTACTGACAGCTTAAGTCTGATCCCTGTGGAGAATGGGCTTAAGCCACAGTTGGACATCCTTAGCACTGCAGCGGGGAGGTAGGCCACTGCACTCACCACCAGGGGGCAGCTCCTGTGTTGTGCCTCTGCCCCTGGTGGTCAGTGCACATCATAGCAACTGGTTGTTCTGCTGTTTGGTCTATTTGCATATTACCCTTTTATTGTATAAGATATCCATTATCTATGGACATAGACAATAGGGTGGCAAAGGCTTGGGGTGGGGTGGGAATGGGT
This sequence comes from Vespertilio murinus, assembly GCA_963924515.1. Classification (NCBI taxonomy): domain Eukaryota; kingdom Metazoa; phylum Chordata; class Mammalia; order Chiroptera; family Vespertilionidae; genus Vespertilio; species Vespertilio murinus. Next base: position 21,434,587 of record OZ004704.1, on the reverse strand, counting down.
GGAGGAGGGCAAAGGGGGAATAAAAGAGGGACATCTGTAATACTCTCAACAACAAAGATTAAAAAAATAAACAAACTGAACAAACAAAAAACCCCCACAAAGTGATGCAAAGCAAGGACCTATAGTCAAGATTACTCTACCCAGCAAAACTATCTCTTAGAATTGAAGGACAGATAAAAAGCTTCCCAGACCAAAAAAAAAAAAAAAAAAAAGCTAAAGGTTCATCATTACCAAACCAGTATTATATGCAATGTGAAAGGTATTCTAGAAGAAGAAGAAGAAGAAGAAGAAGAAGAAGAAGAAGAAGAAGAAGAAATATGAACAATAAAATGGCAATAAATATTATCTGTCAACAACTGACTCTAAAAAACTAAATGAGCAAGCAGAACCAAAACAGACTCATAGATATAGAGAACATTTTGATGGTTGGCAGATGGGAAGGAGTTTGGAGGGGTGAGTGAAAAAGTTGAGGGGATTAAGAAGTGAAAATTGGTTGTTACAGAATAGCAAAGGGATGTAATACATAGCATAGGGAATATAATAATATTCTAATAACTATGTATGGTGTCAGGTGAGTGTGAGATTTATCAGGATGGCCACGTATAATTAGCCCTGCAGGATCTCAGTGTTATTTATTATTCTAGGATCTAGAATTAAAGCCTCTACTAATACTAAATGTTGGTCAGAATTTGAGGAAACAGGATGCAATTTCCTTCAGGCGTGGCTATTTTTGTATCAACTACTAAGCTTTTCTTGAAAAATTTAAAAAAAAATCTCAGACTTAAGCTTATTTTATTTTAAAGTATCTTATCTAGCTAGGCTAGTGCTCCAACACTGCTTGATGACCGTAGTTGCAATAACTTTGGAAAAGTTAGGTATAGTGATAACAGAAAACAGGCCAAGTTCAATAACTTTCCATTCTGGTAACAATTTCATATTCAGGCTACAGCTCTTACAGATAAATATTACCTTAAAAACAGTTTTCTTCGCACTGAAATGGCCATAACTTCTTGCTCAAACGAATTAAAATTTCAGTGACTGTTTTAGTCTGTAGCCCATAAAAGCCTGCTGAGTCATATGCTTTGCACAGTGACCCTTGAAAGGGAAATTCACATGTAACAGTAATTCCAGGAAGGCCCAACAGATGGCACCATACTGTCTGGACAGTATCGCTTTACTTAAACTAAGGACTTCCACTTCGTCAAGCACTTACTTTTCCGCCTTTTAGACGCTGTTTTCTTCTGAGGAAGACACCTGGGTAAGTCAGCAGGATTTTGTAGCTTTTTTCCAATCATGGCTTAATTACTTCAAACAAGCAAGAAAATGCTAACGATTGTCTAGGAATTAGGTAACGTTTCTTAGACATTTTTTGCGAGATGATTTTAAGTGTGATTTTTTTTTAATGTTGCAAATGTCCTTTTAAATAGATAAGAAAGGTAAAGGTGGGACTTTCTTCAAAGGTACAAAAGTAGCACGTGTAGCCACAGTTAAGGGGAAAACTAACTGGTGGTGTTTATTTCTCCTGCTTTTGCCTACTACATTTTCTCTTTTCACCTTTCTCTAGTTCCTTGTTTTCAGTAACAGTTAAGAGTACTTTATGCCATTGCTACTGCACCTATTACATCTTATGTATCTTTATAGTAAGCGTGAGTGCTTTATGTCCCCTGTCACGTGATTCTGTAATTGCTGATTTGTATCTGTCACTAATTTATAAGCATTAGCAGGAAAGCAGGGACTACGCCAGTGCGAGTCATCTTTCCTTCCCCAGCACCTAACACCCGGCAAAGTCCGGGCACATACCACACTCTGAATAAATAGTTACTAAACGAAGGAAATGGCAGGGGCTGACCGAGGACTGGCCATTCTCTGCGTCTCTCACCTAAACTTTGACAAATAAAACAGCAGTTTCTCTTGCTCACTTGTGGACGCGATTATGGAATCACTCTTATCTCAATGTTTTTCTTATCTTCCCTTTTCTGGTAGTCTTCATTTTCAAAGATCCTATCCACTATGGGGTTTTTTTCTTGAAATAAAGCTTCTTCCATCTGTCTTTTTCCTTTCTCTTTTCATTCGATGCATTAAAGAAAAAGAAAACAACAACAGCCTTTCCTCCTACCTCTTTTCACTTCCTGGAAAAAAGGAAGTGAGCTCTGTAATCATCTGCTCTCATCTCCCCCCTTTTCTCCCCTGTATTGTTTCTTAAATATAAAATTTCCTGGCTGGTTTGTTCAGTGTAGGCACTGGAACTGCTTGAAGGTATAAAGGCCCCTGAAGGAATACTACCTTTGGGGGGCAGGGTGCTCTGAGGGTAGCCGATTAATTATCTCACCTGGTGGCTAAGTGTCAGTCCCCTGAACAGAGACACCAGAGAGGGACCTCCAGGAAGGTTCTCATTCATAAATGTCAATTATCGAGCATCATGCAGGAGGAGTTCTTTCTTTATACAAACAATACAAGCATGTTTCTTTAAATATAAACTATTTTCACATTAGCTGTACTTTCAGACAAACCTTTTGTGATCTATAAAAGATGTTCAAAATTAGAAATTTTGGAAATATGCAAAAGCATAGGAAAAGAAAATTAACTTTATCTAGGATTCAGAAATCCCGAGATAACTACTGTTAGCATTTGATATATTTCTTCCCATTCTTTTTGCCCTTAAGCTTTGCGTATATGTCAGGTTTTCCTCGTGTTTTGCAAAATTAGAGTCCTACCACATATACAATTTTGTATTCTTATATCCACCTAACATTATATTATAGACATCATTTCCCCCCCAAAAGTGCAATATTTGAGACAGCATGTTATGAGTGTGCCATAATTGATTAAACTGTTTTCTACAGGAGACATTATCATTTTTTAACTTTTCATTGTCATGAGCATCCTCATAGTAATATTTTCATGTTTATCTCTGTTAATTCCTTTAGAAGAAAATTCTGATAACTGGAATTGCTAAGCTAAGAGTGAATATATATGCAAATATATAGTAATATGCAAATTAACCCTCACACCCTCACAATCCTGTTTCATTGGTCTCTGTGTCTGTTTTTATGTGAACATTATACTGTGTTGATTACTATAGCTTTGCAATGTAGTTTGAAACCAGGAAGGGTGATACCTTCAGCTTTGTTCTGTCTCAGAATTGCTTGGTTATTTGGGGTCTTTTGGGGTCCCATATGAATTTTTAATTTTTTTCCTATTTCTGTGAAACATACCATTGAAAAATTTTTTTAAATATATTTTATTGATATTTTACAGAGAGGAAAGGAGAGAGATAGAGAGCTAGAAATGTCGATGAGAGAGAAGCATCGACCAGCTGCCTCTTGCACACCCCCCACCAGGGATGTGCCCACAACCAATGTACATGCCCCTGACTGGAATCGAACCCGGGACCCTCTAGTCCGCAGACTGACGCTCTACCACTGAGCCAAACCGGTTTTGGCAATACCATTGAAATTTTGATGGCTATTGCATTGCATATATAGATAGCTTTGGATAGTATGGACATTTTAACAATAATGTTTCTTGTGATCCATGAATGCTTCTCATTTATTTGTGTCTTCAATTTCTTTTCTTTTCTTTTCTTTTTTTTTTAGGTTTTCAATTTTATTTATTTATTTATTTATTTATTTATTTATTTTTAATGTTTTAAAAAATATATTTTATTGATATTTTATTTTATTGCATTTTTTAAATTTATTAAGGTATTATATGTGTACATAGCTTACCATTGCCTCCCCCCTCCCATACATGCCCTCCCTCCCCAGAGTTTTGTGTCCATTGCTTGTACTTATATGCATGTATACCAGTCCTTCGGTTGATCTCTTATCTCCCCCAGATCTCCCTCCCCCCCTCCCCCGCTGTCATTTGACAGTCTGCTTGTTGTTTTACTGTCTCTATATCAATCTTTCTATTCATTAGTTTATAATGTTCTTTAATATCCATAAATGAGTGAAGTCATGTGGTGTTTCTCTTTCATTGACTGGCTTATTTCACTCAATGTGTCTTCAATTTCTTTCATCAATGTCTTATCTTTTCAGTGTATAGGTCTTTCACCTTCCTGGTCAAATTTATTCTGAGATATTTTGTTCTTTTGATGAAATTGTAAATGGAATTATTTTGCTTATTTCTTTTTCCAGGTAGTTTGTTTTTAGTGTATAGAAACACAATTGATTTTGTAGGTTGTTTTTGTATCCTGCTACTTGACTGAAATTGCTTATTAGTTAGTTTGTTTTTTTGTGTGGAGTCTTGAGGATTCTCTACATATAAGTTTATATAATCTGCAAACAGAGATCATTTGACTTCTTCCTTCCCAATTTGGATGTTTTTTTTTTGTTTGTTTGTTTTTATTGTCCAATTACTCTGGCTAGGACTCCCAGTATATTATGTTGACTAGAATTAGTACGAGGTCCCTTTTGCCCAGCTTTTTAAAAAAGCTAATTATACTTTATTTTTTTTTAAAAATGGCATATGGTTGAAAGTCCCTTACCCCACTATTCTTACAGCCTCTCCAAATTGACCACCGAAATACCCATGAAAACACAGAAACACTTGAAAACCCACCTTGCCATCTAAAACTAAGAAACATGGAAAATTAATGGCGGGATCCAAAAGCATCTACATTCATGAAAGAGTAACTGAGCTGCATTAAGGAAGCTCCAGTGTATTCAAGTTTTGTCTCAGGAAAACAGACTCCATGACAAACGGTATGAACACATTTTGTCCCTTTGTGTTTGTCTCTCATTCAAATACCAAGGCTGAGTAACAACCAGGTCATTACCCCATGGCACTGATGTGAGTGGATCAGCCACTGCCCTTCTGCCAGCCACTCTCCTCCACCTCTTCATCACACAATGACTGTGTTTAGTAAGTAGAGGTCTGAGAGCAATTACCCACTCTTTATATATCTTACTGTATGTTACATTTCTAGGATTTGGATGAATATCAAGATGCTCTGAAGAAGAGCGAAGGCCCTTTGGGGGACAGCCACTCCAACACCATGACCAAGGACAAAGAACAACCCACGGTCAGGAGCTTTCACTTGGTGTGCACGATAACCTTAATAGTTGGAACCATAATCCAGTTCTGTGCTGGAAGTGAATTTGCAGTAAATAAGTCAAACAAAGGCCTTACTCATGTTCCAAAAGACCTGCCACCCAAAACCATAGACTTAGATTTGTCTCAAAACTACATATTCGAGCTTCGCCTCTCCGACATCAGCTTTCTTTCGGGGCTCAGAGTTCTGAGGCTTTCTCATAATAGACTCCGGTACCTCAATATTAGTATTTTCAAGTTCAACCGGGACTTGGAATATTTGGATTTATCGCACAATCAGCTGCAGAAGATATCTTGCCACGCTGTCACCAACCTCAAGCACTTAGACCTCTCCTTCAATGACTTCGGTGCCCTGCCCGTCTGTGAGGAATTTGGCAACTTGACTCAACTGGATTTCTTGGGACTAAGTGCTAAACATGTACAACCCTTAGATCTGCTACCGATTGCTCACTTGCATCTCAGTGACATCCTTCTGGAGTTGGAAGGTTATCATGTGAAAGAACACGAGACAGAAAGTCTTCAAGTTCTGAATACAAAAACGCTTCACCTTGTTTTTCACCCAAATAACTTCTTCTCCGTCCACGCAAACATATCAGTTAGTAATCTAGGGTGTTTACAGCTGAGTAATGTTAAACTGAAGGACGAGAACTGTCACATTTTAATTACATTTTTATCAGAGCTAACTAAAGGTCCAAACTTACTAAATATTACCCTTAACCATGTGGAAACAACTTGGAAATGTTTGGTAAGAGTTTTTCAATTCCTTTGGCCCAGACCTGTAGAATTCCTCAATGTCTACAATTTAACAGTCGTTGAAACGATTGATAAAGAAGATTTTACGTATTTCGAAACGTCGTTGAAAGGGCTGAAAATTGAACACGTTAAAAACAGAGTTTTTCTTTTTTCACAGACAGTATTATACACTGTGCTTGCTGAGATGAACATTATGATGTTAACCATATCAGATACGCCTTTTATACACATGCTTTGTCCTCAAGCAACAAGCACATTTAAGTTTTTAAACTTTACCCAGAACGTTTTTACAGATAGTATTTTCCAAGATTGCTCCACTTTAGTTAGATTGGAGACACTGATCTTACAAAAGAATAAATTGAAAGACCTTTTCAAAGTAGCTCTCATGACTAAGGATATGCCATCTTTGGAAATGCTGGATGTGAGCGGGAATTCCTTGGAATACGACGGACGCGACAGAAATTGCACTTGGACTGAGAGTATTGGGGTCTTAAATTTGTCTTCCAATATACTCACTGACGCCGTTTTCGGATGTTTACCTCCCAGGCTCAAGATTCTTGACCTTCACAGTAATAGAATAACAAGTGTCCCTGAAAACGTCCTCGGTCTGGAAGCTTTGCAAGAACTCAATGTTGCTGCCAATTCTTTAGCCCACCTTCCTGAATGTGACTCCTTCCGCAGCCTCTCTGTACTGGTCACTGACTATAATTCCATTTCCAACCCATCAGCTCATTTCTTCCAGAGCTGCCAGAAGATCAGGTCCCTCAGAGCAGGAAACAATCCATTCCAATGTACCTGTGAGCTAAGAGAATTTATCCAAAGGATAGGCCAACTTCCCAGCGAGGTGGTAGAGGGCTGGCCTGACTCGTATAAGTGTGACTATCCGGACGGCTATAAGGGAACCCTACTGAAGGATTTCCATGTGTCTCCATTATCCTGCAACATAGCTCTGCTGATTGTCACCATTGGGGTCACTGGGCTGGTGCTGGCTGTCACTGTGACTGCCCTCTGCATCTATTTTGACCTGCCCTGGTATCTCAGGATGGTGTGTCAGTGGACCCAGACCCGGCACAGGGCCAGGAACACACCTTTACATGAACTCCAAAGAACTCTTCAGTTCCATGCCTTTATTTCATACAGCGAACATGATTCTGCCTGGGTGAAGAATGAACTGGTACCTTGCCTAGAAAAAGAAGATATACGGATTTGCCTCCACGAGAGAAACTTTGTTCCTGGCAAGAGCATTGTGGAAAATATCATCAACTGCATTGAGAAAAGTTACAAGTCCATCTTTGTCTTGTCCCCCAACTTTGTCCAGAGCGAGTGGTGCCATTATGAACTCTACTTTGCCCACCACAATCTCTTTCATGAAGGATCTGATAACTTAATTCTGATCTTGCTGGACCCCATTCCACAGAACAGCATTCCTAGCAAGTATCACAAGCTGAAGGCCCTCATGGCGCAACGGACTTATTTGGAATGGCCGAAGGAGAAGAGCAAACATGGACTTTTTTGGGCTAACGTTAGAGCTGCTTTTAATGTGAAATTAAAACTAACCACTGAAAACAATGATGTGAAAACTTAAAAAAATAATAATAGGCCAGGAAACCTACCTTAAGAAACCATCATAAACATGGGTCCTATGAACACCCCGGTATTAAGTTATCATTTAGATGGTGCTGGCATCATCTCTATATGTTCAAGAAAGACTTCACACCCAGCTGACGTGGCTCAATGGTGGAGCATCAATGAGTCAGAGGTCATGGTTCGATTCCCAGTCAGGGCACATGCCGGGGTTGCAGACTTGATCTTCAGGAGGGGGCATGTAGGAGGCATCTGATCAATGATTCTCTCATCATTGATGTTCCTCTCTCCCTCTTCCTTCCTCTCTGAAATCAATAAAAATATTTTTTTAAAAAAATAAAAGAAAGATTTAACAACAGCCATGTGTTAACTGAGTTGGGGAACAGGTGGGGGGGCTGAGATGGTGCTCAAACCTGCTTGTTATGGTGACAGACAACTCAGTCTCCTCTGATTTAGCCATTGTGTTACAAATCTAAACAGTCTCATTTGAGTAAATGCTCAGTCATTCAAGGTTCTTCCCTCTCCTTGCCTCTGCCAAATGCATTGTGTGTGAGCAGGAGTTTGTAGAACTTCCTGGTAGCATGGAATGAGTCAACCTCACAACAGTATGCAGTGGGCCTTGAGGTGCCCTGTGCATGCTCATTGGCTTCTGGGTGAACTTTGCTTTCCTGTTCAACTTTAGAACTTGAAAAAAAATTATATGGGTTATGGAAAATAAAGGCACCCTTTTTCATCACATCTGAAAAATCATTTGCTAAATTTTTGACCTAGCTACACAGATATGCAGTAGTTTGTGTATATAAAGGGAACCATAGCCTTAGTCATAGGCTGTTGAGGCTAAAGGCATGGATTTACCTGCTTGCCAAAAAAATTCAGAGCCAACTTTATTTTTATGTGAATTGCATAGGACATTTTGGTGCTTTAGAATTTTGGAGAATGCTTCAAAACTGACAAAAGGGACATTTTAAACAGAAAGGGCTCTACCCCAACGACCTCACTTAACCTTAATGAAAGTCTCTATTTCCAAATATAGTCATACTAGAGGCCCGATGCATAAAAATTTGTGCAAGAGTAAGTCTTCCGCTGAAACCGGTTTGGCTCAGTGGATAGAGAGTCGGCCTGCGGACTGAAGGGTCCTGGGTTTGATTCCGGTCAAGGGCATGTACCTTGGTTGAGGGCACATCTCCAGTAGGGGGTGTGCAAGAGGCAGCTGATCCATGATTCTCTCTCATGGATGTTTCTAACTCTCTATCCCTCTCTCTTCCTCTCTGTAAAAAAATCAATAAAATATATATATTTTTAAAGAAAGAGTAAGTCTTCCTTCCTCCAGCTGCCAACACTGGCTTCCCTCTGGCACCCAGGACCCGGCCTACTCTGCTCCAGCCGTCGCAGCCAGGCACCTGGGAACTGGGCTTCGCTCCAGCCCTGGCTTTGTCTGGAAGAATGTCCGGAATGATGCCCGGTCTAATTAGCATATTATCCTAACCTATGGTTGGCAAAACACGGCTTGTGAGCCACATGTGACCGACACCTTCACTTCTTCTAACATCACTTCTTCAAAATAGACTTGCCCAGGCCGAAAACCGACTTCTGCACATGGGCCACAAAGTTTCAATTGCACTGTACGTGCTTGCCCGCACATGGTATTTTCTGGAAGAGCCACCCTCAAGGGGCCAAAGAGCTGCATGTGGCTCACGAGCTGCGGTTTGCTGACCACTGCCCTAACCCCTCTGCCTGACTGCCTGATCACCCCTAACTGCTCCACTGCCTGCATGATTGTCCCTAACATCCTCTGCCTGCCTACCTGATGCCCTTACTGCTCCCCTGCCAGCCTGATCCCACCTAACTGCTCTCCCCTGCTGGCCTGATCACCCCTAACTTCTCTCCCCTGCCAGCTTGATCAGCCATAACTGCCTCTGCCTTGGCCCCTGCCACCGTGGCTTTGTCCAGAAGGATGTCCAGAAGACTTCCAGTCTATCCAGTCTAATCAGCATATTACCCTTTTATTAATATTGATTCTAAGGAACCAGGGGGTTAAGGCTTCAACATATAAATTTTGGAAATGACACAATGCAGTCCATAACAGATAACTATGCAAATAAATTGAAAAATGGCGACAGAGATTTTTAGTTGTCACCAGTATCCATTCTTCCTTCATTAGTTAAATATATTTTTATTGTTGATAGTATTACTGGTATCTCCCATTCCCCTTCCTTCCCTCCTCCCAGTCCTTACTACCCTATTGCCCATGTCCATAGGCTATGCATGTAAGTATATAAGTTCTTTGGTTTAATCTCTTCTAATCCCCCCAACCCCACATCAAGGTATGTCAGTCTGTTCCATGCCTCCATGCTCTGGGTTTTATTTTGTTGGTCAATTCATTTTGTTTATTAGATTCCGCAAATTAGTGATACCATGTGATATTTGTCTTTCTCAGTTTGGCTTTTTTTCATTTAGCATAATATTTTCCAGGTCCATCCATGCTATCCCAAAGGGTAAAAGATCCCACTTTATTTTTTTTTACAGCTGCATAGTATTCCATAGTGTAAATATCCCACTGATTTTTTTATCCACTCATCTACTGATGGGCACTTTGGCTGTATTCTACCTTATTTAATACTAGGATGTGTGAGCTTTATCATGGCTACCCAGCTAGAGATGACATTTCCCAGCCTCCCTTGCAGCTTGACGTGGACACGTGATGAAATTCTGGGCAATGAGATGTAGCTGGAGGCTAAGTGCCACTCGCGCTCATGCCTCTAAGGAAGATGGGTCCTGTCTTCCCACTGGAAAAGAGGTAAGAATTGGAGGAGCTGTCTAGTACCTGGAGATGAAAGCCACATGTTGGCAACCTGCCCTCATCCTGCCATTTTGTTTGGCTCAAGTCAGCCTCTCAGCAGGTCCTGGACTGCTCGTCTCTCGTGTGAGAGAAAAGTAAACTTCCACCTTGTTTAAACCACCCCACTTTTGGATCCTGCTGATACAGCATCTTCGTCTGCTTTATCCCCATGAGTGCAGACATTTATAACCCGCAGACAGTGGCACAGCCTTTGAATGTTTCCTGACTACGTACATGAGAGGACAGTGAGCATGTTTCACGCTGCAGCCTGGAGTGGAGCATCTGCCATCCCTACCAAGCCACCGATATCTCTCACCTGAGCGAGGACCACAACCTCCCAACCAGCCTCCTTGCTTTTACTCCTGCCTCACACATTCTCCAAACAGCAACTGGAGTGTTGCTTTTATGGTGTAAAGTCTATGAAGCCATGCCCCTGTTTACAACCTGTGAATGACCTCCCCCTGCAGTGAGAACAAAGGTCAAGCTCCTCATCGGTTGACCTGACGCTGAGGTCTGGGTCTGCCTTCCTTCCCCTCTGCATCTCCTGGCAGCTCTCCCCCTGGCCCACCACATTTCGGCCACAGTTGCCTTTGGCTGTTCCCTGAATGCACCACATTGATTCCAAACCTCTTCCTCTCTGCTCCTGGTACTTGCCCCTGGGATCAGTCTTTACCGGGAGCATGCTTAACTTGCTCTTGACCTTTGTGTCTCGGCTCAGATGTCACCTCCCGGTGATTCCCAATCACTCTCTGTCACATTGCTCCCCTTGGCTTTCTTCCCAGCGGACGCCACTCTCTGAAATTATCCAGTTGACTTGTTTTCTGTTTTTCCTCTACTAAAATATAAGCTCCAAAACAACAACAACCTTCTATACCTTGTCCACTGCTTATGCCCAGTGCTGACAACAGTCCATAAGTAGATACTCAGTAGAAACTTGTTGGATGAATACATAGCTCCGAGTGGCCACAAGCATCAAATGTCTTTGAAGTTTTCATTTTTATCTAAAAACAACAACAACAAAAACTCATACAAATAGAGCCCCCCCTCATTCATGTTAGCATGGAGCCTTCACATGTCCCCAATTCCCTGCCATAGTTCAAAAACGTTTGCATTAATACATATTCAGATATTAACACTTTGATGATAATAAAAATTAGGTTCCTTAGTAAGGTGACAGGTAAGAAGGGATGGGACATGGCCATGAGGATCAGGGGGTGGGGGGCTGCTAGGATGAACCCTGCTGAGAGGCCTTTGGCCAACCCCATGGCAGCCTGAGGGTCCTGGGCCTGTGGCTGCAAAGGGCAGGCCCAGTGGGTGCTGACAGGGCTCAAGGGAATAAAACAGGGCCGAGAAAACTCACTGTGCTTAGCAGATATATTGCAGAAAGCTTGTAACCTTGAGCACCGCATGGCCCCGATAACCACTAGCCATCTGACACTGGGAGGAACCAAGGGCAGACCAGAGTCTTACGTCAGTAGAGCGGCTTGCAGCCAGCAAAAGTTAATAAAAACTTGTTTTTCCCTCCTGTCTTGGCCGACTCCATTTTGTCAGGCTCAGCCCACCTGTACCCAGGTGTCTGAAATAAAAATCTCTTTTGATACATTATGGCCTCATGTCATAGGTGTGCGACCTGGTCCACTCTGAACCTTTCATTTGGTGCCAAACACCCGGGAAGGTCTAGTGAGGGGTCTGGTAAGAGCCATTGCAGGGTCCCAGCAACCAGGCGCTTGGCATTCAGAGACTGCGATTGTCCGGCTCCTGAGTTCCCTTTGTGTCCGCACTTCTGCGTGGCTGAGCTCTGCTGAATTTGTGGCACTTACTTGGGGCCCCCAAGCCTTTCTCCAGACTGGTCTGGGTCATGCCCATGACCTAACCACTCACCTGCCTGCCTGCCTGATTGCCCCTAACCACTCTGTCTGCCAGCCTGATAGCCCCCTAATTGCTCCCCTGCTGGCCTCTCCTCTTTGCCTCCTCCTCCATCAACACGAGGCATCGATTCATAGGTAAGTGGCTTTAGTCTGTTTTCTCATATCTAGGACTGTTCTGTAAGTTTGGGTTTGGAGACAGGCTCCGGGCTGTTACTGTACGGCTGGCCCCACAAAAACCCAGTGCTGGTCTGGACAAGTCCTCCAGGTGAACCAGGTTCCCTGGCCCACTCTCCTGATAGGAATGCCTGTCACAGAGGGAGAGCTCTGTCTGTTTCTTGTGAACTTTAGGAGAAGACAGGGATACCTTTCTCAGCCTTAACTTCATGGAGAACAGTCCTTAAGCACTAGCTTGTCACCATGGGGAAACTCACCATAGGCCTTTCCCCCATACCACACCCTCTCACAGGACTTACACAAGTTTGACATGCTTGCCCTAAGTGATTTATTTTTTTTACAAGAGGCCTGGTGCACAAAATTTTGCATGGGGTGGGGGGTGTCCCTCAGATCAGCCTGCACCCTCTCCAATTCGGGACCACTCAGGGGATGTTCAGCTGACAGTTTAGGCCCCAACTGGCAGACATCCCTCTCACAATTTGAGACTGCTGGCTCCTAACCACTCGCCTGCCTGCCTACCTGATTGCCCCTAACCACTCTGCCTGCCAGCCTGATAGCCCCCTAATCACTCCTCTGCTGGCCTGATTGATGCCTAACTGCTCCCCTGTCAGCATGATTATCCCCAACTGCCCTCCCCTGCTGGTCCAATCGCCCCCAACTGCCTTCCCCTGTGGGACTGAGGGGACTGGAGGACTGAGGCTGGATGAGGCAGGGTGGAGGGGACTGGGTGCTGCCATCTTGTGGCTGTGTGTGCGGCCATCTTGTGAGGGAGTGGCAGTCAATTAGCATATTCCCTCTTTATTAGATAGAATTGCAATACTGTCTGGCCTCAGTATAAATTAAAATGGCACTTTTGGTTTCCAGATCCTAACAGACCTTGACAATTCTGCTGTAAGCAGGGCAAGGGGTCTGAGGTCCTGTATATCAAGGCTTTTTTTATACTCAAGGACACAACCTTCTCTCTGTAACAGCTGCTCTCCCTCACAGATTTTCCTTCTTCACTCTAAGTCCCCAGAGGATCTCAATTCCTCCTTCTCCTTCACCACTTTTGATTTTGCCAACCATCCCCTGGCCCACTCCAAACCTTTCAGATAAAGAGTTGGAAGAAAAAGGACACCATGAGCAAAGAAAGCATCCAATTGGCAGCTTTGCTGGGTGTGTTTGTTTTTCACAGCTTCCATATCAAATTACCACAAACTGTGTGGCTTAAAGCACCAGCAATTGGTTCTCTCACAGGAGGCCAGAAACCCCAAATCAAAGGGTCCACAGGGTTGGTTCCTTCAAGGCTCTGAGGGAGGAATAGAGGCTTTCTCCCAGTTTCTGGTGGTTGCCATCAATCTTTGTCATTGCTTGGCTTGTGGCTGCATCACTCCACTCTGCCTGTGTCTTCATGTGGCCTTCTCCTCTGAGTCTCAGCTTCTTCTTTTTTCTCTGTCTCTTCTAAGGACACTCCCATTGGATTGATGTCCTCTTTAATCCTTATGGTCTTGATCCTTATCCATAATAATAAAAGTGTAATATGCAAATCAACTGAATGACTGAACAACTGTCTGGATGACCTTCTGGATGACCACACAATTACACACACTGGTGGGTGCAATGTGATTGGTTGGTGGGCCCTGCCATCACCCAATGATCACCCGTAGAGGGAAGCCCAGGCCACTGGCCAGTGGGGTGATTAATGAAGCAGTGGGGGGGGGACAGAAAAGTGGGGAGAGCTCGCGATTACCCCACAGAGTGAGGCCCAGGCCACCAGCCAGTGACACCATGGTAGGTGTGCGTGGCTGGCCAGCCATCGCCCCACAGAGTTAGGCCCAGACCAGCCAAGTGATCATACCCCATGCCTGTCATCCACAGAGGGAGGTGACCAGTGGCAGGGGAGGAGGGCAGTGCTCCACAGATGACAAGCAGTGGCAGCAGCAGGGGCAGGGCCAGCTGCTGGCAGCTGGGGAAAACAAAGTCCTGATAGGTCCTGATTGCCAGCCAGGCCTGGGAACCCTACCTGAGGGGTCTTGGATTGTGAGAGGGCGCAGACTGGGCTGAAGGACACCCCTCTCTCCCTGTGCACAAATTTCATGCACTGTGTCTCGTGTGTGTGTGTGTGTGTGTGTGTGTGTGTGTGTGTGTGTGTATGCCTAATGTGCTAAATCTCCAACTGTTAGTTCAACCTTTCAACCAGTTGCTATGATGTGTACTGACCACTAGGGGCAGATGTTCTGACCCGTGGGTTAGTTTGCTGCTGGGTCCAGACAATCAGGACTGAGTGAGACAGGCCAGACACACCCTGAAGCCCTCCTGTGGTCCCTCCCTGGCCCCAATCATGCACCAGTGGGGTCCCTCAGCCTGGCCTCCCCCCTTGCAATCTGTGCATTGGGCCTCTGGTTGTCATTATATTTACAAAGAACCTATCTATCTGTATAAAGGCTTAATATGCAAATTGTTCCCATGGGAGTTTGACGGGGGGGGGGGGGGGGGGGGAGGGAGACTGATCGCTCGCTATGACATGTGATGACCAACAGGGGGCAGTGCAGAACAAAGGGTGGCCCAGGCCGACAGCTGGATGGCTCTAATTGGCCCTGATCACTAGTCAGGCCTAGGGACCCTACCCGTGCACAAATTTCATGCACTGGGCCCCTAGTTTTCAAATAAGGTCACAGTTTGCAGTTCCAGGTGGATGTGAACTTGGGGGTGGGGGGATGTTACTCAATCCACTACCCTTGGGTTGGCATGGCTGTGGCAACTGGATGTGACAATGGGGGCGGGGAATGCTAACTCGGGGAGAGAAAAGAATATGAAAAAGTTGCTTGGAGGGTCAGAAGAGCAAAAAAGAGAGAAATTGGCAAAGAGAATAGAATGATGGGTGTGAGAGAATGGGAGGCATTGACCAGATGACTGGGATATAAGTGGGAGAGAGTGTGAGTTTT
Source organism: Vespertilio murinus (assembly GCA_963924515.1). Lineage (NCBI taxonomy): Eukaryota > Metazoa > Chordata > Mammalia > Chiroptera > Vespertilionidae > Vespertilio > Vespertilio murinus. Next base: position 21,419,390 of record OZ004704.1, on the reverse strand, counting down.
AATGAGAAGGTAAAGACATAAAACAATACTGGGGCCAAAAACGGTTTGGCTCAATGGACTGAAAGGTCCCGGGTTCGATTCTGGTCAAGGGCATGTACACTGATTGCGGGCACATCCCCAATACGGGGTATGCAAGAGGCAGCTGGTCGATGTTTCTCTCTCATCGATGTTTCTAGCGCTCTATCTCTCTCTCGTCCTCTCTGCAAAAAAATCAATTAAAAATATTTTTTAAAAAACAGTACTGAGAAATGGGGAAGTCAACTTCCATCTAGATTTCTGGAGATTGATTTGATTAGAAAGGAATGAGAATAAATTGCAGGCAGGGCTTTCTAAACCCACAAATACTTTCTGAGCGTTTTAATTATAGTTATCTGTGAGGAATCTCAACAGAGACAAGTTGAAATATGAAGTTGTATTTATTTTCCTCCAGTCATTTCATCAACTGGATTCTGAAATTCTTCCCTTCTTATCATAATCTTAACGATATTGTGAATAGATTTCATTCCCCTCCAGTTCTTTTGAGGTATTAATCATTCAATCTAGTTTAGTATATTTAATCTCCAACTCCACCTAAAGCTCTATGTCTTTCCCTATATCAGAGACTAGGCTTGTAGCTCAATCTTGATGTATATATGGGTGGGGTTGGGTGCGATCAACCTGAGATACACATTCCCTGCTCTTACCACTCCCAGATCTAGCTTTCTGATGTGGAGAACAGGAATGAGAGGTCGGAAGGAAGATATTCTTTTTGATAATTGTGTTGGTTAAGATGCAGGATATGCTGCTGAACAGGGAAACCCCAAAACATATAGGCTTCAATAAAATAGAAATTTCTTTCTTTTTAAAATGATAGGTTAAATATAGTCAGGAAGGAGGTCAAGGATAGGTAGCTGTCTATACTCTGCAAAGTTACTCAGGGGTTCAGATTGACCAGTTGGCTCTGTTTCTCATAGCTTGTCTTTTCTTCTGGCCTCCATTCCCCTTGATATGGAGTGGCAAGAATGAATGGAGTTCTCTTGTACTTTCTCTGACTACGTGGTCCAAAGGTGGAGATACACCACTTTTCCAAGGTATGTGACACCACAGTGTCTAAATGCCTATGAGCAAAGGCTACTCTACCAGTCTCTCTGTTTACCTATACTTCTGAACTCCCAGGGACACATGTAATGTTATCTCAGACTGCTCAGAGAGAGACCACTTTCAGGAGGAGTGGGTGTCCTGCACACTTCTGTGTCAAAACAAGCATCATTTAAGGATAAAGATGTCTATTCTCCCTGTCCAGTCTCGGTGAGTGACTCTATTGGCATTCTCTTGTCACTTGGTTTGGGAAGGAGGGGACGCCTCCTCGCCCATTGGTGGAAGAGTACACAGTCGTACATCACAAACACTGGTATCCCAAAGCTGCTGCCACTGCCACTGCCCGCCCCAGCATTCTTAGGTGGCTGGGAAATGTGAGGGTGGGGTGCTGGCGGGGATGGCACCGTCTGGTTCAACTGCTTTTTAGAATGCCATAAGGCCGCGGTTGGCAAACTGCGGTTTGCGAGCCACACGCGGCTCTTTGGCCCCTTGAGTGTGGCTCTTCCACAATATATCATGGCCTGGACGAGTCTACTTTGAAAAAAGTGGCATTAGAAGAAGTTTAATTTTAAAAAATTTGGCTCTCAAAAGAAATGTCAATTGTTGTACTGTTGATATTTGGCTCTGTTGACTAATGAGTTTGCCAACCAATGCCCTAAGGGAAGAACTTGGCCCCAATTGCTGGCAGCTTTCTTAGAATTTCAGGTATATAACGCTTCCTGGTTCTTGGTTTTGGACCTAAGTCATAGGAAAAGTTCTAGTCAATACCCTATTATTAATCAGAACCAACAGATGGAAAGGGAAACAGAAATTGTTTGCAAGCTAATGAATTACATGACCGATGAGCAACGTAAAAATATATCCTAAATTTGAATTAAATTTAAAATATATGATAAGCTCTGGTCAGGTATCTTAGTTATTAGAGCTTCCAATACATCAAAGTTGTGGGTTCAATTCTTGGTCAGGGAACATATGAGGATCAACCAATGAATGCATAAATGAGTGGAACAACAAATTGCTGTTTCTCTCTCTCTCTCTTTCTCTCTCTCTCTCAAATCAATAATATATATATATATATATATATATATATATATATATATATATAGTAACAGAAGAAAAGGCAGAGGATAATGGTGTGGATGAATGTTTATTGGTTCACAAAGTCCTCTTAATGAAACATGGCCTAAGGAAATAATTTCTCACACACATTCTAAGGAAATACATGGACATGCTGCTTTTTGCAGTGATTATAATAACAAAAATTGAGAACAACCTAAATATCCAACAACACAACACTGGTTAAATGCAGTTATTAAAATGCTTTAAAATACCTTATAAATAAAATGGAATATTTATGCAGCCAGTAATAAAAGTTGTAGATGGATATTTACTGACATGAAAAGATATTTATGATGTCTTATAGATTAAGAAAAGCAGATTACAAAACAGTATATACTAGCATGATATAATGCTGTGTGTGTGTGTGTGTGTGTGTGTGTGTGTAAATTGGTACAAACTCTCTGATCAGCAATTTGGCAGGAAGCGAAAAGAGCCTAGCCTACATGGAGAAGTTAGCACGGTTGCTACAAAAGGATATTGATATCTCTATATGATGAGGTTAACATTGACTTGACATTTTTTCTTCTAATTTATTTTTTTTTATTTTTTTTTTACTTTGCCCTTTTATGTATTGTTTTTTTTCTCAATTTTTTTTATTAAGGTATTTTCTGTGTACATATCTTACCATTGCCCCGCCCCCCACCTCCCATTCATGCCCTCCCTCCCCAGAGTTCTGTGTTCATTGGTTGTACTTATATTCATGCATACCAGTCCTTCGGTTGTTCTCTTATCTCCCCCCAGGTCTCCTTCCCCTCCCTGCTGTCATTTGACAATCTGCTTGTTTTATGGTGACTATCTCAGGATCACATGAATAGAATCTGCTCCTCATTTGGCAGTCTGCTTGTTTTATGGTGGCTATCTTCTAATTTATTTATATTTTCTGATTTTTCTTTAGTAAACACATTGATTGGATAATAAAAATTAAAATAACTAAAAATTATGTTTGGAAAGTAAACATGCATATGTTTCTTTGACCTTGTTATGGTAAAGAACTTTCTAAACTTAAAAGCAATGTAGCAGTGGGCTGCTGGAGCTGGTTTGTATAGATTTGTGAGGGCCAGTTGTCAAATATTCAAGAATTTTGCAAGCAAGCCAGTTGTAGCTAGATATCAGCTTCAGTGAAAATACATACATGGCTGACGTTGATATTTGCTGCAAATCAGGCTTTCTCTCTTGTAACCTGGCTTACCAGCATACAACTAAATATTAGTATTAGCAGCAGCAGCAACAACAAAAACAGTCATTTTACTTGTTTATATCAAAATGTATGCATTTATTGGTTTAAAAAAATCATAAAATGAAAAAGAAGATGATGGGAGGTATGTGCACAAAGTTTGACAGAGAGTTCATGTCAGTGACATAAAAGAGAACATATGATTGAACAGTAAAAACATAATCCCGGTAGAGAAATAGGCAAATGATGTAATTCACGAAAGGATACAAATTGCCAATAAACTTGAAAACCTATCCAAGAAATTTGTAATAAATGAGAACTAAACATCTATGAAATCGACCAATCCCAAGGTTCTTAGTTTAGAGAAGTTGTCCTTGCTCACTATGGTAGAAAGGATGATTACAGCAAAGAATTGTGTCCAGTTTGTGACTGCACATTATGCAATACTATGATGAAGGCAAGTTCAGAGAAATTCAGCTAACATTTCTTAACTTGAGTTGCCCATTTTTGCTTTGTTATTATTATTATTATTTTTTACTTTAAAAGACAAGAATGGGGCTATCAGATTGGATTCTTGAGTGTGCTGACACAACCCAAAGCAAGTGTTTTAAACATTATTTGAAAAAAGAGATTGTTAGATATGTTTTCCACATGGAAATTTTTAAAAACCACTTTTTTGAAGAAAGTTTGAACATATCAATGGAAAAGGATTTGAGCACTAGATTCTCTGAAACTCAATTTGTCAAAAAAGACACAATTAGAACTTATTTTATATTAGCCCATGGATGGTCTTTCCCTTTATGAATGAGTTTAAGCAAAACTTTGACCTTGACTCCTCCCTCTTTCCATTCTTTTTTAATAGTGGACTCAGCCAAAACCGGTTTGGCTCAGTGGATAGAGTATTGGTCTGCAGACTCAAGGGTCCCAGGTTCGATTCCAGTCAAGGGCATGTACATTGGTTGCGAGCACCTCCTTGGTAGGGGGTGTGCAGGAGGCAGCTGGTCGATGTTTCTCTCTCATCGATGTTTCTAGCTCTCTATCCCTCTCCCTTCCTCTCTGTAAAAAAAAAATCAATAAAATATACATTTTAAAAAATAGTGGACTCATCAAAAGGCAAGAAGAAAAGCAAAGCATCTGAAATACACCCATATTGGCCCTCCTGTCCCCACCTGCATGGATACAAAGATAAGCATTTTGGATTCAGCCAATAATGATCTGTGGATTATTAACACCACCTCCTTCATTTTAATAGTGAGTTGATTGTAGCAAAATAGAACCACAAAGATGTGATTCTATTTTAATACTGTTCTATCAATTAACCCAGTCCATATTTCACAAGTGAATAGGAGAAAATGGGTTTACACTTACTGTGTAATGTAATTTCAGTGGGATTCAACAGATGGCACAACAGAGCTCTGTCCCCAACATTAAATCTGGTGACCAATAAAATAAATATTTGAGGAAGTACATTAATTTTCTTCATACTGCCAAGGAGATAGACAAACAGATTGCTTTGGTAAGTGATACATTTTCTTTTTAATTCTATAAAATAAAATAATGACATAACCAGTTATTGAACACAAACATCTCAGGATCAATGATGAAGTCCTGATGGTTTTTCTAAGTGCGTTATTTCTGATACGTACTCACTGTGGTTTGAACTAGCATTTGTTATTCAGTTCCTTGTCCTAAGTCCGAGAAAGGGCTTTTGTATGTGTGTATGTTTACTTTTTTCGTGACTAAGACCTCATCTCAAGCATGATTTGCTTGCCAAAGATATATTTGAGCTGGAAGAGGAGAGTTTGGGTCACACACACTTTCTCACGATTTTCTTATGGAGCTGCTAGTTGTTGACTTCAAGTGACCTTGTTCTTTCTCCCATCCTTCTCCACCCACCTCTGTAATGAGATTTGCTGAGGAAAATGGGATAGAGCCGCGTTACTCCTGGAGGCAGTGCTGCCATACACTTTTTATGGGCAGGTGCATTTTAGTTTCTTCTCTGGGCTGTTCCCACAAGCTATTCTTTTCTCGTTACTCAGACCACAGAAGCTGTCCTGCAAGTCAGGTGGAATTGTTGGTTTCAAAAATGTTTCCCAGGCTTCACCCAATTTGATCAAAAGAGTTGAAAGTGAAAAAGCAAAAGTTCACAATACCACATAGGAAACAAAGCAGAAGAGCTTTTGAACTGGTTCTGATCCTTTTAACCTGTGGTTAATGCCTTGCTGGTCTGGTGCAGAGAAGACTGACTCAGTATTTGCGAACTGAACTCAATGGGCTAGATAAATCTTGGGGTATGATCTATCAAGACAAGTCAACGTCCTGATTTCATGCCCCCAAAGTCTCCAAACCAAAGCAATTCAAATGTATTGTTGTATTATATCATATAGTGGGAGTCTAAACTTACCACAATCATGTAAGTTGACATGGATAGATTTTTCTTTTATACTTTCAAATTGAAGCATTATTTTACTAATCAACTTAGCAAATAACTATTCTATTTGGTAGCAAAATAGTGTTGGGGTTCTAATATCTATATGTGGTTCAGTGCTGGTTATTAGGACTTTGATAAAAAAATAAAGTTTGGTATATAAAATAGAAAGATCCTGTAAGTACCTAAGATTCAGTTGTTCATATGTATAATACTTTGACTCATTGATTACAGAAATAAAGATAGTTTCACCAATTGAATACTTCAAATTTGTGATTATAATTGGGAAGGCAAAATGGAAGTTGGGCAAATAGAAGATAGCTGATTCAATTAATTTTGCTAGATATAAAGCTGAAGCCATGCTTTCATTAAATGCTGGGGACAGACGTTATATAAATTTAAATCTTTGTGGTGATTACTGTTGTTAATGAAATGAGGACACCTCTGGTCTTGCTTGTGGTGGGTCCACTGTGCACTAAGCCCTCCTGTCCATGCATGGGGTTCTGTCCCTGGCCCTTATTCCCCCTGTCTCTTTCTGTATACCATGATCACTGCTTCTTTGAACTGTGGAGTTGCCCAGAAGGTAGAAAGATCCCAGATTTGAATTCAGGCTTAAAAAATAAGTAATGACCCCTTGAGCCTTACACCCAAACCACTTTTACTTCGACTTACTTTTACCAGATGGCACTGTTTTGAAATAGTAGGCACTGGCCCAGGCAATATAAGGTATCTTTTTGATGCTCATTTAAGTACTTATTTTCATGTGAGTAGCTCTTTCAGGAAGCTGGGAGGAAGAATTGGGAAATTTCTGGGACTTTCAGTCAAATATAACCAACACCATAAAAATGTTTACTTTTAACATGCATTTTAATATGTGTGTCCCCTTCCTTGCACAGAGTCTCCATGCATAGTGATGGAGGGGGTGGTACCATGCCTTCTATATTAGGAGAAATCAGGAACACACCTTTACACAAACTCCAAAGAACTCTTCAGTTCCATGCCTTTATTTCATACAGTGGACACAATTCTGCCTGGGTAAAGAATGAATTACTACCAAACCTAAAAAAAGAAGATATACGGATTTGTCTCCATGAGAGAAACTTTGTTCCTGGCAAGAGCATTATGGAAAATATCATCAACTGCATTGAGAAAAGTTACAAGTCCATCTTTCTTTGTTTTGTCCCCCAACTTTGTTCAGAGCGAGTGGTGTCATTATGAACTTTGCCCACCACAATCTCTTTCATGAAGGATCTGATAACTTAATTCTGATCTTGCTGGAATCCATTCCAATGTATTCTATCCCTAGCAGCTATCACAAACTCAAAACTCTCATGGCGCAGCGAACGTACTTGGAATGGCCGAAGGAGAAGAGCAAACATGGACTTTTTTGGGCGAACCTAAGAGCATCCATTCGAATTAAGTTGATGTACCAAGCAAAAGAAATAGATCACACATACATCTAAATATGGTCCTCCTTTCACTGTTGCTGCTTTTGGAAGTTCCAACAATGCCTTTATTTTGCATCAACACAAACCTAAACATAATTTTGAATTTATAAAATAAGTAAAAAATGTGTACTTTCAAGCACCTAGTCACCATTTACTCATGGTAATAAAAATGAATGAAATTATATAATTTTGATATAAAGTCAATTTCTAACATATGAGGGATTTACTTGTTGTTTTTTTCCTAGAACTGAATTCATTGAATTTATCATGTAATCAAAAGAGGCACCTGTTTAAAGAACTTCAGTGATATATGTTCCTGTGTGCTGGGGTTAATGTTAGAAAACTCCATGCCTTTTACACCTGTAGCTGTATTATTATAGCTGTTGGTGCATTTTTCATTTCCACTTAGCGTTTTCCTCTATGTGCTGAAAGCTGTGTATTGGTAATGCTGGAGACTCTTTGCCTTACGGGCTTTCTTGCTGGCCATGAGAACACACTTCACCCACAAAACTGGCAATTCAGAAATGCTGGAGGTTGTCCTTTGAAGCAACCCTTAATCAATGCCTAATCAATATCAGAGGGAGAATTGGCAGGTAAGTACAATTTTCTTGCCCATTTTTGGGGATAAATTTGGGAGTGTGCTTTACACTTTCTCTGGGTTCCCTGGTGATATAGAATTCTGATTTTCCCATGGAAGAAGACAACTTGGTAAAGCGTTCTTTATTAGGTTACTTTTTATTTGTATCTTGTTCCTCTAAGTGTGTTTCCTGGGATCAGCTCTGAAATCAATGACCTATAGTTGAATACTTGTCTCAGGGTCTGCATCTGGGGGAACCCAAGCATCTTAAGTCAAATGGAAACTCTGAGTCTGGTTTTCTGTTGGTACTTCCAGGGTTAGGTCCCATGTTCTGGCGCCATAATTGTTGGGCATCCTAATGCTGGGGCTGTTTTCCCAGCCTTACAAAGGGTTCAGCATTCTGGAGAAAGGGGCTGCCTGTAGAAATCATTAAATATATGCTGAAAATGCATGAAAGTTCTTGTTGTGTAATGGAAGTTGCAAACAGAACTGGATTCCGCCCACCCCACCCTCTCCCCACCCAAGGATGATTGAGCATCCTATATTGAACTTCAATATTGCATAATCAAGTTTCAGTTGCTTAGCACCACTTGTGTCTTAGTTTGCTAGGGCTGATATACTGAAGCTCTGCAACTTAAGTGGCCAAAACAATAGAAATTTATTGGCTGACAGTTCTGGAGGCTGAAAATCCAATATCAAGGTGATGGCAGGTTTGGTTTCTTCTGAGTGGGAGGAAAGAACAGCTAAAGGCCTCTTCTTCCTAACTTATAGAAAGCTATCTTTCCCTGTGCCTCTCTTTTTTTAATCCTCACCAGAGGATGTATTTTTATTGATTTTAAAGAAAGAGAGAAGAAGGGGAAAAGAGAGAGAGAGAAAGAGAGAGAGAGAAAAACATTGGTTGGTTGCCTCTCATACTCACCCTGACTGGGGCTCAAACCTACAGCCTAGGTATGTGCCCTGTCTGGAAATCGAAATGCAACCTTTTGGTGAATAGGAAGATGCTCCAACCAACTGAGCTACCTGGCCTGGGCTTTCCCTGTATCTCTTTACATCATCTTCCCTGTATGCCTGCCTCTCTCCGAATTCCCTTTCTTTATAAAGACACCAATCATTGAATTAGACACCCACCCTAATGACCTAATCTTAACTAATAATATCGACAATGAATTTATTTCCAAATAAGGTCATATAATGAGGTTCTGGTTTAGCACTTCAGCAAATGAATTTTGGGGGACAGAGTTCAGCTCATTACAGCTTGCAAATCTGAAAAATATCCTCAGTTGGAGGTATAAACTCAAAGTTTCCCTATCGAATTTAAGATTTTAAGAAGATAAGTTAGATATATATTCTAACTTATCTTCTTAAAAGTGATTTTTAAGAAGGCTGGGAGGAAGTTGAAATTGTATTGGTGGAGACTTCTGCAAAAGACTTCCAAGTTGGGAGATTAAGAATTCAGGTCAAAGTCTGAACAAATTTTCTGTAATGAAAATAATGTTTTCACAAGTAAACTAGAGAAAATATGACAGAATGGATAAACAGTCTTTGATTCTGAATCTGGATTTCAATTCTGGCTCCCTTAATTATTTTTGACTGATTTTGAACGAGTCACTTAAACTTTCTAAGCCTAAATTTCAAAATGTACCCTTAGAGTAGCTAGCCAAGATCTTTAGATTTCCATGTGTAAATTAAAGACTAGTTATAATATGTCCCTCAAACTGCAGAGTTCACATGGCAAGCTTTCCAAGTGGTTCTGTTCAAGCCCCTCTTCCTAAGATTGAGGTGAGAGCACACACCCTCCTCACACCCAGTCTCATACTGTTGTTAGAATAATTAAATGAGTTAATATGTAATGTGCATAGAACAGTGCCTGGCACAAAGCAAAAAACAAATGCTAGCGATGATGATGATGATGATGATGATGTCATTATTATTATTATTGTGATTATCTTTATTATCTTATGCCACCAAATATGGAACTGGAGCTAAGCTGCTAATCATGTTTAGTCTAGTTTAGTTTAGTCTGGGCTTTCTCAGATTAAATAAAATCAGAAAAGACAAAATTTTACTACATAAAAACTGAAAACAGTCCTGTGTTAAAACAAGCAAAGATTTGCTATAGCAAAATGGCAAATGGGGAAATAATAAATTGGGAAGTATTTGGTAGCAAATATCAAAGATAAAATTATTCTTTCCTTTTTTTATAAATAACTACTAGAATTAAATTAGTTAATTTAATTATTCTCATATTGAGTCAAAACATGTGGTTTAGAGGCAAACAAGGAAATCCAGAGAGATTCCTCATGCTAATGTGTCTTACAGGTTTGAGTCTCTCTATAACTTGGTCTAAGATAAATACCAAACAACTTGTTAATAAAGTTTCATTAATAATGTTTTAATAGTGGCCGGAAACCGGTTTGGCTCAGTGGATAGAGTGTCAGCCTGCGGACTGAAAGGTTCCAGGTTCGATTCCGGTCAAGGGCATATACCTTGGTTGCAGGCACATCCCCAGTAGGGGGTGTGCAAGAGGCAGCTGATCGATGTTTCTTTCTCATCGATGTTTCTAGCTCTCTATCCCTCTCCCTTCCTCTCTGTGGAAAATCAATAAAATATTTTTTAAAAATAAAATAAAAATAATGTTATAATAGTGATTTTGGCATCTGGATGAAAAATCCAGACTTTTCTCTTCCTTTCTCTACTTGTTTCCTTTGCTACTCCCTGTTTATAAATTTTATTTTCTTCTGTCTTTTTGCCTTCATTTCTTTCCTCTCCCTTGCTTTTCATCCTAATTTTCTCCATCTTCTTATTCCCCATTCTTCTCCTATTTTTTGCCTTCTCTTTTTGATCTGCTATCCTTTCTGTTTTTCAAAACTTTACATTCTCTCTCTTCCTCTTAAATCTTTATTATTATTATCATTAATTGCTTATCCTTCCTCTTCTCCCCCCAAAATCCATTTCTAATATATATATATATATATTGCTTTTCTTTCTTGTTCCTAAAGCCTTTGGGGTAATTTCTGAGGACTCAGGACCTGATAGGTGTCTCTACAATAGGATCATTCACGAAGGGAGCACGGTCAGTTGGCAAAGGGAGCAGGAGCTGGAATCAGGAGAAGTAAGAAATTAGAAATATTAATATTTGGCATCACTGTGGGAAGTTTTATGAGTGAAGTAGAGTTCCAGTTTGTTGGCTAATTGCAGGATGGTCATTTGTTAAGGCTCTAGCCCTATCTGTCCAATATGAGTGCCATTAGCCATATGTGGCTACTGAGTGCTCGAACTGTGGTTTGTCTGAACTGTGTTGTAACACATACAGGATTTCTAAGACATCGTATGAAAGAAGAATTAAAAATGCCTTAGTAGTTTTGTATATTGGATACATGTGAATATTTAGTGTAGTTTATACAGATCACATAAGTAAAATATTTTATGCAGATTAAATAAAACAGCATATTATTAAAATTCATTTCACTTGTTGTTGTTTTTTTGTATGTTTTAATATACTAGATCATTGACAGATTGACAATTACTATGTGGTTTACATTATTTCTATTTCCTACTGGACAGTGCTACACTAGTCCTTGACAATGATGTATTCATAAAATCTCTGCAGTCTTTCATTAGGTTCTCACTACATATTTAGGATGATTTCGTTGATTTGCCCAAACTAAACTTTTTTCTCCTCCTTATACTCATCAAGTGCAGTAAAATGAACGATAAACTATTTGAATTTTCTAACCATGTGAGAGTTTACCTTTTTTTTCCCAGAAAAATAATTCAGAAAAAATAACCTGTGCCACTGTTTTCTCTCACTGATATTTATAATTAAACCTGAGGCGCTTTACTATATTAACACATGCTTCATACTAAACAGTGAACTAGCCTGCCGCAGTTTGGGGAGAAAGCAGCCTCAGTCCCTTCCTCCTGACTTTCCCACCTGCCTGGATCAGGGACTTGGCCTTGTCAAAGGTAGGACATAAAAAAGGCCAGCACTGTCAGGCAGTCCATGGGTCCTGTGCCCAATGGAGAGCTTCATTTTGGATGGCGAGAACAGGGATCCAATCCGATTTCTTATCGTGGGGGAGATATCCTCAGGGTGAGCCTCTGCCCTGCCCATTAGCAGGGACATTGAGAAAAGGCTAGCAGCAAAGGCAACAATAAAGAGAACCTGAGAGTAGAAAGAGAAGCAGACCTAGAAAGAGGAAGCATCAAAGAGAAGTTGAGTCATAACCAGAATAGAGACTAGCCCAGGGATGGGCAAAGTTTTTGACTCGAGGACCAGAGGGCCGGAACAAAAGCAACCTGACCATGCTGTCACTCTCATCTTGGGCTGCTGGTGAAGGAGCGGAGGGAAGAGCAAGAGAACCCTCCGCTCTTTCGGCTCTGAGGGCCGGATAGAACAGCCAATCGGGCCTGTTTGCCCACAGCTGGACTAGCTTTTGCCCATTTGTGGACTAAAAGGTCCTGGGTTCGATTCCTGTCAAGGGCATGTACATTGGTTTGCGGCACATCCCCAGGGTGGGGTGTGCAAGAGGCAGCTGGTTGATGTTTCTCTCTCATCGACGTTTCTAGTTCTCTATCTCTCTCCCTCTCTGTAAAATATCAATAAAATATATATTTTTTAAAAACCCAAGTAGTTATTTTTCCTCCAGAGGGCACTACTGAATGTGAGTGATCATAATCATTTGATAATTTCTTAGATGAGAGATTTTTATAGCTTAGTTCATCCAACAAGCTTGGAGTCCCCTCTCCAACTTTCCCGATGGTTGTACATCTGGTTTCTGTTTTCATGTATATGTAGCGATGTTTGTATATAGTTAGGTGGGCAATAGGCTTTTTTTTGTTATTATTTTATGCAGTTATTTATGGCATAATTTCCCCCTAAAATATTACATATTACATATTACATTTTTACTTAAAAATATTGTTGCAAAAAATTCTTGCTTTAACAATGCACCACCTTCCCAATTTCACATTGATATGAACCAATTTTGTCATTTATTTAAAAATTGATCATTCCTCCCATGGACAAATCCACTTGGGAATTTTCGTCTTCACTAGCATTTCCAACAGTGACACCTAAATCTTAAGTATAAATAAAACCTCAAGAAACGTGGATTTGAAAAAATTGACCAGTATTTGACAATCTACATAAATAATTCCATGCTTATTTTACCACTTTATTGCGAGATAAGGCCTCTCTCTAACCCCTTCCAGTCACACTTCTAAAATTCTGAGCCACCATTCCTGTTCTTTCTCAGCACCAGCTGGTCATCCCACACCATTTGATGAGTGAGATAACTGATCTGAACCTTAAAGTAAGTCACCATCAAAGTGCTCCAAGATGCTGTGGAAAACATTTGACAGGTCTGCAAAAAATTGAATGTAGACTTGCTATGTGACCCAGCAATTCCACTCTAAGTATATGCCCAAAGGAACTGAAAGCAGAGACTTGGACAGATATTTATACACCATGTTCATAGCAGCAGTATTCACAACAGCCAAAAGCTAAAAGCCATGCAAATTTCCATTGATGGCGAATGTATAAACAACATAAAGTGTGTACAGACAATGGCGTATTTTTTAGCCTTAACAAGAAAGAAAAATCACAGAGGAATCTTAAAAGCGTTATCCTAAATGAAATAAGCCAGTGACAAAAAGACAAATATTGTACAATTCTGTTTATATGAGGTAACTAGAGATGTCAAATTTAGAGAGACAGAAAGTAGAATATTGCTTACCAGAGGCTGAGGGGAGGGGAAAGGGGGAGTTACTGTTTAATGGGAATGGAGTTTCAGTTTGGGATGATGACAGAGATCTAGAAATGCATGGTGGCAATGGTGGCACAACAATGTGAATGTACTTGATGGCACTACACTTAAAAATGGTTAAAGCAGTAAATTTTATGTATCTCTATTTTACGGCAATTTAAAAAAAAAAAGTGTTCTAAGACTAACGAGTTCATGCAACAGGTAATGCCAGGAGCATGCAGTAGAGGGCAAGGGAACGTAAGCTTCCCAGAAAAGTTTGATTCGGCCTTCCCTAGAGCCAGTTCTGGCCGGTCAATGATTCATCCACACCTGCAGCCCGGAGGCAAGAAGTGTTGGCTCGGTTTGCTGTCACATTCATGAAAAGGAAATGAGGTTTGCACGGGTCTTTCCCAGAGAAGAGGTCAGTTGACTCATGTACATGGGAGAAAAGCAGCCTTATTCAGAGGTTTAGTATTTATTACTTGGCCTATGCTAATCGAAGATTAATGATTAATGGCTGACCTTGGGGCTACTGGCCGGAGGAATTGTCTTGAAGATGCTTGGGGGTTTGGTTTCCTTTCAGTGGTTGCTGATTAAACCTGGTCGGCCCTTCTACCTACAGTGGATGGTCCCAGGCACCGTGGTGAGTTTTCTCAGCTTTAATTTTCCTGTAGTGCATGCTAATGACATCTACTCTTTGGCTATTTAAAGCATACTTGTTGCTCCTTTACAGTTGAAAGTTCTGCATTTGCGTTGTCTGTCTAAAAGTAAGGGCATGCCTGACGGGTTTTGTACGATGAAGGTCTTGCTGAGGTTCTGCAGCCGTGCAAGGTGACTGCTGTGGAGAATGATTAGCAGCATCTGGGCATTTGATTCCCAGAAGAGCTCCCTCACAGACCTCCTACACTAAGCCATGAGTTAGAGTTCTGTGCACTTTCTGAGTTTTATTTTAATTCTTGTGAATGTATAGCTTTTTAAAATATATACATATATATTTTTTTATTGATTCTTCACAGAGAGGAAGGAAGAGAGATAGAGAGATAGAAACATCAATGAGAAGACCGAAGCAAGATGGTGGCCCAGGGAGTCTCCTGGGCCGCCATCTCCTCAACAATTTGGAAATAAACAACAGATAAAACCAAAAGGGATCGCACCAGACCCACAGGAAAGCTGGCGAAATGGGAAGGCTACATCTAAACGCAAAGCTGCCATGTGGAGTTTAAAACTACAGCGAAACTGAACCTGCCGGAGCCGCTGCCGCCGGGAATGAGGGAAGCCAGACCTCGCTCCGCCCCGGGGCCCAGGGAGTGGGCCAGCCCCGCCGGCTGCCACGGGAGCTGATGGGGGCCTACGCCGCCGCCGCCACCGCCACCGCCGCAGCAGCGCCTTCGGCTCCTGCCTGGACGAGAAGCCCGTGAGCGCGACCTCCCAGCCCGCTCCCAGTGCTGGAGAGGAGCGGGTGCCAGGACTCGGGCCCCCGCACTCGCCGCTGCCGGGCGGGCGAAGAGATGGTGTAGTATCTCCCCGCCGGCCCAGCCCCCGCGCTTACTGTGCAGGCGAAGAAATCGCGCAGCGGCTCCCCGTCTGCAACCAGCCCAGAAGTGGGAAAACTAAACTAGACACCAAGCAGGGCGCCGCCGCCGCCATGTGAAGTTTAAAACTACAGCGAAACTGAACCTGCCACTGACGCCGGAAATGAGGGAAGCCAGACCTCGCCCTGCCCCGGGGCCCAGGGAGTGGGCCAGCCCTGCCACCACTATGGGAGCTGATGGGGGCCTACGCCACCGCTGCCGCCTGGGCCGCTGCCGCCGCGCCTTCACCGCGCCTTCGCCGCGCCTTCGGCTCCTGCCTGGACGAGAAGCCCATGAGCGTGAGCAAGACCTCCCAGCCCGCCCACAGTCCTAGAGGAGCGGGCACAGCGTCCACCCTCCCGCACAACCAGCTCGCCCCAGAAATGGGAAGGCTACAGTTAGACACCAAGCAGGGTGCCGCAGCTGCCATGTGGAGTTGTTAAGACCTCCAAGAGCAAAGGCCTACCGAGGTGAGGATGCCCCTACTGTCACCTGTAGAGGGGCAGCACTGAGCTGGCCAATATTTGTGGTGGTGGTGCTGCTTGTCCTGGCTCAGGGGAAGCGTTCCACTAAGTCTGAAAGACTAAGACATCGCGGGGACTCTCCGCCACCGCCCGCGGCCTGCTCTGCCAGGCCTTCGCGCACGCTGTGCTGGCGCTGCGCCTTCCGTTGGCAGACCCGGAGAATCCTCTCTCCGCTGCCACATGGCCAGGCCAAAGCATCAGACACTACCACCACGCGGATTTTAAAACTACAGGGGAAATTGAGCCACAGGAGCTACCATCGCTGCCGCACCCACTGCCGCCCCCAAGAATGGGAATCCACCGAAATCAGAGCTCACTACACACCGGGCTCATAGAGAGTGTGGCTTCAGAAATTAGCCTCTGCATCCACAGAAGCTCCACATCCGCAACAAAGAGGACGCGATGGAGGGCGGACTCTCCCCATGCAGCCATCACAGCCGGCCCACAATCTCCCCAGCACACCCACCATGCTGGGAGGGAAATGGAGCGCGCTGGTGAGGAAATGGCACGGTGCCTTCCATTACCCACTCAGGCGAGCCCATCCTCCGATGCCACATGGCCAAGCCGAAGCTCTCACCACCACCGCCATGTGAACTTTAAAACTACAGTGGTAATTGAACCACAGGAGTGACCGTCAATATTGCACCTGGCACCGCCACTCGCCACTGGCGCCGAGAATAAAGGAAATCCACCAAGAACAGAGTTCACCACGCCTTGGGCTCAGGGAGTGGGTGACCTCAGAACTTAGCCTCCATGTCTGCAGCTGCTCCGCTCCCACACCGAACGAGACACCGTTGAAGGTGGTCCCCCCGCCTGCAACCATCTCAGACCAACTGCAGCTGTCCCAGCCTGCCCCCCATGCTAGCAAGGAGCTCCGAGTGTCCCAGGGGGCCGAGTGCCCCGGGTGAGCCGAGTGTCCCAGGGGGCCATGTGCCCCGGGTAAGCCGTACCCCCCAAAGGGGAAGGGGGAAGGGTGTCCCGGGTGAGCCGGGTGTCCCAGGGGGCCGAATGCCCCGGGTGAGCCGAGTGTCCCAGGGGGCCGAGTGCCCCGGGTGAGCCGAGTGCCCCGGGTGAGCCGAGTGTCCCAGGGGGCCGAGTGCCCCGGGTGAGCCGAGTGTCCCAGGGGGCCGAGTGCCCCGGGTGAGCCGAGTGTCCCAGGGGGCCGAGTGCCCCGGGTGAGCCGAGTGTCCCAGGGGGCCGAGTGCCCCGGGTGAGCCGAGTGTCCCAGGGGGCCGAGTGCCCCGGGTGAGCCGAGTGTCCCAGAGGGCCGAGTGCCCCGGGTGAGCCGAGTGTCCCAGGGGGCCATGTGCCCCGGGTAAGCCGTACCCCCCAAAGGGGAAAGGTGTCCCGGGTGAGCCGTGTGTCCCAGGGGGCCGAGTGCCCCGGGTGAGCCAAGTGTCCCAGGGGGCCGAGTGCCCCGGGTGAGCCGAGTGTCCCAGGGGGCCGAGTGCCCCGGGTGAGCCGAGTGTCCCAGGGGGCCGAGTGCCCCGGGTGAGCCGAGTGTCCCAGGGGGCCGAGTGCCCCGGGTGAGCCGAGTGTCCCAGGGGGCCATGTGCCCCGGGTAAGCCGTACCCCCCAAAGGGGAAAGGTGTCCCGGGTGAGCCGTGTGTCCCAGGGGGCCGAGTGCCCCGGGTGAGCCGAGTGTCCCAGGGGGCCGAGTGCCCCGGGTGAGCCGAGTGTCCCAGGGGGCCGAGTGCCCCGGGTGAGCCGAGTGTCCCAGGGGGCCGAGTGCCCCGGGTGAGCCGAGTGTCCCAGGGGGCCGAGTGCCCCGGGTGAGCCGAGTGTCCCAGGGGGCCATGTGCCCCGGGTAAGCCGTACCCCCCAAAGGGGAAGGGGGAAGGGTGTCCCGGGTGAGCCGTGTGTCCCATGGGGTCGAGTGCCCCGGGTGAGCCGAGTGTCCTAAGGGAAGCAGTGGGTCCCAGGGGAAGGGGCGGTGAAAACCAGAGGAGGAGCGGACTCTATTCATATGAGCCTGAGATGGTCACCATAAAACAAGCAGATTGTCAAATGACAGGGGGGAGGGGAAGGAGACCTGGGGGGAGACAGGAGAACAACCGAGGGACTGGTATCCATGAACATAAGTACAACCAATGAACACAGAACTCTGGGGAGGGAGGGCATAAATGGGTGGTGAGGGGGGGCAATGGTAAACTATGTACACAGAAAATACCTTAATAAAATAAAATAAAATAAAATAAAATAAAATAAAATAAAATAAAATAAATAAAATAAAAAAAAAAAAAAAAAGAAACATCAATGAGAGAGAAACATCAACCAGCAGCCTCTTGCACACCTCCTGCTACTGGGGATGTGCCAGCAGCCAAGGCACATGCCCCTGGTGTCTCAGGATGCTAGGTCAGTGGACACAGACATGGCTCGTAGTTAAGAAGACAACCCAACAACGCAAGAGAAAAGTCCAATTCCATTTGTTTATTTCATACAGTGAGCCTGATTCTGCCTGGGTGAAGCAATCTAGAGGAAAAAAAAAAGATGGTTCTGTCTTCATGTGGTTTCGTGAAGGAAACTTTGACCCTGGTGCCATTATGAACTCTATTTTGCCCACTACAATCTCTTCCATGAAACTTCTCATTCCACAATTCTTATCTTACTGGAATCCACTCCTCTCTACTGCATTCCTACTAGGTATCCAAAGCTGAAAGCTCTCATGGAAAAGAAAGCATACTTAGAATGGCCCAAGGATAGACGTAAATGTGGACTTTTTTTGGCAAATCTTTGGGCTGCTATTAATGTTAATGTATTAGAAACCAGAGACATGTGTGAACCCCAGACATTCACGGAGTTGAATAAAGAGTCTCAAGATTCTGAAATCTCTCTGATAAGAACAGACTGCCTACAAATTCGCACCTTCCCTTAGGGAAACTGGGGCCCATATACATTGTTGGGACATAAGTGGATACAACCTTTATGATGGCCATTTGGAAATATCCATTAAAATGAAAAATGATCATTTCCCTTGTGTCAATTCCTTAAAGATTTTCGGAGAATGTAGCCTACAGAAACACAGGTTTACAAAGATTATTGTAAAAAGGTATTTATATAAAAAAAGGTATTTATCCCAGCATTGTTTATAATTATGAAAACTAGAAAGTAACTCAAATGTCCACAAAATTATAAGCATTGATTCTATACAGTATAGTACATTAATGCAATAGAATATTTCACAACTATTAAAAAATGGGATAGCTCTATATTTACTAGTATGGTAAAATATTACATTAATATGATGGGTTATACATTGAAATAAAAGTCTAAGGGAATCTATACCAGCATTTTGGTATATAACAGTGGTTTAGGTTTGGGGGTTTGGATCATAGAGAGCATTTGGTTTCTATGTTGTATATTTCTATAATGTTGGAGTTGCTTAGAATGACTCTGTATTTCTTTTATCAGTAGAAAAAAAACAATAAAGATCATTTTAAAGCTTACCTATCCTGCTCAATTTGCTTGATTCTTTTCTTCTGGTCTCACAGATCATTGAAGAAAAACAAACTCTCCTAAATTTTGCAAAATGATATTTCAAAACATGTTATTTCCTTCATTAGAAAAATTTCTGTGGTTCACCCACATGATGAAGGAAGAAAATGTCATGCTCCTTTAACATCTAACACCAATCTCCTCTCACCTCCTTAAATCCTACCATTGAGCCCTATCAAGTTATTGATCCTTTACCAGAGCATTCAGCCTGCATTCAGGCCCCCAGGCTCTAGCGTTTGGTACTGTGAACACCTGTAATACCTTTTTACCTTGGTTCATTCAGCAAATCTTACATATTCTTCAAGGCATAATCCAAATGCCAACTGTTTTTTTAAAAACCTTCCTTACGTCTTTTCCCAAGCTTGATGCTCCTGGATTAACACTAGATTATAACATTGTGTATGTATTCCTGTCACCAAACTGATAATATATGCTCTTAAAGTTTCCATTCCTCACTAGGCTCAAAGGCTAGGACAGACTTCCCTCTGCCCTTCTGTCAGCAGCAATTTGCTCAATCCCTGGTTCAGAGAAGGCATTCCATGAACGTGTATGAGATGGTTGTTGGGTTAACTGGAGGAACTTAGAGAGGACTCAGCAGGCTTCAGGACAGATAGTGGAATTTGAAGGTAAATTCTGAGAAGCCGGACAGGAAGACCAACAATAAGCTAACGCCAGGTGAGAAGACTAAGGACCCAGGATTGAAGGATTCCTGAGTATAGCTTGAATTATGTAAAATTGGAACTATTTGGTTGTTCTTGACCTACAAAAACATCTGTTTTATCTTATTCAATCTAATATAACTAATTTCCAAAGCAGGATAAAATTGGGTTCTACCTCTATTTTATTTCCTTATGAATTCCTTAGGCCAGTAGTCATTTGAAAAATTATACTTAAACTTGGCCATTGTTGCTCAGTGGTTGAGCATCAAGACATATGAACCAGAAGGGCATGATTCCATTCCTGGTCAGGACACCTGCCCAGGTTGCATGCTTAATCCCCAGCAGGGAGCATAAAGGAGGCAACCAATCAGTGATTTTTCTCTCATCATTGATGTTTCTCTCTCTTTCTCTCTCTCTCTCTTCCTCTTCCTTCCTCTCTGAAATCAATAAAAATATATTTAAAACAAACAAAAAACTGAAACCTTAAAAAAAAAGATTGATGGGTCTGACAGATTGGAACAGGCAAATTCTAGTACCACGATATTATAAGGTTAATGGAAGTTTCTCACACAGTTTTTATATAAAATTGAAAGGAGAAGAGGCATTTCTCATTTTATGTCACATGATGGGTTAAAGCACCACATTATTACTAGTGAGTTCTGTTCTCCGCATGGAGGAAGTTATATTCTTAGTTGTGCCTAGGAACTTTCTAAATCTAATGACCTGAAATGTTTGACTTCCTGGCTGTTGCACCTTTGGCCCTGGGAACAAACAGACCAGAGAAAGATGCTGGAAGAAGCTGTACCAGGTTAGCTCAACTAGTCCATTAAGAACTAGACTCACTAGCCCTGAGGTCATTCAGAGATCCATCACCCCTCAACATCCTCCTGGTGGAAAAAGTTGGATTAATCTCCACAATGTTGTTTTTAGTATCCCAGCCTTATGTGTAACAATACAAATTGCTAACCCTTCTTGAAGCCTCTATATGCTAGTCACTGTTTTAAGGCTGTCTTGAGTTATCCTATCTAATAAAAGAGTAATATGCAAATTGACTACCACTCCAACATACAAGATGGCCGTCCCCATGTGGACACAAGATGGCTGCCACAAGATGGCCAGCAGGGGAGGGCAGTTGGGGGCAACCAGGCCAGCAGGGGAGGGCAGTTGATAGGGACCAGTCCTGCAAGGGAGGGCAATTGGGGCAACCAGGCCAGCAGGGGAGGTCAGTTAGGGGCAATCAGGCCTGCAGAAGAGGGCAGTTAGGAGTGACTGGGCTGGCAGAGGAGGGAAGTTAGGGGTAACCAGGCCACAGGGGAGGGCAGTTGGGGGAGACCTGGCCTGTAGGGGAGGACAGTTATGGGTGACCAGGCTGGCAGGGGAGCAGTTAGCCGTCAATAAGGCTGGCAGGGGAGTGGTTAGGGGGTGATCAGGCTGGCAGGCAGAAGTGATTAGGGGCAATCAGGCAGGTAGGCAGGTGAGCCGTTCTGAGTTAGCAGTCTTAGATTGTGAGAGGGACCCCAGATTGGAGAGTGTGCAAACTGAGCTGAGGGACACCCCCTGTCCCCCCTGCACAAAATTCATGCACTGGGCTTCTAGTACTTGTTAATGTTCATAGACTGTGACTTAAATTTTATTCTTCTTCTCAGGTAACAGAGAAGATACTCAAGGTACCAAAATGTTAAGATTTCATGGCTAGTAATGACAGAAATCCAAGGCAGTCTTGTTATAGAGCTTGCTTGTATATCTACTTTGCTATGCTGCCTCCCAAGAGCTTCATAACTAACCATTGGCTTCTTTCATATTTACAGTCATCCTAAAAATACTTGTTCCTGCTAATCCTACTCTTGGATGGAGGTATCTTGTTAAGAGTCATCCTCATCAGTGTATAACGCCCATGCTGCCAGTCCTCATCAGCCTGTGGCTACAAAGAAGACACATCAACACCAATGACCCCAAATTCTTACCCTTGCTAAAGTAGAACTTCTGGCCCTCCTGCAAAGATCCCCATGAGTATTTCTATAAGATCCAAAGGAGAGTCGCTTGTGCTCATATGTTGCAGTCAGCTACACTCATCATTTGGTGCCACCATAGTCTATTTCACTTAGAAATAGTTATCTCAGGTGGCTAGACCTGGGACCTTGAAGGAGCCTTGCCCTGTTGACATTGTGGAATGAAGGTGCCTTCTAGATCGAGACCCACAGGCTAAGAACCACTAGCAGGGTCGCCTAAGACCATCGGAAAACACAGATATTTACATTACGATTCATGACAGTAGCAAAATTATAGTTATGAGATAGCAACAAAAATCATTTTATGGTTGGGGGTCACCACAACATGAGGAACTGTATTAAAGGGTCGCGGCATTAGAAAGGTTGAGAACCACTCTTCTAGACAATGCTATTGTCCATGCTAAAGGTGCTTTCTCCCAATAATCCCCAATCCATCTCTCCTTGAGATGAGGAGCCATTCTAAGTTACATGTAGTGGCAGGTCCAATACCTTCCTTCTCAAAACTGGATGTCAACCTCTCAGCATCCCACAGCGGCAGGGCCAGGATGGGGAGTCTCACTGATTCAGCATGCTAATCATCAGGGAAGGGCCGATCAAAACAGAATGACACACCAGTTCACACTTGTCAAATGGCTAGTAGCAAAAAAACGGGAGACAACAAGTGCACGTTGGTGAGAGTGGAAGTTGGTGTAGCCACTAAGGAAAACAGTAGGGAGATTCCTCAACAAAATTAAAACTAGAACTACCATTTGATCCAGCAATTTCACCTCTGGGTATTTACCCACAGGAAACAAAAACACTAATTTAAAAAGATATGCACACTCACATTTCATTGCGGCATTATTTGTAGAAGCTAAGATATGGAAATAACCTAAGTTGTGCATCAAAAAAGTAAAAGTGAAGTAAATCACCAGATCTTTTGATGCTTACTAATAAATTTATGAGGATGAAATGTGAGTATTTAGCCAATTGTGCAAAAATAAGTTTTGGTGTTTTGCAGTTTCCCTTTCCAGATTTTGCACACTGTCTTTCCGGGATTCATAATTATGCAAAGGCCATAAAGTTGTGTCATGTTTCTTAGCCTTTACAATGCATGTAATAAATTTAAAAACATTGTGTTCTTTACAAAGTTCAGAAAATCAGCTCCCCCAAGCCAAGTGCGTGGCTTATATAGTCAAAATAAATCGTTGAACTATATGTTAAGTAAGATTTAAAGCGAACAATCAGTCCCTCACCTTGAAACTGGGTGTCAACATCTCAGAATTCCAAAGCTGCCATGCTGGGAACCAGAGTGTCACGGAGTCACAAAATCACTGCCACCCGCAAGGTGGCGTCAGGGGGCAGGGATAGGAAACAGCTCCCCCTCCCTTCCACTGTCCTTATCCCACCCCCACCCCCTGCCCTACCTCTCCTTTGCAACCCTGAAAATACTGCCCTCCCCTCCTGCCTATGCAGATAAATGGAGGGGAGTGAACTTCAGCCAAACAGCCAAACTTTAATTCCAAGTTTGGGTTCAGCTAGGACACCCAGCTCTGCATTTTATGCAATTGGATGGAGGGGTTTGCCCCTAAGGAGGCCTAGGAGCGGGTGGAGGTATGGGAAATGGACTCCACTGTCAGATCTTGGGGAACGTAGGGTCAATATACTCCTTAGCCTTTACAAGCAGGGAGCTGGATAACCCTTAAAAGGAAATGATATAATAGACAAAAACTAAGTAGATACAATTTTGTTTTCAACTTTAAAATCTCTCTGTCCTAAAGTCAGCTTCAGGCCCAAGATATATATGAAGGCCATTAAAAAGGAAAACACCAAACCGAACGGGAAATACAGGCCCAAGAGAAAAGAGGCACCGCGCAGTCACATGCAGGGAAACGTCTCACTTTGCTTAATGCATCCCACCTTACAGCAAGTCACACGCCCGGCAGAAGGGTCGGAAGCATTCACTCCATTGGTTGCTGCCCGCCGGCCCCTCTGGCTGTGAAAAGCAGAAGTTCACGACATTAAAATAGATGCCGCTGTGCATGCAAGACTAACGCCACCAGCAAAGCGTCTCTTCCCGTTAGCCCACTTCTTCACTTCCCAGAGCGGCTCTCTGCCACCCTTGTGTGTGGACTCCATCAGAAACCCTGACTAGGTTTTTTTTTTTTTTGGAGGAAGCTGGCATTTGGCCACTTGGTGTTTCGTAAATTCTGCAATAAATTCCTTAATGACTCCTCATCTCAGAGGAAGGGTGGACAGGGAAGAACCGTCTGACCTACGTCGCAGTTCACCTTGACTGGGGACACCCACTACATCCCAGTCATTCTTCAGAGGGCGGAACTGCCAGAGACGCCTGGGAGCGGAGTGTTAAAGCTGCTCTTTCTTCCTTTTTCCTCCTCACTCACTCCAAAAGGCATGCAAAGAGGCTGCTTTGGGGTCTACTTGATTACTCACGCCTGCCCCAAAACAGAAACATTTGGAAAATACACGTGGAAATGATGGGGAAATTGCTGAAAGCTAGGTACCACCTGAGAGCGGGTTAGAAACGCAGAATCCGGCGCCCTCCCAGACCTACCCAACTGGAACCTGTATTTTAACAAGACCCTCGGCTGACTTGTTTGCACAGGAAGGTTTGAGAAGCACCGGGAAAGAGCTTATTAAAAACAAATTGAGAATTTAAAAATGCTATGGTACATTTAGGCAATGGGATACTACTCAGCAGTGAAACGGAAGGAACTCTTTCCCTTTGAGACAGCGTGGATAGACCTGGAGAGCATTATGCTAAGTGAAATAAGCCAGTCGGAGAAAGGCAAGTACCAGGTGATTTCACTTATATATAGAATCTAATGCACCAAACAAACTAACAAAATAGAAACAGACTCGTAGATACAGAGGACAGACTGACAGCAGTCAGGAGGGAGGGTGGTTTCGGGGGAGGATGAAAAAGATGAAGGGATTTTAAAAAAAAACAATACCTTCATAGACACACACAACAGTGTGGTGAGTACCAGAGGGTAGGGTAGGGGGGTGGGGGTAAAGGGAGAATAAGGGGTAACGGGAAGATTTGATTTGGGGTGGAATATACACAAGACAATATACACATGATGTATTATAGAGGGATACACTAGAAACATATAATTTTATTAACCAATGTCACCTCAAGAAATTCAATACAAAAATAAATAAAAATGAATTGAGGTCTTTACAAAAAATGAACGGAAGTCTAGCGCCCGCGGGCGGGCTCTTGTGTGAAATTTTGGGTCGCAGCGACACCTTGTGGCTATTTTAGAAGTTGCTGTTGATCTTTCCAGTGGTCAAGCTGAGTCTGAGGGCAGTTAGTTCATTCATTACTGAAAGCACATGACCCTTATGCCAGTGCCCAGAGGTCTTGGAATTCAGCTTCTCTCCATCACGCTGTCAGTTTAGGAGATATGGGTCCTCTTCCAAGGATGCCTTCTACCTGAGCTTAGGACAGTCAATAGGCTGAGACACTGTCTGCATTAGAAACAACAGGATCATCGGGTCTCAAAGAATTTCTTTCCCCCTTACAAGATTTTCACAAAATTCACGAGACCCTTAAAACTTAGAGGCACCAAGATGATTTTGGAGATCATCTAGATGAGTGGCGCACACCTTTCAAGGATGGGGGTCGTCTTAAAATAATGGTTTACGGTATTTCTCGAACGTTTACTTTGAAGCACCGGTATGCATTTAGTCACTAAAACCTCACAACAATTCAAAGAGATGGGTTGTTATATTATATCTGTTTTTTAGATCCCCATCTGAGAGTAATTTCATCAGTAGTATTTGTCGGTTGAGAACAATTTTTACTAACAAGAAAGTATTATTATGCAACCAGTAACTCTTCTTTTTTTTAAAAAAAAATATATTTTATTGATTTTTTTTTACAAAGAGGAAGGGAGAGAGATAGTTAGACACATTGATGAGAGAGAAACATCAACCAGCTGCCTCCTGCACACCCCCTACTGGGGATGTGCCCGCAACCAAGATACATGCCCTTGACCGGAATCAAACCCGGGACTTTTCAGTCCGCAGACCGATGCTCTATCCACTGAGCCAAACCGGTTTTGGCTGAATCCAGTAACTCGTGAAAATAAATTTACATTGGATGAAACTCAATCACTTCTGTATATACTTAGGGAAGAGTCGTGCAGACATATAAAATGTTATCTTTCCGGCCTCAGGCTATGGTTTGGGTGTATACAGATGTGGGGCTTCTTGCAACAGCTCCCAGGCTCTCCAAAGAATTCATAGCCCACAGTCTGGGGACCCCCAATGTAGAAACACACCCCAAATGCTTTATTGATTCCATGCCGTATGTACAATTCTGAACACACCTGATTTCATCTGGCCTCGGAGGGTTAGCAGGATCAGGCCTGTGTTGGCCTTGGATGGGAGGAGACTTTGGGGGAATAGGAAATTGATGTCCAAAAAGGTGCCCAGGGCTATACTTCCAGCTTGAAAAGCTTCACTATAAAAGTAAACAGACTCCATGGCCAATCAACCTAATCACCCTACGAAGAATCATTTCCCTCCCACCATGGTCGGCAAACTGCGGCTCTCTTTGGCCCCTTGAGTGTGGCTCTTCCACAAAATACCACGGCCTGGGCGAGTCTATTTTGAAGAAGTGGCGTTAGAAGAAGTTTAAGTTTAAAAAATCTGGCTCTCAAAAGAAATTTCGATCGTCATATTGTTGATATATTTGTCTCCATTGACTAATGAGTTTGCCGACCACTCTCCTAAAACACAGTTCTGTCTGGGTTATTATTTCCCAATTCAAAATTACCTTCAACGACGTCCATCTGGTTATGTGAGATAAAGCCTATTCTGATTACCTAGGTTTTCTTTTTTTTAAATATATTTTATTGATATTTTACAGAGAGGAAGGGAGAGAGATAGAGAGCTAGAAACGTCAATGAGAGAGAAACATCGACCAGCTGCCTCTTGCACACCCCTATCGGGGATGTGCCCGCAACCAAGGTACATGGAATCGAACCCGGGACCTTTCAGTCCACAGACCGACGCTCTACCACTGAGCCAAACCGGTTTCGGCTGATTTTGGCTAGGTTTTCAAAGCAAAGTCCAACACTGACCAACCTGCTTGTTGTCACCCCCTTCATGTCCCCTGTGCTCTGTCTAGACTATTCCTCTCGTCCCTGTGCTGCCAGTGGAGAAGAGTGGTGTCAGAGGAGACACCTAGGAAGCCAGTCAGTGGCGAAGGGGATCCTCTCCGGGGAGCACTCCACTGGTTAAATCACCTGGAATGCAGAGTTAGGTCCCACACAGACACAGGAAAACAGCTCTGGCAAGCCACAGTGAATGGCCTTTGCACAAGACCAAACACAAGCTCGCTGTGAAAACTGCAGTTACTGAGCTGGCCGAGTGAGCACACGTGCTGATGGGCAGTGACTGGCCCAGGCCCTCGTTGGAAGAAACAACATAACCAGAAGCTTGCTTGGTCAGGAGGAGCCTTGGCCATTTTTTGTTTCTGCCTGCCCCCTGTCAATCTCCTCTTCCTAAAAGCATGTCATTTTCTGTGAGGCATTCTTTCTTTCCTCTGTATGTAGCCTGGGAGACAAGGCTCCAGCATCCTCTAATTAGTAGGAAAGGTGCTCGAACTCTCTAGGACGGAGTTGCAGGAGGCCGTTTGCATGCTCTCTTCCTGGCATTTGAGTCTTGACCAGAGGATCAAAGAAATAGAAAACAATTCTGGTTCATCCCAGAAGTGGTGCCCTGACCTTCGACAGTCTGCTTTTAGACTTCTCAGGGGTCTTTGAATCCTATCCTCCAGAAACATCCTAGTTCCTGCCTGTTTCCAAGTCTCCACCTCGTATTGATTTCTGGGAGCCTCCAACAGTTTTTTTTAATTCTTTTGATTATGCTAATATGCTCATCAGCAATTGCTAGAATATCTTATATTATAAAAGCCTAATATGCAAATTGTTCCACTGGGAGTTCGACTGGGAGTTGGGCCACTCGCTATGACGCGCACTGACCACCAGGGGGCGGTGCAGAACATGGCAGGTGTTGGTGAAGCAGCACTGGCAGAGGTGGCAGTGAAGGTGCTGCCGCCCCAATGGGCCGCAATGAGAGCTGAACCATGGCGGGATGGCAGAGCAGGTCAGTGGGTGGTGCCAGGCCAAGGAGGGTGCGAACGGGGGCCTGACCACCCCGCCAATTGCCCCACGGACAGAGACCAGCTGCATAGCAGGGGGTGGGGCTGCTGCTGGCTCCCAGGCCCTGAGGGAGCCGGGCCGGGGCAGGGGATGAAGAAGGACAGCCACAGCCCAGATCAATTGCCCCACAGGCGGGATAGTGGAGCAGGTGAGGGGGCTGCGCCAGGCCACAGAGGGGTGCCAGGCGGGACTGTGGGACTTCGAGGCTGGGGGCACTGAGCTGGGGCCCAGTCCCCTGTAGGCCACCCGAGGGCCCCCGCCTGTGCAAGAATTTTTATCTGCCCCTTGTTGGTCAGTGAGCGTCATAGAGACCGGTTGCTCTGGTCATTCTGCTGGAATGGTTGCTTAGGCTTTTATTATATAGATATGCATAACCCATGGACACAGACAACAGTATGGTGCAGGCCTGGATTTGGGCAGGGACGGGGTGGAGGAGGTCAATGGGGGTGGGGTTGGGTGCGGGAGGGGACGTCTGTAATACTTACAACAATAAGGATAAATTTTAAAAACCAGTAAAGAAGGAAAGAAAAAAAAAGGAAAATTACATCTTTTAACTATTTGGGGCGGTGTATAAAATATATCAATTTTTGCACATTGATCTCAAATCCCGAAGCCTGTATGTATTATAAATAGCTAACGTTTATGTCATCGCCACCACGTGCCAGCATTTTATATCAATGGAACGCATGCAATCTCACCATGACGCTATGAAGGAGGTATTGCTGTTGTAACTATTTATAGATGAGGGGACTGAAGCCCAGAGAAGTTCGGAGAGGTTAAGTAAATTGTCCAAGACCCGAAGCAGGGGAGCCGGGATCCTAACTCGTGGTCTGATACCCAGACTGTAACCGCAACGCCATATCCGCCTCTTAACCCTTATTAACCTCTTGCATTCATTCTGTCCATTTGCCAGACTCTGCTTGTAGGTTTCCCATGCAAACAGCGAAAACAATAAATACTTTAAATACCAACTGGCAAACACATAGTTAAGGCCCTATTAAATCAGAGCAAAGCGTGTGTGTGTGTGTGTGTGTGTTGGAAACTTTATGAAGGGCAGCTCTCTCAGAGCACATGGAATTCACAAACCCCTGGGATTGCTGGTCTACTTCCCCAGGAGCGAGGAATTTCAGGCATTGCTGCGCTAGCCAAGTCAGGGCATCCTCAGAGGGGCTCCAGGCAGGCCTGAATAGGGAAAGAGCCCGGGGCCCAAGCCCAGCAGAGAGTGTCAAATGACAGGCCTGCCCCCTTTCCACCCTCCACCCTCCACCCCCAGACCAGGCTGAATCAAAGGGCCATTCAGGCCCCTCCCTTTCACAGACTGAGGCCACTGGGGCCACCCCCTGAGGCCGAAATGCCACAGTCCCACCGCGTCTGCTCCGAACAGGCTTGTGTTTGAAACCACAATATATTTGGCTCTGATTTTACACACATTATTTTCCTGGTGCTGGGGGGGGGGGGGGGGGGAGGAATTAGAAGAATGAAAGTGAGAGGTCTTGAGGGATGGGAATTCTTTTTCCAGTCTAGTGAATGATGTTAATAAGGGGGAAAACAGAACTACTTTCAGGGAAGGGTCTTTGGAAGGGTTACCAGGCCACAATAATTAGAAGCAAATTAAAAGGCTATATCATTCATTCGGCTTCAGTCGCCTCTCTCTCAGGCCTGTCAGAACTGAGTTCACTCCAGAGCAGTGGGGGAGGGAGGGGGCAGGCTGTGTCTCCCAGCTGTGGGGTGGTAAGGATTCAGAAGTAAGGGTACCCACCTGTCTCTCTCTGTGGCATCCCAAATGCTAATTAGTAATTAGGGAACTGATTTATTTAGGCATAATCTCCCAAAACCTCACTGCAAATTGGACATCTGTTGACACATTTCAAAGGAAGGTTTTCTAGTGCTTTTCATAGTATAAAAACAGAACAAACAAACAAAAACAACAAAACCAGCCTTGGGTTTGGGTCATCTTGAGTGAGTCACTTAAGTCTCTCTGGCTTTTTGTTTCCTTTCTGTAAAATGATCTTTTTTTTTTTTCAAACTAGATCATTTTTTCCCCCTAATAGTGCTCTCCTGGGTCCTCTCTGAAGCCTGGAACAGGTAGAAGAAAAATAAATGGATATATTTATCGAGCCATTTGGCTCATAATTCCCTTCCGTTGCCTTTGACCTCAGACCATTATCAGCACAACCTGGTTGAGCAGTGACTTCCGAGGAGCCTGTTTCTGGCACATGCTAACTCTGCCAACAATTCCAGGGGCTCCAGAGGTCAGAGCCACTGCTTCTGCGCTGGTTTGGTCCGTCTTGCCATCTCGTCAGAAGTGTGAAAGCTTCTCGCTAGCATCACGTCTTTCTCAAGGAGACCGAGGAAGACTTGTGATGGCCCATGTGGGCGGTGAGTTTCCACCCGCTCGGCGCTATGATTTCAGGAGGTAGCCCAGTAGCCCGTGTTGCAGTGGGATCCCTCAGAGCTTCGTCTATTTTCAGATACACGGATGAGATTTTTGCATACAATTCTGCAACCACTTCTCGAGCACCGAAGTTGGCTTATGATGCCATTTCTGTATTTCCCAAAGCACCCTTGTTACTCACCACCCGAGACCTTAAAATGATGGTGCCACCGCCTGATCACCCAGACTTCATGTGCCCCTGCTCTGGGTTTGAGGTCAGAAACCAGGCTTGTCGCTAGGAATCTCCAGGACCCCCAGCAAAGTCCCTCTGCCAAACGCACGAAGGTGATCGCGTTCTCCAAAAATAGCGACAGCAATATTTGCAGCTTCAAGTGCTCTCCCACAAACTTTCCACTCCCCATCAGGAGGCAGAATCCGTTTCCCCTCCCCTGAGAGCCCGGGTGGGGGAAGGCAGACTTGGTGACTGCTGCAATAAACACAAGGCCGCAGAATGCTGGACGCCAGGCCCAGATTATAAAAAGTCACAAGGCCTCTGCCTGGTGCTCTCTCTTGGGACTGCTGACCCTACACAAACAGACAGCCAGATATTTTCCCAGCAGAATGGGTTTATTCAGAAACAACCAAGAATTTCAATTCAGGATGTGCAGTCTGATGGTGCCTGTCCAGAGAAACAAAGGAAGGGGATGGTCTTTTAGGGGCGTGGTCGGAGCTATTGAAAGTCCAGACTCCATTGGAGGAAATTGAAGGTTCCCAGCAGTGCGGTGACTTTTCATTGGCTGAGCTGCGGGCAGCCTCCCATTGGCTGGGGCTGTTGCTGGGGGAAGAGGAGTCCTTTTCTCCTCCTTGTAAGGTTAGGAAAGCAGCATCACTTCCTGTGTGGAATGCAAGGTATGTTTTTTTCCTGTTGGGGTCAGTAGTGTGTGCTGAGGGACCTGTGTGAGAATTCCTGAGCCATTTTTAATGAGGTCTCCGTTTATGGATTTTCACAGGACACTTGCCCCTTGATATCAGCCCCCCAGGTGTCCCCAGCTGACAGCCAGCTTTGCCCACCAGGTGAGTGAGGGAGCCGGCAGACAATTCCTTCCTCTAGCCTTCAAGCCTTGGGCATTGTAGGCAGAGACAAAGTACCCCAAACTATTTACCCACAGAATCTAAGCATGTTAAATAAATGTTTGTACTGCACCACTAAGTATTGGGGTTCTTTGTGGTGCAGACGTCCTAGTGGAAACATTGGTCAGTAATAGATACTAAACACATTAGTGACTGGTTGGCCAAGGCTTCTGTCAGGTCCCTGACCTTTAAAATATGGGAAAGAGAAAAGCTATTCTGGGAAATGGGTCACATTTATCTAAAGTTTATATATATACTAGAGGCCCAGTGCACAAGATTTGTGCACGGGGGTATGTGTCCGTTCAGCCTGCACAGTCTCTAATCTGGGACCCCTCGAGGGATGTCCTGCCCATTTAGGCCCAATCCCAGTATGATCGGGCCTAAACGGGCAGTCGGACATCCCTCTCACAATCCAGAACTGCTGGCTCCCAACTGCTCGCCTGTCTTCCTTCTTGATTGCCCCTAACCACTTCTGCTTGCCAGCCAGATCACCCCCTACCACTCCCTTGCCAGTCTGATTGATGCCTAACTGCTCCCCTGCCAGTCTGTTTGCCCCTAACTGCCCTCCCCTGGAGGCCTGGTCACCTCTAACTGCCTTTCACTACAGGCCTGGTCACCCCTAACTGCCCTCCCCTGCAGGCCCAAGCCCAGTCGCTCCCAACTTCCCTTCTCTGCTGGCCTGGACACCCCTAACTGCCCTCCCCTGTAAGCTTGATTGCCCCCAACTACCCTCCTTTGCAGGCCTGGTCTCTTCCAACTGTCCTCCCCTGCTGGCCATCTTGTGGTGGCCATCTTGTGTCCACATGGGGGCAGCCATCTTGTGTGTTGTAGTGATGGTCAATTTGCATATTACTCTTTTTTAGATGGGATAATTTCAGAGAGGAATGGAGAGGGAAGAGAGAAATAGAAACATCAATGATGAGAGAGAATCATTGATTTCTGCCTCCTGTATGTCCCACACTGGGGATGGAGCTAGAAATCAGGCATGTGCCTAGACCAGGAATGGAACAATGACCTCCTGGGTTATAGGTCCATGCTCAATCACTGAGCCACGCTGACTGGGCTTGCTAATGTTTTAAAGTATAAATATCTACTTTTCTATATTGAATATACTGATTCTTTTTTTACATTTTTTTATTTTTGTTTTTAAGCATTGCCTTTATTTACTTCTTTCTTTCTGTCTGTCTTTTTTTCTCTCTTTCTAATCCTCAACTGAGTATATTTTTCCATTGATTTTTAGAGAGAGGGAAAGACTGAGAGAAATATTGATGTGAGAGAAACACATCAATTGGTTGCCTCCCACATGAGCCCTGACCAGGGCCCAGGTCAGAGAGGAGCCTGCAACCAAGGCATGTGACCTGACTGGAATCAAACCTGGGACCCTTCAGGCCAATGCTCTGTCTACTGAGCCAAACTGGATAGGGCTGATTCTTTTTTTTAAATATATTTTTATTTTTATTGATTTACGAGAGGAAGGGTATGGGAGAGAGAGAGACATCAATGATGAGAGAGAATCATTGATCGGCTGCCTCCTTCACACCCCTACTGGGGATTGAGCCTACAACCTGGGCATGTGCCCTTGACCAAAATCAAACTTGGGACCCTCCAGTCTGCAGGCTGATGCTCTATTCACTGAGCCAAACAGGCTAGGGCAATATACTGATTCTTTTTTAAAGCAAGTTTCTATCAAGCCATGAAAAGACATGAAAGAAACTTAAATGTATATTACTAAATGAAAGAAGCCAATCTGGGCCGAAACCGGTTTGGCTCAGTGGTAGAGCGTCGGTCTGCAGACTGTAAGGTCCCAGGTTCGATTCCGGTCAAGGGCATGTACATTGGTTGCGGGCACATCCCCGGTAGGGGGTGTGCAAGAGGCAGCTGGTCGATGTTTCTCTCTTATCGACGTTTCTAGCTCTCTATCTCTCTCCCTTCCTCTCTGTAAAATATCAATAAAATATATTAAAAAAAAAAAAAGGAAAGAAACCAATCTGAAAAGCTTACAGGTTGTGTGATTATGACTAATGATGACATTCTGGAAAAGCTGAAACTGTGGAAAAAGTAAAATACACCCTATGTTGTCAGGGATCCCGGGAGAGAGCATGAATAGACAGAGCACAGGGGGTTTTTAGGACACACGCTAGTCAGTATGATGCTGTAATGGTGGATTCATGGAATCATACATTTGTACAGACCCACAGAATGTACAGCACCGAGAGTGAAGGATAATGAAATTGTAGGCTTAGTTCATGGGTTGTAACATATGTGCTACTGTGGGAAAAATGGGGGGTGGGGGGAGGCTGTGCTTGTATGGGCACAAGGGGGTATATGGGAAATCACTGTACTTTCTATTCAGTTATTTTTTTTCTTTCAACTCAAATTTGCTCTGAACCTAAAACTGCTCTAAAAACTAAAGACTATAAAAAATAAAATAAAAAGGCTCATATATGCTGGAACCAGTTTGGCTCGGTGGTGAGGCGTCGGTCTGCGGATTGAAAGGTCCCAGGTTCGATTCCGGTCAAGGGCATGTGCCTTGGCTGTGGGCGCATCCCCGGTGGGAGGTGTGCAAGAGGCAGCTGGTCGATGTTTCTCTCTCGTCGATGTTTCTGGCTCTCTATCTCTCTCCCTTCCTCTCTGTAAAAAATCAATAATATATATATATATATTTTTTTAAAAAGGCTCATTTGCCCTAACTGGTTTGGCTTTAGTGGATTAAGCATCGACCTGCAAACTGCGGGGTCCCCGGTTTGATTCCAGTCGGGGCACATACCTGGGTTGTGGGCTCGATCCCCAGTGGGGGACTTGCATGAGGCAGCCATGATTTTCTCTCATCATGGATCTCTCTCTCTCTCTCTCTCTCTCTCTCTCTCTCTCTCTCTCTTTCTTGCTTTCTCTCTCTCTTTCTCTCACCCTTCCTCTCTGAGGTCAATAAATATATATTTTTTAAAAGGTTCATTTAAATATGGTCATATTGGTTTAGGAGCCCAGGGCTTCCTCCTCCTCTCTCCCCAGCATCCTCTCGAGTCCACTGTGCAGTCGTGGGTGTGATTTTCAGCCTTTGCTTCTCTGCACTGGAGCTGGAGGGTAAAGCTCGACCATGCTCATCAGGGGTTAATTTACCTCAGGACGGATTCTTTCTTTCCTTCTTTCCTTTGGTGGAAGCGTGTTATCTGGGAGCTGATCTGTTTCTAACACAATTTAAGGAGTCTTATGTTTTTGCCTTGATTGACAGTGACAAAACTTCAGCCAGAACTGAAAGAATGGCTTAGGCTTAGATTAAAACAAGGACTCCGGGGCAGTTTGAATAATGAATTAAGCATTCATTATTCTTTGTTTCTCTCTCTCTCTCTAGCATGTATTAGTTAGCAACTGTTTCCCATAAAAATATCAGTAGGATCCTCATCCTTAGAGCTGGCCAAGATAAATGTGATGTTTAATTTTGTGTTTTAATTAAAACTAGATGTTGTAATTGGGTTTATTGTTATGTCTATTTGCTGAATAGATTTCTCCTCAGAAAATACAGCAGGAGACCCCATAGCTCCCAGAGTGATTATTTGGACGGAAAGGGATTGCACAGAGCTTTCATAGTTTTAAACACAAGTGTGATGGTGATTATGGATCTTTGTGGTTTATGTTGTCTTTAATCTGAGTTACATGCACGTGGGTATGTGCACACACACTTGCTAAACATCTTGGGAGCACAGTGGTTGTCAGTCCATGCCACAGACCCTCCCAACCTCCGTGAAAGGGGATGTGATGGCAGCTTTGTTGGGCTGGGGAGTCTGCAGGCCAGGGAAGTGTGTCACCCAAAGCCTAGACTAGCAAAAGGAGAACCAGAGAGCCGCTTTCTATGAGGTTTTTTTTTCCCCCACATTGAAATGATTATAACAGGTAGATTCTCTTTATGAATTAAAAGCAATGTATGATGAATATGCATTTGTTAGTTGGTTTTTTAGTTTCATCAATGTTCAGCAGGTACAAAGGTTAACAAGTCAAATGGTTTTATAAGGCTTCTATTGTAGCCACCAGTCTCACTCACCTTTTCCATTCCCAATTTTTTCTCCATAGGGGCAATTACTCCTCTTTCTTAAGGCTGTTTCTTAGGGAGTTTGTCTCCATATTTCTAAATTATATGATACATTGCTATTTTAAAAAATATATATTTTTATTGATTTTAGAGAAGAAGGGGGAAAGAGAGAGAGAGAGAGAGAGAGAGAGAGAGAGAGAGAGAGAGAAACATCAATGATGAAAGAGAATCATTGATCAGCTGCCTCCTGCATGCCCCCTACTAAGGATAGAGCCTGCAACCCAGGCATGTGCCCTTGGCCAGAATGCAACCTGGGACCCTTCAGTCCTCAGGCCTACGCTCTATCCACTGAGCAAAACAGGCTAGGGCACATTGCTGTTTTTAATATTCTTATCTGTAAAGTGAGTTTAAAAATCTCAAAGTATTAAAGGGACCTAATTCAGAAAAAAGTACCTTTAACAGTGTCTAGCACTGTTGTTGTTATATTAACTTTTCAGTTTTAGTTATTATCTGATGTCTTTAGTTATTACCTAAAGTCTTCCTATAATAAAAACATTATGTTAGAGTACCTCTTTAACACATACACACACACACACACACACATGCACGCGTGCACGCACACACACGCACACTCACACTTTCCTCTCCTGCCACCTGGCCAATATTTTTCTATCATAAATTTTTAAGATAAAAATTTAGTGTGTACATTACTGTAACCTTGAAAACCTATAGCTGAGCCATGTGACATATTATTATAATATTTTCTTCCTCACTGGAATTGATCATTATCTCCTAATTTTTCTCCCTTGTTTGTCTAGTACGATCTTGACACCAATTCCAATGTGAGTGTGTTTTCCCATACCACCAAGCAATTATCTGGAAATTTTCATCTGCTCTAGCATTTCCAGCAGTGTCATCTAAATATTAAGCAATTATTTGGCACCAGCTGGTATCCTATAACTCAACTCAATTATGACACTGTCTATCTGGAGGTATCATCAGATTTCACAGGGCTCAGTCCCACAGAGACTTCCCACTACCCACGCCTCTTTGGATACCATTGCAAGCCCTGGTTGCCACCTGTTCTTCTGAATGACTGACTACAAACCAGGTTCCCACGACCCCTTCCTTGGATTAAATTAACTTGCTAGACCAGTTCACAGAACTCAGAATCATTGTACTTACTAGATTACTAGTTTATATAAAAGGATAAAACTCAGGAATAGCCAGATGAAAGAGAGTATGGGGCAAGGTGTGGGGATGTAGTTTCTATGCTTTATTGAGTGGCCATTCTCCCCAAATCTCCACATGTCCATCGATCTGGAAGTTTGCTGGTCTCTCTCTCTCTCTCTTTCTCTCTCTCTCTCTCTCTCTCTCTCGCTCTCTCTCCTCTCTCCTCTCTCTTTATGAAAGCTTCATTACATAGTCACAACTGATTAAATCACTGACTATTGACAATTCATTCAGCCTCTAGCCCTCTACCCTTCCCAGAGATCAGGAGTATGGGGATGTGGGGAGTAGGGAGGTGAAGGTGGGGTTCCTGACAACCAGCCCCCATCCTTAGGTGAATTAGAGGCTTCCCAAGAGTTGCCTCATTAACATAACAAAAGACACCCTTTTCTCATTATTTAGGAAATTCCAAGGAATGGGGATAAAGACCAAATCTAGTCTATTCCTTTATATATATACTAGAGGCCCACTGCACAAAATTCGTGCATGGTGTGTGGGAGGGTGTCCCTCAGCCCAGCCTGCACCCTCTCCAGTATGGGACATCTAACTCACAATCCAGGACTGCTGGCTCCCAACTGTTCGCCGGCCTGCCTTCTTGATTGCCCCTAACCACTTCTGCCTGCCAGTCTGATCACCCCCTAACCACTCCCCTGCCAGCCTGATTGATGCCTAACTGCTCCCCTGCCAGCCTGTTTGCCCCTAACTGCCCTCCCCTGCAGGCTTATCACCACCAACTGCCCTCCCTTGCAGGCCTGGTCCCTCCCAACTGCCCTCCCCTGTTGGCCATATTGTAGCAGCCATCTTGTGTCCACATGGGGGAAGCCATCTTGTGTGTTGAAGTGATGGTCAATTTGCATATTACTCTTTTATTATATAGGACTAGAAACCCGGTGCATAAAATTTGTGCTTGGGGGTTTCCCTCAGCTCATTTGCACCCTCTTGCAATCCAGGACCTTTCGGGGGACGTCCAACCCACAATCCAGGACTGCTGGCTCCTACTGCTTGCCTGGCCTGCCTGCATGCCTTATTGCCTCTAACCACTCTGCCTGCCTGATCACCCCTAACTGCTCACCTGCCTACCTGATCATCCCTAACCTTCTCTACCTCAGGCCCCCCCCCCCACCACAGTTTTGTCAGGAAGGACGTCTGGAAGGTCATTTGGCTATCCAGTCTAATTAGCATACTATGCTTTTATTATTATAGACTAGTGCCCCAGTGCACAGATTTGTGCACATTGAAAGGAAATTAATTAGAAGTTGGCTGACAGGGCAGGACTGGGCGAGACAGGCTGGACATGCCCTAGAGTCAACCTCCCACACTCCTTCCCCAGCTAGCCATACCTGAGGCAGTGCCACAGCTCAAAAGGCATCTGTGGAGTAAATGGGGTCCCTCTAGCAGGTCGGCTTCCTCAGCCTGGCCTGCAGGGATTGGGGCCAAAACCAGCTCTCTGAGATCCCCCCAGGAGTCCTGGATTATGAGAGGGCAATTCTCAGGTGACACACCCCAGAATTGGGCTTCCTCCTCTCTGGTTCCAGAGTGTGTTACCCGAGAACTATGCTGCCAAGTCACTACAGCTTGGCAGCTCCTGCATTGAGCACTGCCTCCTGGTAGTCAGTGTGCATCATAGCTACCAGTTGGACAGTCAGAGGGTTGCTTAGTCTTTTATATATAGAGATAATTGATTTCAAAGAAGCAGGAAGAGGGAGAGGTAGAAACACCAATAATGAGAGAGAATCATTGATTTTCTGCCTCCTGCGCACCCCCTATTGGGGATCAAGCCTGCAACCTGGGCATGTCCCCTGACCAGGAATCAAACCCTGACCTCCTGGTTCATTGGTGGATGCTTAACCACTGAGCCATGCTGGCTGGGCATATATTACTTATTATAAATGATAACATCACACTTAGATTTCTGTGTACCCAGCTACTT
This sequence comes from Vespertilio murinus, assembly GCA_963924515.1. NCBI lineage: Eukaryota > Metazoa > Chordata > Mammalia > Chiroptera > Vespertilionidae > Vespertilio > Vespertilio murinus. The sequence goes on along the minus strand of OZ004704.1, from coordinate 21,380,697 downwards.
AAATCATACACAAACCCTCCATCAGAAATGTAAATTTACTCTTGATATGTTGTAATAGTGTAAACTTTTTTCCAGATGATATCCTTGCTGGAACTCTCTTGCTGCATTCTGCACCACTGTTCTGCTTGCTGCACAGCGGTCACCCTGGGCTTTCCTTTGACTATTAGCTTAAAATTCCTTGATGTTCTCTTTTTCATTGGATCATTTCTTTCCTCCTACAAAATCCTCTTTCTTGCTTTACATTTCCATTTAAAGTGAGCACATCCTTCAGGAGATTCTAAATCATAAATGTCTAAAGTATTATTTCACCTGTATACATACCTGATAGTTGAGCTAGGTATAAAACTCTAAGCTTAAAAAATATTTTTCTCTTAAAAATTTGAAGGCACTGGTTCTTCTGAATTTCAGGGCAGCTGTTGAGGAGCCTAAAGGCTTATTTTTTCCCCTCTGGATATGTTTATAATCTTCTCTTTGTCCTTGGAATAACAAAATTTTATGATGATGTGTTTTGATGTGAGACTTTTAAAACCCATTATGCAGGGGACGCAGTGAGGCCCCTCAATATGAAAACCCATCTTCTTCAGTTCTGAGGAATTCATATTCTCTATTCTCTTTTTCTAGAACTCCCATATTTTTTGAGTATTATAATTCTTGTTCTGGTCTCCAAAGTTTTTCTATTTTTCATCTTTGATATTCCTTCTGTTTTCCATTCTTTCTATTGTATTTTTTGCATATCTTCTGTCATAGTTTTAATTTCCAAGAGCTCAATTTTTAGTCTTTCAATGAGCTTTTATGTAAGTTCCTAAATTTTTTTCTATTTTTTCCTCAGAGTATAGTCATAACTTTTTGAAGTTTTCTTCTGCTCCTTAGTTATTCCTCTTTTATTATCAAACTTTTAAAGAAGTATTGTTTTGATCTCAGTTTTTAAAATTAAAATGTATTTTAAGATGTTTGGTCATCCTTAGCAACCATCTTATATTTAAGAGTGAAGCACTAAAAAACTAACTAGAAGCTGTGGTGTGTTTGTATACACACACCAGACTGTGGATTCTTCATTGAGTAGATTGCCTAAGCTGTTTCTTTTTTATTAATATTTTATTATTTTTTTTATTAAGGTATTATATGTGTACATAGCTTACCATTGCCCCCACCACCACCACCTCCCATTCATGCCCTCCCTCCCCAGAGTTCTGTGTTCATTGGTTGTACTTATCTTCATGCATACCAGTCCTTCAGTTGTTCTCTTATCTCCCCCCAGGTCTCCTTCCCCTCCCTGCTGTCATTTGGCAATCTGCTTGTTTTATGGTGACTATCTCAGGATCACATGGATAGAATCCACTCCTCATTTGGCAGTCTGCTTGTTTTATGGTGACTATCTCAGGACCACACAAATAGAGTCCACTCCTCCTCTGGTTCACACCGCCCCTCCCCCCAGGGTCCCACTGCTTCCCCGGGGCACACGGCTCACCCGGGACACCGGCCCCCTTGGGGAACACGGCACCTAAGCTGTTTCTTAACCAAACTAATACATATACTACACTGTATATATGGAAGTATTTTAAAGTAAATTATAGACATTGAAACAACCATCTCTGCCACATTCTAATTAATGATCTGAAAAAAAATTCAACACATGGATGGTTGGGTCAATAAAATGAGACAATATATATTAAGTATTTGAATTTTTGCCTTACATACTAAAAGCAACTAATAAATGGAAGCTACTATTACAGGCTAAATACTGTATGCCACTGTACATCTTCCATTTACCTCTGAGAAAGCCCTGGCTCTGTGGTAAACTTGGAGAGATGGAATGGAGGTCTACATCTGGGTATATCAGATGCTGTAACATAACACGGACTGCATTGCCACAGTAAAATGGCATGCCCTCAGCATACAAATTAGGAAAGTTATTTTCCCCAGTATTTCCAGAGGTTGACTCATGATAATCAAGCTCAGTAAAGACTGATGTGTAAATTAAACCTCCAATTATAAATCATAATGAAAAATATAGCTACTGAGTACATTGGATATTTAACTTCCTGGGAGCAAGTGGTGCTTTCTTTAGTGTGTGTACATTATGTGCAGTAGATGCATACCTAAAGACTTTGCATTATTCAAGACTCATGAAAGTCAAAACAAGCATTCTCACATTAATAAATTTCAAGTATGGTGGAGCATGTTCCCAGAGCACATAAATCCACATCAATTGGTGTGTAACTTCCTTTTAATGGTGCTTTTCATTTACTAAGCTTGATCTCTGATACTTTGCAGAAATAAATCTGCTAAAATGCAAGCATATTATATCATAATGGCTGTTAAGTCTTCGTCAGAACCATTTTATGACACCAGAAATATGGAATAAATGCATTGCTCTTGGTGCTTTTCTACGCTACTACATTATCAATGCTCAGATGATATGGTCACAGGACATGTTTAAAAGTATTTTAAATTCTAATAACTGTGTAATTGTCATCAAAATCACTGGATGAGCCAAGACTGGTTTGGCTCAGTGGATGGAGCATCAGCCTGTGGACTGAGGGGTCCCAGGTTCGATTCTGGTTGAGGGCATGTACATTGGTTGCGGGCATATCCCCAGTGGGGGGTGTGCAGGAGGCAGCTGGTCGATGTCTCTCTCTCATCGATGTTTCTGGCTCTCTGTCTCTCTCCCTTCCTCTCTGTAAAAAATCAATTATATATATAATATATATATATATATATATATATATATATATATATATATATATTTTAATCACTGAATGAAATTCTGAGCCATGTGGAAAACAGTATAGTTCATGAGATGAGATGAGAGAGAGAGAGAGAGAGAGAGGGGGGATAAGAGGGTGAGAGGGAGGGAGGGAGGGAGAGAGAAATATTGATGTGATAGAGAAACATCACTTGGTTGCCTCCTGTAGGTACCTTGACAGGGGAGTGAACCTGCAACCTAAATTATGTGCCCTGACTGGGAATCAAACCTTCCACCTTTTGCTGAATGGGACGACGTTCCAACCCACTGAGCCATCCGGGCAGGGTGGAATTTCTGTTTCAGAACCAGAGTGACAGTTTGCAATTCACTTGTCTGATCAGTTAATTTTTGGATTGAGCAATTCCTGATTTTTTTTTTTAATTTTGGGAGACTTGCATAATTTCTCATTTTGAGCACGAAATGAGACCTTGTGAATTTTTTGTATTGCACACTTAAACTACAGTGAGCAAAGAGATACTGTATTTGATTATATAACCAAACTACTGGAGAGACAGAGAAGGAATAGCCTTAAGGATCCAGGGACCTGTAAGCTGTCAGATCTCTTTCTCCTCCTCTGCTCTTTTCTGCACGCTGCCTGCGATCTTCTGGCTGTCTCCATGAGGCTGCAGGCATAATGCTAGACCACTCCCTACTTCCATCCTCACTGCCTTATAACTGGAGAAGTAAGAGTCTTCTTGGTTGGTTAGGGAAAGATGCTAATAGGATCTCCTTGGATTGCATGGCCTTCCCATACCCATTCCCCGATTCAGAGGAGAGGAGGAAATGGGATTGGGCCCAGCTGGGGCATGCACCTATCTCTAACCAATGGGTCTGGAGGTACTGGGACTGGAAAAGTTGAAAATGGATTGTAGTTCCCCAAAGAAGAGGACAAAACCACCAAGGCCATCACTGACGGGCTTTGGGCACATTTGCAGCTTGAGGTGCAGCTGAAAGGGTGACTTCCTGCAAGCTTGCCTGGGAGCTAATGTCTCCAGTGGAGCTCTGATGCGACCTTTTGATCTGTCCTGCGATCCCATGTTCCAAGTGGTTGAAATGGGTTGTGGCAGGGACTCCCCAGCTCTACCAAACTCACTTCCCCTTTTTCCTGAGCTTAGAGCCAAACTACATTTTGCAGCCTCCCTTGCAGCTTTGACGAAATAACTGCACGCTAGCCAAAGGACTGTGATTGCAAGGGCTGCGTGCCACTTCCAAGTTTGACCCCCAAGACCTCCCGCCCTCCGTGCTCTTTCCCTTCTGCCAGCTGGATGCAGATGGGCCTGGCGGCTGCAGGCCACGCACTGAGGGTGGTGGAACCGCAAGATGGAAGGAGTGTAGGGTCCTGAATCCCTGCCTACAGGAGAGCCATCTGTCCATCAAGAAATCCATTTTTAGACCCTACATGAGAGCGAGCGGAAGTTGTTGTTAGATTGATGATCAGTTTCAGAGTTTGCTGCCTTAACCAGCACGTAGATTTCCCACGCTGTCTTCCTCTCTGTCATCCCCATTTTCCCAGATAGCTGCAGGCGAATGCTGGAACCAACCAAGCTGGGGTTGATTCCTGGCTTGGCTACTTACCAGCAATGTCACCTCAGGCAGCTCACCCAACTGCTTTGAGATGCAATTTTCTTATCTGTAGAATAATCATGCCTTCGTTACAAGGCTCATGTGCAGTTTGAACTATACAGGGTATCTAAAAATGCTCTAACTGCAGATTCTGGGTGTTGATAATATTGTGTCGTCCCCCCCCCCCCCCCCCCCCAAATCGCCACAAGGTAGCTTCCCACCTGGTTTTGGCTGCTTTGGAAAATAGCTTGTCAGCTGGGAGGTTCTTCAGTCTCAGGAAAAAAAGCCTTCCTGACCCAGAACACGAAATTATGTCCTTGGGCTGTGGCAAACAACTGCTGCTGCCATCGATCCTTCTTTCTATCAAGAGGCAAACAACAGTAGCTATTGGCCCCAGGCTCTGCCTCTCCTCAGATAGGAATAATTCTCAGTTTCAGGCTCACAGCTTCTCTTATTCATTTACTCATTCATTCCTCCACTCACTCATTCATTCATTTGTCTATTGACACGTGCGCCCATCTGCTTATCCGTTCATCCGTGCAACCCAAGTATGGGTGTTGCATGCCAACTCGGCTGGAGATACAGAAGTGAAAGGAAAGTCTCTCATCCCCATGAAGCACCCATTCTAAGGAAAGGTCAGAGGACAGAGTGACAAGTGCGGGGGCCAGTGCCGGGTGCTGTGGGGGCTCATGAATGGCGTTTCCCGTATAGAGATGCCAAAGACAAGTTTGTTTTTTCCAGGCAAAAGGATGACAAAGCTGTTTCTACCACAGTTACCAGACACCCCTGAAATCAAGCTATTGGGGCTTCCACTTGTTGATTGCATCACTTAGATGCAGCATCACTAGCACCACTGCCACCAGCACCCCCCTATCTAAGCACCGCTCTGTTCAACTCCCAAACTTCCATGCAGCCCCAAAGCTATCCAAACCTCTTCCATGCCTCGCTCCCTCCCCATGACCACCAACAATGAGCTCCAAGGGTCATAAACATCTAATTTAAGGCATTGTGGCTGTTGTATGTATGGTCTTAAAGATGTTCAGTATATATATACAAATGCCTTAAAATGTAATATATAGGCATATGCATTTTCATACATATATATACACACAAAGCATAAATACAGAGATGTGTATAACTTCCAAATTTCCAAAAAATCTAATTGTTCAGTTGATAGTTACCTGTCGCTGCCTCAGACACCAAGCTTTATTACATTTCCCCGAAAGCAGAAGTATAAGATAGCCTACAGCTGCTTACTTTGCTATCACAGAAAGCCAATAGACCCAATCAACTTTGGAGGTGCCTGGCTCATACAAAATTATTCTACTTTTTTTCCTTTGAGAAAGCTTTATTATTGAAACGTTGTTAAGGATTTCTCTCTTTCCTCTGGTGCCTAGAATAATGTGTCCCTGTGATACGTGCCAAAGTGTGAATGACTGACAGTAACTGAATATTTACCAAAGGCGGCGATGGGAGACATATTTTTTTAGATTGTTATCTCCACCCTACCCCTTCCTGGTGGTATCTGTCGTTAATGACTCCCAAACTGCTAGGATTTTTTATGGCCACAAGTGACCCTTAAAGTTGAAAAGGAGGAAGGAAGCTTTTTCTTAGGTTTTATTAATAATAGCAGTGAGCCGAAACTGGTTTGGTGCAGTGGATAGAGCGTAGGCCTGCGGACGGAAAGGTCCCAGGTTCGATTCCAGTCAAGGGCATGTACCTTGGTTGCGGGCACATCCCCTGTAGAGGGTGTGCAGGAGGCAGCTGATCGATGAGAATTATTCTCTCTCATCGATCTTTCTAACTCTCTATCTCTCTCTTTCTTCCGCTCTGTAAAAAATCAATAAAATATATTTTAAAAAGTAATAGCAGTGAGAATAACAATGCTGGCAATAATAGCATTAATCAACACACACATAAGTATGTAACATATAATCAACAATTATAGTACTCATTTATTCATATTCATGTATGTATTGCTTCATTTATGTCTCATAACTGCTCTATGAGATAGGTTCTAATATTACCATCCTGATATTACAGATGAGGAAGGTGAAGCACAGAGAGGTTTAATGACCTATCCAAAGTCACAGCAGTGGCAGAGACAGGATTTGAACACAGGCAGTCTGGCTCTCGAGTTCATCCTCTTTACCACTGAGACGTGTTGCTTTGAACTCTTATGCAACCCAGTCCTGGAAGAGCCAACTGAGAGGAACGGGACACGTTCCAAGAACCCTCAGAAGACCCCTGGCTCTGAACTCACGGCCCCCGAGCCTCTGGGTCTCCTTCTCAGCAGGGGCGCCCATAATCCACCTTTTCTGGGTTCTCTCTTAACCACAGAGGCCTGGGCTACTTAGATCCAGAGTGCCTGACCTTCGTTAGGAAAAGCCCCGAGCTTAATTAAACTTTCATCATTCCTGAAGTCGTTATAGGATACTAATCAAAGGACTCACAAATATCAGTATGTGGAAATAATCAAGGGAATGATCCAGTACATTACTTGGAGAACTTGCAATGGATATTGATAACCACGAGCCCAATAACCTTGCCTAGGCCCCAAGCCTATAGCAGCCCTTCCTGACTCGTTAAACCACAAAGACATCAGAGGCAGGGCTTTTTCTGACCACCCTCAGACTAGCCCCAGCTCTCGGGGCGGCCTGGAGCAGACCAGGCCTTCCACCTGTTTTACAAGGTTAGGGTCCATGCTGTACTCACTGGAATGAGTGCTTAAGTGATTTCTCTCGAGAGGCCCTTGCCACAGTCTTCGCAGGACATTAGCTCAGAGGAACAATCCAGAAGGCCAGACTTCAACCTGCACCATAGAGAGAAAATGTAGACCAAGTTTGGGAGAGTTTGTGACAGGAGAACAGCTCTATGGGGGCCTCCGGGTGTGCCCTCCGCACCGCCCTTGTAAGGCTCTGCCATAAAGACTGGGCCCTCTCACCCCAGGAGCAGCAACAGAGTTGACTGCCCTGGCAGCGCAAGTTTCTCCAACGTACTGTCCATTCCCCAGCAGCCCTGAGGAGCCAGCAGGCTCAGGGCACCCTCATCAGCCTCTCCAGCGACCTCTTGGCTGTTTGTGCTTTAGTATAAGAAATCTGATTTGAGCCGAAACCGGTTTGGCTCAGTGGTAGAGCGTCGGTCTGTGGACTGAAAGGTCCCGGGTTTGATTCCGGTCAAGGGCATGTACCTTGGTTGTGGGCACATCCCTGGTAGGGGGTGTGCAAGAGGCAGCTGGTCAATGTTTCTCTCTCATCGACGTTTCTAGCTCTCTATCTCTCTTCCTTCCTATCTGTAAAATATCAATAAAAAAATATTTTTTTTAAAAAAAAGAATGGTCTAAAAAAAAAAAAAGAAATCTGATTCGAAATTCAATGAGAGGGAAAACGGAGCGGGAGGGACTAAAGAAGGTTGCCTGGGTTCGGGTTCTAGTCCTGCCTCATGGGCTGAGCGGCCCAGGCACAGGTTCTCATGTGTGAGATGAAGATAGTAATGCGCCCACCCCTACCCCCCATAAGGCCATGGAGCACGGAGAGTGATTTAACTCATGTACAGCTTTAAGCACAGTGCTTGGTACTCAGAGGGCAGGTAGGGGGGCTTGGCCAGCCCTCTGTGGAGAGGAATCCTTCACTCTCTCACTATTGCAATTGTTATTGGTTCCAGGGCAAGTTACCCCGCTCTGGGTGACTCTGGCCAACTTCTGTCTCCCCCTGGAGAACAGGATGCCCCCTCCCTCTCACCCCTCATGAACAAAAACTCCCTCCTTCAAGGTAGTTAACTAGATGCCACGAGGAAGCTTCCTCTCCTGGAATCAAGCTTCCTCTCCTGGAATCAGGTCCCTGGGCATTTATCCTCGGGACGAACTGGCTTGGCGTTGAGGTCAGTTGAAGTTCAAGAGGGCCTCTGTTCTGACTTCTGCTGTTGGTTGAATCGTGGCGTTTGTAAGCCAAGGCACTGGCCTCCGGGGCCAAGACCGCAGGCGCAACAATGCGGCCCTTCTCCCCCGGCCCTGTTTGCCTTCCGGGAGCGGGCAGGGTGTGGCCAGAACTTCTGGGTGGCGAGAGCGCCGGGGTGTGGTGAGAACGCTGGGTGTGGCTGCCCAGGGTAGGCCTTGGGAAAGGCAGCCGAGAGAGAGAGAGAGAGAGAGAGAGAGAGAGAGAGAGAGAGAGAGAGAGAGAGAGAAGCTACGGTGGCCTGGGTCTGAATGCTGAGGCCACCGGTAGGTCCTGCTCTGCTGTGGAGCAGCTGTGGGAACTCGGGTTCTCTGCTCCTCAGACACAACAATAACGGTAACCATAGCAATAACAATAGCATGCCTTTACCGAGCGCTGAGCAGCACATGTGGCTCTCCACAACTCCCCCTTCATCATCAAGCCCAGGGGCTGTGTGAGCCCTCCCTGCACCACCTCTCTCAGGCTGTGTGAACTTGGGTGATTACTTCTCTGTTCTGCAGCAGCTTCCTCTGGAAGTGGGGCGGCTAAAAGCACCTTCTTGAGGGCAGGGCTGGAGGTACCCACTCGACCCCATGACCCTGGAGCAGGAGCATCTGAAGAGGAAGGTAGAAATGGATTATGTGAGGTCAGAGTAAAGGGGATTTATTTTTAGTGACTTTAGGATGCTGGTTCCACGTAGGTATAAGTATGCAAAGCCAAGAATCCAGGAAAAGATTGACCACATAAGGAATTAAAAATAAGATTTTATATGAAAGTAGCCATCCTTAATCCCGAAAGAAAGGAAACCAATTTGGCAACAGCAGTAATTGAGCGGAGTCTGGAGCCCAGGGAAGGCAGTGTAAACAAAGCCGAGATCAGCCAAAACCGGTTTGGCTCAGTGGTAGAGCGTCGGTCTGCGGACTGAAAGGTCCCGGGTTCGATTCCGGTCAAGGGCGGCATGTACCTTGGTTGCGGGCGCATCCCCGGTAGGGGGTGTGCAAGAGGCAGCTGGTTGATGTTTCTCTCTCATCAACGTTTCTAACTCTCTATCTCTCTCCCTTCCTCTCTGTAAAATATCAATAAAATATATTTAAAAAAACAAACAAACAAAAAAACAAAGCCGAGATCAACTACGCAAAAACGTTTTATGTACCAGGGCTTTCAGTCAAGTAAACAAAGCATGGTATGTGTAAGCTGTAAGACAAACGAAAAACCAAAAAAAGAAAACACACCTTCCTCTTCAGGTTGTGTAGCAGGGTTCATTGAGAAAAGCCCCAAAGGCTTTCTGGCCCATGGTACTGTTGAGTACATGCTAGCACAGGGGTGGGCAAACTTTTTGACTCGAGGGCCACAATGGGTTCTTAAACTGGACCGGAGGGCCAGAATAAAAGCATGGATGGAGTGTTTGTGTGAACTAATATAGATTCAAAGTAAACATCATTACATAAAAGGGTATGGCCCAGCTCCGGGCGGGCTGGATAGAACAGTCGAATTGGGCTGGGCCCGGCCCGTGGGCCATAGTTTGCCCATGGCTGTGCTAGCAGTTTCTTTTTTTTCTTTTTTTAAAAATATTTTTTATTGATATTTTACAGAGAGGAAGAGAGAGAGATAGAGAGCTAGAAACATCGATGAGAGAGAAACATCTACCAGCTGCCTCTTGCACACCTCCTGCTGGGGATGTGCCCGCAACCAATGTACATGCCCTTGACTGGAATCGAACCTGGGACCTTTCAGTCCTCACACCGACGCTCTATCCACTGAGCCAAACCGGTTTCGGCTGTGCTAGCAGTTTCTAACACAGATTCAACATGCAGGGCGTACTGCCGTTCTCCTAACAATCCTGTGAAGCAGGCCCTACCGAGGAGAGGCTTCCGGCTCTCTGAAAGAAGCAGGCAGAGCTGGATTTGATCGCAGGATCACCTGACTCTGAACCCCAAGTTCCGAACCCCTCATCATTGCGCCTCTCTGCCTTTCATTTACCGGCTTCCCTTGAAGAAACATTGACTGAGCCCCTTGCTAGGAGCCAAGCGATTGTGGCTTTATTTCATTCATTGGAAACTCCAATTGAACTCAATTCATAAGCTCTTCCACTGGCCACTGGGCTGGGTCCCGGATCCATGGAGCAGGTGATGTTGGTCAGGAGCTCGCTGGCCCACGGGTCAGTCTGCCAACAAAGAGTTGCCCCTGTGCCAGGATTGGGCACCTGGACAAGCCTAGGGACTCTCTCTCCTCCCGACTCCACTGGGACAATTTCTTGGACTTCCTTACCTCTTTTGAGGGCCTTAACTAAAGACATCTATAGTGTTTTGCTCAAACTTCCCATATGTAGGTTGAGGTTTGAAGTACCGTATTTGCCGGCGTATAAGATGATTTTTTGGCCCTGAAAAATACCGTATTCGCCGGCGTATAAGAGACTGGGCGTATAAGACGACCCCCTAACATTTCCACTCAAAATACAGAGTTTGTTATATACTCGCCGTATAAGACTACCCCCCACTTGGAGGCATATTTTTCAGGGCCAAAAAATCGTCTTATACGCTGGCAAATACGGTAGACTGTTAAATAAAAAGAAGAGGAAAAAAGGAAGAGACATTCATCCTTGAAAAACTAGAAGCATTTGATTAGGGTTTGAGGAAAGGAAAGACACTCCCTCCCCGCCCCCACACACAGACACACACCAGAGTACACAGCCCTCTGGGCAGGGGCCTTCTCTCAGCAGTGGGCTTTGGAAAATTGCTTCCAGATTCTAGAAAGAGGTCAGGGAAATGTCAGTCACTGAGAAACTTGGGGGAGAGTAGTTGATGAGATAGATGGGCTATCTGCAGGTGTAACCCACCCACAAAATGTGCTGTAGATTGCTCCTAAGGCCACTTGGAACGCAAGCAAATGAACACAAAATCCATTTGTGAAGCATTTATGGAATACCCTACAGGCACTGTGCTAATCAGTGGGCATTTAAGATAAAACAAATCCCAGTCCCTGCCCCCCCAGGTGCCTCAAAGTATAATCTGGGACTAAATGTAAACAGAGAAAGGTGTCCTCTAATCAGCTGAGTTAATCTGAGTGTTCAAAGCCTTGATGTGACAATAAATCTGTGTGGCCAGGAGGGAGTCGTCCCGGAAAAGGGGGCATTGAGCCCACTCCCTTCGTGTTTATCATCGGTCCCCAGTTCCAGTCAGAGAATGAGCTGCCTGAGCCAGAGAAAGTTTTTTTTGACTCTCCATACCTGGAATTTTGTCACATTAGTACTCACGGAGAGACTTCCTTTGTGCCTGAGGTTGTTCTAAGCACTCGACACCCATGGCATGGATGTACTATCCCCACAACAACTTCAAAATTTGAGGCCCTGAGAGGTTAAGTAATATTTTCAAGGTGGATCATCGCATACAGCTAGTTAGGAGGGAGGAAGGGTGATCTGGAGCTAGGCCCCTGCCCTTACCACATAGCAATAGTTCTTCTACAGGCACTAAAACAGTCTTCTCATGAGTGAGTGGTCTGGGTTCTTTGGTCACTTGATCCTGGGTGGATAGGACCCAATTGAGGCATGCCTGTCATTGCAATTTAATTATGTGGCATGGAGCTTATACTCTAGTCTAGTCTCACGTAAGTATGGGCCTCATGTGTCGTTTCTGTGAACCTGACTGCCTCTGGGTGCTCAGGGGAAACAAAATTCCCTACTACCCGTGTTTCCCCGAAAATAAAACATCCTCCGAAAATAAGACCTACTTCATGGAACAATAAGACATCCCCTGAAAATAAGACCTAGAGCATCATTGGGAGCAAATTTTAATATAAGACAGTGTCTTATTTTTGGGGAAACAGGGTAGGAACACCATAGGACCCAAACCCAAAGCCAGTGAGTCAGGGTCTGATCAGAAAACGGGTGGTCCAAGATCACCCAGCAGCAGGCCTGGGACTAGAACTCAGTTTCCCTGGTTTCAGTGATGGCTTTTTGTACTTGGAAAGGAAAAGAAAGGGGGACTTAAAATGCATAGGAATGAAGTTTAGAGAACATCAAGCCCTACTTACAAATATATTTCTCTTTCTCTCTCTCTCTCTTTTTTTTTTGCCAGCTAATTATTTATTTTTTCAAATACAGTTTACTTACAATATTATATTAGTTTCAGGTGTACACCTCAGTGATTAGACATTATATAACTTACTAAGTGATCCTCATGGTAAACCTAGTACCCATGTGACACCATATATAGTTATTAGAATACTAGAGGCCCGGTGCACGAAAGACTAGAGTATAAGCTCCATGTGCCTGTAGGGTATTCCATAAACACTTAGTAAATTCATGAGTTTCACTTATTTGTGTTCCCAGTTGCCTTAGGAGCAATCTACAGCACATTTTGTGGGTGGGTTACACCTGCAGATAGCCCCATCTCATCTACTACTTTTCCCCAAGTTTCTCAGTGATTATCATGGTAAACCTAGTACCCGTATGACACCACATATAATTATTAGAATATTAGAGACCCGGGGGGGGGGGGTCCCTCAGCCCAGCCTGTACCCTCTCCAATCTGGGACATCCCTCTCACAATCCAGGACTGCTGACTCCCAACCCCTCTCCTGCCTACCTTCCTGATTGCCCCTAACTGTTTCTGCCTGCCAGCCTGATCACCACCTAACCACTCACCTGCCAGCCTGATTGATGCCTAACTGCCTCCCTGTCAGCCTGTTTGGCCCCAACTTCCCTCCTCTGCTGGCATGGTCACCCATAACTGCCCTCCCCTGCAGGCCTTGTCCCTTCAAACTGCCCTCCCATACTGGCCATCTTGTGGTGTCCATCTTGTGTCCACATGGGGGCAGCCATCTTTGACCACATAGGGACAGCCATCTTGTGTGTGGGAGTAATGGTCAATCTGCATATTACTCTTTTATTACATAGGATAGAGGCCTAATGCATGGGTGGGTCTGGCTAGTTTGCCCTGAAGGGTGTCCTAGATCAGGGTGGGGTTCCCTTGGGGCATGGAGCAGCCTGGGCCAGGGGCCTGTGGTGGTTTGCAGGCTGTCCCTCCCCCCCCCCCCCCAGACCCAAGCAGAGGCCCTGGTATCTGGGGTTATTTATCTTCCACAATTGAAACTTGGTAGCCTGGAGCAGAGCCAAGCCTTCTGCTTGCTCCATGGCGGCAGGGGATTTATTTTCTACAATTGAAACTTTGTAGCCTTAAGTGGAGGCCTGGGCCAGCCAAGGTGTGCAAAAAGCTTGGCTTCCTTCATCGCTGGGGAAACCCAAGCCTCCCTCCTGCTCTCTCCATGGTCACAGCCATCTTGGTTGGGTTAATTTGCATACTCGCTCCTGATTGGCTAATGGGTGTAGCGGAGTGATGGATGGGTAATTTGCATTTACTCTTTTAATAGATAGTATTATTGATTATACTGCCTAGGCTGTACTTTACACCCCATGACTATTCTGTAACAACCAATTTATATTAGTCCATTTACCTTTTTCACCCATACACTCAACCTTCCTCCCATCTGGCAACTGTCAAAATGTTCTCTGTATCTATGAGTCTGTTTTTGTTCTGCTCATTAGTTTATTTTGTTTTTTAGATTCAATTATTGATAGATAAGTATTTATTGCCATTTTATTGTTCAGATTTTTCTTATTATTATTTTGTTTTTTAGATTCAATTGTTGATTGATAAGTATTTATTGCCATTTTCTTCTTCTTCTTCTTCTTCTTCTTCTTCTTCTTCTTCTTCTTCAAGAAGACTCTTTAATATTTCATATAATACTGGTTTGGTGGTGATGAACACCTTTAGCTTTTTCTTGTCTGGGAAACTCTTTATCTGTTCTTTTAAAATATTTTTTAAAAAATTTAATTTTATAGAGAGAGGAAGGGAGAGGGATAGAGAGATGAAAACATCAATGAAACAGTAACATTGGTCAACTGCCTTTTGCATGTCCCTTACTGGAGACTGAGCCCACAACCCAGGCATATGTCCTGGCCAGTTCCTGTTGGTTCATGGATCACACTGAGCCACACTGATTGCTTTGCTAGGTACAATACTTTTGGTTGTAGGTCCTTACTTTTCATCACTTTGAATATTTCTTGCCACTCCCTTTTTGACCTGCAAAGTTTCTATTGAGAAATCAGCTGACAATTTTATGGGAGCTCCTTTGTAGATAACTAACTGCTTTTCTCGTGCTGCTTTTAAGATTCTGTCTTTGTCTTTAAGTTTTGACATTTTAATTATGATGTGTCTTGGTATGGGCCTCTTTGGGTTCATCTTATTTTAAACTCTGTGCTTCCCAGATTTGTATGTTTATTTTCTTTACCTGGTTAGAACAATTTTGTCATTACTTTTTCAAACAGGTTTTCAAACATATTTCTAATGTACGGCAAAATTGAAGATTTAAGTAGGTATCATGTAGTGTTTTCCTTTCATTTGTGAGGGATATGATCCCTTAAGGTAAGGACTTTGTGGAACCCCTAGATGGGGTAGAAGCCCAGGGCCTAGTGAGAATGGGGGAGGTCAGGCCCAGAGGTCAGGCAAAGAGACAAGTCTGGTTTTAGATTTTTGAGAAAGGTGTTTGAGAGCAGGTAGACTTGAGAAGCCCCCAGGGCTTTGGAGAGATTGCAAAATGAGTTGAGTTAAACAGAAACTGGATGCTTGACAGGGTCTCAGAGTAGTTCTCAGACATTTTTGTTAGAGCCTCAGGACTTTCAGTGGTTAGGCAGAGAAGGGCCTAGGGCTGTAGGGTGTTGGCTTGGGTGTGGCCTGGAAGTTTAAAGGGTTGAAGATAAAGCTGTCAACCCCACCCACTTCCAAGTCCTAGAGGTATTAGATTGGGATTCAGAGAATGCAGTTCTAGGGCCTGGAGGTGGGGGGGAGGGGGAGTGTCTCTGGAATCCAGGAAGCCTGGAAGAGCAGAAAGCAGTCACTGTTTCAATTCAATTCAACTAATTAAATTCAATATTACTGTGTACCAGGCATGGTGGTGATGGAAGTAAAAGTATAAAAATGAACAGTTAAATTCTTTCTGCCTGCAAGAAGTCTATACTCTAAAGCAGTGTTTCCCAAACTTTTGACATATGTGTACCCCTTCTATAATTTTCGTAACGCTGATACCCCTCGTCAAAAAAAAAAGGATGTATTTTAATAACAATCAAAATATATTTATTTTTTAATTTTTTGGCACATACACAAAATAATAATAAACAAAAAATAAAATCATTTATAATAAAATATAAATAAAAGTTATTTTATAAATAACATTTATTTGCACACCGGACCATCTCACGCCTCACAAGACTGTCTTGACTCATGAGAATGTAGAATTAGGCACAGCTAAGCACGGTGCAGTGCATATCCCCACCAAACTCCGGTGCAACGTGTACCCCCACCAAACTCTTCCCGTACCCCTGGGGGTACATGTACCACACTTTGGGAAACACTGCTCTAAAGGTAGAGACAGGCCCTGGCTGGTTTGACTCAGTGGATAGAGTGTCAACCTGCAAATTGAAAAGTCCCAGGTTCAATTCTGGCCAAGGGCACATGCCCGGGTTGTGGGCATGATCCTCGGTGGGGGACTTGCAGGAGGCAGCCAATCCATGATTCTCTCTCATCAGGGATATTTCTATCCCTCTCCCCCTTTTCCTTCCTCTCTGAAATCAATAAAAATATATTTAAAATAAAGTAAAATAAAGGGAGAGACAAGTGAAAAACACAATTAAACCAACATTTAATTACAAATGGAGTAAGACGTGCCATGAAGACAGCTGTGACAGAGGATAAAGGAGGAGCGTGCTTTAAGTAGGTCCTCTGAGGAAGTGCTTGTTCCTCCGCGGCTTGCAGGCCGAGGAGCCCTGTGGAAGTGTCCTCCAATGAGCAGCTGAGCTCTCGGTGTTGCTCCCTTCTCCAGATTCAGGTTTCTTCTAGCCCCATGGCTTCATTCAGCCCTCTGATGCTTTTTTAAAAATTAAAAATATATATATTGTATCTTCTGCTGTGGGCTGTTCCATCGTACATGGAAGTGGAAGTCACATGACTTACTTTTTTTTTTATTAAGGTATTATATGTGTACATAGCTTACCATTGCCCCCCCCAACATGACTTACTTTTATGCACTTTTTTATTTTATAGCTATGCAACAGTCACAAATATAATATATTTATACAAATAAATTGATTAATCACTGGCAACTGCCATAATTTTGTTCCCATTTCCAACTTAGGACCAACCAGTCTTGAAGTCCAGTCCAGGACCAGTGTGGGTCCAACTAAGCCAAATGCACACCCCTAACCAATCGTACAGGATGCCCTGTGTCTAGTTAGCCCACCTACACCCTCTCCATGCCAACAGCCTCCAATTGGGGCATACTTGAAGCTTTTCTTTTTTTTCCCCCCACTATCAAGCTTTTCCTCTCCTCTGCCTGCCTTTGAGTCTCTGCCAAACTCAAGTGATGGTGGCTGACTTTCTTGCTCTGCGAGGCTCTGAATTAATAGCCTTTGCCTGTTCACATTTGGTTGGTCTTCATGTATTTCCACACATTGTAGGAAGCTAGTGAAACCTTGCTCAGGCAATAATGATTTCATTTCACTTATTGTCACAGATGCAAAATCCTAAATACATTAGCTAAACTAATTTTACATTTCATTAAAATCTATACAAAGTTATATATCCATGCCCAAGATATAAAAAGATGGTCCCACATTTTAAAAACCTGTCCACTGTAATTTACCACATTAATGATCGAAAGAAGAAAAACCAGACTATATGAGTAAATGTTTGTTAAGGCTTAACACCTATTTACAATAATAACACTCAGAAACTAGGAAAAAAAAATTTTTAATCAAAAAAAGGCTAGTATACCAAAAATCCTATAACAGAAGTCACACTTATTAAAGAGATTTTTGGATACATCTTCAGGAAAATCATAATATGGCAAGCATACCACTAATGCTTTAACATACTGCAGAATTTACCCACACCATCAGACAGGAACAAAGCATAAGAAACATGAGGATTGAAGGGGAAAAAATCAAATAGCTATTATTGCAGGAATTATAATTATCCTCATTAAAAACACACACAACTCAATAGCATCATCAGGCAAAGTAATAGAACCAATTAAAGTAGTTCAACCTGTTTGCCAGATACAAGATCATCTTACGAAACCAACAGTGTTCCCATAAAACAGAAACTACAGAGTGCAATGGAAATGAAGAGGGAAGAGCAGGCAGCAGCCCACTCCAAACATTTGTGGCACCCGGGGCAAGAATACAAATTACGACCACATTATGTATTTAAAATATCTACAATTAACAATCATGCCCGCCCGCGGTGGCTCTGTGGTTGAGCATGGAGAACCAGGAGGTCACGGTAGGTTTCCTATCAGGGCACAGGTGGGTTGCAGGCTCCATCCCCAGTTGGGAGCATGCAGGAGGTAGCCAATCGGTTCTCTCTCATGATTGATGTTTCTATCTCTCTTTCCTCTCCCTTCCTCTCTGAAATCAATAAAAACACATTTTTAAAAATCAAAGCTACTTAGATTAAGCTATAAAATGAGAGTACATTTAACACATCTCCAAGCCAGCCCACCATTTGCTTGTTTCACCACATCACCATCTGAAAGAGGAGACAGGACAATGCTTCTTTTTGCCCCTATGCCATTTGGCACATGTGTAGGTCAGGCTCCCTGGAAATACACTCCAAGACAGAGATTTGCATACAGGTGGTTTAATGAGGAAAAATACCTGTAATATAGAATGAATCTTGTATGAGTCAGAGAAATAGGATGGGGCAAGGGAGAAGCTGAGAAGTTCAATTTTTTGAGATTAGTGTTTTTATAAAATATGAAATATTATCTATGATTAATATTATAAGTTATATACAATATAGACTGTCATTAAATGTTTATATAAAAATAAAACCATTTATAATTCTAGTCTTTAATATCCATAGAGTTGCAATGTAAAAATTCAGTATCATGCTTCATGTATGTTATGCTTAACTCTACATTTTTGTTTTTCCTTTCATTTTCACAGTTTGATTATGATGTGTCTTGATGGGGATTTCTTTCAGTTCATCATTTTTGGGATTCAGTCAGCTACTTGAATCTGTAAGGTTTCATTTGATTTGTCTTTCAACAAATTAGGAGAGTTTTCAGACATTATTTATTCAAAATTTTCTTAAGACCTACACTTTCTTCACTTTTTTAGGTCTTCAGTGGCATGAGTGTTGGATCTTTTGTTATTTTTCCCACAAGATCCTCAGGCTGTGTTCATTTTTTTCAATCTATTTTCTCTCTGTAGCTCAGACTGGATAATTTGTATTGATTTATCTTCAAGTTTACTGACTCCTTCCACTGTAATCTCCACTTTGCTATTGACCCATTCAGTGAGTATTTTTATTTTGGATATCATATTTTTCAATTCTAAATTGCCATTTCATTCCTTTTTTATGTCTTTTATTTCTTTGCTGAGATAGTCTAGTTTCCCATTTGTTTTAAGAGTGTTCATAATTGCTTTTAGAATGTTTATGATAGTTCCTTTAAAATCTTTCCCAGATAGTTCCGACACTTCTGTCTTTGGGCATTAATATCTGTTGCTTCATTTTCTCATGCAAGATGAGATTTTCCCGGTTCTTGCTGTGCCAAGTAATTTTGGGTTATGACTTAGAAATCCTGTGTGGTATGTTATGAGACTTTGGTTCCTTTTTAAGTCTTCTATTTTAGCAGGCAGTCAACCCATTTAGATTTAGAACACACATCCTGGCCCACTTCTGTGGGCTGTGGTTTGAATGTTAATTTACCTTTTGAACCTTTGCAGTGCTGTTCTGGACTGCCCCGCTGGGCATGGCTGAGAGGCCAGTCTGAAACCTGGGTGGTATTCCACACTGCAGCCCAGTTCTCAAAGCCATTGCTGTGTTGACTCTGGCCAGTTTTAATGCTTGGGCCACTCAAAGATGAGCCTGGAACTTGATACTTAGATGTAAAAGGTCTCCTTCTTCTGCTCCCTCTTTTTCATAATCCTCTCCCAACTGTCTAGTTGGAAGGGGAAGGGGATGCTGTCTCCCTGTGGTTAGTGCTGGGCCAGCATTGACTACAGGGTTCCACCCCACATTCGCTCTCCACTATGCTCGGTGGTGAGAAGGAGAAGCAATCCCTTTGCTTACATTTATTTAATGTGGAACAGGGACAGGCAGCAGGTCCAAATGCAAAACCTAAAACTATAAAACTTCTAGAAGAAATAGGGGAAAATCTTGGTGATCTTGGAGTAGGTAAATATTTTTTTTATATAAAACACAAAAAGCATGATCCATTAAAAAAAAAATGATAAATCGAGCCGAAACCGGTTTGGCTCAGTGGTAGAGCGTCGGTCTGCGGACTGAAAGGTCCCGGGTTCGATTCCGGTCAAGGGCATGTACATTGGTTGCGGGCACATCCCCGGTAGGGGGTGTGTAGGAGGCAGCTGGTCGATGTTTGTCTCTCATCGACCTTTCTAGCTCTCTATCTCTCACCCTTCCTTTCTGTAAAATATCAATAAAATATATATATTTTTTAAAATCATAAATTGAGCTTCATCAAATTAAAAACATCTGCTGTCTAAAAGTTACTCTTAAGAGAATGAAAAGACAAGCTGCAATTGGGGAGAACATATTAACAAAAGAGGACCTACATCTAGAGTATATAGAGATTTCTCAAAACTCAGTAATAGGAAAACAAAGGACTTAGTAAAAAAAAAAAAATGGGCAAGAGACTTGACTAGACACTCCACCAAAGAAGATATGTGGATAGCAAATAAAGCATATGAAAAGATGCTCATCGTAAGTCACGAGGGAACTACAAATGAAACCACAATGAGGTACTGCTCCACTTATTAGGATGGATAAAACAAAACAAAACACCGGGCAGTACCAAGTGCTGGTGAGGTTGTAGAGTGCCTGGGAACGCTCAGACCTTGCTGCTGGTGGAAACGCAAAATGGCACAGTGAGTGGAAAACGGCTTGGCAGTTGGTTTTAGCACTAACATGCACTCACCACACAACTCAGCAATCGCCTTTTTAAGCAGTTGTCCAAGAGAAATGAAAATTTATGTTAACCCAAAAACCTGAATGTGAATATTTGTAGCAGCTCTATTCATAGTGATCTCAAACTGGAAATAATCCAAATAGCCTTCAACTGGAGAGCGTATTGTAGTTCTTAAATGATTAAGAGGAACAAACTACTGATACATAGAGCACGGATGAATACATAATGCCAAGTGGTAGAAAGCCACGTGACAGCAGCCGTGCTCAATGGGCTCCATCTACTCTGAAAAAGGCAAAAGTTCAGGCAAGTAAAAAAAGCCTGGAGGTGGGGATTGATTACAGAGAGCCATGAATCTTAGGGAGGATAAAATTGTTCTAGGTTTTGATGGTGGTGACTACATGAGTGTATGTGCTTGTTAAATTCATTAGAAGGTACGATAAAATAGATTATTTTACTTTATGTAAATTATACCTCAATATTCCTAATATAACTGACATTTAAAAAATCTATCAAGCTTCATTTATGGAAATCAACAAAATTTTCCCTCCTTACTATTTGGAGAGTCCTGGCGGTGCAATTATGGAAGGGTTAATAGTATTTTTCTAGTTAAGAAATGGGTAAGTGGGGCCTGGGATGGTGGGGAGGGCATCTCAGAAGATAGCCCATGTATGAGCAAAGGCAGGCAGATGTGATTTGAGTTTTGAGAGAAGGCACCAAAGTAACCTGGCGGTCACTCAGAGGAGAAATCTGTTTAGTAGTTAAGAGAGCAGACTCTGGAGTTAGACAGCCTGAATTTCAACCTGGCTCTTCTACTTCTTATCTTTGTGACTGTCAGTGTAAGAAACATTCAAACTGATAGATAATATTTGTGAATTTATTTGAGCTAAACTGATGACAATTTGCAGGAAGCATAATTTTAGCTGATTGAGTAAATGTTCCAGAAATATGTCAGTTTGCACCTTATTTTATACATTATAATCAAAAGAGAAGACAGTAAGCGGGTTACATGAAATCCATTGGTGATAGATTAGAGAGGCGGGAGAAAGCAAAGCTAAGGAATTTCTGAAATTGAGTAAAGATCAAGGCACATCGCTGAAACCGGTTTGGCTCAGTGGATAGAGCGTCAGCCTGCAGACTGAAAGGTCCCAGGTTCGATTCCGGTCAAGGGCATGTACATTGGTTGAGGGCACATCCCTGGTGGGGAGTGTGCAGGAGGCAGCTGGTCAATGTTTCTAGCTCTCTATCTCTCTCCCTTCCTCTCTGTGAAAAATCAATAAAAAAATATTTTTTAAAAAAGATTAAGGCACATCCATCTCTTACACAGATGGGTACAGGATAGTTAAGTGTCAACAATTAACATGATAGCAATAACAATGAGGGGACTTGTGGTTTTTGCTGGTGAGATACCTGTGCTTTGAGGGGTCTAGAAAAAGGGAGATTTCTTTGATATTCTGTTATATGAGGTGCAAAAAGATAATAGACAGGCTCAATTAAGGTAAAGATTATCTTTTGTCAGGGAGGATTCTAGCCTAGGACATGACTACCCACTGTAATCAGCTTTTAGTTAAAAAGTTGTAATTTCAGACCATCCTATGTGGTTATTTTAGGTCTCTGAGTTAGCAAGGCCTCCCCTGAGCTTGTCAGGTGAGTATGTGGCCCCTTTTCGTCCAGTTGGGCACGTTACTTAACCTGTCTGTGCCTCCATTTCCATTCGCATAAAGAGAATGATAATAGTTACATGCCTTACAGGATTGAGAATTGAACTAATTAATAACCCTCAAGTGCTTAAAATAGTGCTGAACATGCAGTACATGCTCAATTAATGATAATAGATAAGGCTTTGGGATGGGGCAGGGCTGGATTAAGAAGAACCAGGTCAGGTGCCAGTGAGTCCATGGGAGGCTTTTACAAGGTGGGGCAGCAACATGATCAGATCTTTGTTTTGGAAGGATGGCTGGGCAGCTGCTGCAGAGGATTGAAGTAAGACAGAGAGAGACTTCTGTGATAGCCCCAGAGGCCTGAGCTGGGGTAGGTGAATACTGGTTCTGTGTCTCTAGAGAATGCAAATACACTAAGTCTTGTGAGAAGGAAGAAACATCGAATGCATTCAATGCCAAGAGATACGGTCTAAAAGCCTGAAGATCCAGCTTCTGTCTTCTCTCCTTAACCCAGACCACTCAGGATGCTCATAGGAAATGAAAAACCAGGGACGTAATGAACAGAAGCATTCAAAGCAATAAACATGTCTACCTAAACTTGGTGAGAACTGTACTCCCACACCCCTATTAAGTCATAGGTTTAAAAAGAATTTTAATTTACAGCATGTGTCACACTAATTCACTCTATGCAGAGTGTGCCTGGGAAAGGCCCCTGAGCTGATTGTCATTTGAATCCAGTGGTGCCCGGCAGAGCCATGCCCTGGAAACATACCTTGCCAGAGGCAGATGTGTTGTCAGCCTGACCTTAGGCTCAGGCGCTAGGGGGTGGGTTTCATTATCTAAATCCAGCAGAGCACCGGGAACAAACACGATTATCCTGGCCCGTCCTGGAGTGACCATGACAAAGAAGCCACAAGAATGCACATAATCTCCTTTGTCTTGGGCTTTAGTAAAACTCCCTGGTATGTATCAGCTCTGGGTCACTGTCCCTCCATCAGGGGACAGTTATTCCACCCTGCCCCAGCCTTTTCCTTCTATGTCTGTGTCTGTGTCTTTTGTTTTCTCAGTCCCCAGCTGCCCTTACCCAGGAATCGAACCACTCTCTAGCCACACTGGATGCAAAAAAGAGAGAAATATTTATAAGCCTGTGTATATACTGTACCATTACTAGCCATCATGACTGTGGCCACCTCAAATAACAGGAAATGGTAACAGGTTCAATTTACACATAAAAATGAATGTACCCTTGAAGGGCAGTTCATTACTAAGTTTTGCGCACGCGTGCGTACACACACACACACACACACACACACCACTCATCCTGAATAGCTTAACTTATACATCTATATATTTTTACTACCATCTGAACAGAGCCACTTCCTTTCTTTAATGCACACTAGAATTGATAGCTTGCCCCAGCAAGGTTCCCAATCCCTTCTTCTCAAATCCAACAGCATTTAAAATATTGGGCAATGATGTTGAATGTGTGTGTGTGTATTTGTGTGTGTATGTATGTATGTATGTGTGTGTGTGTGTATGCGTGCATTGAGCATCCTTACTTTGTTCAACCACTCCTCAATAGTTTCTCATAAAATCTATACTTGTCACATCCTCATCGCTCACCTGGGCAGAATCCAGCTTTAACATATAATCTCCTAAATTGGTCTCATTTTCAACCCAGCAAGGGTCATCTCTCCATATGGGAAGTCTAACGAAGCACTACAACCAATCATCTAGACAAGTGGTCGGCAAACTCATTAGTCAACAGAGCCAAATATCAACAGTACAACGATTGAGATTTCTTTTGAGAGCTGAAAACCGACTTCTGCACATGGGCCACAAAGTTTCAATCGCACTGTACATGAGCACCCGCATGTGGTATTTTGTGGAAGAGCCACACTCAAGGGGCCAAAGAGCCGCATGTGGCTCGCAAGCCATGGTTTGCCGACCACTGATCTAGACTATTTCAAGCCAATATTCCATTAGGACATGTTACATACAACACCTTTTTGAGCTTGTGGTCATGTATCTCAGTATAAAAGCAATTTCTTGGAAAAGTTTGAATTCAACCTTCTCCCAACCTCCTTCCAAGCCCCAGCCTGTGATGGTGAGTCACGTGATACGTGCCAGCCAGACATTATCTTGTGTTTTACTAAGATGAACTTTGGAGGAAGCTGCTTGAGATAGAACAAGCCAATATCTCAGTTACAGTTGTGTTTAAGGTGTGTGTGTGTGGAGAAGTGTAATTACATTTTGCTTTTAACAAAATAACTCTAAATCCTCATTAGAAAGGAATTGCTCCTGTGATGCTGCAGACACAGCAGTGTCCATGGACGTGACTTACTAAGAATGTTTATCCACAATTATTCACTTTAATGCACTTCCTGTCTCCTGCCTGACTCACCGAGTTATGAATCCTTTATCTTTTATCTTACTTCAAAAGCAAAGCAGTTAACACATGCCTCTTAACACAAGGCACTGACTTTTTTTTTTTGGAAGCAGGTAAGGGTCATAAATAACTGACTGTTCTAAGAATGCATGAGATGAGTTTGTAGATTTATGCCGGGTTGTCTGCAGGTTTACGGTTTGTGCTTAGATTTCCTGTTGGCCATAATCAGAAAACCAGGGACAATGCTTTAGGGCTGAGGTAATTTTTTTTTTTTTTAGTGCATCTTCCAGTTAGATTGGTTTTCCTTTCCCTCCATCAATAATAATTGCCTGTCAGAGTGATTTGCTTGGAAATTTCTGAGCAGGGTCTCTCACATGTTACATTGCTAAGTTTTGTTCTTTGTGATCATTGCATCTATAGTAATCACATGATCACACTTAATATTCTGATGGTTTTATTAACAAGTATATAATACATATATTGCATACTGTATATAGTATATGAGGACTGTACAGTACAAATTTATGTTCACAGTTTGACATGACAAAATGTCATTACTGAATTCCCATTGGACTACAGAGTAGAAACAGAGAAGGTACATTAAACATTCACATCTTTAGTAAGAAAGGTTACCAAAATGTTTCAGTATTTGCAAGTATACTAATGCATGCTAAAAACCTTTACCCATTCAGTCTTATTAGCTTATAAAATATATTACACTTTATTAAAAATTTCTGCATAGTTTATACAAGTATTAAAGTACTGTAAATGTAATAATCCTGCTATACTTGCAGGTATGGTTTAAGAGATGCTAAGCAGAAAGATTACTTTGACCCTCTATCACTAAGTACATATCAGCAAAAAAAAAAAAAAGTGCTAGTATTTGTAAAACATAATATTGTAGCCCTCGTTTAATGCATGGAAAATGGCTTTGTAAATGTATTATTTCATAAGTGGATTTGCAATCATTTAGCAATTGTTAGCCTTGACCAAGAAGAGAATAAATACCGCTCTGAGCAACTTCATGTATGACAGTGATTCCTTCAAGATGACAATATTTTCAAACCAATGGATTTATTTTAAAACTTTAGATCTCTGAGATTGTCTTTAAAACAATCTAACCCGGGGTGATGTGCAGATATACAGTATCAGCAACATAGTCTTTCAAATTCCACATTAGTGCAACACTGATAGTGCAGGCGGGTGTTTAATAATGACATATACATGTACACATGTAGTTCCCTGTAAATCTGTTCCAAGGCTCTCGAAGCTTCTGCATGTTTAGCACTTCCTTAGCTGAACAGTTATGCTGCTCACATTCACCAAACAAGGCGCTTCAGAATGTTTAATGCCCATTGATGATGCCGATTCACATTTTAACACTCTTAATATATGATGGATTCAGGTTTAATTTTTCTGACACTTGGATAATAACTGAGTAAATTCTATAACAACTTATACACAAACTCCATGCTTACAAATCATTCTCATCAACTTGAATGTTGCAATTAAAATCACCCTTGATAGTAACGTGGCACATCATTCAAACCACACTCAAGGGCATCTTACTTGAGGTCTCCCGCAATAACAGCTAAAAATGACTAAGAGACTAAATTTCTCAACTATGACAGTAAGATACAAATATATATATAAAAGGAAAATTTGTAGAGCCAATTGGTAACTAAAAGTATGTAGACCAGCAAGGGAACAGAGAATGATGGCTTCTCTGGATGGGTTCTTTCAGTAAAAATGGAACGTGGTTAATGAACTGTTAACATAATCTAAGCAAGCTAAGTATAATGTAATAGTCTCTGCAGGGTTTTGCTTGTACTTCTGAACAGAATTTTGATAGGCCATAGCAAACATTACATTTCATTAGAACCCACGAAGCTTCCTATTAATTGGACTCAGACTCAAAGCTCATTATAGAAAGATCAACTTTACCCTTTCTCACCCCCCTTCCCACCTTCTGTGGTTAGAATATATACAAACTGGTTTTCTCTGTCAAAGCACAAAAAAGGTCCCTTGCCTTCAAACTTAATTCTTCAGTGTGTTGTGGGAGAACCATTCCAAGACATAAACACTTTGGCATGAACGCGACTAAGTATTTACAATACAGACAACACCTACTTTCCCAAGAGCTATTTTTTTTTTATCATCCCTCAATTCATATCTTAGTTGCAACCAAACACACAACGACGAAGAAAAAGCCCAATTAGGATGTTTTAATATGCTAAACAAATTCTGCAGTGCTTTAAAAAAAAAAAAAAAAAAGTAAAAACCAAGTGCCAGATAACAAATTATTTTGCATTTCTGTACATTTCCTTTCAGATGGTTCAGAGAGCTGTTGAGTGGGACCTCGGGGTGCGCAGTCCTTACAACTACTTTCATTAACATAGCGCCAAAGTAAGCTCCCCACACAATCCGCAGGCCTCCAGAATCACTTCGTCACCGATGCTCTGAAAACAGTGCGTTCCTCCCAGTTAAGAGTTGTGTTGGATCCTGAGTTGTGGCTCGGACGAAATCTTCAGGACTTCCATCCTTCCCTTCCCCATCCTTCCTGAAGGGGCATTTGGTCACACGTGCCCACTTCTGACCACCGTTGCCACTGCCTTCCAATTCGGAACCGAGGCATTTCTACACATGAATTATTTTTATTGGCATTTAGACTAGGATGCTCAGAAAAGCCCACGTTTGAGAAATGTCCCCCAAGTAACGGTGCTATTTGTCTGGAACATGAACACGAGTCATTTTCAGTTTGTTCTTCGGACAGGATACTTGGTAGTGAGAGTGCCAGCTCCAACAGTAAACTTTGGGAATTGTTGAGCTACGTAGATGAATCCCTGAACTCTGTGATTTTTCTATTTTTTTTTTTTAGGAATCTGTCCCCTCCCCCTTTCCTCCCCCCAATAAAGGTCTGTGTGCTTCACAACTATTTACAAAGAGCGTCACTCAGGTCTTAATGAATCTACTTAGCAGATGCTTACCTGGGAGGTGTGTCATGAACACCAATGACAGCCAATTTGGCACCTTGTTACTCGCGCACTTTCTGTACGAAAGCTATAGGAGTAATTCGATTTGGGGATAGAATTACCGCTCAACGCTGCCCTGTTTGCAGAAAGGCTCTCCGCAGGTTGGGTAAAGAAGCCCTTCAGACCCCGATCCAAACGATTCTTCAGCATTATGGGGCAAGTCTTTTTTGTGGCGTCCCTACCCTCAATGCTTGATGGTCTACATTAAGGACGTTCTAGGCCTGGAGATGGGTGCCTGGGTAACCCCATCAGTATTTGGCTTCGCTGGACGGTTCTGCAGAGCTGAATTATGCAGAAACCGGAAGTTCTAGGAACACACTGCACAGCTCACCAAATGATGAAATCTCACTGAAAACCCCCGGCCGGCTTCCTCCTCTGCCCCCTTGCTCCAACTCCATGCGATGCGAATACAGCATCCATCCCTTGAACTGACAAGAGATCCCCTCCCTACGTCAACAACTCTAGCTTATCTTCCACGGGTGGCAAAGGACTTAATGCCGATGAAGTGATAAACCCAAGTTGACAAGCAAGATTGGAGAAGGACTATGGGAGAGCTGACTGCACTCCCCTGGAATCTTGCTGCCCTTCTAGCTGACCTGTGAAGGGGTCCACCCGTCTCTCCTCTGTGCAGCACAAAACGCGGTCACAGGGCTCAGAGGTATGAGTGTCTCTGGCAAGGACTAGCAGGCTGGATACTGCATTTCTAATACATTTACTTTGACATTCTTTTTGAGGAATACATGGACAGACCGACAACTGGTTCTGTTAGTTTACATGTTCCCTTGTTCTCATTTACATTAAACTTATCTGTAAGAAGGGTTTGCTTAGCATCCCCGGAAAAAAGAAAAGAAAAAAGTGTTCACATTCTTTAGGTCTGACCCGTGGTAAGGAGAGAGGATTAGAGAATATTTACTACTGACCATATGGAAGTTTGACTGATATAAATTCAGAGATTCAGACCAGCTGAATCAAAATTAAAATGTACATGTAAAAAATGAGTTAGGCGACGGGAGGGAGGACAGAGAGAGCCGGGCGAGTGGGGGAGCCGCGTGCCTAGGCAGAGACGGGGGACATTCAAACTAGCATGTGGCGTTTCCTATGGAGGGCAAGGTGGTCAGAACGGGAGAAGCTGCGGTCACAGTCCGGACACTGGAAAGGTTTGATTCCAGTATGTTTTCGGAAATGTCTTGTTAGTTCATCAGACCGAGCAAATTTCCATGTGCATCCTTCCCATGTACATTTGTAGGGTTTTTCGCCTGCAAAAAGAAAGTGAAAAGAGGTGTTTATTATCCTCGTACAACAATTTCAAACAATACAACTAAAATATAGAGTGGACATTATCCAGAACTACAGAAAAGTTGACTGACTGGAAATTCTACAACTAGAAGGAAAGAGAAAACCAGAAGGAAAACCAGAGGTGCTGTAAAAGCCTAAGGTACGGAGGGAGACACAGTGCGTGCATGGGGAGAGGACGGAGCCGGAGAGGAGGGGCTGCTGAGTGCCTGGCTTGCGTTCCCTAGCGGGAAGGAGATAAAAGCTCCGGACTGTGCTGAACCTCAGTTCTGGGAGAGACCCTGGGGACTCAGTTCATACAGAGGAAATCTGGGCTGTAAGGTGGAAACTCAGAGGAGTGAGGAAAGGCAGAGTCCTGGAGGTGAGCATGTGAATGCTCGCAGAGGATGGACTGTTGACTGTGCTGCTGGATTGCCCTAGCAGGAAGGAGACAAAAGCTCCGGACTGCTTTGAACCCCACTTCCAACTGCACTGAACCCCAGTTCCAGGCTCATTGTGGGAGAGACTAGACTGTCTGGTAGCGGGTGAAACTCGAGGGCACCTTTCTCTCAGAGGTGCTTGCAGCAAGTACCAAAGGACACTGAGACTCAGGAACCTCAGAGGGCGGGGCTGACAGGAAGCCAAGGCTGTAGGCTCCACCCTGAAACTCCGCCCCATCCAAGCTGAGCACAGAGGCTTTTGCAATTTTCCCAAGTCTAGTCGAATAAGAATGACTCATAGAATAAAAAACAAAAAAACAAAACTACATTCTGAGTTAAGGACAATGTATACAGAGGCAAATCCCTATCACACTAGAATTTCATACTGAAGAATATGAGGTTGGGTCAGGTGTGACCTACAGTAAATATTAATCACCAATATGCACTACAATTAATCGGATTGTTTATAACATTTTTATACAATTTCCTTAAGATACTTTGCTACAAAATGTTGAAGAGCCCACAAAACAATTTTACATTTTTTTCACCCATACAACAATTTTCATAAGATCTGGCTACATACTCTATATTCGAGACTGGGCAAGATGGAAAGTATTCTAGAAAGTATTCTAGTATATATAGCAAGCAATCACATAGAAGTTCCCTTGGTTTTACCCAAATTCAACTTCTATCAACTGCTACATTTATTTGTTCTGTGTAAAGAGCTGATTTTTACTATGGTGAAGGTGATATACACTTGCCATAGGAAGACCACATCCTGGTGCAGTAGGCCCATGGTTAAGAGTACTCTCCCTCCTGCTGAAACCGGTTTGGCTCAGTGGATAGAGCGTCGGTCTGTGGGCTGAAAGGTCCCAGGTTCGATTCCGGACAAGGTCATGTACATTAGTTGTGGGCACATTCCCAGTAGGGGGTGTGCAGGAGGCAGCTGGTCGATGTTTCTAGCTATCTCTCTCCCTTCCTCTCTGTGGAAAATCAAAATATATTTCTTTAAAAAAGAGTACTCTCCCTCCTGTTCCACCAGAGGATCCATCCCTTTCTCTTTCATTGCAGAGTGCACACGTGATTGACCTTCCTACAGTGATAACCTTGAATCTATTCTACTTATAACAAAAGTAAACCATTACAAAAAACTTCATGTATCATGACAGAGACATCTGTAAATGACTTTGGTGACTTTCAGATGCCTGGAAAAAAAAAATTCATTATAATAACCTCTGAAAGTCAGAATGTTTAACTTAACATTTTAGTCTAAATCTTAAGAAAGTTGAGCCTTATATTTCTGATACCTGTATGTGTTCTTCTGTGCGCTTTCAAGTGAGAGCTTTTAGTGTACACTTTGTTGCATCCTTCATAATCACATCTGTGTATCCTTCGCTTCCTTTGGGTGTCTGGAGATTCCACAGGTAAAGGTCTCTTCCCCGGCTGCACTATGACGGAAGGGTGATTCCTGTGGAAAGCCAACGTTAAATGCAAAATGTTGAGTGGAAGGCTCTTTCTCTCCTTTCAGTCTATCAAAAGCATTAACAACAACAACCGGGCAAAAAACAAACAAAAAACCCAACAAAATAAACAAAAAAAGAAATGAGGTGATCAACCCAAGAAGCACTGCTATATCCATTCAACAAACATGGAGTGAGCACCTACCATAAGCCAGGCACTGTGCTTGGCACCGGGACACAAAGATGAATAAAAACAGGGTTCCTGCCCTCGAGGAGCTCACACTCTAGGGGGAGACAGACATGGAGATAAGTAACGACAGTAAGAAGAGTTAGGTGCTACGCTGCAGGGAGGTGCAAAGGGCCAGAAGTCTCCTTGCCTCAATGAAAAATTTGCCTATTTATAGAATTTTGCGGCCACTAGGTAATAATGCTAGACACTCTACTACTACTCACAGGCCGTCCTTACTTTCATTTATTGTTCTTTAGGGAAAGGTCAGATTCCCAAGCCTCGGGCAGCCACACTGTAGGATGTCAGCCCCCTCGGGGACTCCTGACATTCTCCCTATCTCCCTGATTACTCCTGACCAGACTCATATCCTGCATGTGCTTAAATCAAACCACGTGAAACATCATTACCGTGGACGTCTCTTTTTTCAGAAAGGTAGTGGGGAGAGAAAAAGCAGATGGGGAAGAGCTGGGAAAGGTCTGAAGTTTTCCCAGTCTTCTGCTGATTAATGTTAGGTAATTAAAATTCCTAATCCATTCATCCACTTTAATCCATTCACTGGCTTTCCTAATGACTAATTACCTGATACATTACAAAGTTATACAGTTGGCCTTCAACTAGAACAAGATACTCTTCTTTCAAATTTGAACCTAATTCCGGGGCGGTGGTGCTCAGTGGTTGAGCATCAACCTATGAA
Organism: Vespertilio murinus; assembly: GCA_963924515.1. Classification (NCBI taxonomy): domain Eukaryota; kingdom Metazoa; phylum Chordata; class Mammalia; order Chiroptera; family Vespertilionidae; genus Vespertilio; species Vespertilio murinus. The sequence goes on along the minus strand of OZ004704.1, from coordinate 21,349,297 downwards.
CCAGAAGGTCATGGTTCAATTCCTGGTCAGGGCACATGCCCGTGTTGTGGTCGTGAGCCCCAGTGTGGCATGCAGAAAGCAGCCAATCCATGATTGGCTTCTACCAAGCATCATTGATGCTTCTACCTCCCTCACCCTCTCTGAAATCAATAATAATAATAATAATAATAATAATATATATCTTAAAAACTTTGAATCTAAAGTTCTTAAGATGTTCCACATAACATGTGAATGTTTTATACAAGTGTGTAAAGGGAGAGAAAAAAAGATTGGTGAGAAGGAAAAAAGGAATTTAATGAGATAAAAAAGGATAATAAAATTTAATTATGAAAACCCAAAGGGAATCGCTGAAATGAAACTTGATTTTTTTTATCTTGGTTAAAATTTAAATACATGTCTTTTGTCAGTAACTTTTTCAGGCATGCTAGGAAGCAGCTAGAAGAAAATCAAAGCTGTGTGTAAGTGACCTCACATTCTCTCACTTTTATGATTAGCCAAGAAAACGGTCACTTTGCCTTCCTACCCTGATGCTTAGAGGGGCGATACAGAAAAACAAATGGCCAAGTCTAAATACATGGAAAAGTGAACACGAACCAGTGAGGTGGGAAAAAAGACAAGACTTGAACTTTATAAATATACAAACAAATAGAGAAGTGAGGAGTTTATGAACAGATACAGTTTTTGTCAATTTAAAATTCTTCAGTAAAAAGGAAGAGGTTATCAGTTTATTTTCCACTTTCCACTTTAATTCCCCTGATTGAAAATGTTTCATCTGCACTAAGAGAGCTTCAGGAAATAACATTCCGAGGGATAAAAATGATTACATGTATCCCATGTGCTCTGGGATACTGAAAGAGAATTCTAGATGATTTTAGAAGTCTCTCCCAATTATTAGATTTAACGGGCTGTCAATCAGCCTAACAGATTCTGTGCAGTAGTTGAGGAATGCGTTTTCCTGGTTTTGTGTATAAAGGTATGCTAACGAGCTGTGCGCTCTAGCTTAAATCCTGGATGACAGTCCCAGCTCTGGAGCTGAGAGTCCTGGGACCCTGGGGGCAAGGTGCTGATATCCGCTCTGTGGAATGAGGATGGCGATACGATCTCGGAAGGTGGCTGTAAGGCACACAAAGCATGTAAGAACAATATGCGGCCGGCTGCAGTGGTTCTGCTGGTTCAGTGTTGTCCTGTGCATGAAAAGGTTGCCGGTTTGATTCCAGGTCAGGTCCCATAGAGAAGGCAACCAATTGATGTTTCTCTATTCCTCTTCTCCCTTCCCCTCTCTCCAAAATACAATAAATATATATATATCTTTATTTTTTTTTAAGAGAATAGTATCTGTTCCAGATGTAAATCTACTCAGTGGTAGCTGTTCATAATTCAGGGTTCTGAAATCTATTTGTAAATGTAGTCCCTACATTGTTTAATTTCATGAAGTATGTTTTTTTTTTATGTCTCCACGCGGTATCAGGAAGTCTTTACATCAGCTAATATCTTCCTTGAAAGGCACCATCATTCTGAGGATGGTCAGCAGCCCCATCTCTAAAGAGCCAGATGTTAGTGTAGGCTCAGGCTAGAGATCAGTAATCATGGGATCTCACCCTTCTTGGTCTCCTCACTGCTCATGTTAAAAGAGGCTGTTTGGGAATATTACAACCGAGAAGCTAGAACAGCTATTAAATATCAGAGACCTGGTCATTGTTTTGAGCTAAGCCACCTCTCAAGTTTGCTACCATTCATCTCTACAACTAAAGGGAACCGCCTGACCCTTAAGCTGTTTTGAGTTTTTATTCTCAAGCTGTTTCTTATGCATTTCCACACATGCAAATATACAACAACAGCAATTGGATATACACTTGAGCGCCTTTACAAATAATTCTAGAGCAGTAGCTCCATGATCAGGCAAGTGGATTCCAAAGCTGTGTTTTGAAGTCTGCCCTGAAGAAATGTTTTCTTAAGGCAAATATTGGGACTGCCTCATCGCGATGCTACGAGGCGCTTGGTTTCAAATGATTCCTCCCTGGCTAGCTTGGTTTCCTATGGGGCTGCTACTGGGCATACTCCAAGACATTACTTAATCACATCTGTGAGAAAATTATTTGAAGAGTACATGTCCCAGTTGTGGCTAATCTGTCGAATTTTTTTGAGAAGCAAAATGCATTCTTAGGTCAGCATTAGACTAAGCATCTTGCTCATTAATCATTAAAAGCCATCCAGCTTGAGATCATCAAAAGAACATTACTCCACATAAAAAAAAAAAAAGGGAAAAAGTATTTTATCTTCAGCAGCATTCAAGTGGCTCTTTGGCCCCTTGAGTGTGGCTCTTCCACAAAATACCTCAGCCTGAGCGAGTCTATTTTGAAGAAATGGCATTGGAAGAAGTTTAAAAAGAATACTGCTTTTAAATATTCTTCTTCCATAAAGATTAAATGATTAGCCCAAGGTCATACATATGGCAGGGAGCAGAGCTGGGATCCAAGATGTCAGACCCAAACGCCAGTTCCTGAACTACCTCAGACACCGCCTCCAGTGTCATCACTGGTAAACTTCAAGGTTACCTGCAGTGGCAATTCCATTAGTGAGGTTATTTAACCTGTGTGTGGCACTGTCATCTTACAGCAAGTTAGACCTAGAACAAACCACCATTCAGGTTGTTTGGTTGCTGACCGACACAGCCTGAACTTCCCCCTCCACGGCAGTCCCAAAGCAGACTGCACATTCTGGGGCGGGCAGGATTTAGAAGACTAGCTGTGTCGTGGCCTAGCTTCTCTGAGCTACATGATCCATTTCTGTGGCTACCACTTGTTGACAGACTTGTTTTGGAGGGTCTTTCTTGGGCTTGTGGTTGGCCTGAAGATTCTAATTCAAGACACTCCTCATCACGGAGACAGGAGACTCTATTAGAAGTTACAAGTAGGAGGACGACATGGGTCCATATGGAGTTTCCATGATCCAACCTTGTGGAATAATTTAGGACACCAAATTCAATCCACGGTGGGATTAAGATTCTGGAAGAACTATGTGTGCAGTCTGGAAGAGTGAAGAAAAATAAGATAAAAAACAATGTATGCGGTAAGGTGGCAAAATCATGGGCGACCAGCTCAGTGGTAACGTGAAGTCATTGTCATAATGCTGTCTGTGTTACAGAGCCTTTTTTTGGTGAAAGATCCCCTCATCTTGCCCCACGGCTGCCACAGGCTAGAGGGCGCTCCTGGCAATCCACACATCACACGTTGGAAGCTTGTGCTTCCGCTCGAGGTCCCGAGATGCATGCTGCTACGCAAACGCCGGGCAGACCTGAATATACTTACTCTTGCAACAATGCTTGCGGGGGGGACACTGAGTTCATTAAAGGGGGCGACATTTCTTCAGGATAATAATCTGTCCTCTGTGGTTCGATCCCAGGTTCTATTTTAATTTTTTTCTGTAATATAGGCTTCTCATAGGATTCAATTACAGGTACTAAAAAATAAAAATAGAAAAAGTCACTCTGTGTACCATTTACCAACTTCAGCTTTTAAAAAGAAGCTTATTCCACAGGTCCCATCTAGAACACCGATGTTATCTGCCTCTGGCAAATTACAGCAGCGATGCATCTGAGGGGCATTCTTGTTCCTCTGGCCCATTATTTTGCCAGAAGACAGTGCACATAGGAAACTGGGACTTTTAAGACATCATCCCCCAAGTGATTCTTCCTTATCATTTTTATTATCTCCTTTTAACCCCTGTCTTCTGCCCACGACCAATCAATAAACAAGGTGCTTTTCACAGCCCTGAGTAATCACCACGACCTAAAGATATGTATTAAATGCCTCTTTGCACCGAGAACCGTACTGGCATTCCTCGAAGCAAAATGTGAAGTCAAGATTCTCACCAACCCAAAGTTAACAATTACATAGTGAGAGTAATCATTTCATGGCTTTGCACAGACAACCCGACTCTTGGAGCTCTTCCAGTATCAACACTTGAAGGCAGCACACACACACACACACACACACACACACACACACACACAACATACACACACCATACACACACAAACAACAACACACATACACACACCATACACACACACACACACACACACACACACACACACACACACGAAGTGCCTTAGGCAGACTCTACGTGGGATTATTTCCCTTGAAGAGCGTGGCTCTGCTTCCTCCACTGTCCCCAGGCTGCCTGGTGAAGACGCCGGAGGTTGGGAAAGTTACCTTGCATGCTACTGTTGGAATTTTCCATCTCCTCGGACAGGGACACCATGAGCGGCTGCTGGAGGTGGCTGGTGTACATGAAGGGCACGGGCTGCACCACGACGGGCTGGATGACCGGCAGAATGCCCGGGCTGCGGATGCCGTGCCGGGACAGGGCGGCGGCCATCACCGGCGGCATGGACAGCGGCATGCTGAAGGGCTGCACCCCGGGCGGCGGGGGCGAGTACTTCTTCATGGGCGGGCTGGACGACGGCATGCTGAGCCCCGGCGAGGCCCTCCGGTGCGAGGGCGGGAACTTCAGCGAGGAGGGAGAATTCCCGGCCGAGGGCGGGGAGCTCCGCTTGTTCACGGTCAGGTCCACCGGCTCCATCTGCATGCCGTGCGACAGCACTTCCGGCGTCTGGAAGAACTTATCGGACAGCGGCGTGGAGTAGATGACCCCGTACTTGCTGGGCTTGATGGACTCCATGTAGTTAGAGGGGTAGGACTGTTGGAGAGGAAACACAACACGGGGGACAGCCACGTAAGTACATCTGCTCCCAACACGAATTAAGATGCAACATTTCTACAACAGGTTATAGAAGAGAAGCCTTATGGGGTTTTTGTTGTTGTTGTTTTTTTAAATATATATATATATATTATTGGTTTTTTACAGAGAGGAAGGGAGAGGGATAGAGAATCATCGATCAGCTGCCTCCTGCACACCCCCTACTGGGGATGTGCCCGCAACCAAGGTGCATGCCCTTGACCGGAATCGAACCCGGGACCCTTCAGTCCGCAGGCCGACGCCTCTGTCCACTGAGCCAAACCGGTTTCGGCGCCTCATGGGTTTTTATCATTAGCGGTCGGCGTTGAGGATCACCAAGAACCAGCCACGCCAAGTAACCGTGTTGTTTTTCTTGATGGCGTTTCTTACCTGGCAGGAAACGCCCTCTCTGGCTTTAGTGTGTACCCCAGCGACAAGGCACTGGACATTTCTCATGATATACCTCTTATAACATGAAGAAATAGAGCTGTGAGTCATTGTGGGATAGCAGTGGCTTGGACTGGGCTTACGGCAGAGATCACAGCCTTTCCTCTCTGGGTCTTCCTCTCTGGCTCTCCCCCTGGCTGTGCGTCAGAACCACGTGGACCGTTTCTGAGATGCAGATGCCCGGCCTCGACTGCAGGCCTACCGAGCACCGAGCGTCAGGCAAAGGCCCCAGGCAGTATTGACGTCCAGCTGATTTTGACGTCAGCTCCTCATCTTTAGGATTAAGTACTCTGTTCTGTCCTTTCTCTCTCCATATCATCAGAATCTGTATGCTCAAACAGATCGGAGCAGGGATGCCTGCAGCCCGGTACCCGGAGAACATACAGTGCTTTAAAATAGGTGCTTATTTAAATGCATATGGAAAAACTACCTTTTTTTTTTTTTTTACAGTAGTGATATAATGTTCGCTATTAAAAAATCATGTTAACAAAAGCAATTCTATAAAAGAGGGCCGGAAATATTGCTAACTAAATATTAGAAGTACGGGCGCCATCAGGATATGGCCAAGCTCCTCCTGGAAGGCTGGGAGGTTAAAAGCAAAATTGGATCCAAGGAGGAAGCCTACGAATGAGCTTCAGCCCCCTGCAGCCCTGCGATCCCTCTCTTTCCTCATATAAGGAGGGCAGGGTAAGGGGCTCTGGCCCTCCTGGCCAGGGCTGCACAGATGCCCCGGGGACCCTGCTAAACTGTAGGTTCTCAATGACCGGGAGGTGGCGGGAGGGGCACAGACCGCCTTCCGCGCGGCACGGCTCTCAATGACAGCGGCACAGAACAAACACACGAACTCTCAGTATTAAAATCTGGTACGTCGCTTAAAAGCAATTTAAAGAAGGGAGGGAAGAATATGCACTAATAAATCCGCCTGAAAGCAAGGACACGAAGGAAATAAAATCAGGAAATCCAAACTATATACATTGTTTTTAATAACAGCTTTGAGGTATGTATAGAGAATCAAATGAAGAAAAGACCATTTCCAACTTTCTCTAGACCCAGGCACCCCACAAGGTATGAAGGCTCCAAGCATACAGCAATATTAACATGAAATATATATTCAGATTGAAATACGGAAAGAGGCACAAGACTCACTAACAAAACAAAAAACAAATTACAGCCCTAACCGGTTTGGCTCAGTGGTAGAGCGTCGGCCTGCGGACTGAAGGGTCCCAGGTTCGATTCTGGTCAAGGGCATGTACCTTGGTTTCGGGCACATCCCCAGTAGGGGGGTGTGTAGGAGGCAGTTGAATCAATGTTTCTCTCTCATTGATGTTTCTAACTCTCTACCCGTCTCCCTCTCCATTCCTCTCTGTAAAAATAAATAAATAAAAAAATAAATAAAAATATATTTTTTAAAAATTACAAACTATGGCCAAAACCGGTCTGGCTCAGTGGTAGAGCGTCGGTCTGCGGACTGAAAGGTCCGGGTTCGATTCCGGTCAAGGGCATGTACATTGGTTGTGGGCACATCCCCAGTGGGGGGTGTGCAGGAGGTGGCTGGTCAATGTTTCTCTCTCATCGAAGTTTCTAGCTCTCTATCTCTCTCCCTTCCTCTCTGTACAATATCAACAAAATATATTTTTTAAAAAACAAAAAAATTACAAACTATGTAGATTGAGGGTTTAAGGAAGTAATTAAACATGGGGGGGGGAATCTCCCCTGGTTCTAAAGTTTAATGTGCTCTGAATATAATTCTCTGAAGAGCAAAAGCTCTGATACTAGAAACACAAACTCCAGGAAAGGAGAGGCGGGCAGCATCAGTGGTCTCTGCGCGCCAAAATGTAGCTTCTCCCTTATTTCCAGCCCCATTCTTCCGAGGGCTCCTCTGACCTGGATTTCAACGCCGAGTTATTGGCGGCTCACTAGGAAGCAAAACGAGGACACACGTTTACTGCTGTCGTTGCTGGATTTTTCTATCGGTGGGCGAGCTGAAGGAATTTAGGACCCGGGAGACGGGCACATCTAATAACATTCCCAGGCCTCTCTCGCCACGAAGGAAAAGAGACAGCCGCTCCGAAAGCCAAGTGTTCTAAACGCGCCGCCGTTTCGCTGGGAGCCTGCTCTCCAGCGAATGCCCCCCGTGCCCACCCTGACTGCCGTGGGGCGTCCGTGAGGCCACCGGGCTACCAGGAAGGAGACACCCTTGGGCACACGGCGGAGCACACAACGAACTCTTCCCCGTCCCACCGCCTCGCAGAAGAAATGTGGCTCCTCACACCGTCTCACTAGCAAATCTCCTAGCCGAGTTTATCAGAGCCCTCTCATGGTCGGGATGGGGCACACAGCTCCAGCGATCAGCTCCAGCAACCCGGCTCCCCAGTTCCCCGGCTTGCAAGGACGGATGCAGGGTTTTGCTCAGGGCATGCACACCCTCGTCAACAGTGGCTTCCTTTGGGTTCCAGACCAGTCCTGTCTTATAAAACCAGGCAAGCAGGCGTGGCCGCTCGGCCCCCTAATCCAAACCGGAGGCAGGTGTAGAAGAGCGCCTCTGGCCGTGAAGGACATCCAATGCCACCCCCCTTCCCCTCCCCCTTCCCTCGGCTCAGCCCCGGAGGCCCGCGAGCTGCAGCCCAGCAGCCCGAAGGCAGGGCTCACGCAAGGGGCTCTCCCCCTCCTTCCGTCTGGGGGCGGTACTGGGCTTACTTTTCAAAAAAAAAGTTTGGTTTGGACACCTCTCCAAAGCTATCCCCTTAATCCTCAAGTGAGAATTTCAATAGTTTCTTATTTTACTGGGAACGCGTCAGACGAGGTTTCCATTACAAGCCGGTTCAAGGGGGCCAGGTCTCCATTTCTCTATTCATGAGCATGGAAAAGAAGTGACCGCTGTGACAGGGCGGTGGCAAGTCAGAGGAATCCTCATCCCCAGGGTGGGGCCCCCCGGGTGGCAAGGCGTGGTGCGTGGATAAACACACGCTCTGGAAACTGCAAATGTCAGGCCTCTCTGTGCAAACACAAGCAGAAAGCGCTCTTTCTGCACGGAAGAGCCGCGAAAAAATTTCTGCTGGAACGGAGCAGGGGAACGGTTAAGGGCTCCTCAATCTGTCAGGAGTCTGTTAGATGACAGTTTTCATTTGAAAAGGGAAAAAAGAAATGTGCTTTCTTCAAAAGGAACCTTCCTCTGGGAATAGAGCAAGAAAGAATATTCTTGCCGAAACCGGTGTGGCTCAGTGGTAGAGCGTCGGTCTGTGGACTGAGGGGTCCCGGGTTCGATTCCGGCCAAGGGCATGTACCTTGGTTGTGGGCACATCCCGGGTAGGGGGTGTGCAGGAAGCAGCTGGTCGATGTTTCTCGCTCTCTATCTCTCTCCCTTCCTCTCTGTAAAATAGCAATAAAATATATTTAAAAAAAGAAAGAATATTCTTTTTAAAATTTGTTTTCTTTCTCATTTCCTGAGGTCAATTCTTTAACTTTCGTTGGAAATGAATGGATGTGAAAACAATTTCTTCACATGCACATTTTATATTCATTCACATAGTGTCCATGGTTTATAATTTATAATCTCCAATTTTACAAATAATAATTTTTTTTTAAAGGCTCGGGCAGCTGCTGACCGTTTTGCCAACTTTGCCTTGAGAGTCAGTAGCAGAGGCTCAGGCACAGACCCGAGCAGGCAGCGCCTCCTCTCCTGAGCCTTGAAATTTCTAATAAGACAGTATATCAAGCCTGACTAATTGCCTCAAAGCACAGGATGCTATGAAGGCTTACCTAGGGTAAGTGAGAGGTGACAGTTCCTCACTTTCTCTAAATTATAGCAAAATACCAAATAGGCAGATGGCTTCTGCTATGCTCTCATTTTAAGCAAAAGGGGCGTGGGGGGTGGGGAGGAAAGATTAAGTCACCGTAAGGTATTTTTATTCTATGTGGGATTAAAACAAAATTTCTCTTACAGATTATTCTATACTGCTTTAATGTTTAAAACATAGCTTCAATAACCAAAGACGTCAACCTTCAGATCAAAGATGGAATTAAGAAGGGGGAAAAAAAAGGAATTTAAAAAAATAAGAAATTAAGTTTCATGCACTCCACCTATGAACAGGAGAGAAGAAATTTGAAGATTTCAGAGTGAAAACAGCCTGGATGGCGTGGCTCAGTGGTTGAGCATCGGACCTATGAACAGGAGGTCACGATTCCATTCCCTGTCAGGGCACATGCCTGGGTTGAAGGTTGCAGGGTTGATCCCCAGTGGGGGGCATGCAAAAGGCAGCTGGCCAAAGATTCTCTTTCATTGTTGACGTTTCTCTCTCTCTCTCCCTTTCTCTCCGAAATCAATAAAAAAAATATATTTCTTAAAAGAATGAAAACAAAAGCTTATTTAACTTTGTCAAGAAAATAATCACAGCACCCTAGTCTCTGAATTTTTCAGTTAACTGAGATTTCACTGAATTAAAAAGAAACTCCCCTGTAAGCACAGATACTAACTGCTGGTGAAACAAACTAGTTTCTGTAAGAGTTAGCTAAAGTCGCAAACTCGAGCACGAAGGAGGAAAAAAGACCATTCATTGCAAAAATACTCCTATATATTCTAAGCTCATGTATTAATATTCAAGTGCATTTTATTTCCTGTTTTCAGTTAAGTGCACTTTCTTGCATTTAATTACATCATAACTAACTTAGCAAAGCGCATCCTCATCCTTAGCTTTAAATTAGGCTCTCGAGCCCTCTCTTTCCACGCTTGATTAAAAGCACGGGAAGTACACCGAATAGTAAAATGCGCCATTGATGGTTCCGCATCATTTAGAAAACTAATCACACTCTCCGGTACTAAAAACCTATTCATAGTTCAAGGGTATAATTAATGGAGAAATTTTACACCTCAATTTTCCTCCAACATGAGCATGCCACAGTTGGGGGAATGGTTGAAGGAATGCGATGGCAGCACTGAATAACACCAGAAGTCAGTTCACTGTTTTGATTAATAAAATTCTTATTGCCCAGTTATCATATTCAGACACTCCAGTTATCCAAGTTATTATGCTGGAATGTGAATGTTATTTCCTTAAAGCCACTTTTCACTGCACCCAGTGATAAACCCTTCCCTGGCTTAGTAACAGCCATGGCAACTCGGTTCCAAGGGCCTCTGACTGACCCCTGTGTGTTGTATAAACATTTCTGGCAGGAACCTCCACAGCCAATGCATAAGGATGATCTAATGTTGCAAGCGTGTCATTAACCAACCTCCTCGTATGCAACTCGGGCCAAGTTTTTCCTCTGGTGAATGTTTTTCAAGCCCGAGGAAGAAAAGAGCAAGAATGAGAGTATTGCCTTGTTACTTCATATTTGCTAAACCAGATCCCCTTCAAGCCTACGCCACTCCCTGCTGTGCAGTGGGGCACACCTTCCTGTTGTCACCCAGGTCCCATCAACACTTGGACGAATGACTCGTCTCCTGGTGGCCCAAAAGCAGCATCTGGAGGGGCCCGGCTCACAGAGGGGCCAGCTCAGCACTAGGTGTTGGAAAAAGACAAGGAACATACTTCCCACCCACTCAAGATGCTTCCAAGTGAAATAAAATTCCTCCTCACCGCCAAGTTCTTTCTTTCACTAGCTTCTCTCCGGCATCTCTCACACGGTCATAGCTCCATAAGCAGTTGTTATTTTATTTTTGTTTTCGTCTTTTAAATCAGCTCTATGAAACTCACCCTGAACCAGGGGTGGGCAAACTTTTTGACTCGAGGGCCACAGTGGGTTCTCAAACTGGACCGGAGGGCCGGAACAAAAGCAACCTGACCATGCTGGCACTCTCATCTTGGGCTGCTGGTGAAGGAGCGGAGGGGAGAGCAAGAGAACCCTCCGCTCTTTCGGCTCCGTGGGCTGGATAGAACAGCCGAACGGGCCGGATCCAGCCCGCGGGCCGTAGTTTGCCCACGGCTGGACTAGACACTATGAGACCCAATGGAATATCTTTTTCTTCCACTATTAAAAAACGTAAGACCTCCAACATGTTTGAGAAACTCTTCTATATAACAAGGGTGGTAATATTGAGCAAAACACACACACACATATATATATATTAATTTTAAAATGTCACTGGGCACACATTAATGTTAAAAATATATATATCAGTCTAGCCCAGCCGTGGGCAAACTATGGCCCTCGGGCCAGTTCGGCTGTTCTATCCGGCCCGCGGAGCCGAAAGAGCGGAGGGTTCTCTTGCTCTCCCCTCCGCTCCTTCACCAGCAGCCCCAGATGAGAGTGCCGGCATGGTCAGGTTGCTTTTGTTCCGGCCCTCCGGTCCAGTTTAAGAACCCATTGTGGCCCTCGAGTCACAAAGTTTGCCCACCCCTGGTCTAGCCCAACTTCTTTTTTTAATTTATTATTTATTATTATTTTATTTTATGCTAAGACCAATAACCCTGAGAGCTCCAACTAAAAAATCTGGAAACGGAGGAGTTTTTGTAAGCCTACTTCTGTGGTGGGAAGATTTCCCTGGGGCCCAAGTTCGGGCTGACCGTATATTGAGGAATGTGGGGCACAGGCCTGAAGGAAGCATAGATCCCTTTTATGAAAGGATGCACAGCTGCTAATAAGGTATTAACCTCACTGACTACTGGGGCCTTTGAAAAACTTACCTGTCAAAGGCCTGTTTGGTAATAACTTTACGGAATAACGTAACACATGGCAATAGCAGTACCACTCGGAATAAAATAAGGAAATGTTCAATTTTGGAAAACTTACCACCGAGACGGGGTCCATGGCCTCTTGCTTGACAGGAACCGGGTCAAACATGAGCATTCTTTTAGTTAAGCTTTCTAGGGTGCTCTGGTGTTTGGCCTAGAAGACAAAAACAGAGTGTCCATCTCAATCCCAAGGTCATTTTAAATGAAAACTAGTGAAAATAAAACACAATATTCCTCACTCCCCTTCTCTGCTCTCCCCCCCCCCCCCCCCAATGGCTGGAAGTTGTTTTCCTTACCTATGAAAGATGCCATTTTGTATAATTAAAACCAGGCTCCATGGTCATAACCAGATGAGAGCCAATTGGCATTCCTAACTCAAATCCATAAACCCGGACGTTTCTGGGACAATCGTAAAGCCCCTTCCAAGAAGTAAATCTTCCTTAAGACTATAGTGCAAACTCAACAGAAGTTCACGTTATATATGAGTGCCACTTTTCCTTACAGAAAAATCGGGGAAGGGGGGGGGGGAGGCACGGAAAGACCAGCAAAAAGAAAACCTAGAACCAACCATCATTAATATCTTTGTTTTTATCCTTAAAATTTTTTTAAAAATATATTTTTATTGATTTCAGAGAGGAATGAAGGGGGGGGGGGAGGGAGGGAGGGAGAGAGAGAGAGAGAGAGAGAGAGAGAGAGAGAGAGAAACATGCATGACAAGAGAGAATCATGGATTAGTTGCCTACTGCAAGTCCCCCACTGGGGATCACGCCCACAACCCGGGTACACACCCCTGACTGGAATCGAATCTGGGACCCTTCAGTTCGCAGGCCGATGCTCTATCCACTGAGCCAAACCGACTAGGGCTCCTTACAAATTTTTTACATGGGATTATAGGATGCATAGCATTTAGTATCCATAATTTCACTTTGACAGTGTATTAGGAAAACATTTCTTTTCGGTAGGCATGGTTCCATACCACCAAGTCCAGCATGCCACATCAGTTTATGTAAATTGTCCCTTTTCACTGGGCACTTAGGTTGCACTTCCTTCATTTTTAAACTAAGTTTTAGACTTAGGTGACAAGCATGGACCTTTCCCAAAGCATATGATGTATCTATCATCCAGCAAAGATACTGTATTATTTCCACCAGTAAAACAGAACCCGTTTCCCAATCCCAATGTTTCTACCAGCAACGTGCATTATCACTTAAAACAAAGCGAAACAAATCCTGCCAATTTGCTAGTATCAAAATGGCCAGTTATTTTTACTCTAAATTGATTTAATTACCGAATTAAAATTGATCATTTACATTTCTTCTTTTAAGAAATGCTTATTCAGGTCTTGAGTTCTCAGCTTCCCTCACCCTTCCCCCCCCCCCAACTGTTACTGTTTTCTAAGCACTTTTTATATGTGAAGAATATTAGCTTGTATTCACTCCCTTTCTTTTGCAAATTTCTCATTAGAAAATCAGACACTCTTCAGCCAGACGCATCTTGTCCTAGTTCAGTCCTTCTCTTCCCTGCTTCTAACCTTCTGCTGTTATCCATGTATTTTCTTCTTTGTTCTATACTAGTCCCCTTGTAGCACTAATCCACATAAAGCCAACTGCTCCCTCTCAGGACGAAACTTTCGGTCTGCTCAGTCCCCAGCTGCTCTTCTCAGATCCCCCGCGATCTCTTCAGGCACTTACTATCCCAGTTTGGCTTACCTGTTAGCGGCGAAGTCTTTATGGATCACTTTGGTTTGGGTGGGAAAGTGAGCAAGTTCTAGATTGAGTTCTACAGTCCCTGTACAGTCCCTGGTTCTTGATTACTTCCTACGTTTGAGCATTAAAACTACCCATACCCACCCCACACCCCACACCCCCCACCTCCTGACAGTAATCTGTGGTTTGCTGTGTCCATGCCCGATGGCTTATACTAAGATATCCCCACATACAATTATAAAAGTAACACCGTGTCGTTCTTGAGTTTCGCTGCTTCCTTGAAGAAAGCTTCTCCTGGGTCACGGGACCACACATGAATACCATTCTTAACTCAACCTGAGGCCCTGACTTCAAAATCCTGTTTTCCTACATCACAGTGGTGCTACCCCCCTCGTGCCTTCCAGCAAGAACAAACCCCAACCACCAGCGAAAAATGGATGGTTTCATGATGAAGGATGAAAACCCCCTTTGTGCTCTGAGATATCTATTATTAACCAGTTCCCAGCGAAGCAGCTGTACAGATAGATGTTTCCAAAACTTGCTGTCCAGTGAGTGTCCTATCCTGGGCCTTACACAAAAGATGGGATATGTGCTTGTATCAATGAGGTCAGAGAATTCAGCAGCCCCGACCCATGGCTGGCCGCCCCTCCCCCAAGCCTTTTAAACAAAATTAATCCTCATAGACGCACCCACTCCTCTGACAGTATCTTTGATGCAAATCCTTCTAAATAAGAGCCCTCATATTCTCAGGAAAGAGCCCAGGTCAGGAGACTCCTAGGCCTCCCAGGGGGCAATGTGTGAAAAGACATCTCTTCAATCTAATTCCTAAAATCGATACCCACAATGTTTTAGGAAAAGAAAATTAGAATTAAAACATACCAAAACAAGCTCTAAATGGTTTATATCAATAGGTATGCACTCAATTTTTTAATATATATCCTGTATAAAGAGCATTAACTTTGTTGGTTCCGCCCTAGCTGGTTTGGTTCAATGGATAGAGCACTGTTCTGCAGACCCAAGGGTCCCAGGTTGGATTCCGGTCAAGGGCATGTACCTTGGTTGCGGGCACATCCCCGGTAGGAGGTGTGCAGGAGGCAGCTGGTGGATGTTTCTCTCTCATTGATGTGTCTGGCTCTCTATCCCTCTTCCCTTCCTCTCTGTAAAAAAAAAAAAAAAATCAATAAAATATATTTTTAAAAATGTGTTGGTTCCAACTTCTGGAACACTGTCAGACATCTGCCTCTTTGCTAACATGACCTTTCAGAAGTAAGAGAGTTGCCTCTCGCCACTCTATTCAGTCCTCTGTGCTTTATTAGAGGTCACCCCCACCCCGACACACACACCCTCCGATGAAAGTCGCTGTAGGAGTTCACGGCTGCCCGTGTCCCCCATGAGATCTCATTAAGCACCGGGGGTGGGGGGGCAATTTTCCCCCTGAACCCCAGGAAGAGCTCCGTAGCCTCTCCTCTCCTCACCTCACCTCTGCCCTTTACTCCCAGTGGGAGCCGCGCAGTGGCAGTGAGGTGATGGGCTCTGGAGTTCATTTTGGTCCATATGCTAATGCCACCAGGTAGCCCATAAAGCCTTAAATCAGTTTTCCCAATGACCACTCAATCCATTTATTTAGAAATGTATTTACACATTAACCTGCTAGTTCTTGTATCATTGTAAGACATTAAGTTAAGTTACTTTCATTCTTTCATTTTTTCGTTTTACCTAAATTTAAGGAGATCAGTGCGCTGCAAAGACTCGCCATCCTGAGAGAGAAAAGTCTGATACAAAGCATCTGTTTGGCCTAACCTGACTCACTTATTTTAAAAGAGCTGTCGGTGGGTGTTTCCATTTGTTCGGACGGTGCCTTTGAGAAACCCGGTAGTGACGAAGGGAATATTTCTCATTATAGAAGTATTTCAGCTAATAAATGTAGAAAGGAATGGGAGGATTAGAATAACTCATTTTGAAACTCCTAACTAAATAGCGCATCACTGGATAAAAACAACAACGACGAAAAAATTCTGTGCAAAGTTCAATTGTAGCCAGGAACAAATAGCTTGCAAAATGACCGGTTATGCCTTTAGTGCTCGTCACAGGAGAGGGAACGAGATAAAGGGCATGAGAAGAAAATGACGTGCCCTAATCTGTGAACAAGATTCCTGGGAGTGAGGGTGGGAATGTGACAGCAACTTTACAGTGAATTCTACAATTAAACCTCTCAATTAAAACATGAGAGGGGAGGCGAAGCTAGAAAGGAACCAAATTTAGGAAGAGAATCAAACCTGTGCACACAGGACTTGGTTTGTTTTTCGAAAAGCCTGTATAGCTGTACCCACTGCGCTTACCTCTGGGTGGACCGCTTTGCCACGAGCACCGACTACCTTTGGGTCAGAAAGGGACTGGCTGCGATGTCTCCCACGTGCCTTGCACAGAACTGAGAAGCAGCCAGAACACGGGGAGAACTGGAGTCTCTTAACTAAGTGGCTTTAGTTCCCCACCAGCCACTCAGTACTCTGGGGATGTTACCATCATTTTTAAAGAATGCTTGAAACACTACAAATTCTGCAGAAAATCTGTTACACAACACTGGCAAGCAATCTTAAGTCCGACCAGTAGGTGGCGTGCTACAACAGGCATTGTAAGCCACTGGCAGCACATGAGTTTGCCAACAGTCAGGGTCTTTAAACCTAGTGGGGTTTTGAGCAGGCTCCGGAATTCTGCTAACCATTTTATGTGGGCATCACAGACACGAGGAGGCCCCAAATGTGGTTCTGTCTTTTTCTTACAACTATTTTCCAATCATAAACACATTTACATCTTGGTTGTTTGTTGCCTAGCAGAAATATAGTCTAAACTAAGCAATCCCAAGAAACTGCTTTAAAAGAGAGAGAGAGAGGGAAAAAAAAGGGCAACACTGGTTTATAAAAACGTTTAAGTTATTGAGGTGCTTAGAAGGAAAAATATAGAAGCACCATCATTGCCAAAACAACTTTCCATAACTGGAGCAAATGTCATCTTTCCCAACTGTGTTATTTTGCTGGGAAGGGCCAAGACAGCTGGATTTTCCTCTGAAAGGAAGAAACACACTTCTTCTCTTCATACGCTCTCCACTCTTGCTTCTAACTTTTCAGATGTTGAAATAAGGGTCAGGTTTTTTTTTTTTTTACCAAAACGGAAAACTGCATGATTATGTATTAAAAAGCTTCAGTGGACCGTTTACACGGCGTTTCAGAAGTAATATAGTTGCGTGTCACCACCCTCTTCAGTCTTCTGTGCTTTATGGGGGCCCGATGTGCCACAGAGCTTAGAAACACACACACGGCCCTTAACGTACCGCGGTTACGATTTACCAAATCTCCTTTCAGTCGCTTGTCTAGAAGACAGAGCATGTTTATTACAAAAACAACTTTATAAATGACTGCCCCTTCTTTAGAAGTATGAGAGAGAGGGGGGGAGGAGGAAGGGAGGGAAGAAGAGAACGAAGAAGGGAGGGAGGAAGGAAGAGGGATTGAGAATATGAAGGTGAACTGGATGAGTATGAAGCCGTCTCTTGGTGACATAGCAGGGTCTGCCTTTGACATTCTCCCTTCTCATCCTTTGGTTATGCCTGCTCTTCCATATCTTTCTTTCCTTATACTCTCAAAGGGCCCCTGCATCATCCTTCCCAACCCAGCCTGGCCGGACCCAAGGCTCCCAATCCCCTCCCTCCCTCCAAACAAATCTGTTACCTAGCTGACCTCAGCCAGGTGTAAGAAAAACAGCGGGATCAAACCAACACACCTTCCCTAAGCGCCCCCTCCCGCCTCTTCCCGGTTTTTAACTCTCTGAAGCATTTGGATGTTAGAGAAGGAAGCATGTTTCTTTCTCCCCCCTCCTCCCTCCTCCGCCCCAAAACCCTGCCTGCCTCTTTCCTTCCCAAAGGAACTTCAGGGGGAAAAAGAAAAAGAAAACCCAGCAAACCAATCTCTGTGGTGTGTGTGTGTGTGTGTGTGTGTGTGTGTGATTCCTGGCCAGGAAGCGGACCGGGGCAGGCGGGCAACATCCCCGTAGCTAAACTTCCTTTCCAAAGAAACTTTCCTTTCTTCACGTCTGTACCCAAACCCTCCAAGCTCCCCACGGAGCTGCATGCTTCACGGCAGCTGCTCTGGCCGGGCACACGAGGGGCCGGGGCAGCAGATGGCGGCAGGTGTTTCGAGGCCGCAGGCTGGCACCTACCTGGGAACGCGTCCCGCGTTCATGCCACCGGGTGACTCCCACCTCCCTCGGTCTTCTCCAGCGGGTGCCAAAGGGGAGAGGAAGAAGAAGAAAAAAAAAAATCCACGGGGTACTTCTAAGCCTTTGGCCCCCTCATAAATGAGTTATTCTGCATCCAAATGTTTTGTAGACGGGGCGAAGAAGTTAATTATTTAGTTTCAGATTAAATATAATGATCCAGGGAGCAAACAATCCGCCCTCTCTCCTCTCTCGGCTAACAAGCCGCCCAATTTTACTTTCCTGCCTCCACCCATCGGCTCCACCCTGTGGAGGGTTGCCAAGGCGAGTCCAACTTGTCCAAACAGGACATGGCTTCAGATAAGATTCTGCCCACGCCCTGTACTTCGGGGAGACGGGGAGTGAAGCAATTGATTTTGCATGTCAATAAGGACAGGTGCAAAGGTAGCCACCAGCCCAATCCCTGCACTGGGGCGGGGGGAGGCCCAGCGGGGCAGGGGGTGGGGTGGGGGTGGGGAAACCCTACCCAGACCCAGTAGGTAAAACTCTCTCAAGTTCACAGCCACCTGGTTAGGAGCATTCCATCCCTTCCTTAAAAGAAACTTTTGGCAAACCCTAGTCATTTTCAATGCTAAGGTCACGCACTTGTTTTCCTTCCTTAGGCCGACCACTTCGTGTTCTAGTTTCAGGGGCGAGCAGCCCAAGGCCCGTGGAGAAATTCCCATGATGCCTACTCCTGCTGGGCACGCATCTCCGTACCTTAGAGAGGCTGCCGAGCCCCCCTCGCAGCTCTCCCCTGCTCTCCCCCGCGGAGCTAAGTTATATAATGAGATCCAGAAGGGCTGTGTGAGGCCAGGCGGCCTGGCTCGGCGGGTGCCCTATCGTGGGGGACCCACCCCACTCCACCCATGGGGCCTCCGCCCATGGGGCCCCACCCTGGAGGGAGTGGGAGGCGGGGAGGGACCGACTGGCTCCAGCCGGCAGCCAGTTCCTGGAAACTCTGGCCTCAGCGGCGGTGGCTGGAGCCTTAAAAATAACCAGAAAGCGTCGTCAGGGTGGTGGCCATGCCCTGGGCTCCCGAGGACGCTCCCTTAGAGAGACGTCCATCGCACGGCACCCCGGAACCTCTGGAGGGGGACCATGAGCTGACACCGCCCTCTCCTTCAAAGTAAACACAAAGGAAGGAGGAAAAGGCCCTGGAACCGCTGCTGTGGGAGAGAGAATTCATTCAGCGTGCCCCCAAACCAAGTCCTCCTCCTCACTCCCGCCTGGAAAAGGCTGCCCGGCTCCCCCCACCTCCCCCGCGCTTTATTTGCCGGTCCTTCAGCATGGAGACCCCTCTCTCCATTTCTGCCTTTGCCTCCCAAAGCCGGGCCCTCAGTGCCCAGGACCCTGTAACTGGGTGTGTTTGTTTTTTTCCTCTTCCACTGGCCTCCCCACCTCCAACCCACCCCCATCCCCTGCCCGCCTGCATTTCCCAAAGCCCTCTTCTTTCCTAAGCTCACAAACCTCCCTCCCTCCCACGGGACCCCCAGGGCTTGGGGAGTGGGTTCAACAACCCAAGCTCAGCCCCCCTCTCACCAACCAGCGCCCTGCCTGCCCGCGGTGCCCTGGCCCCCACCCCCACGGCCTTTGTTCACTCTGGCCCCGACGCTGGGCAGCCCGCGAGGAATGCCCCGTCCGTCTGTCCGTCCCCTTCCGGCTTATCTCAATCCCCCTAATTCCTCACAGACCGGCTCAAGGCCCCCCCCACCCTGTGCGGCCACGGAGGGAGGGCACGCACCGGGCACCTCTGGCCTCCTCACCTAGAGGGGCCGGGCCTTTCCTCCTGCCCACGGCGGGTCCAGGCCAGCCCGAGGGCGCCCCTAGGGGACTCGCTCCCCACGGAGACCGGGCTTGTCCACGAGAGGACGTTTTTTTTGGGGGGGGGTCAGGCACCAGGGACCGATATAAGAGGACCGAGTCGAGTCCATGGGTAAAAGAGTTCCACGGTCATTTGCTCTTCCCTTTGGATGCACTTGGAATCTCCCTTAAATAATTGATGGGGGTGAGGCAGACCAGACCGAACCCTACAGGAAACTAAACTTCTCTAAAAAAAAAAAAAGAAAGAAAGAAAAGAAAAGAAAAGAAAGAAAGAAAGAAAAGAAAAGAAAGAAAAGAAAAGAAAAGAAAAGAAAAGAAAAGAAAAGAAAAGAAAAGAAAAGAAAAGAAAAGAAAAGGAAAAGAAAAAGCTTTTGCTCCTAACCTTAATTTTCCTGTTAGGGGTCCTCCAGAAACCTTATCGATTTCATCCTCAAAGAATATTTTATTAACCTCCCCCCCTCCCCCCTGAGAGATCTTCTCAACAAATCTAGTGTCAAGGTCTCTACGCCGTTTTAGAGCCTAAAACAGAAAAGAGAGAGATAGAAGAGGCAATTGCACAAGGAGGGGGGAGGGTGTACGTGTAACAGAAAACACCAGGATTTTTTTCTTTTTTTGAAAAGGGTACTTCGCTTGACCAAGGAAAGCCGGGGGTCGCCTGTGGACCCCTTACCACCTTTATGGCTGCCCGTCTGCGGGTGCTGTTCTGGACGAGGACTGCGCCATTCAAAGCCCACGAAGTCGGTACGACCCCCCCATTTTACTGATGAGAATGCCAGCACAGAGAGGCAAAGTAATCTGTCCTAGGTCACACAGCAGCTGAGCTGTAGAGCTGGGATTCGAACCCGAAATAGGCCGGCTTCAAGGCTGGTGAGCTTGGCACCCACGCTCCTTCCTCGGGCAGCGGACGATGTCACACGGCACACGGCACCGGCGGGACTGCGGTTTCCGCGAACAGACCTGTCCACGGGGCGCAGGGCCCTGGGGGACAGCGCCTTTCTTTACAGTAGCTGCGATTTCGGCCCCTCCCGGCCCCTCCCAACCGGTCCCTGATGCCTACCTCCCTCCTCCCGCCGAGCGCGGACTTGGACACAAGATCAAAAGGCGCGTTCTGGAGGCCCTAACTTGGGCTATTATTCCTCCTAGCCGGTGCACCTGCAACCGGGCCCATAAAACTGCCGAGAAAAATTGGCAGCTCCGCTCAAGTAAATACGGAAATCCTCATAATCACTGTACAAAGGTGGAAGGGTCAGGTCCTCGTCCCCATTTTAGAAATGAGGAAATGGAGGAACCGAGGTGACATGGCTCGCCCGGGAGGGCAGAGCTGCTTGGAGCCGCAGGCCAAGGACAAGAGTGTGTCCGCCCGTAGGCCGGGGCTCTCTCTGTTCTGCTTCGGTCCGAGCCCGGGGACCGGCTCTTGAGTGAAACCATCTCGCATGAGGGTCACTCCCCGGTAACGGGGCCAAGGGAGGGTCCAGCGGGCAATTAAGATTTCAAAACGCCTCTCTGGTTAGAGCAGCCCCGGGCCGACTCGGTCCTGTGGCCCGGCGAAGAAGATGACCGCTCCTAATGCGAGGTCAGCTCTGATGAGCGGGTGTTCGAGGAGCACTTGGGAGATGCACAAAGGCATGGGTGTCAACCCACACTTCTCACAGGCCGGGGCGAGGGCCGCCGCCGAGTGGCCTTCTGCCGGGCGTGTCACCCGGCGGAACGAGTCTGAAACATCGTCTCCTAGAACCCAAGACCCAGAGTAGAGGTGAGAACTCCTGGAGGCTCGGAGAGAAGAGCTCCCTTGTCCGGAGAAGTTAAGCGGAACGGGAACCTGAACTGACGGACGAAAGTCCTCGCGGGGTGCAGCGCGTTGGAAGGCACCGGGGTATAAAGTGCAGGAGCAGATAAAGGAGTGGATTTCGGCGATTAGACTCAGAGGACAGTAATTCGTAGAAAGAGCTTATGGGCCAAAGGAGAAAAAACCCCACACCTGATTCC
The DNA here is from genome assembly GCA_963924515.1 of Vespertilio murinus. NCBI lineage: Eukaryota > Metazoa > Chordata > Mammalia > Chiroptera > Vespertilionidae > Vespertilio > Vespertilio murinus. Next base: position 21,327,678 of record OZ004704.1, on the reverse strand, counting down.
CAGGCCGCTCTCCAGGGTCGAGGCACTCGCCTCCTGTCCACTCGACCTCCTAGGTCTACACCGGGCCGCGCTCCATGATGTGGGCTGAGACCAGCTCCAGGCCAGGCCTGGAGATCCCCAAGCCTGCCAGAGGTTGGCAACCATCTCTAGGGCACGCCTCCAGCTCATCGGGGCCCTTCGGGGTCCGCCTGGAAGGAGGGCAGCCTCAGAAAACACCCGCTTCATGGGAATCAGGCGGAGAGCCAGACCCAGGGGGACAAGGCACGCATGGGCTGAAGGGCCACTTAACTTGCTCCATTCTGTCTCCGGCTCCCCTAATCATTAGATGGGGGGGGGGGGGTGGTGGTGGTGGTGGTGGTGGAGAGGAATGATAATGTATTTATTCCACCTCGCAACACAACAGAGTGAGTTTCAAAAAGAACTTTACTATTAAACACTCTTGACTGAGGGGTACACAATATACTGGTAATGTTTTTAAAATGGTCCAATGAATTACGGTGACTTCTCAGGAAAAGCACACGGCTAGTTAAGAGTATATATATAATATATAAAATATTTTAATTTGAGAGAAAACAGTCCTGGTTCTGGCTCAGAAACGGTGTCTCTAGCATTGTGTCTCTTATTATTGCTAAATTTCCAGGAAAGAGGTGGGGTGTCAGGGGTGGGGCGGGGCGCAGGGCTGCCTCCTCCGGACAATGCTCTCCCCTATCGGGCAGACCGCTGCCTGGCTTCCTGTCTCGAGCTCTGCTTCAGAGGGCAAGCAGGGTCTGGAAAATGAGAATGCTAAAAAAACCATCATAATCCTTCCTTTCCACCCCACTCCCAAGATGCTTTTCGACTAGAGTAGTACATGTTAGGCAAAGCAGATAATGAGGTAAAATTATTATTCCCTTTTTTTTTTTGTAATTATAGTGTCATTCGGAGCGTTATCATTTACCCTATTGTTTAGTTTAGCATTTAGAAGCTTGGAGAAAATTTTTTTCCCCCCTCCTGGTAGAATATATTAGCTCCTTATACTCTCCATTAACCACCTCCCTCTTCCCACAAATGAGAAGGGAAGAATGATTTGGGGTAAGCCAAATTAAAAAAAAAAAAAAAAGTCAATCTATCAAATCTATTTGGATTGTTAACAACTTTGGAACTAAAACAAAACAGAAATCTTGCCTCCATGTGGGTTATTATGAATTATGGTTGAAAGGACTCTTGTCCTACAAGTCAGCTAATAAATCAAGTTTGCTTCATCCAAAGGAGAAGAAACTCTTGTTGAAACTTTCCAAAACTCCCATCTTTTCTGAAGGAAAAGTCACCGGTAATCTATTAGGCCCTCGTAGTCTTCTTCATATCATATTGTACATTTATCCATGAGGCAAACATGTGGCGGACCAAAACATCAAAACCAAAGGACTATTATCATCAACTTTTGGAAGAATATGGCCTAACTGGCTGCCTTATTTTTAATTATTCCATTAAATAATATTGTAAGTAATTCCTTTAGGTTTTTTTTTTTAAATCCAAAAAATAAGAACTTTAAAGAAGAAACCTGCCTAGTTTTCTTTCCCAACCATGTCTTTAAAACTTTCTTTCTGAAGAACCAGGAGAAAGATAGTTTGTTCAAATAGGTCTTAAGTAGTTAACCCACAACTGGCAGAATATACAAGAAAGGGAAAAAAATGGGGTTATAAGAGAGTTGTTATAAGGAAGAATAAAGAGCATTCTCCTGTTTTCGAAATATAAGATTAAAAAATTTTTCCACACTATCATTAAATGAATTTCCTATTTCCAGTTCTCCTTTTCTTTGACCTGGTTATTCTTAAAATAGTTTGGAAATCAGATGTAGATGAACGTCAAATCTTTGTCCTTAAAAAAAAAATTCTAGTACCGGTGTTTGTCTTTAAAAAGACACGAACCTGGGATTCCCCCTCCCCCCTCCCCCCATATATCTTGTTTTGCTTTAATACTTTTCCTAAAGATTTGTTCCTTAACATAGGCAACACTTTCAAGTCATGCCAGGCTGACAAGACTGCATTAGTTCTCTATCCAATGGCTTCCGATGCCTTGAGCATCTCAGTTACATGTGAACCAGGAAGGGCCCTATCTCTCAGATAAGGATAGGTCTTCCCAAGCGTGAGGCGGTAATCCTGAACCAGAATTGGCAGCTTCGGGGCAAAATGCCTATCTCAAAACAAACACCCCGATGCGCCTCAAAATTTAAGAACAAACACCAACAATAACAACAAAAGCCAAAAACCTCCTCCTTCACACTTGTCCACACACGTCTCAAGTCGCAGTGGACAACGATACATGTAAAAAGGGAAAAGTCTCTATTCACCCACCACATAAACACGCTGGAGGCAAAAGGGTATATGTAAAAAAAAAAAAAAAAAAAAAAGAGGTTAACTGACTCCTCATTATGACATAACACGGGGCATCTTAAGCAATAGCAAGTGTGTAGAGACATGATAACTCCCTGGGTGGGGATAGGGAGCTGAGGGGCCGGGACCGGGGCCTGGTCCGGGCTACTGATCGACCAGAAAACAGCCTGAAACAGGAAAGAGCACACACATGCCACTTGGAATGTATGACGCAAACCCCAGCCTTGAAACAAAGAACAGGAAACAGCTCCGCTGGCTGTGCTGGAGAGAAAGCACAGAGAAACATTTAGCCGGCCCTCCCTGACCCTATATTCATGAGCAGCTGGAGTTTTTAAAGACAACAACAGGGGGTGGAGGTGTTTGTTCTAGGGGTGTGAATAATAACACCAGCTCTATACGGGGGACCTGCCCTGTTTACAAATAGGAGCTTCCACACGCAGCCCACGTCAGTGGCCATGGGATTTTATCACAGTCCAGCAGCAGAGAGACCTTCCTCATTAACACCGGTCTCCCCACCGATTCCTTTTGTCTCTACACCCCCCCCCCCCCCCCCCCCGCCATCCCATCCCAATGGCTGGTCTCTAGTATGATCAGATTCTGGGTTAGGATGATAATTATTATTCAGCCTCAAAGCATCAGTAAGAAAATGAAGATATAACACTGCTGTTAATTCAGATTACAATGGGTTTATATACCACACAGCTGAAAAAAGTGTCCCTTAGCCACATCACTAAATTCTAAGTCAAAAGCGTGGACAGCTAGTCCCCTCACATTTTCCAGCTCCTTTTCAATTGCATAATTACAAAAATGTTTGCACACAGCTGCACATCTGTACGAACGGCCACAGAAATGCACCTTTTTGAGACTCTGATTCTGCTACAGACATTGCCTATAACCCAAAATTGCTACACAATCTGCAGAACAGAGTATCAATTTTCCTAAGACAGGCTAAAATATTTCCTCTAGGTATGTGTAAGGTGGTAAAATCCATTCAGATTCCTTTTCCCATTATTTCTCTTTATTTTGTGAGCACTGCTGAACTGAGGTCTCCATGATCAGAGACTGAAGAATTTCTGTGTAGACAGACATTAAGTCCAGTTTAAAAAAAAGAATGGAAGAAAAAGGCATCAGTCTCCTTCCAGCAACCAGAAGATTGGGTTTGAATTAGAAACTTTGCGGAGAAAAAAAAAAAGGAAAAAAAATAAAGAGCACACAACCTTTCTGCAAAGCTGTTGCTGTTTTACATCTGACAAGGTTTTGCAGTCTAAGCAGCTACTTTTGTTATTGTCAAGTTAGGATCTTTATACGTGTATTCTCCTGCATGCAAGCCAAATGCCCCTTACAGTGTCTCTTCATTGAACTCACCAATAGTACATTACGTTTTCTTCCTCCTAATGGTTCTGCAGCGAACCCCACTGACTGTAGAAACTGAGATGTTTCCCTAGGGAGTTTAAATTAATCAAACATCTCATTTCAGGTTTCTGTTAACAGCCGAAGGTCAACTAACATGTCCCATGTTTCAAGCCGGAAGAAACTTATACCTTCACTTTCTTTAAAAAAAAAAAAAAATACTCGCACAATTTTGGATAGTGTAATGCTATCAGATTGTTTTTTGTCTTTTTTTTTCTCCCTGAAAGGAAGTGTTCCCTCAGGTTAGGCAGATTAGCATTCAGATGGACTGCTCTCAAAAATAAAATGCTCCTCGGATTCAGACATGAAGCACTCCAAAGAAAGGACATCACGAAATTGCTCTGTGGAAAAACCTTTAATGAACAACTGCCCTGCGCCTCCCTTGATTTTGCTAATAATTACAGGTACAAAACCTAAATAAATAATAATTACAGACTCTTTCCCCTTCCCTACCCCCCCAAATACCAGACTCTTGTGAGAACGTATCTCTAGAGTGAGTGTCTCGGCGATCTTCGTGAGAAAAAAAAAAATACACATTCTGAGTTAATAAAAAAATTGCAGTGCAAAATATCCATTTTAGCGAAATACAAAAAGGTGTGCAATTTCCAATTTCCGTTTAACCTGCCTTAGTCAAAGCAAGTCCCACTGCACACGCTTTTCTTCTAGCAGGCAAGCGTCTGTCTCTTGTTGGAACATTTAAAAAAGAAAAGAAAAAAAAAGGTTCTCCCGGTTACCTGCCAAAGCCGCGGCTCTGACAGTTAGTTCCAGGTATTATCTGGTATCTCCAGGAAAGCCACTGGGATCCGCCACTGGGATCCAGCCCCGGGTCCGGGCCGGCTCGGGTCCCTAACGGCCGGCAGCTGCCCCCGGCGGCCGCGCTGCAATCCTGGCTCCGGGCGCCGCGCGCGGCAGGTTCTCCCCGCGCCCCGAGGAGGTCGCTCCCGGGCCGGCCAGCCCCCGGGGATCCGGGCGCCCGGGCAGCTCCCAGGCAGCTCCCGGGCAGCTCCCGGGCTCCGGGGCCGGGCATGGGATGCCGCCTCCAGCGCCCGCGGCCCCAAGTGTCTCCCCGGAGGGGCCGGGAGGCTCTTCCAAGTTTGTTCCGGCGGCGGGCGAGCCACCGCGCGCCCGGTCCGGGGAAGGGGGGCGGCGGGGAGCGCGGGCGGAGCGCGGGGAGGGGAGGGGAGGGCGCGGGCGGGAGGTGGGAGGTGGGGGGCCCGCAGGGGGAGGAGCGGGCGCGCGGCCTCGGCGCTACCTTTCTCCAAACAACGCCGCTGCCACACGCGGAGACCGCGGAGGTTCGGGGGGCTTTGGAGGGGATCGCGAACGGGCGGGCGGGGACCACACAGGTGAGCCCCCCGCCCGCGCCCGCGCCGGCTCCGCGGCGGGAGGAGCGGCCGCCGGCCTCGCGCCCCCGCACCCCCGGATCCTCATGGTGGCTCCCCTCCAATCCCACACTTTTCTACCGCTGAACCCGCCGGGGACTTCCTCCTCCCCGTCTCCCTCTCCGCCCCCAGCCCCGGCTGCGCGGAGCTTGTTGCACTTTCCCGAGCCCATTGGCGCTTGCACTGCCCCCCTCCTCCCCACCCCCCACCCCCCCAAACCCATTCACCGCGCAACCCCCCCCCCCCCTTTAAACCTAGGAAACCGGACGGGCCCCCGAGGGGGGCGAGCCGGAGGAGGAGGCGGGCGAGAAGGGGAAGGTGAGGGAGAGGGGACTTACTTTTCGAGGTGCAGTGCCGAGCGCTGCAGACAAGGAATAAAGGCCGGGGCCCCGGGCTGCCCGAACCCCGCGAGTGCGGGGATGTCAGCGCCCCGGCGCGGGCGCGGCGGCGGCGGGGTGGCGGGGTGGTGGCGGGGGACGGGCGCGGCGCGCGGGCGGCGGCGGCGCGGCTCGGCTCGCGGGGCGCTCGCGGCGCTGCTCCCCCGGCTCCGGCTGCTCCGGCTCCTGCGGCTCCGGCTCCTCCGGCTCCGGCCCGGTCCGCGCGGCTCGGCTCGCGGCTCCCCTCTGGCTCCTGGCACCGGCTCCGGGCCGTCACATGACGCCGGCGCCGCTCGCTCTGCGAGCCTCCCGGGGCTGGCGGGGTAAGTAGAGGCTGGGACCCGGGGTGGGAGGGTCAGGGAGGGGAGAGGAGCCGCCGCGGCCGCCCGGGCTGGGCGGGTCCCCACCCACTGGGTGGAGGCAGCCGCCCGAGGGGTCGGCCGAGTCACTCGCGCAAACACGCACCCCGCCCTGCGCCCTTCCCCCGCCGCCCCCGCCTCCCGCCTCCCTCCCTCCCTCCTCCCGCGCCGCCCCCGCCCCGCCCCGCCCAGTCACCCGGGGACGGCCTGACAGACACTCATTATTCCCCGGAGCCGGGCGCCGCCCCGCCGGCCCGACCTGTCCCGCGAGGCGCGGCGCGGCGCGGCCGTGGGGCTGGGCGGGCCGGAGGGCGCGGCGCGGCCCCCGCCCGGGAGCCCCCGCCCTCCGGCCACGGCGCGCCCGGCCCCGCGCCCCCGCCCCGCGCCCTCCGCCCGGAGCGCGCGCCCCGCCCGCCGGGACCCGCCGCCCCGCCGCGCCGCCGCCCGCGCCCGGGGGGAAGGAAGGGCGGGCAGGCGGGCGGCGGTGCGCGCTCCGGGCGGCCCCGGGCTTCCACCCGCCGCGCCGCTTCCAAAACACACACACAGAGCCGGGCTCCTCGCGGGCGAGCCGAGGCGGGGGCCCGGGCCGGCCCCGGCGGGCAGGGCGGCCCCGGGCGCGGCGGGCAGGGCTGGGCCCCCGCGGCCAGGCGGGCGGCCCCTCCTGGGCCGGGCGCATCCAAGTCTCTTAAAGGAAAAGCAGAAAGGACGCCACCCGCGGGCACGGAGCGGGTGGGCCGGGACCGACGCGGAGAGGGGTGGCGGGGAAAGGGAGGGCATTGGGGGGGCAAAGGGGGGCTGTGCCTGCAACCCTAAAGTGGCCCCGAGTTTCCAAGGTCATTCCCCATTCCCTGAGCGCGCGCGCCCCCTTGCTTTGTGCCCGGGGCGCGGGGTCCCCCTCGCCGCCCACCCCACACACACAGATGGGCGGCCCCCGGGTGGCGCACCCCGCCTCTCCCAGGACTTGTTTCTTTGAAGGCCCGGTGACCCCGAAGCAAACTTCCCACGGGCCGGGCCTGGCCCTGGAGCGCAGAGGAGACCGGTAGCGGCGGCGGCGTTTGCTCCAGCCGGGCCGGCCTGGAAACTTGGCAAACTTCGGGCCAGGTCCTTCCCGGCCCGGAGAACTCTGGCCAGCGGAGGACTCTGCACACCCCACCCCCTCCTCCCCACCCCCTTCCTCCGCAACCTTTCATTTCACGGCGCTTCCCCGGGACCCAGCCCAAGTGTAGCCCGTGGCCTCCCCTGCGCCGGTGGCGGAAACGCGCGTCCTGGCCAAGCCAAGCCAGGCCGTTGGGAGGACTTTGGATAGCATGGGACAGGAGTTCGGTGCTTTTGGAGGTTATTTTTTTAAAAACAGTATTAATGTAATAAAGAATTAAATTTAAAAAAAAAACAAAGGACAAATTGGTTCAATTGTTTTAGTCCTGTGTAATGTTTTTTTTTTTTTTAAAAAAAACGCCCTGCTTCAGTCTGTGTGACTTGTTATTGCTTCAAGATGTTTTAAAGGCCCTTTAAGTTCACCAGTCTCACTTTGATGCTTCAGCCAGGCATGGTACTACTTAAAACCTTGGAGATAGAGATATTCGGGGCCTCATCATCGAGCTACACAGTAATATAAAGTTAGTACCGGCAACCTCGAGTAGTAAAATTACAAATTGTAAAAAAAAAAAAAAAAAAAATGCACGTAAAAGCCCACATGGAGAACACCCAGAACTGACACCGAATCATGTGCCGTCATGCTGCCTCACAAGATTAATCTTTAAAATGTAAAGAGCTGAGAGTTTTTTTTTAAGAAATGAATAAAAGACAAAGGCAAGAAAAGTCAAACTTGTGTCAAATACTAATTGCAGTTTACTGATCACTGACATCATGTCTGATCGGGTGCCTGAGATTTGTATTAGCTGGAAAACTTTTATTAGTGATGACTGATGGGATTGCTTTTGCATTTCGGGGCCTGGGCTCACGGTAGGGGCTCAAAAAAATATAGGCTTCACTCAAGGGACAGAGTGTTGAAAGCACGAAAGCACAAAAACCATGTTTTGCACATTGTTCATGTGGGTGTGGACCCAACGCTGAAGCGTGAAATAGGCCTATGGGAGGAAAGTGAGGCTGGCTGTGACATGGAGGGTGGGTGGGGGAGGGCGGAGAAGAGCCATCCAAAGGGTTAATTAGCGAGCACTTGGTGTTGAGTGCCCTGTGGGAGGCCGCTCAAACACATCTTGGGGGGGGGGGAGGGGGGAAGAAAAAGACTCCATCCAGCGAAGGACACTGCCATCCTTCCATCCCCCGGGTGCCCGAACCAGAACAGCCTGAAGTCCTCCTGGCCTCCTCCCCTCCCTCGCCAGTCACAGCCCGGCTATGCGCTGAATCCTGGACCTCCTCAGCCACTGCCCACGCCTTGGCTACTGTCCTGGGCCGGCCCATTGCCATAGTGTCCTGCAGGTCATTCTGCTTGTAGCGTGGCTGAACTGTGAGAAAGGGAACAAAGGAATCAGAACGCCTTTTCTAAAACGCAACCTAGACATGTCAATCCCTTCAATGACCTCCCCCCCCCCTGATAAAATCTAAGGGTTCACCACTGTGTAGGTCTGGCTTCCACCTGTCATTACAGCCTCACCTCTCCCTGTTCTCCCCTCCCATTCTTCTTCAGCAACACTGAGCCATCCTTTCCTTTACCCAGTGCATTCTCCCTTTGCACATGCTCCTCCTCCTAGGTGGGCTATAGCCTCCTCTCATTCCCCCCCAACTCCTTACCTCTACTCTCATTTCCCTTTAAATAGTCACCCTTAATACTAACGCCAATGACATTTTCAACAAAATATATCTTCTCTCACTACCATCCTTCACCCCACCTTTTGGAAGAGTGGAGGCTGTTCTTGGTACCCTGACAACTCCCACGCCTCAACAGTTGCAGCGTGTTTTCTTTTTTCTTTTGCAATTGGCTGTAACTCTCTATGGCACTGGAATAGAAACCCTGTGAGGACAGGGACCTTGTCTTTCCAGCAACATTGCATTCCCATGGCCCAGGTGGTCAGTGAATGGTTGTAAAATAAATAAATGTGAGCTGTGATTGAGAAGCAGTCATGCACAGCTCCAAAGAGGAGACGGCTTCAGAGTGGCAAGTGGCCGTGAACTGTGCCTTTAAATGGTGAAGAGGAGGGGAGAGGGAAGCGTGGTGAATGCTTTCAATCAGTAGGATGCTATGGTGAAAGTGGCCCCTAGGTCTTCTTCCTATCCCCGACAGTAGCTCGGCACCTGGCACTTGCGAAGGTGTTCAATAAATTCTGGAAAATTAAATATCTCAAGCTTGCTCCTTGTAACTGTTTTTAATCCTGTTCTTTGAGGACGGGAGGCCATTCTGGTTTAGATTTGGGGATACCCCTCTCTGGCACCAGCATCATTGGGTCCAACCAATCTTTGCAATCCAGTGTCTTTGCCCTGACTGGTTGGAGGGTAGATATGTGACCTACTTCTGGCCAGTGAGATATGAAGGGAAGTATGCTGGGACTTAGCTATACATATATATAAAAGCCTAATATGTTAAGTGTCCATCCAAGTGGTCTACCGACCAGTTGCTATGATGAGCACTGACCAGCAGGGGGCAGTTGCTCTAACCGGTAGGTTAGCTTGCTGCTGGGGTCTGGCCGATTGGGACTGGTTGAGACAGGGGTGGACACACCCTGGAGCCCTCCCAAAGCCCCTACCTGGCCACTGGCCACCAGCCCAAATTGGCCTGGATGAGATGGCCTGATTGGCTTGATTGCCAGCCAGGCCCAGGGACCCTATCCATGAACAAATTTCATGCACTAGGCCTCTAGTGGGAAATATTTTTCTTCCTGATGAAAGGAAATTCTTACAAGGATAAACCCCCTGACCTGCTTTGGAAGTTATGTGATGCTTGAAGCTGTGGCAGCCATCTTTTTTTTTTTTAATTGATTTTTAGCTAGAGAGGAAGGGAAAGGGGGGGAGAGAGAGAAACATCAATGTGAGGAGGAACATCCATTGGCTGCCTCCTGCATGCCCCCTACCAGGTTCGAGTCTCAAATATGGGCATGTGCCCTGACCAGAATTGAGCCAACAACTTTTCAGTGTGTGGGACAATGCCCAACCAACTGAGCCACACCGGCCAGGGCTACGGCAGCCTTCCAAGAGAGGAAATCAAGGTTTCAGATTTCCATATGGATAAGTCTTTTTTCATCATTAATTTTCAGTTAATCTGTTACCTCTTCAGGGATGACTTCCTTGAGCACGTGATTTAAAATATCCCTCCCCATGCCGTGCGCTCCCTCGGCGGTCCCCACATCTGCCTTGCTTCAACCATGTTTAGACAGAGCAGACCCAGGGACATGCCTTCGTCCAGCCTCCCACCACATTCCAACTTCTTTCCCAGTCACCTCCTTCAGAACCATCTCAGCCATCCTCAGCCTCCAAGATCAGCCAACACTGATTTTTTTAGTTTAACTCCTTATTGCTAAGCAACCGTGAGATCCCGAATTCATCAGAATTATTCCATTGAGGTGGAGACCGCTATCAACTATCTGGTCAACCTGCATCTGAGGGGTTCCTACACCTGCCTCTGGGCTTCAATTTCCTCCACCACTGTGACCCTGGAGGGCGTGGCCAGTTCTTCTTTGAGTTGGCCAAGGAGAAGTGGGAGGGGATTGAGTCTCTCTTTATCTTTTCCTTATCTGAGGAAACACTTATTGACTTTTAGAGAGAGGGGAGTGGAAGAGAGATAGAAATAGAGAGATAGATAGATAGATAGAGAAGACAGAAACATCCATCAGTTGCCTCCCATATGCACCCCGACCTGGAATTGTACCTGAAACCCTTTGGTGTAGACCATGCTCCAGTCAACTGAGCCACCCTGGCTAGGGCAAGCCTCTCTTACAGATGCAAAACCAACGTGGCTGCTGCACCCTCTTCCAGGACATGCAGAAGCCTTCCCAAGATGAGTGGGGTGAATAAAACTCAGGAGGATGGTTTGCAAATATTTTCTCCCATTCCGTAGGTTGCCCTTGCATTTTGATAATTGTTTCTTTTCCTGCTCAGGAGCTCTTTAATTTGATGTAGTCCCACTTGTTGATTTTTGTTTCTGTTGCTTGTGCTGTTGGTGTCATATCCAAAAAATTGTTGCCAAGACCACTGTCAAGGAGCTTTCCCCCTATGTTTTCTTCCAGTAGTTTTACAGTTTTGGGTCTCATATTTAAATCTTTAATTCATTTCCAGTTAATTTTTGTATGTTATAAGATAGGGGTCCAATTTCATTATTTTGAGTATCAAGTTTAAATTGTTTTGATTTCAGAAAGGAAGGGGGAGAGATAGAAACATCAATGATGAGAGAGAATCATTGATGAGCTGCCTCATGCACACCCCACACTGGGGATCAAGCCTGCAACTTGGGCATGTGCCCTGACCTGCAATCAGACCATGACCTCCTGATACATAGGTTGATGCTCACCTATGAGCCACACTGGTTGGACTCTAACACTATTTTTATTAAAGAAACTATCCTTTCCCTACCTGGTATTCTTGACTATTTTATCAAATATTAGTTGGCCATGTATGTGTAGATTTATTTATGGGCTTTCAATTCTGTTCCATTGTCTTATGTGTCTGATTTAGAGCAATGCCATACTGTTTTGCTACAGCTTTGTAATATAGTTTGAAACCAGGAACTGTGATGCCTTCAACTGAGTTCTTTTCCAGAGTTGCAAAGCCATATGTTTTGTAATAAAATTAGAAATGCTAGACCGGTGGTCGGCAAACCACAGCCGGCAAGCCACACTCGGCTCTTTGGCCCCTTGAGTGTTCTAACGCCACTTCTTCAAAATAGACTCGTCCAGGCCTAAAACCGACTTCTGCACATGGGTCACGAAGTTTCAATCGCACTGTATGAGCGCGCCCGCACATGATATTTTGTGGAAGAGCCACACTCAAGGGCCAAAGAGCCGCATGTGGCTTGTGACCCGCGGTTTGCCGACCACTCTGCTAGACTAAGCGCCATCCAGCTTGAAAATATGACAAAGGGTTCAGAGATTCTCCTTAACATTTCTACATGTTTCCACAAATCATCCATCATCCATCCTTACATACATATACACATACATACAATTTAGGATTGCCAGGTAATATGAAGGTTGAGTTACGTGACCAAGAGCTGTTATAATGGTCAAACTGGATGCATGATCTCACCCCCCTTGAAGAGCTCTTAGCATTTCTCTTGCAGATGAGCAATTATAATTGTCCTGGGTTATGTTTGAAAGAACAATGCAACGGAAGGACAGGGGCACAAAAAATAGCCGAAATGTTGCATGTTGGAATTTAAGTTGGAGAGCTGAAACTGGAGACTTGAGAGATCTAGCCAGAAACTGTGAACTGGACATTTCAGATAGGTTGAAGAGCTGCATGCTGGGAATAATGTCGTAAATTACCTTGAAGGTCAGGGGGTGAATCATCAGAGTCTAATATTTAAAGGTGATGTGGTCCAGGGGGTAGCATGGCTCAGGGTGTGCCGGTGGGAGTGGGAGACAGGAGGGGGATGGAGAAGATCCTCGGAGATGAGGAGGTGAAGGAAAAGAACGACTGGAGTATTCAACATGGTTCCACATGGGCCCCGAAATTACTCAGAACTGTGGCCCGACTTGGGTTCAAGATTAGATCCTCAGGCCATATCGTCATTTCATGAGAGAAAGTCTCCAAGAAACTGGTGAATGATAACAAGCAGGAGAGAACGGTTAGATATATCCTCCTTTTTTTCTGCAGTTAAATCTGCTTTCCTTGAATCATGATTATTCAAGTTAAAAATAATCACTCATATTCAGTTGTTTATTGGTTATTTTACTATTGATTTCAGAGAGGAAGGGAGAGGGAAAGACAGAAACATCAATGTAATTTTATTTTATTACATTGTAATTTTGTTTCCTACTTTTTATTGCACATATACTATTTCTGCTTCGTTGAGAGCTCAAATTAGCTTTTTTTTCAGACTTATCAGGAATCTTAAACATTATTTATAATATCATTTCAAAGGGAAATGAATTATGATTTTTAAATCAATGACCTATATTTATAAAGATGTATAATGCAATTCATTTCTAAGTTGAGGACTACCTAGATTTCTCCTATGCTGGGAGGCAGCGTAGAGAATGGGAAACCCACAAAATAAACTACTTCCCATTTTCCGGTTTGTTTTGGAATGAGGCTGATTCTTCATGTTTCCAACTGCTCCTTTCTGTTACAGAAAAATTATTGGCCCTTAAGTCCTAGATTTAACTTAGTTCAGTAGGTATTGATTAAACACCGCATCTTGGGGTCTGGAAGGGGCCCGGAGCGTGAGCCTGGCAGAAGTGGAGTGAGGTGAGGTGGGGAGGTGGCTGATGAGCTGCAATGTTTTTCAGCACATGTTGGGAAACCATGGAAGCTTTCTGAGCAAGTAAGTCAGCATATGGGATGACATTAAATGTAACTCTAATATAAAGTGTCAACAGTGCGATACAGGAGGCAGTAACCATTGTACATGTAAATACATTTATAGAAGTATATATACATACATCATCTTTTAAAAATATATATTTAATTGATTTTTTACAAAGAGGAAGGGAGAGGGATAGAGTTGGAAACGTCGATGAGAAACATCGATCAGCTGCCTCCTGCACAGCCCCTACCGGGGATGGGCCCATAGCCAAGGTACATGCCCTTGACCAGAATCGAACCTGGGACCCTGGAGTCCGCAGGCCGACGCTCCATCCACTGAGCCAAACCAGATAGGATACATACACCATCTTTCGCTCTTGCTCTGTGTATGCACGCACACACACACAGGCACACAGGCGCACACACATACACACACACACACACACACACACACACACAGGCACACAGGCACGCACTCCCTCTCAGTAACTGGCCAGCACAGGGATAGTGTGTGGCTTAGGAAGAGCTTCCCTCCGTGTCAGGGGGCAGTTGCATAGTCTTCTCTGGTTCTTGCCTGGGGAGAGGACTTCAGCTTTGCAGCCTGCCAGGCCAGTCCACACTCACAGAAGCTTTAGAAACTTCGCTAATATGCTGTGGGGTGGGGGAGGGGGGATTACGGTTGGGTCACATGGACAGTACCGAGTTCTTCATCACTCCTGTAATCCAGAAAGATTTCCTAACAGCAGACACTAGTAAACTCACAGGAATGGTGTATGCAAGTGAGGAGAGTGAGGGGGCTATCTTTTCTTTGTCTTTCCATAGGCTTCCGTGTTTGTTATTTGTTGGTGGTGGTTTGTTTTTTCTTCTTTTTCTTTAAGGAGCATATATTACTTTTGTAATAAGAAGGAAGTGTGCTTTTTAAAGCAGCTAAGAAAGAAAGGTACATTCTGTGTATCATTAAACGCGGGACCTCAAGCCCAATTTTGCAAGGGGGGTGGGGGGCCTCTTTTGAAAGCAGCCTGGACCCAGAGGCCTAGTTCTCTGCTTGTGAGTTTTGGAGGGGGCGGGGGAGAGATGGAGGGGTTCTAGGAGAAAGGGAGGTGGGAGAGGGGGAACATCCACCTTTATGGACTCTGGCTTTTTCACTGCTGCTTGAGTGGCTAGACCTTGCAGGGTTCTTGGAACAGGAATTCTTCCTCAAAATAATATGTATTTTACAAACCAGTCCAAGGAGGAAAAGGTTAACACACACACACACACACACACACACACACACACACACACGAGAAGAACCAGCAAACTGGACTGACTAGAGCCCAAGTTCCTATTTCTCAAGAGAGAGAAACATACTTCCTGGAGCACAAGGTCCACTCACCCTCTCCCCATGGTCTTTTGCCAGGATCTGCTGATTGGACGGGACAGAAGCGTCAGCCCTGGTAGTGAACGGGAACAGAATAGGAGATCACCTTCGCCTCCAGTACTATAGGGGGGGGGGGGGGGGGATCCAGCCTCTCAGCTGGTGGGGTTCCAGCTCCTCTCAGGGGTTCTTTCTAAGCCACCTTTGTTTGTCTGTTATTGTTCTTAAAGCTTTCTGGGTAACTAGAAGCAACAGGCCTTGTTAGTTCCTCTTGAGATTGCCCACTACTCCCCACCCTTATTTCTCACCTCCCAGCATCCTGTTTGTCTCCCTGACTCTGTCCCCCGCCCCATCCCCACCCCACCCCACCCCCACTCAGCTACTACTTCTTTTGGCCATGTTTTTCTTCCCTCAGTTTGTTCATGTTAAATTTCTATTTTTTTTTTTTTGGTAAGTGTTCTCACACCAAAGGAGGCGTGCCACGCACTCAATGTTTTTATGCGTTGATTTGTGCTTTCTCCCGCTGTAAAACCTCCAAAGTGTGTCTCCCGTGTGTATTCCAATGTTTGCCCCCCCCCCACCTCCCTTACCCCTTTTCTTCCTTTTTCTTTCTATTTATTGAGGAAGGGGAAGAAAGGGGAGAGGGAGATGGAGTGGGAATAGGCGAGAGAGATGGGGAGAGGAGGGGAGAGGGGAGGGAGGGGAAGTGGAGGGAGGGGAGGGGGTGGGGGTGGGGGAGAAAGAGAGGGAGAGAGACATTTAAGATATGCACTCATTGATTGACTCTTGTATGGACCCTTACCAGGGATTGAACCCCAAACCTTGGCCTGCTGAGTAGAACCAGGACCTCCCCTTCCCTTTTCTTGAGCCCACTGCATTTCCAGGAGCCGGTAAAAGAAAATATGGGGAACTTTGGATTATGCACAGGACTGCTTGGGTGATTTTTTTTTTTTTTGCCTATTTAACGTTACTCTGTTATCAGAATCTACAATGTGTACTGTGTTTGTGTTCACACCAGTAATAATAATCTTCAGTTATTAAATTTTATTTTACTTTTTAAAAATTTATCCTTATTGTTGAGAGTATTGCAGATGTCCCTCTCTTTCCCATTGACTCCCTCCACCCTGCTCCACCCACTCCGGGGCTTTCATGGCAGTGTTGTCCATGTCCATGGGTCATGCATACATACATGTAAGTTCACATACATGCTCCCCCCCGAAATATATCAGTCTGTTGCATACTTCTGGTTCTATTAGTGTAATAAAATTTAAAGAATACTTTAACCTGTCAATAATTTTATACAAACTATTCAGACTTACATTTCAATTGTATTCACTATTGTTGCAAATGCATCTATTAGTTATTAAGCATGATGGGATCTCTTAAGTTTAAGAGATTTAACCTTGTAAGTGTTGCAGGTTTGTGAGAAATACTTTTAAACA
Organism: Vespertilio murinus; assembly: GCA_963924515.1. Classification (NCBI taxonomy): domain Eukaryota; kingdom Metazoa; phylum Chordata; class Mammalia; order Chiroptera; family Vespertilionidae; genus Vespertilio; species Vespertilio murinus. Next base: position 21,311,566 of record OZ004704.1, on the reverse strand, counting down.
CCTTAGAACACCATAATAAAAGAAATCATTAGTTCTACTGAATACGTAATTCTGCCTAGTAGCCACCGTATCTTCACAGGAGAGAAAATTCATTTTCTGAAAGAAGGAGGGGAAACACTTTCAGAATTCATTGAATATAACTTTAGCTACACAGTCATTCATCTAATCAGTTTTCTTTTTCTGTGCAGAAGAAAAATGAAGATTCAAAAGAAGCAGGATCCTAAACTCATTTCTCTTACTACTTCATAGATGTCTGGAAAGTTAAAAATTCTCTCCTTTTCCATATGTTTGTTTATTTGACAAAATTTTCAAATGCAATTCATTTTCACTTGGTGCTGAGAAGATTTGGACATCTTAAAATTCCCGAGATTCAGGAAGAGAGAAGAAACATCCTTTTAAAAAAATGTTATTGAATTTATTAGGTGATATCCTATCTAAAAAAGAGTAATATGCAAATTGACCATCACTCCAACATACAAAATGGCTGCCCCCATGTTGACACAAGATGGGCACCACAAGATGGCCAGCAGGAGAGGGCAGTTGGGAGGGACCAGGCCTACAAGGGAGGGCAGTTGGAGGCTATCAAGCCTGCAGGGGAGGGCAGTTAGGGGTGACAAGGCTGGCAGAGGGAAGTTGGGGGCAACTGGGCTTGCAGAGAAGGGCAGTTGGGGGGGATCTAGGCCTGCAGGAGAGATCAGTTGGAAGGGACCATGCCTGCAGGGGAGGGCAGTTAGGGGCAAACAGGCTGGCAGGGAAATGATTAGGGGATGTGATCAGACTGGCAGGCAGAAGCAGTTAGGAGCAATCAGGAAGGCAGGCAGGTGATCAGTTGGGAGCTAGCAGTCCTGGATTGTGAGAGGGATGTCCGACTGTCTGTTTAGGCCTGATACTACCAGGATCTGGCCGAAACAGTAAGTCGGACATCCCTTGAGGAGTCCCAAATTGGAGAGGGTGCAGGCTGGGCTGAGGGACACATATCCCCATGCACAAATTTCGTGCACTGGGCCTCTAGTTAGTTAATAAAAATCACATAGGTTTCAGGTACACAATTCTGTATTGTATTGTGTGTTCACCACCCAAGTCAAGCACCCTTCTTAACTCTCATTTATCCCCTCTTAACCTTCATCTAATTCTCTCCACCCCCTTTTTCTTTGGCAGTCACCATCCTGTGGTCTGTGCCTATGATTTTTTGTTTGTTTGTTTTTCCTCAATCCCTTATTATCATGTTCAGGAGAGATACTTGGTAGAATCTTAGTTTTCTTTCCCTCACCAGATACCAAGTAGCTCAAGGTTCCCTGTTCTGTCGCATTTGGAAATACCTTACCGAAGTCCAGTCCTGAGACCTTTGTAGTATGATTAGGTGGCAGTGCTGTCAAAGGGTTAGTGCCGTTTGGATGACAGAACTTGTCACATCTCTTAATATATTTCCCTTTACTTTATTCTGTAAAAATAAGCACTATGTACATTCCTAGTCCTAAACAAACAAACAAACCAGTTAATTTAATGAAGACCAGTTGGTACAGACGACCTGACAAAGATGCATTGTCTAATTTCAGACACAGTGATGGCTGTCAGATGCCCTCCCTAATAATGCTGTTGATTACGTTACCTCAATTCGAGATAACCGTCTTCTACTCCATAGTCTTTAGAAACTAGGGAAGGAAGGCAATGTTTGTTTAGTACTTTACAGAAAACCTCTCCTGTATCGTCGTCATCTTTTTTAAAGTGCATAATTCAAATTTTCTTTTTGGATCTAAAAAAGAAACCTTCAAAAAATTTTAAAATTTGTTTTGATATACTAAAATTACCTCCCCTCTCTGCCCCCAGTATTTTCTATTTCTAGTAGTTGTTTGTAAGCTCTTTGGGCTTTATCTTTTTATAGTTCCAACTCTTCAATCATAACAGATTATTATATTATATTATCCCAACAACTAATTTTCTTGACCATATAAATGACTTTTTTCATTTGATTTTATGTATCAAAATATACCTGTACTCTGACTTATATAGTATTGATTTGTACTTTTATATTTTATACATTGTTGGATATCACTTGCTTTAGTATCTCTGAGCTATATGGCTGAAAAAAATAAGCTTTACTAAAAATAGTGTTATTAGAGCCTAATTTCCCAAGGAAAATATTACAATTAAATGTTACATTTAAAATATTATAATTAAAGTTTCCATTAGAAATGTCCTCATACATACATAAAAATGGAAAGTTAGACTGGGGATTAATTGAGGAATGCTTACTGAAATAGTCAAAGGTTGGTTACACCCACGATTATGTATGAAGTTAGGACCCTCCCTCTCCAATTGCCTTAACATTATTGTTTGGATCCCATTAGATGAAAAGCATAACAATAGGATTTTTTGAAGGTCATATGACGACAAAGGGTCAGAGTGCAACCTGAGGAATATCACACTCATTTTTCCTAAAGGCTTTGTATTAAATCAAGAGAAAAGACTTGTCCTTACATTGGGTCATATTATAAAGTGAGGGAATCAGAAAAATCACTGACAATAAAAAAGTAATTAACTCTACAATTAGTATATTTATGAAGTATTATTTTTTAAAACCTATGATTGCATAAACACACTCTAGCTGTTTGCCAAAGCCCAAGGAGGTGGAGATCAAACCTATTTCTGAATCCTGCTGCTGATTTGGCTATCTGAGGTAAGTGGCTATTTGATCAAAAAACAGCTAGAGGAAAGAATAGTAAGAATTCTTGGGAAGGAAACTCCTAGCATTAATCAAATAGGTATTATTTAAAAATAGGGTATGATATGTGTTTATTAGGCTGATGTTAGTTGTAGTGCTATACCTTTTGGATGCTACAGCACACTGTTAACTACATTAATTACAATTCTCCATTTCCCACTCTTCGTAGGATTTGTGCCTAAGTTGTTTAAGAGACATAGATTGGCCAATACCTTCTAATACTGTCATACCTAGGGTTGGATGTGAGGCTGATTATACCGTTTTCCCATATAAAAGTCAATTGACCTGAATGACAGAACAACCAGAATGACAGGAACGACCAGTCACTAGGATTTGCATTGTGGCGGCCAACTTCCTGCGGCCCCTCACCATTGGCACCCCCCACCCCAAACAGGGGTGGGGTCGGCTGGCCAACTGCCCATGGCCCCTCCCCCCAGTCAGCCCCGCCTGGGTTGGCCAGACACCACCATGCACGAATTCATGCACTGGGCCTCTATATTATAATAATAAAAGTGTAGTATGCCAATTAGACCAGACATCCTTCTGAACGACCTTCCAGACAAAGCCAGTGTTGTGAGGGAAGCCCAGGTCCCAGGTGCCTGCCAGCAGCTGGAGGGATGTCTGAGTCCCAGGTGTCAGAGAGAAGCCTATGCCGGCACCCTGGGGAAGGAAGGTCTACTCTTGCATGAATTTTGTGCATTGGGCCTCTAGTATATACATAAAAGGCTAAGTGACCAACCATCCATGTCTGGCAGGTACATATGATGCTCACTGGCAATTTAAAAATAAATGTTCACTTGTACGTAGGTGATACATATAAAGCTCTTGCTGGCTCCAGTTGCAAGTGTGTAGATAGTGAATTTGGTTGTTTTTGTTGACATTCTGAAGTTGAAAGAAAGCGGCATCATCAACAGAAAATGTCTGAAGACCAACTATCAGGACAATGTACCTCTGAAGCCAAAAGAAGCCAGCATCATCGACAGATGTATCTGAAGAGCAACTATTGGCACAATAGTTGAATGATGATTTTTATCGATTCAGTGGCTGATGCTGAAAAGGACATTTCTTTTATCGAATTTCTTAATAGTATTACTCCTTCGGGAATGCTGTGTCATAAATTAAAATTGAAAGTAGGGGCAATCATCATGCAACTCAAAAATCTTAATAGTAAATGGGGTCTTTGTAATGGTACTAAATTTATTATCAAAAGATTGCCACCTAGCGTAATCGAAGCTGAGGTATTAACAGGAGCTGTGGAAGGAGAGGTTGTTCTGATCCCAAGAATTGATTTGTTCCCACCTGACACTGGCCTCCCATTTAAATTAATTTGAAGACAGTTTCCTGTGCTGCCAGCATGTGCGATGACTATTAATAAATCACAGGGACAAGCTCTAGACAGAGTAGAAATATTCCTACCTGAACCTGTTTTCAGACATGGTCAGTTATATGTTGCTTTCTCTTGAGTTCGAAGAGCATGTGACGTTAAAGCTTAAGTTGAAAATAATTAATCACAAGGTAAGTGAGTCAAGCTCTCTGAGAGTGTTTTTACTCTTAATGTGGTGTACAGGGAAATATTAGAATAAGTTTAATTAATTTGTCAGTCACTGCTTTTATCATTTTTTTATATCATGCTTTTGTTGTTTTTATATAATGTCTGTTGTTCTTATATCATGTTGTTATTGTTTATTTTTTAATCAACTAGTGGCTGGGTTCACGGATTCATGCACATTGAAAAGAAATTAATTAGAACTATTTTAATATCACTATTTGCACTTTATAATAAAAGTGTCAGAGACGAAAGAAAATTAGTAAAATGTATATGAAAATAATATATAAATTGATTAGTAAATAAAAAATAACAACATGATATAAAAACAACAGACATTATATAAAAACAACATTGATAAAAAACAATGACTGATAAATTGATTAAACTTATTCTAATATCTCCCTGTACACCCCATTAAGAGTAAAAACAGATCCGAAAAGATGGTGGCTGGCAGGACAGAGGTGAGGGAGCGGAAGTGAGTGAGTGAGGATATGAAAGGAGAATGTGTGGATGTGTGTGGTATCTGTGTGAGTGAGTAAGGGACAGTTAAATCTCGCAGGAGCAGCAGGGGTTGGCAGAGCAGGCTCTCTTGGACAAGGAGAGATTACTACCGCTGTGGGCACTCCCTGAATTGCAGTACTTGGGCATGGAGCCCACACCATCTTGAAGGGGACAGCAGCCTTTTCTAGGAACTCATCAGCACCACCACCCAAACAGGACTTTGACACTGCCTAAGACCCAGCAGCCACTCCAGCCAAAATCCTGCTACCCCAGATGCAGACACGTGGACCCTGGGACCTCCACCTCCAAAGGTTCACTGTTCCCGCAGCAGTAAGTGCATCTTCTCCCTCCCCAGCAGCAGAAATCTGGACAGCACATTCATGCGTCTCTAGCCATGTTGGCATCCAGGGCACACCACTCCTTAGGCAGTGCCTGGGAGTCACTGGGAGCCCCCACTGGGTGTGATTCTGTACAGACAAGGGCGCGCTGCCCCGCAGTAGAAATTCTGGATATCCTCTGCCCGAATAACTGCCGTAGACATTCCAACTGTGTAACTTCAGCACCAGGGCCCCTCAAAGTGCATCAGAGCTCTGTGTCAGCAAAGGCACTAGCAAGCGCACTGCCAGCCACAGTCCACATGCATTTCCAAAGGGCAGGCACCCTGAGCCCATCTATCCACAGGGTGCCTATGGGAGCTGCTGAGTCCTTGCTGGATGTGATCTTGGATAAAGCGGGATGCATTCCTCCTGGCAGTAGAAATTCTGAATTCACTCATCCTGGATACCTGTCCACCGATGCCTCAATTATGTGGCTTCAGTGCCAGGGCCGTTCATAGTGCTTCAGTGTCTCTCACTGGCAAACGCACCATGAGTGCCCCTGTGAGCCTCCACTGAGAGCGTGTGCATATCCACCACAGGTGCAGCAGCAAAAGCTGAGCCTGCCCACCCCACAACTACAGAACTCTGGACACCACAGTCATGCCTTTCCAGAGCGTAAGCCTCCTAAGGTGCATTACCCCTACAGATGTTCCCTAGGTGCCCCTGTGAGTCCCGTCTGAGAACGCATGATTTCAATTAATGGTGCAAGACAGCAAAAATTGGGACTCCCCCCCCCCCCCCAGATGCTGACTTCTAGACACTGCAGTTGTACTTTTCCAGCTCACAGGCCTACATCAAGAGAACCCAAGTAGTTCAAATAGGGAGCTACACTAGATTACCAAGCCTAGGAGACCTGAGAGATCACACCAGTAGCACCATCCCTAAAGGAACAGGAGTATCAAACCATTCGGACCTACAATTAAAACTTTAGGGCAAAACATGGGAAGGCCAAAAAGCAACCCCCAAGGGGAAAAAAAAGAGGAATCACCAGAAAGGGAGTTAAATGAAATTGAGGCTAGGAGCATATCAGAGAAAGAATTCAGAGTAATAGTTATAAGGATGTTTAAATGGCTAGATGACAAATACACACAACTCAATGAGAACCATAAGGAGCTAAATGAGAACATCACCAAAATGAAAAGGACCAAGAGGAGATGAAGAATGACATAGTTGCAATAAGGAAAACAATGGAAGGCTTAAGCAGTAGACTAGAAGAGGCTGAGAACCACATCAGCAAATTAGAAGACAAGGTAGGAAAAAAACAACACACACACACAAACACAGCAGCAACTGGAAAGAAGACTTAAAAAGCAAGAGGAGAGCCTAAAGGAGCTTTGGGATAACACAAAACAAAACAACATTCTCATAATAGGGGTACCAGAAGGAGAGGAAGAGAAGCAAGGAATAGAAAACCTGAAATATATTTTTCCATCCCTTCACTCCTGGACAACCTGGAGGAAATGGACATATTCCTAGAAAAATACAACCTTCCAAAACTCAACCAGGAAGAATATAAACATCTCAATAGGCCAATAACTATGGAAGAAATTGAAGCAGTCATCAAAAAGCTTCCAGCAAACAAAAGCCCGGGGCCAGACGTCTTCACAGGGGAGTTTTACCAAACATTCAAAGAAGAACTAAAACCTATCCTCCTCAGACTATTCCAAAAATTCAAGAGGAAGGAACACTTCCAAGCTCCTTCTATGAAGCCAGCATCACCCTAATAACAAAACCAGATAAAGATAACACAATGAAAGAGAATTACAGGCCAATGACCCTCATGAACATAGATTCCAAAATCCTCAACAAAATTCTAGCAAATCAGATCCAGCAGTACATCAGAAAGATCATACATCATGACCAAGTAGGATTTATCCCAGGAATGCAAGGATGGTACAATATCCACAAATCAATAAATGTGATACATCACATAAACAAATTGAGAGATAAAAACCACTTAGTCATATCAATTGATGCAGAAAAAGCATTTGACAAAATCCAACACCTATTTTTTGATAAAAACTCTCAACAAAGTGGGAATAGAAGGATCATACCTCAACATAATAAAAGCCATATATGACAAACCCACAGCCAACATCATACTCAATGGGCAAAAACTAAAACCATTTCCTCTAAGAACAGGAACAAGACAGGGATGCTCACTCTTACCACTCCTGTTTGACATAGTACTGGAAGTATTAGCGATTGTGATTAGACAAGAAGAAGACATAAAAGGCATCCAAATTGGAAAAGAAGAAGTAAAACTCTTCTTATTCACAGATGACATGATATTGTACCTAAAAAACCCTAAAGATTCCATCCAAAAACTATTAGACTTAATAAATGAATTTGACAATGTAGCAGGATACAAAATTAATGCCAAGAAATCTGTGGCATTTCTGTACACCATTAGTGAACTTACAGAAAGAGAGACTAAAAAAGCAATCCCATTTACCATCGCACCAAAAAATTTAAGATACCTAGGAATAAATTTAACTAAAGGGGTAAAAGACCTATATGCGGAAAACTATAGGACACTGAAGAAGGAGATAGAGAAAGACATAAGCAGATGGAAAACCACACCAAGTTTATGTATTGGTAGAATCATCATCATTAAAATGTCCATACTACCCAAAGCAATTTATAGATTCAATGCACTCCCCATTAAAATACCAATGGCATATTTCACAGACCTAGAAAGAACTCTCCAAAAAATTCATCTGGAATAAAAAAGATTCCGAATAGCCACAGCAAACCTGAGAAAGAAGAACAAAGTAGGTGGGATATCAATACCAGATTTCAAGCTGTATTACAAAGCCACTGTTTTCAAAATAGCCTAAGGAAGTGAGCTTTGATCTTAAGCACAGGCTAGCTAGAAAAACTGATTTGCACTTAAAATAGTTACAAATTATTATCTACAAAACCCACCACTACAATTCCCTCCATTTCTATTATTTCTTCTTTGTCTACAAAGAAGACTAAATTCTCACCCTCAGCCATCACATTTATCCTTTTCTATTATATTCTTCTGAATGTCTATCCATTCATCCATCTATCCAGTCCATCCATCCTTTATTCATCCATCATTAAGCATCTACCATGAACCTGGCACTATTGTGCCCTCAATCCTTTTCCTATTCCATTTTCTCTCTCTTCTCCTTTTGCCACCTTTGCTTTGATTTTTTTCTCCTTTATTTGATTCTTGAATCTCCTATTTTTGATTCACATCTTCAATGTCACACTCTTCCTAGCCCTTTCTGTCACTTTCCTCACCTTTGGCTAAACTATCACTTCTCATTCTATTTTCAACAAATGATTTTTTACCCAAATTTTTAAAATCAGGCACAAGAAAATTAATGATCTTTTTGCCAATTAATTGGAGTTTCATCCCTTAATAAAGAAATGCCAGTAATATAAACCTTTTATCTATCTATCTATCTATCTATCTATCTATCTATCTATCTACCTATCTACCTACCTTCTATCTAATCTGTCACCTATCTATATTTGATCAGTTCTTTCCTTTAACTATAAACTCCTCAAGGGAGACATTTCTCTGTTTAACTTACCATAGTATCTGAACTGATGGTAATCACTTCGTAAACTTCTTACATGTTTTTAAAAGAGGCACATTCTTTCTGGGCTTACTATAAGTGCACAAATGAATTCAGAATTGCATAGGAAAGATTAGCCTGTTTTCAGATTCTCCCATAACATCATCTCTGTCCTTTCTGCCATAGCCTGCCCTTCCTGACATTACCTGAATATGACAAGTCTGATTCAGCAATAATATAGTGTATCATCAACTACTTAGGCAAAATCACCAGGAAAGGTTTTACACTTTCTTCTCTATCTCCACATAAGCCAATCAAATCTACCAAATCTCCTTTGGAAAGTCTGAAGAACTAGAATGTACAATCTAGAAAAGTCTACCTCTTAAGAGATGAGTAGAGGGGATTTTCAAGGCATGATGAAGTCACAAGGACCAATTTTAAGCACCCATGAAAAAGAATTAGAAAGCTGGATAAAATATGAAACAGTTTGCATGGGACTGAGAGAAAAGAAATAAAATGAGTTTGATAATTGTTTGAGAAATTGTTTTTGGAAACAATTTCTAAGTTACAGTCTCAGAAAGGGGGAACCCAAACAGATCCCGGCAGCCTTACTGTGTTGATGAGTTGTAGTTGGAGTTTGGGGAGTCTGAGGTGACTAAAAGTAATGGGAATAAAATTAAATAGTGAAAAGTACCAATTACCGTATTTTTCGGACCATAAGATGCACTTTTTCTTCACCAAATAGTGGGAGGAAAAGTGCCTGCGTCTTATGGTCCGAATAGAAGAAGTGCCTTCGTCTTCATGAATTCTGACACTAGCGAAGAAGAGTTCTTGGGGTTTTCAGAAGACTAGAGTACTCAAACCTTTGTCTTTATGTGTTAATGACAGTGATAATGGTTCTCAATGCCACTGTTGACTGCTGTTCAGTTTATATGGTTCAAATATTATTCTGTTATACTTTATTAAATATTTTATTACACTATTTGGTTCAGAATATTTTTTTTCCTATTTTTCTCCTCTAAAAACCAGGTGCGTCTTATGGTGCGAAAAATACGGTTATTTTTTAAAAATGGGAAAAGTACTAAAAAGTAACAAGAAAGAGTAAGACAAATAGAACATTAATAGTAAATGGTGGATTTAACTCAACCATATTGATAATTATTTTATTTTTATTTATTTAAAAAATATTTTTATTGATTTCAGAGAGAAAGGGGGAGAGAGATAGAAACATCAATGATGAGAGAGTCCCATTGATCATCTGCTTCCTACATGCCCCACACTAAGAATTGAACCTGCAACTTGAACATGTGCCCTGATCAGAAATCAAAACTTGACCTCATGGTTTATAAGTTGATGCTCAACCACTGAGCCATTGCCAGCCAGGGATAATTATTTTAAATGCAAATGGCCTAAAGACTCCAATTAAAATTCAAAGATTGTCAGACTAGATAAAAAATTAAGATTCTGGTACATGCTGTGTAGAAGAAAACCACTTTAAGAATGGGAAAAGATGTATTATGACTTATCTGACCATTCCAATATTCCTTAGAAGCCATAAGTGGAAGATTATCAAATGCAAACATGGATAATTTCAGGAGAACTCAATTGGTCAAAGTAGCAACACTCATTCCAATTCTGTTCCTGTCCATTCATTCAATATCCATTCTTTTATTCACATACTTTGAGCACTTTCTATATCACCAAGTGTTGGGAGTGATCAGATGCTGGGTGCTGAGAGTGGGTTCCTGCCCTCGAAGCGTTCCTGCGTTCTTAGGGGCTGATGCATACAAAGGCAAAGCATTAGAGCATGAGGAGAAGACTTAGTACACAGATGATGAAAAGGTCCCAGGACCATGGAAGAAAGACCTGCTAACTTTGCCAGGGTGGAGGAGAGGGTTCAGAGGAAAAGAGTGACATTTCTATGTAGGAAGTTCTCGAGGAAGATGTTGAAGCTCTCAGGCAGTGGGAGGAGCTACGGCAAACCCTGCAACTCACTCACACAGGGGTCTACCCAACACATAGGCTGGTATGCAGCAGTATCTGTGTATTTCTCAAATGTATTTTACACTTCCTAAGAGTAATCACACCCCCTGTTTTTTTTGGTTTCTTCCACTTAATTTTTTAGTATACAATGAATGGGGGCTAGCTCCTCTATGCCTCTCTTCTCATCCATCTAACTCTGCTTTATTTTTCTCCATAGCACTTTTCATCTTCTAAACATACTATGTATTTTACTTATTGATTATGTTTACTATCTGTTTCCTCCTCCCAGAAGTAAACTCAAGAAGGATAGGAGTGGTCTAATTTGTTCTCTGTGACTTCCACACACACCCCCTCTCTCCCAGCTCATGGAAAAGTGCCTAGTACATGCACAATAGGTTCCTGATAAATAATTGGAATGACCTGAACAAGTTAGCCAATTTCTGTATCCGGGACATAATTAGTATCTGCTCATATTTGAAGGAAAGTGTAGAGGGAAATACAGGCCTCCAGGAACCATTTATAGTAGCATCCTTTCTCTCCCGGCCTTCAACGGTATTTATTGATCACCTGCTCTGTGTTATCCTTGCTCTGAGCACCTGGATTTCAGAGAAGGACAGAACAGATCCCATTTCTGTCTTCAGGGAGCTCCCCAGCCAGAGTGGATGCAGATGTTAATGAACTCCTTAACTGTAATTGGGATAACTGCTAAGAAAAAAAGTTAGAGGGTGCCAGGAAAACATACAACAGCAGCACTTGGCCTGGGAGGTTAGAAAAAGTTATTTTAAAGCTGAGTGGAAGTTAACTCAAAGACAGAGAGGAGTGGGATGGAGAGCATTCAAGCAGAAGAAAAAGAATTACAAAGGTCACAGCGTGGGAGAGAGAATGCCTGAGTGTTCCAGGAGTGGCTGGAGCCAGGCTGAGGGAAGAGGCACTTAGCATAACAGAAGAGGTAGGCGGAGAGCAGGTAGGCAGAGCAGTTCATGGAGCTCCAGGTGGGCCCACACGTTAAAGGGCTAGTTCTTTAGCCCCCTCACCCCCAGCAGAGGGGAGCCATGAGAGGGTAAAAGGTGAGGGGTGTTGAAAAGATCTCTTAGGCTAAAGTGTGAACAGTGAACTAGGGAGTGTGGTGGAGAGGTATGGGAGAGAAGTTAGGAGAGTGCTGGAGTGGTCAAAGCAAGATGTGATGGTTGGAGTGGAGAGTAAGAGACGTGGTAAGTTAGAGAAATGTTTAGGAGATAAAATGGAAGTGAATGGCTTTTCTGTGCTTTCATATAAATAGATTATAACTTGTTTGTATAAAGTTTTTGAATGTTTTTATGAACCAAGATACAAATAAAGAAGTGTCTTGAGCTATTTGTCAGCACTCTGTGATACGTACACAAATATTAGTAAGAAGTGAGCCCAAGCTATAATGATCTAGTAACCTTTATGTGGCTGGGGGACCTTCTGGGGAGGGAAATGAAGGAGTGCTATTGGAAAGGCCCTGTATAGGTGAGGGTAAGATTATAAAAGTTGTGAGTGTGTGTGTGTGTGTGTGTGCGCGCGCGCGCGACAGAACTCTTCCTCATTCTTTTTACTCCTTATTTCTAGCCTTATTTCTTTTCTTTTTTTTAAATATATTTTATTGATTTTTTTTTTAACAGAGAAGAAGGGAGAGAGATATAGAGCTAGAAACGTCGTTGATGAGAGAGAAACATCGACCAGCCGCCTCCTGCACACCCCCTACCGGGGATGTGCCGGCAACCAATGTACATTCCCTTGACCGGAATTGAACCTGGGACCTTTCAGTCCGCAGGCCAACACTCCACCACTGAGCCAAACCGGTTTTGGCTCGCCTTATTTATTTTATTTTATTTTATTTTATTTTATTTTATTTTTATAAATATATTTTATTGCTATTTCACAGAGAGGAAGGGAGAGAGCTAGAGAGCTAGAAACGTTGATGAGAGAGAAACATCGACCAGCCACCTCTTGCACACCCCCTACTGGGGATATGCCCACAACCAAGTACATGCCCTTGACCGGAATCGAACCCGGGACCTTTCAGTCCGCAGACCAACGCTCTACCACTGAGCCAAACCGGTTTCGGCTCGCCTTATTTCTTATTTAACACTAGAGGCCTGGTGCATGAAATTTGTGCCCAGGTGGGTCCCTAAGCCTGGCCTGCGATCAGGGCCATCCTCCCCAGCTGTCCACAGCCAACCCCTCCCCCCCCCGCTATCACCCACCCTCTGTTCTCTGTTCATTGTCCAATGATCAGTGCCTTATGGCCAGGGGAAGGGACTGAGACATGGTCAGTGCGCCTCATAATGACTGGTCCAGAGGTCGTTCTGATCATTTTGCTGTTAGGGTCAATTTGCATATTACCCTTTTATTATATTTAACATATGCTTCTCTCAGCTACAGAGTTTAAGATCAGAGCAAGGGGATAAATAGAAACATCAATGATGAGGAAGAATCATCAATCAGCTGCCTCCTGAACATCCCACACTGGGGATGGGGCCCACAACCTAGGCATGTGCCCTGACTGGGAATTGAACCATGACCTCCTGGTTCATAGGTCAATGCTCAACCTCTGAGCCATACTGACTGGGCAGGATCAGTGGTTCTCAATCTCCCTTGGGTCTTATCCTGAAAATACATGTAAAATGCACACAGCAAATTTCATGCCACATATTAAGGGCTCTGGGACCCCAGATTAAGAATCTCTGATCTGTAGAGTTTGTAAAAAGACAATTCATAGAAAAAAAACACACAAATTATTTAGCCAATAAATGAAAGATGGTCAAGCTCACTACATGAAGCAACTATGAGATATGGTCTTTCATCTATCAGATTAGTGAAAGTGCAAAAGCTTGATAACACCCAAAACTTGGCATTGTTGGGGGGGAAATGAGCAATGTTGTAGACCAGATGAGCATAAAATGGAAAACTTTTTAGAGAGAAACTAAGAAATAGCTTACAAACATTGAATGCCTAGATTTTTTAACCTAGTAATTCCAACCTAAGAAACTATCCTTTAGGAAAATAAACAGGTGTGCAAATAGTCAAGGATGTTCACTACAGCAATGACTAAAAAATTGGGAATTGCCTGCCTAAATGACTACCAAAAGGGAAATGGTTAAATACATTTGAAACATACCCATATCACACAGTGGAATACTACGCAGCCCATAAAAATGAGATTAACAATCAATTAAGTGAAAAGGGTAAGTTGCAGATGGACATTTGTAGCACAATATACTTTCTATTAGAGATTTCACAAAAATATCTGTTATATATAAATGTTTTTAGAAAACATACATGGAGTTACATGAAACTCACAATAGTGGTAAACCCTGAGGAATAGGATTTAAATTTTTTTTTTAATTTAATTTTTCCATGTTGAGTTGAAAGCTTACAAAAAGTCCACTGGCTCCTCCCCTTCTTCTCCCCGGTGCAAACTCCTGAATGTCTACACGTGCTTCTGTGTCCCTGGTGTTCCCCAACGAGGCACAAAAGGGTGGGTACTGTCAAAGGATTCCTTGTTGGTAGCAGCAGGACTGTAAATGCTGGGTGTTTTGTGCAAGTTGGTGGCTGAAAGCAGAACTGTTGTTCACTCAGACACTGGGATCTTCCTCTTGTTCAATGAACAAAACAAGTTGTTACTGTTCACCACCAACTCTGGAGACAGCTACAGAAATATTAAGGGAAGCCAGCCATGGAGATGGCCTAGTGGTCCCCCCCCACCTCCCCCCCCCCCACCCCTCTTCCCTCTCCCTGCCTCCTGGCTCTGATCTGGATAGGCAGACAACTCTTGGCCCAGGGACAGGCCAGAACTACCCTGGCTTTAGTGGTCTGGGGACTCCATGGGCTGGTGCGAGAGTGATAACCGGGCTCTGCTGTAGTGTGGCCAGCTCCAGCACAAGTGAACTGAGGGACATGGGGCAGTACCCCATGAAGGCAGTTTGGCTTGTCCCCCTGATTAGATGGGGAACCCAGGGGGATGGTTATATGCCACATTAAGAGCAGAGAAGCCCACCGATCAGCAGGGAAACACAGCCTTGGGCTAAACAGAGGCTGCCACCCGCCCACCCACGCAATGCAAACCCCGCAGCTGTTCTATTACAGCTGGTCCAGACGCGGCCCCCAGACGGCTAACCCAGTGACGCCTGCATATTTCTTTTTGATCCAACTTTCAATTTGTTCTTCAGGCTTGTGGAGCTCAGACCTGCCTCCCACCCGTCTCCCACTCCTTCCGGTCCAGTGCTACTTCCTTCTCCAAGTCCTGGCCACAAAGCCCTCTGTGAAGATGATAGGGCATTTCTCTTGCGTCGGCCCATGGCTCTTTTCTGGGGAACACAGACCTAAGGCTTCATGTACCCCTCTGTTCTCAGAAAAGTCAGGAGGGAGAGCAGAAAAGGGGAGATAACCTCGGCTTCCTTTCTAACACTTTCTCCTGTGACAGCTAGCAATGGAGGCTCCCTTCTGGTCTTTCTCCAAGGAAATCTGGGCACTAAGGAAGCACAGACGACTGACTGGGTGACAGGGCAGAGGAGGTGGCCTCCCCTGAGACCAGTTTTGAGGTCCTGAGATATATTCCAGTTTCGAGCCCCACAGTTTCTGTGGTCAAAATCATGGCTTCCCCGGGGGCAAAGCTGAGGAGTAGGGTTTAATTGAGGAGGTGGAGTGGGTGAAGCTCAAAGCTTTTCTCTTTTATCTTATGCACTTCTATACTGTTTGAATTTGTTTTAACAAGCCTGCATTGCATTATTTTTATTCTTAAAAAATAAATAAAGGTAACAGGAATCTCTCACCTTGAGGTTCTCTCAAGGGTACAGTTCCACTTTAAAATATTTCAGTGACATCCCAATGAGTTGGGGATCAAGTTCACAGTCTTTATCTTGGGAGGGTAGATTCTCTTTGCCTGTCTCTACAGTGTCTTCAACTCATAGACCTTGTCCATACTGTAGCTCACTAGGATGTGGAGTTCCTAGGATTCGCCATGATTTCTGATACCCATTAGCTTTACACAGGTCGCTTATTTGCCTGTAGACACATCCTCAGCTATCTAGCACTGGTCCTGTCCTTTAAGACTCAGTGTAGAATAATCTTGGTTGTAGGTTCTTGCTATTCATCATTTTGAATATTTCTTGCCACTCCCATCTGGCCTGCATAGTTTCTGTTGAGACATCAGCTGACAGTCGTATGGGTGCTCCCTTGTAGGTAACTAACTGTTTTCCTCTTGCTGCTTGTAAGATTCTCTCTTTGTCTTTTGCCCTTGGCATTTTAATTATGATGTGTCTTGGTATGGTCCTCTTTGGATTCCTCTTGTTTGGGTTTCTCTGCACTTCCTGGACATGGAGCAGACTGACAATTCTTGGGGAAGGGGGTATGAGGGATGTGAGAAGAGATTGGACAAAGATCTTATAGGTATGCATGTAGTACCTGTGGATGCAGACAGTGGGGTGGGCGAGGGCCTGGGGTGGGGTAGGAACCTGGTGGAGGGGAGCTATGGGGGAATAAAAGAGGGACATCTGTAATAATCTGAGCAATAAATATTTTAAAAAAGAGACTCAATGTATACATCACTTTCTTCAGACAACCTGACCCAGGAGCCATCCCCAGGGCAGTCTGGGAGGGTGCTGCTCCCAAGGCTCATGTCCCCAGGCATACCTCTTGTGTTATAGAACTTGCTGTACCCTACTGCCACCTCATTTTAGTGTCTAGGTAAGAACTCCCTCAGGGCAGAGGCTGTGCTTTGGATCCCCGTGTCCCCATTATTGAGCCTAGGGCAGGCCAGAGGAGGCCCTCACCAGTGGCTTTTGGATAGTAAAATGCCCACACCCTCTTTCTGGGATCCACTTATTAGCAGCCTCAAATAAGGATGATAGAAGGATTTAAAAATATTTTTTTAATTGATTTCAGAGAGGAAAGGAAGGAAGAGAGAGATAAAAACATCAATGATGAGAGAGAATCATTGATCAGCTGCCTCCTGCATGCCCCACACTGGGGATCCAGCCCACAACCCTGGCATATGTTCTGACCAGAAATGGAGCCTAGACCTCCTGGTTCATAAGTCAATCATTTGGGCAAAAAATGAAAAAGGATCCCAAGTCAAATTTATAGAAAATAGTCTTTTATTAACTTTTGGTCGACAATATGTTTGTATATTTTCAGAAAACAACTCTGAGACCATGTGGATTCTGGCAACAGAGAGGAATTGACAGGACTACTCCAACCATGAAGACAAAGAAAAGCAGTCCAGAGATGGAAGTTGTTGATGACACCTTACCATAATAGCAGTCAGCAGCTGTGTATCACTGCAGGTTGCCCTGGACCTAACCAGAGAGGGTTGGACCTGCATTACTGCCATTTGCCCACTATCCAGAACTGAAATATCATTGCTGACATGTACACATAAGAAACTGTTTGACATTGAAATTGGGTCTCAAAAGAACTGGTGGCCCAGAAAGAAGCTCACTACAGACTGATCCATATGCCTTTCAGCATAACGATTATTGCTTGTCTCATTTTTGATTCTTATAAGTATATTTGCAGTAGGACATGATTTCACTCATCTAGGGGAAATGGTGAACAACATAGACTGATGAACAAGAACAGACCCAGAGATAAGGAGCCATGGGTCAGACTGTTGGACCTCAAAGGGAGGATGGGGATAAAAGGGAGAGATCAACTGAAGGACTTATGTGCACACATATGAGCCTAACCAGTGGTCAAGGACAATAGGGGGTGGGGGCATGAGTGGGGGTAGGGGTGGGGGATTGGAATGGGGGGTTGAGGACAAATATGTGATACCTTAATCAATAAAGAAAGGAATATATATATATATATATATATATATATATATATATAGAGAGAGAGAGAGAGAGAGAGAGAGAGAGAGAGAGAGAGATGGCCTGGTCAACAGCTGCTGAGGCTGCTTCAAGGGCCAGAGAGGGAGGCTGCTGCAGGGTCTGGGGAGCCAGGCAGGGCTGGACCGGTGACTCCAGGGTGTGCAGTGCAGCCAGACTGCCCCCAGGCGGGTCCAGCCACGCAGCTTGACAGCAGACAGCGGGCCTGCTTGGTGACCCACGAGCAGGAACGTGGGCCCACAGGCAGCACCCAACAAGGCCTATTTAGCCCTCTCCGTGGTGTGGAGCATGTAGGCCCCGCAGAGCGCAGAGAGCCATGGGGAGCAGGCCTAAGCCGTCAGTAGGACATCTCCTGAGGGCTCCTGGATTGGAGAGGGTGCAGGTTAAGCTGAGGATCCACCTCCCCACCCCTCGAATGAATTTAATGCACTGGGCCTCTAGTATTACATAGATTAAAATTTAGAAGCACAAAAATCATAGCACTTTAGAACTGGAAAGGACTTAGGAGTTATCAAGAGGAATTGTTTTCAATCAAGAGTCTATAAATTAGTGTGGATTTTCATAGCCCAATGCAAAAAAAAAAAAAAAAAAGAAAGAAAAAAGGAAAATATGAGCAATGAAGCAGATTAAAAAGAACTCTGATAAAATGCATTTGATTTATTGGTGCTTTATCATTCACAGATCATGTCTCCCTCCCATTTAAGCTTATTTGTGAATGACGACTAGTTGGTTTTTAAAAATGTATTAATTGGTCTATTAAATTAAAAAAAAAATCTTGAAACCCCAGCTCTTGTCTTTTTCTTGAGAACTAAGGGCCAGAACTATAGCTTTGCCCAGGGCCAAAAAGAGAAAACATTAATGTAATTGTGTACACATAAAAATATGATAAATGTTTGGTGTGATTGGTGTTCTCAGCATTTTATTTTTATTTATTAAATATATATTTTTACTGATTTCAGAGAAGAAGGGAGAGGGAGAGATAGAAACATCACTGATGAGAGAGAATCATTGATTGGCTGCATTCTGCATGCTCCAGGATCAAGCACACAACCAGGTCATGTGCCCCAACCAGGAATCCAACTGTGAACTCCTGGTTCATAGGTTGATGCTCAACCACTGAGCCGCACCGGCTGGACTCAGCATTTTAAATTCAGAAACAAAACAATCAGTTACCATATTTGTTGTATTATAATCAGAAACAGACTTGCTCTCTTAGATGTGTCTATATCTATATTGTATTACTGTCAGTATTCAGTGAGGTTTTAAGACATGTTAGAATCTAAAAATGATATGTATGTAATATTATTATTGACTTTCATATGGAAATAAAGACTGTTTTCTTTCCATTTTTGTATGCTTCCTGAGTTCAAAGGTATAAGCACTTAAAAAAATAAAGTGACTTTGAAAATGGTACTCTCTTTAATTCTAATTTTAACCATCCGAGTACCACCCAACTAAGAAATTCCACTTCTGAGAGGTTTTTATAAGAAAACAATTAGAGGTGTGTGCAGTGATGTATGTAAAAAGGTGTTCATTAAAATGTGTGTGTTTATGCTGGCAAGGATGGGGAGGAAAAGGAACCCTCGTGCACTGCTGGTGGGAATGCAGACTGGTGCAGCCACTGTGGAAGAGAGTATGGGGTTTCCTCAAAAAACTAAAAACGGAACTCCCATTTGACCCAGTGATTCCACTTTTAGGACTATATCCCAAGAAGCCAGAAACACCAATCAGAAAGGATATTTGCACTCCTATGTTCATAGGTACACAATTTACAATAGCTAAGATTTGGAAACAGCCTAACTGCCCATCAGCAGATGATTGGATTAGAAAACTATGGTACATCTACACAATGGAATACTACACCGCTCTAAAAAAGAATGAACTTTTACCATTTGCAACAACGTGGATGAAACTGGAGAGCATTATGCTAAGAGAAATAAGCCAGTCAAAGAAAGATAAAGATCACATGATCTCCTAATATGTGGGATATAATGATCATTATAATTTGATGAACAAAAATATATCCAGAGACAAATGGCAGGGGAGCTGAGGGGCAGGAAGTAGAGAGCAGCCAAAGGACTTGTATGCATGCATATTAGCATAACCAATAGACTCAGGCACTGGGGTGGTGGGTGCTGGCCTGGGGTGGGAATGGTTGCGGGGGTCGGGGAGGGGTCAATTGGGGAAAAGGGAGACATATGTAAAACTTAAGACAATAAAAAATGGTTGTGTTCATAAAAATTAGAAAAAACATAAAGCCCAACACTAGAGAATTGATGAAGTACATTTTGAAATAGTCATTGCATGGAGGGCACTTTGGCTATTTAAAACAGCTACATTTTTATCTTCTTTTATACACCTCTCTGTAATTTTTAATTTTTACTTACCACAAACATATTATCCTTATGCAACTAAAAAGTTTTAAAATCTGCCTAGCTCAATGCTTTGCCCAAAATAATGTTCCTTGTTTTTTAATGCTTTTTTTCCAATTTGACATTATTGATTAATGTAATTTGGCAGCCAATCAAAGATCAGCATATGCACACTCTCACATTTTAATTTTTCATGTTTAGGCTTTGCATCTTCTGTTGTTATGTAGTTAAGATTACCTTTGATACCTGACACTGAGCTGCTACAGGTAAACTCACAATCCAATGGAAACTGTCATTTTCGTTTTGGACACTGCCCTCTCTGGCATATCTGAGGTCTGTCCATGCTAATTCAGTATATAGAGGGATAAGCACAATCATAAACTTGAAGATCTAAAAAGACATTTGAAGACATAACCGATCTAGGTATTCATTTTTCCTCTAGACCTGACTTTATCTAAGCTCAGTATAAACCAATAATTTAAAATCCAGATACGTGGATTTAGCTTCTCTTGAAATTGTGCACAGCTGGTCACACCAGGCTGGCCAGGCCCCCCCACAGGGACATCTGGCCAATGCAGCTGCAGCAATTTCAGGCAGGCCCTGCACAGCCCGTCACAAGGACAGCACCCGTCACTTCCTGTTGTCACTTAAACGCCAAGCCAAGGCAGATAGCAGCTGCCACTTACGATCACATCTATTAAGTGTGCATTTATATAGCATTCTCTGCACCCCAGGAACTACCTAAGCTCATTGCTTATTCTATCTATCAATCTATCGATATCTATCTATCTATCTATCTATCTATCATCTATCGCTATCTCTATCTATCCATCCATCCATCCATCTATCTTATTTATGGGTGAGGAAACTGAAGCACAATTAGTGTGTAGTGGATCCAGAATTCAAACTCTGGACATCTGACTTCCCAATTTTTGTTCCTAATCACTCAGCTGTATCACATCTTGGAGGGGGGGGGGGATATAAAAAATCATCCCCAACTACAATGCAAAGTTGTGCCACGGCCTCCTGTCCAAGGCGCTGTGCTCTGTCTAGTTAGAGAAGACTTCACAAAAGAAGCGCCTTTGTAGAGTTTTAAAGATGAAAAGAGTTATTGGTCCAGGCATGCCCAACGCCCTGTGCAAAGGCCTTCTGGAGCTCTGCGAGCCGTGCAAATGGACGATGGGCGAGGCTGCCTTAGCCGGCAGGAGACACGCAGGAGGCGAGGTGTGGCAGCCGCGACCCACGCCTTGGAGCTTACATCTGATACCCGAGGAAGGCAGGCCGCGCTGGGCGGGTTGGGCAGGGAGGCGATAAGGTCCAAAGTCCTGGTTGACCAACCGTGATGTGGGATGAATCGGCATTCTTACTGGAGTCCTGCTGAACTCCATTCATTGCTTTCACAATGTAAGAAAGTCGGTGTTGTAACACAGGTGTCTCTACAATACTGGCCTGACTGTTTACTTCTGCTTCAGTCCCCGAGCATATGAGCAAATACTCCAGGCACTAGAACGAGCAGAAACTTGAGACAGAGCTTATCTTGTAATGCTGGGTTTTGCATCATATCCAGGGTGTGGTGTTACTTTAGAAGGCAAGTTAAATAATTACGTGTTTACAAATTGAGCAAACAGCGAATATGCCCTGAAAAGGTTCAGGATTTACACTTGGAGAGACCCACTGAACTAACTTAGTCAGCTGGACAGCAGGCTCAGTACCCGGATGTATAAAGTAGTCACAAGTGGTCACAATACATTCAAATATATATATATATATATATATATATATATATATATATATGTGTGTGTGTGTGTGTGTGTGTGTGTTCATATACACATATGTACCATATATGTATGCAAATATTCAATAAATATGTGCATTTGTATGTACTTACATTGAGCATTTATGTAGCACCTTGTATTTAAGCATACGTATTTTAAAAAATAGCCCCAGTAGGTTTTAACATGTTAAGTGAATCACTTAACAAAACTAATTTAGGCAAGCTTAGGCCATTGATCCAACCAGCGTGCTTTTTTTTTTTTTTTACATGTGATCTATTAAATATGGGACTTGATGTGTTGTTGTTGCTTTTGTTAAACTTCACCCGATGGTATTTTTCCATTAATTTATACAGAGAGTGGGAGGGAGAGACAGAGAGGGAGGAACGTGGATGTGAGAGAGACACATTGATTGGGATCGAGCCTGGGACCTTCCAGTCCTCAGACCAATGCTCTGTACACTAAGCCAAACTGGCTAACGTGAGTGCTTTGTGTTTTTGATGTTCCTTATAATATAATAAAGTGACAGAAATTAATGTTAAAAGCATTAGGCCCACCTTAACATATAATAAAGTGGCAGAAATTAATGTTAAAAGCATTAGGGCCCTCTTGAGAAAATAAAATGCCAATTAAACTGTTACATCCTTTACTTTCTTGCTCTATTATTATTCCTCTCTCCAGGAGAGAGACTGGAGTTGTGTTTACTTCTCGGTTCTTAACAGGGCTTGTCAACTTCTGTCAGACAGTAAGAGTTTATAAGCATCCGTAATAGTCACCCGCAGCCCACACCCCACCTCGCCTCTGTTTCCCTGCTTTATTGCCCTTAGATAATTTCTTTCTTTTCTATTTTTGCATTTTCGAGGACAATGCAAAGCACAGTAGTTATCTGATTTAAGGCCTTTTAAACACATCTGTCATTCTAGCTTGATAACCAACCTAAAGGCAAGCTTTCAAGCACCGACTTGTCGTTTCACTCCTCATTCTGGCTCACACTGTCTTAAAGTGAACAGCTCTGGAATGATGTGTGTGTGTGTGTGTGTGTGTGTGTGTGTGTGTGTGTGTGTGTGTTTGGCTGTGTGTCACTGCTCACTGTAGAAGTGGCTGTGGGATGCAGGTGCTGGTTTCCTGGGCCTCCTTGGCTGGGATTTTACACGCCTCGTCGTTTTCATTGCTGCACTTCCTGGGCAGACGGGGCAACTCCATGGCTTCCTGCGGGGGGAGTGGCAAGAGATATACAAGGGATTGTTGTGTCCCTTTGACGTAGATGTCATCTGAGTTTGGCCTTCCTTTGCTCTGGTCATTCAGGTGCCCTGGACTTAAGTTTCTGCTAAGACTTCCGGTGCTCTTAGGGCTATGCTAAGGGAAGCATGAAATTACTTCCCGAAGGTATGGTCCCTGCCCTCTCAGAACCAGAAAAGGGAAGGCCAGGGTTGGACCAAGAACCCATCCCAGTGGAATGTCAGTTTCCTTACTTGTGAAATATGAGGGTCAGACACCTTTGCCTCTACCTTCCTTTTCTTTCTTCCTTCCTTTCTTCCTTTCTTTCTTTCTTTCTTTCTTTCTTTCTTTCTTTCTTTCTTTCTTTCTTTCTTTCTTTCTTTCTTTCTTCCTTTCCTTCCTTCCTTCCTTCCTTCCTTCCTTCCTTCCTTCCTTCCTTCCTTCCTTCCTTCCTTCCTTCCTTCCTTCCTTTCTTTCTTTCTTTCTTTCTTTCTTTCTTTCTTTCTTTCTTTCTTTCCAGAGAGAAAGAGAGAGGGATAGAGAGTTAGAAACATTGACGAGAGAGAATCATCGATCAGCTGCCTCTTGCACACCCCCTACTGGGGATGTGTCCACAACCAAGGTACATGCCCTTGACTGGAAATGAACCCGGGACCTTTCAGTCCTCAGGCCAACGCTCTATCCATTGAGCCAAGCTGGTTTCGGCTCTACCTTCCTTTTCTATTGACTAGTCTGTGAACCAAAGAAGACCAAGAACACATATAAATCGCAAATTCAGTAATTTTAAGAATTTGGAAAAATGGGATTCTGGTACCAGCCAAGGGACTGAGATAGAGTTGGAATTAAGGTTGAACCCAGCTCTGCCAATGCCTTGCTCTATTACCTTTAGCACATTCGTTCTCTCTGAGCCTTGGTTGTCTTATCTTTAAAATGGAAACACTACTATCTCAGCAGCAGGGTGGTTGTAAGGGTTTAATAAGTAAACAGAGTATATTTTATGTGCGACACAGCAACCACTCTGTAAATATGAAAGTCAGTATGGTGACAGTCATCTTAGGAGTACGGTTAGTCCTCCCTTAGCATCGCTGTGGGTAGGTTCTGCAACTTCAAGCGAAACGATGTGTGACAAAACCAATGTTGTCTTTGGCGAATTGATACAAGCAAGAGCTAAGTTCCTACGGCATCTCATCCATGTTGTAACGAAGAGATTTCCATGAAATGATGTCAGTGTAGGACCTGCTGTGTATGGGTTTTTGGAAGAGCTAAGGGTTTGGAATAGATTACATCTAAGAAAGATAACGTATGAAAAAAGCCTTTGAAGCTGAAGGGCTAGGAATGACTTTGAGCATGTAGTGCCTACTGAAAGAAACGATGTAACACATATAATAAGAAATCAAGGGGAAGAGCTCTGATGGACAACTTTATTTATTCACTTATTTCTAGCACTAGCTACAGGTATAGATATTTTTGATGGGAAAATCTCCACCTCATCAGTATGGTCTTGTGCCTTCTCCGGTATTTTATCTTCTGGACACAGAGTCATTCTTAGTATTCAAAGACGAAGGCATATTGATGCCATTTTGCTATTTTTGCTATCCATAATAGATTGAGGTGTATCTGAAAAGACCCACTCAGCATTAGCAGTTTTCCTCCCAGTACTTCAATATGGAGATTGCCTTTATTCTGCAGCTACTGTCAATGCTTATGGTGCCTGCCACTTTGGCTGTTTCTGCAAACATCTGGATTCTTGGCAATCCCACCTCAGCTTAGATCCTCTTACTCTGGGCTCTGCTAGATCTCAAGAGATTTTAAAGTCCTTGGAATTCTTTGCAGAACTGTATGCATATGAGCATATGTGTATTTTGAGGGGACACAGAGCAAAGTGATCAGATTCAAGAAAAAGGCAAAAACTGCTGCTGAAGGTGTCTTGGACTTGGAAAGAATTAAAATGACTTCATGAGATGAAAAAAAAATGGCACAACACAAACTGGGAGGTCCCCGCCCCCCCCCCCCCCCCCCCCCGCGTACCTATTTACCTATTTGCTCCTGCAGCTTTCATACTTACACACACACACACACACACACACACACACACACACACACACACACACCACCTTCCTCTAACAAGCAATGCAATGTTTAGGCCTCATGGTTTCAGACTAGTTCTCTGGTTAGTGAATGTGGAGACTGAACTTTTCCCATTATCCCTAGAAAGGGCATTGCTTTTTTTAAAAGGAAGGCTAAGGTGTCCATAATAAGGTTTCCGGGGAAAGAAATAAAACTGATTTTGATACCAGCAACTTCAAAGTGTAAAGTAAAAGTGGCAGGTTGAGATTTTCAAAAGAAAAGAAGGAAAAGTGCTTATTTTCCAGATTTCATCTGCAAAAAGAATCAGTCCTTTGTACTCGGCTTTGCCTCCAGGCCAGAGGGCCGACAGGGCCACACCCAAGGCAGGATTAGCTTCATTCATTCTCTTCCTCCTCCTCCTCTCCCCCTCTCCTCCCCTCTCTTTCTCCTCCCCCCTTCTTACCCTTCCCCTCCTCCTTCCCTTCTCTCCCTCCTTCTTTCCTCCTCCTCTTCACTTCCCTCTCCCCTTCTCCTCCTCCCTCTCTTCCTCCTCCTCCTCTCCTCCACCTCTTCTCCTCTTCTCCCTTCTCCTCCTCCTCTTTCTTCTCCTCCTCCTCTCCTCTCCTTTCTTCTCCTCTCCCTTCTCTTTTTCTTCTCCCTTCTCCTCCCCCTCCTCTTCTTCCTTCTTCTCCCCCCTTTCTTCTCCTCCCCCCTTTCTCCTCCTCCCCTCCTTTCTCTTCTTCATCTCCTCTCCTCCTCCCCTTCCTCTCTTTCCCTCCTCCTCCCCTTCTTCTTCTTCTTCTTCTTCTTCTTCTTCTTCCTCCTCCTCCTCCTCCTCCTCCTCCTCCTCCTCCTCTTCTTTTTTCCCCCCTCTCTCTCTCCTTTAAAAGGTATAACCTTTGTTGTATCTGCAGTGTTAGGATTTACAACATCTGTAGGAGATGTTGGCCACCATAAATCTAGGATGGGAAAGGAAGTGAATTTTACTTGAACTTGATTTAAAAATAGAAAACTTCTCTTTTAAGAAAGGTAAGGAAATAAACACATAGAATTTGTTGAGCCCCTGTGAGTTCAAAGCTGGCATTAAGCTTCGTAAGGGAGTGAAAAACCCAAAGTTCATTCACTTACCAAATTATTATCTCATGCATATTAGATGCTGGACATAGAGGTTGCTCTCTAGACATTTACCTCCTAGTCTGGGAGACAGACCTCCTATATATGAAACAACTAAGGGAAATAAAGTGAAGTTAGACATCTGAGAAAGGAAAGCTCAAGTAGGCTAGGAGAAAGCATCACAACATCAACATGTAAATACTGAATGTCCTTCAATAGGGGAATGGTTAAATGAAAGTGGTGGTTTCAAATGGTGGAGTACTATTCAACAGCCGAAAGTAACGAAATGTCTCTATGTAGCCACATGGACGAGTCTCAAACTATTGTTAAATTAAAGCATTTTTAGGATATTATAGCCTTGTATAAAAAATGTAAAACACACACATAAAATAGCTTCATTTATTCTGTTCAAGGTTGTATTGAGTGTGTGTGTGTGTGTGTGTGTGTGTGAGTGTGTGTGTATGTGTGTGTGTGTGTATGCGCTCAAGTGTGTTTCTTTTTAAGGAACTGGAAGGAGACATGTTGAATTCATAATCAGAGCTACCTTTGGGGAGGGAAGGGAGATCAGGATAAGGGTGCCAGTCAAAGATATCGTCCGTCTCATCTGTTTTGTGCTGGTTTTGCTTCTGATGTTTTGCTCTGATAACTGGGAGTCTAGCGGCCCAGCTTTCTCTGCAGAAAACAGCCTTCTCCTAATAGACCACATGACTTCCTGGCCTCGCAGAGGTCCCGAGAGCTGGGTCCCTTCCATTGTTTCTGAAGGCTCCCAGCGCAGCGTGAATGAAGAAATGCCAAAGGAATGTTACGACCCGCACAGCGCACTTTCAATGTTTATATTTAGCCATTAACGCTGTGCGATGAGCCCTTTCTCTGTAATCCTGCTGTCTCCGTGATACCATCAGCAGTCTGTTCTAAGTCTTGGGCTAGTTGGTCTTCCTGCTGCGTTGCTCTCAGAGGCACAGGGAACCAGGAAAAGCCCTGCCTGCTTGGAACAGGCTGAGGGACGGTGACAGAAGGGCCCTGAGAAGGGCAATCCTAGTGCCTTCGCCCTTCCCCAGGGTTCAGCTCTCTCCCCACCGTGGCATCTGGGCCCGCAGTGTCTCTTTAGCAAAGCGGGTTTGGTTTCAGCACTCTGCAGTAGTCCGACAACGTCCAATAGATAATTTTTTTTACCTTTCCAACTGTCCTCTCCTTCTTCCCCTCAGGGCATTTAAGGTCAAACAGACTCTCAGTACACGCCCTGGGCCAGCCCAGCCCAGCCCGGCCCAGCCCAGCCCAGCCCTGCCTCCCCCATGCCCAGGGAGAGAATCCGGGCCAAATGCATCAGGGCAGTTTCAAGGGCCTGTAACAGGTCCAACCATTTTCTTTTTCAAAGGGGAAATGCTCATCCTAAGAAAAAGTTGCGCAAAAAATATTACAAAGTGCACCTAGTCCACATTATGGAAGGGACATGGATTTTAAAGTCTGTACTTTCACACCTGGTGAAATTCTTGCCTACGTATCTGGAGAAGTTAATAGCCGATGAGCAACCCACTTTGGAAATGTCTTGAAAGAGGTTTGTCCCTCCACTCTCCCTCTTTTTGATATACTACTAAGCGTCTATGTATCACCTTAAAGTCATTACAACTGCACGGCAAGTCATTCGAAAGAATACACTCATTTAAACAAACACACTCCAAAGTGAACCGAATGCTAATGCACGTTTTATTGGATGAAGAGACAAACAATATAATTATACTTGCATTTCAGGGAATCAAAGGTAGTAAAACGAGCCCAGGGCAGGGTTTATAAATCAGTTCCTTTCTCTAAGCTTGGAAAATGTGCTCAGAGGAGCCGAGGGCTCCTCTGCCAGACTAGCAGAAAGGAAAACGTCTATCAGTTTCTCTTTTGTTCTCTCAGATCCTGTTCAAGTGCGCCATACGCCAGCAGGTTCACCAGAAAGCTATGGAGCTTCTGCTGGAACCCATTATGCAGGGCCAATTTCTCCTGGAATGTTGCCAAGTTTTTTTTTGTTTTTTTTTTTATGCTGCTGTGGTAGGCATGTCTTGAACACTGTCATGTAGCCAACCAAAGAACATTTGCTTAAAGGATACAAAATGTTAAAAAAAAATTAGTGTTTGTTTAAAAGCAGGTTAAATAGCAATATGATCGTAGGGTAGGGCAGAGAAAAGTCTCCATTTCTCTAAGTGATCTGATGAGGTTATTTAACTTTTTTTGTTGTTGTTGCTTTAAACAGATTAATAGTTTTTTTTTTACTAGAATAATTATATATTAATATTGCCTTCTAGAAAGAACCTGCCAGTGTCTATTTTCCTTTGTTGTGATTTGCTGTGTTTTTCAAAACTGAATTTTCACTTTAGGGATTTTCTCACATGCTTGTTTTTATAGGAGCTACTAGTAATAACTAAGAAACTTTGGAGGTGCTGAGGACATGCTAAAATAGAAGTTCTTTTTTCACTTTCAATTCCAGAGTTATGTCATAAAATATATAAAGAAAGGAAAACATGAAGATATCTTTATATTAGAGCAGATAGTATTTTTCAGAGTTGCAAATTTTATCATAAATTCCACGTTCAAATTCTGACACATAAAAAAATATAAAACATTAACATGTCCCCAGAAATTATTCCCTAATAAATAGTAAAATTTGATCCAAACCACCTTCTTTTAGCAGTCTCCTCAGTACCAAATTCTCATATTCACTGTAATAGCCCAGTGATGTACGTGTATAAGAACTCTCTCAGAATGTGTTAAGGAAAAATCCTAATGATAAGAATTTGAATCTTGCCTCTGCCATTCACCAGCTGTATGATCTTGGGGAAATTACTTCACTTCTCTGAGCTTCAGTGTCCTCATCTGTGAAATCCTATATAGTAGAGAGGTAATATGCAAATTGACCTTCATGCCCTAGCACAAGATGGTCATCCCCATGTGGTCAAAGATGGCCACCACAAAATGGCCAGCAGGGGTGGTAGTTGTGGGAGATCAGGCCAACAGGAGAGGGCAGTTGTGGAGGACAAGGCCTGGAGGGGAGGGCATTTAGTGAGGAGTAGGCCTACAGGGGAGGGCAGTTAGGAGTGACCAGGTCAGCAGTGGAGGGCAGTTGGGGGATACCAGGATGGTAGGGAAAGGCAGTTGGGGGCAATTGGGCCAGCAGAGGAGCAATTAGACTTCAATCAGGTTGGTAGGGGAGTGGTTAGGGGCGATCAGGCTGGCAGGCAGGTGAGCATTTGGGAGCCAGCACTCCTGGATTGTGAGAGGGGTGTCCGACTGCTGGTTTAGGCCAGATCCCTGTAGCAGGGACATCCTGGCAGTTGGACATCCTCTGAGGGGTCCCAGACTGGAGAGGGTGCAGGCTGGGCTGAGGGACACCTCCCCAATGCATGAATTTTGTGCACTAGGCCTCTAGTAGGAATAATAATAACTCACAGTACTGCTGTGAGGATTAGATGTGCTTTTAAGGAACCTCAACAGTGCCTATAGGCATACAAATTATTCCTTTTCAACTTTCCCAATCCATTCCACCAGTCAATCTGAAGATTCAAAAAGGCAAAACTGTGATTTAAGTTAGGATTGTGTTGTCTTAATGTTAGGATATTTCTGGCTGCTTCATTTTATACTTGGACTTTAAAGATACATGTTTCTGTAAACATTCTGTAAACAAAATTAATCTGTTTTTATTTTGATGAAGACAGCACTGATTCTGATACATCTGTAGAACTAAATGGTATACAAAAGAATTTTGTTTTTGAAGAGCTGACTCTATCATGACAATATGCTCAGTGAAAAAGGAAAATGTGATGCTACTTTTTCCTACTCAGTACTTAATTCATAGGGGGGAAAAATATGGCAATTCTCCTTTTATACCTAAATCCTATGGAATTTGCTGCCTCCGGTATTCAAGTTTGAGCTCTGATCTTAAAGTTGGCTTCCTTCAATTGAGTTTTGTTACATACTTGGCACCTTCCCACATCGAACCTCCCATCTATAAACTGTGCCTGCCCTTCACAGGACTCAGCCGATAGCCCTGCCCTCCAGGGTCTCTCAGGTCCTTGTAAGCGCGGCTGCAGGCCCGCAGGCCACAGTTTCTTGACCAGTTTAGATACTGCAGGCGAGTGGGCCTTCCATGTTTTTGCAGTTCTCTTTTGGTTCTTTACCGACAGCTCTGCCCCCACCCGACGCACACCACAGCTTCTCCCAGGCACTCATTGTGAGATGGGAAGGCTGGTGCCTGTCATTTGCATTCCAGATTGAAACAAACAGAAATCTAGATCCCACCCCCGCTCCGCCCCTTTTGTGTGTGTGTGTGTGTGTGTGTGTGTGTGTGTGTGTGTGTGTGTGTGCCTTGACAAACAAAAGAGGATATGAGATGGGTTTACTCTTTTGTAAAATGTCCATTCTAGGAGATGCTGAGTTTTCCTCATTTATTCTGAGTTGCTTATGAGGCCCCTGTTTTCAGCAGGTATGTAGAAAGTGCGATTTTAGTGGAGCTTGTGGAAGGAGGGGGTGGTGATGTGGTAAAACGACTTCTTTCTCATTTGCTGTATGAGGCACTTCATTCCTGGAAAGAACATATATAATGGCACATAAAATGCCCCTGGTGCTGGGGCCAAGAGTGTGTGTGTGTGTGTGTGTGTGTGTGTGTGTGTGTGTGTGTGACAGAGAGAGAAAGAGAGAGAGAGAGAGAGAGAGAGAGAGAGAGAGAGAGAGAGAGAGACTTGCAGCTGCGAGGGGCAGGCTTGTGTGTATGTGGCTCTCTTGGGCGTTGGCCTCTGTGGTTCTTTCCCCTTCACAGTCTGCTCTTGCTGACGGACCTGGAGTTTTGGGTAAAGAAGACTAGATCTGATAAACAGATTCATAGCAGTTTACAATTTAA
This sequence comes from Vespertilio murinus, assembly GCA_963924515.1. Classification (NCBI taxonomy): domain Eukaryota; kingdom Metazoa; phylum Chordata; class Mammalia; order Chiroptera; family Vespertilionidae; genus Vespertilio; species Vespertilio murinus. The sequence goes on along the minus strand of OZ004704.1, from coordinate 21,280,608 downwards.
TTTCTTAAAAAAAAATAATTCAAAAAGATAATGCCAGGAAAGGGTGTGGCTAAAACAACACCCTTCCTCTAATGAAAGACCCTTGAAGCAGAGGTGGGGGAAGAAAGCCCTACCTCTGAGCTCTGTGACTTACCCGGGGGGCCGTGCAAGACAAGCCCCTCATTGGCCTCTCAACCTCTGCCTCGGTGAAAATGAAGACGAGAACCACCGTCCAGACAGCGTCACAAGCCCTGTGGTGATCATCCGTGAGGTGCTGGCCACAGACACGCTTTAGGGACTCCAGAGTCACTCATGCTGAAGGCGAGAAGGGAAGAGAGGAGGGGCCTGACCCAGCCGGGGGCTGAGGTTGCTGCGAACGGAGCTGGGAGCTTTTTAAGTGGAACAAGGGGGAAGTTACTTAGATGTAGGTTGGACCTAGTTGGAAACCCCTGGAAGACACACCTCCCTTAGAAACATTCAAAACGTAGAACAAGAGAGAGAGAGAGAGAGACAGGAAGAGAGAAATGCCGAGGGATGTACGAATGTACGTGAGGAGGTGGGTTCCCACGGAGGAGCCTGGTGCAGGTCTGTAAGTCGGAATTCCCGTTCCCTCTGACCCTCTGACCCTCTGACCCTAACAGGTCCTTTGCCCTTTTGCACACGGCCTCCACTCTCTGGACCTCAGTCTTCTATGTGCAAAGGATGCAGTTGGTTGACATAAATGAGCCCCACAGCCCAAGCTGGGAATGACAAGCACTGCTACATCTTATGCCAGGTCCAAGGCTAGCTACGTGGGATGTCGTGTTGAGAAGGGCGGGGAACAGACTGCAGGGTGAATGAATGAAATCTGCAGGTGGCGTGTGTTTGGGAGGTGCTTTATCCAGGCCCAGCATTTGTGTCCTCTGACCCTGACCTGGAAGAAAACCAGGAGATCACACCCCAGGAAATTTCTCAGGGTCTAAGGAAAGGCCTCTCTGGAATTCTGGGTGCAAGGCAATCGCTCATGAGATGTCAGCCTTGCGGCCTTGCCTCTTCAGGGCCGAGCTGGGCCCTGGGACTGAGCCTGCCTTGTGAAGAGGCTGAAAGAGAGCGTGCTGGGAGTGGCCAGATTCTTCTGAAAGGCGACTCCTGAGGTCCGGGCCAAGAAAGGGTTTGGGCTAGGAAAGGGGATTCAGACCAGGGCATGCTTGAAAGGAGTTGTTTAAGGCTTTAAAATCTCCCCCAGCCGGGTAACAGGAGACGGAACCTATAAGTTACTTTGGCTATATATATATAGGGTGTAACCTGAAAATGCCTCCCCCCGGAGGCAGCAGCAGCATTGGTATTTTTGGCCTCACAGTGGGTGCCTCGGGTGGAGGATGGAGTGGGGGGAAGGGATTCTGCTGGGGTCAGACAAAAGTGGGGACACACTTGTTTTGAAGACTGAATTTCCTCCCTTTTATGCATGGGGTGTAACCAGAGAGCAGTGTCAACAAGGAATCTGGCTTAGGAAAGCTTTTGTTTGCAGCTCTCCCTGGGGCGTGGCTTGCTTTTTTCAGAGGCCACTGAAATCTAAATTGTGTAATTTCAGGTTGTGCTGAGCCAGGGTAGAGGAGATTTTTTTGAGGGAGCTGGAGGGAGAGGGGCGGATGTGTCACTCAGGCATCTAGGGACTCTTGCTGTCTATCTGTAAAAACAGACCCGGCCCCGTGGAATTGTCCCATTTCACAGAGAGTAGAAAATATAGGTGGATTTGGGCGATAATGTCTGAACCTGCTACAGCAATGGACCCAGGTTAAATCTTTGAAATAAGGTGATATCTGAAGTTCAAAAACAATAGCAAAAGCTAGGAGTAAGGGCAAGAACACCAGTTATTGGGTATGCTTGATTGCATTTCTCCGGCTATAAGTATTTCTGGTGGCCTGTGAAGGTATATGGCCTGTGCTGTGGGAATGTGCAACAAACTGGGAGCTTCTAAAGGTCTGAATCATTTTGATCTACACCTCTCCTCCTATACTCGAGGTCTAGCAAAGGACCTGATATTTATACAAGCTCTCAACAAAAATCTATTGAGCCTTTAATTATTCTAGCCACCATCGGAAAGGCTGGAGATGGAGAAATTAAACAAACTCTTGCTCTCTCAGACCTGACAATCTACTGGGTTGGGGCAGACAATAAAATTAGTCTATTGTGCTGAAACCGGTTTGGCTCAGTGGTAGAGCGTCGGTCTGTGGACTGAAAGGTCCCGGGTTCGAATCCGGTCAAGGGCATGTACCTTGGTTGCGGGCACATCCCCGGTAGGGGGTGTGCAAGAGGCAGCTGGTCGATGTTTCTCTCTCATCGACATTTCTAGCTCTCTATCTCTCTCCCTTCCTCTCTGTAAAATATCAATAAAATATTTTTTTTAAATTAGTCTATTGTATAATATATCAAGTGGGGGACACACCATGAGGAAAAACAAAGAGGGGTACAGGTGGTAGAGGGGAGGCAGTATTGCTGGGGAAGTGGGGTGTGGAGCAGAAGTGGGGGAGTAACCCTGAGGCCAAGGGAAGGGAGCATGTCCAAGACAGAAGCATGGCCAGAGAGGGTGCGGGGATGTGAGGGAGGTGAGGTCAGAGGGGAGTTGGAGGGAGAGGCCTAGCAGAGCTGGAGGGACGTTGAGGGTCACTGCATGGGCTTTGAATTTTATTGTGAGGCTTGTGGAGGGTTTTCAAGCTGAGGTGTTGCAGGATCATTCTGGCTGCTGTTTTGAAAATTAATTGAAGAGGGCAGAGATGGAATCATGGAAATAGGATAAAATAATCTGGCCAAGTGATGATAACACTTTGAGCTAAGGATTTACAAGATTCTAAATATTTTGAAGAACTAGCTGGCAAGATTTCCTGATGAGTCTGGAACAAAAGAAGCAAAGATCAGTCAGGGTTTGGGGTCTGAGCAGCTGCAGGACTAGAATAGCTGTTTGCTAAGGTGGGGAAGGCTGGTGGAGGACCAGGTCTGGAGGTAGGGGACCCATAATTGGATTTTGGAATTGTTAAGTCTGAGATAGACAACTAGCAGAGAAGTCCATAGATGTATGAGCCTGATGTTTGGAAGAGAGAATGGAGCTTATGGGTATAAATTCAGAAATGGGAAGCACATAAACAACAAAGCTCTAGGTGGGATGACATCACCTAGGAAGAGAGCATATGGGTGGAGAGGAAAAGCAATCCGTGACGGAACTTCGGAGACTCCAGCATTAGTGGGTAGGCATGTGAGGAGAACCAGTCAAGGTGGCGAGGAGGAACCAGTGAGACAGGAAGAGAGAGTGATGTCCCAGGGAGCAAGGGGAGAAACTATCTCAAGAAGGGAGTGTCCAACTGGGTCAGATGCTGCTGATAGATCAAGAATGACGAGGACTTAAAATTAGCCATTGGATTTGGAACACGGAGGTCATTGGCGAGTTTCACAAAAGCAGGTTTGGTGGAATTGGGGGGATGGAAGCCTGTTTTAGAACAGAATGAAAAAATAAGTGGAGATAGTGAAGATTAGACAAATCTTTCCAGAAATTTCATTATGAAGGAAAGCAAATAAACTGAGACGGTTGAAGGTGGGAGAAACACTAGTATCTAATAGGGCTCAATAGGAGCGGCTTTTCAAACAGCAAGTTGTTCTCCTCTGATGAAGGCAGCTCCAGAAAACCCCAGGAGACTATCCTATGACTATCCTACTGGGGCTTGCCAAGGACTCTGCACAGCATCCCTATCCATCACAGACAGCTTCAGCATCTCTGGGTCTGCCAGTTCATAGGAGCTAAGGGCACTTGCCTGGTAGTCTGGGTCTACTGCCCTCTCAGAACAGCGAATGTCTTAAATCACCCAACCCATAGGGTCGAGCAGTAGTCCCTATCATAGTTTATGTTTCTTCAAAACCCAACAGGGCTCAACAAGTGTTGGATTTTCTTTTTTTGTGGCAGAAAGCCCAAGGTATGATAACTTGTTCCGTATCTTTCAGGGGATGTTCTGACATCCCCTTAGATCACCGAACCCCTACAAGCATCACTAGTGCAGGAGGCACTGCAGGTTCCTTTCTCAAGGTGGCCCAGGCTTTGGGGCTAAGAACTGGCTCCGATCTGGAAATGATGGGCACGTCAGCTCTCTCCTCGATAGCTCTTGGTTTATGTCCTTGTTATACAAGTCATGTAACATCCCTATTGGCTAGGCACCTGTCTCACTACTGGGACCACCATAGTCTACAAGCCATCATCAGAACCTCTGTGATGGAAGGCACTGGTTGTGTTTCTGGCCTTGTTGCCTGTTGTGGTTTGTGTCTATTTTGACTCTTACGGTTAAACACCAGCATCCGGCTCTTTGCTATTCTGGAATCCCCTTATCATTCCCATTGAGACTGGGGAGCCCAGAAATATGGCAGAGTCACCTATTCTTACCCTGGCCTACGGTGGACAGTCATCACCAAGAATCTCAAAGATGTGGTTGCCTCTCACTGATCTATTCGTTATTGCCCAGTGAAAGAAATGTCCTCTGAATCCTCCTAGGAATCATAAGTGTTACATGATAAGTTTGTTCTAACATTCCTGTCTCCATGAACATTCTGACCCCTTCGGTTTTCTGCCAAGGTACTGCAGCCCCTCCCTATAATTTACTGTAAGGCACTATCCTGTCCAAGGTTCAAGGTGCCATTCAGAAACACACTAATACTAACTCTGAGGAGGGTTCTCAAGTCAGTAACCCCTCCCTCACCTTTGTATTGTGCTCACCTTCTCCACTCCTAGTTATCACCCTTGAAATCACTCTCACATCTGAGGATGTTTTCTTCTCCACCAGGCACTGTATTTTCTCCACTTGGGCTGTCTTGAGACCTAACACCATGTTGGTCCAGAAGCAATGAATGGAGGCAGAGGCAGATCTTGAGAGCAACATAATTTTGTCACAGTCACTGTCAAGAATCTTGTTTCATCCAAAGTGGAAAAGAAAATAGAAGCAACATATCCTAGGTACAATCATTCAACTGATGGCATATTTTGGATGAAGTAAGAAAAGCCAAAGAATGTATGTGCAGGCTCCAGAATTCTCCCTACAGGATTGGGAAGAAGTTGGTTATGGAAAAGTATAGGTGATATTGATATTATTATACCTTTGGGAATTCTTATGTTTTAGATTTGTCTTTTATAAATAGCACATGCAATTTAATGTAATTCAGCATGACAATCTTTGTCTTTTAATCGGCAAAGTTAAATATTTACACAATCTAATTTCTGATATTTCTGGGTTGGAAATCTACCATCTTAGCTTTTCAACTTGTACTGCTTGTTCTGTATTTCATTTCTTGCTTTCATTTGCCTTGATTATAAGTTTTAGAAAGTTATTCCAATACTGAAAAATTCTTGTAGTGGTCACACTAGATGTTGTAATATTCATACTTGATTTATAAAATAAATACAATATTAATTGGTTCTTTTCCCTCTTCCTGGACAATGCCTGGCCTTTAAAACACATCACTCTATTATACTCCCAACTTAATTCTCTTGCAATGTATAATAATTTTCTATGTAATTCTTCACAAGACATTATTTTTATTGTTTTTATATAGTCAATATTTATTTACATTTATCATTTATTCTTGCATCTCTGGCCTTCTACCTGGAATCATTTCCTTTTACCTGAAAACTATAATATATTAGTTCAGATATGTTAAAAATGAATTCTCTCTGTTTTGGTTTGTCTGAATATCTCATATGTATTTAGGAATAGGATTCAAAGTCGGCAGTTATTTTCTTTCAGCATTTGGAAGCAATTATTCCATCGTCGTTTGGCTTCCAATATTGCTGATGAAAAAGTAGCTGTCAGTCTAATGATTGCTCCTTTGATGGCAATCTATGTATTTTCCTCCGGTTGCTTTTAAGATATTTTCTTTGTTTATGGCCTGTAACAGATTTTATATAAAGTACCTATGTTTTTCTCTGTTTAACCAGTTTTGGGTTTCTTGAATCTATTGGTTGATATATTTAACTAGAGGCCTGGTGCATGAAATTCATGCACAGATGGAGTCCTGAAGGGGGATGGCAGAGGCAGGCCAGGACATGATTAGCCCTCCTGGTGGGCAGTGGGATGCCCTTGCCAGCTCAGGACCTGGATCCATCCGCTGACGTTCGTACCAGTTGTCAGGAGCGACCTGGCAGCTGCTTTTACATCCTTTCTTCCTTGTGGAGCATCTAGGGAGGGGAAGTGGCTGTGGTGCATGAGGCCTAATTCCAGGAGGCCCATGGTGCTGTTGGGATCATGCTTGTGGCACTGGTCCATCAGTGCCTGGCCTGTTATTTGGAGATTGGGCCTATAGGACTACTGAGGGAGTGAGTGGCTGCCGGTGGGCCTCCAGAATGGGTTGATCAGCTGAGCAGTGGTGCTCCCACTGTGGGAGCACATTGACCAAAAGGGGTAGTTCCTGCATTGAGCATCTGCCCCCCTGGTGGTCAGTTCATGTCATAGTGACCAGTCGACTGGTTGTTCAGTCATATGTTCATTTATGCTTTTATATAGATAGATGGTCACTTAGGCTTTTATATAGATAGATTATTTTTGAAATAGTCTCAGCTATTAATTATCACTTTGCAATTGTGTTTCATTATCTTTGTCCTTACTTTCTGGGACTTCAATTAAACACACATTAAATATTTTTATTTATTTATTTATTTATTTATTTATTTATTTATTTAGGTTTCTTTTTAAAAAAATTTCTTTATTGATTAAGGTATCACATATTTGTCCTCAATGTCCCGTTCCAATCCCCCACCCTCCCCACTCATGCCCCCACATTAAATATTTTTAATGGGCCTTTTATATCAGTGTCATGGTCTAAAAAAAGGTAAATATAGGTATTGAGAGAAAGCATTTGAAAGTGTTATAGCAATTGGCAGAGTAATTTGATGTGTTATGAACCTAATAAAAATTTGGTCTTATATTTTTTCCATTCATTGTTCCAATTTATTTAAATTAAAATTTGCAAAATCATCAGTTTATGATGCCCTGGCTGGGCGGCTCAGTTGCTTGGAATGTCATCCTGTACACCAAAGGTTGCAGATTTGATTTTGGTCAGGCCACATTGGTAGATTGCAGGTTTGATCCCCAGTTGGAGTGCATAAGGGAGGCAGCAATCGATGTTCTCTCTCACATCAATGTTTCTCTCTCTCTTTCTCTTTCTCTCAAATCAATACAAACATCTTTGAGCGAGGATTAAAAAATTCATTAAGGACCTACTTTTAAAAAAATCTTTATTCTTGAAAGTATTACATATGTCCCATTTTTTCACCTCATTGACCCTCTACAGCCAATCTCTGCTCCTCCTTCCCTCTCCCCATTCCAGGCTTTACCACCCCACTGTCTGCATCCATAGATTATGCATATATGCATACAAGGTCTTTGGTTGATTACCTCCCACCCACACATCCTCCCCTCACTTCCCTCTCTGGAATTACTTTTCTAGGTCTCTTAAATTCTCATTTAATTTTTTTTTTTTTTTAGTTTTTATTTCCATGCTTCCTTCTTGATATTTCTTCCATATGACAAATCTTTCTTCAGTCATGTGCAATTGACTGTTAAATACATGTCATATTGTGTCTTAATTGGTTGTTATTATTTTTTCTTCCAGCATTTTCATTGGCTTGTTTTAAAAAAATAGTTTTCAGCCCTAGCTGGTTTGGCTCAGTGGATAGAGCATTGGCCTGTGGACTGAAGGGTCCTGGGTTTGATTCTGGTCAAGGGCACAAATTCATGCACAGATGGGGTCTTGAGGGAGGCCAGGACACGATTAGCCCTCCAGGTGGGGGCATGTAAGAGGCAGCCAATCAATGATTCTCTTTCATGGATATTTATAACTCTGTCTCCCTCTCCTTTCCTCTCTGAAGTCAATAAAAATCTATAATAATAAAAGCATAATATGCTAATTAGACCAAATGTCCTTCTGGAAGTCCTTCCTTCCAGACAAAGCTGCAGCAGGCAGGGACCATGGTAGAGGTTCTTTGCCTGGATCTCTGGCCTGAAACAGGGCCTGGTATGTTATAGGTTCTCACCAGATATCCTTTGGTTGGAAACATTGATGTTTGACATGGGTCTCTTGCGGTATAACCTGGTTTCTTAGGGGAAAATGAACATTGAAAAATAATAATGGTAACCTGAGGAATATGAAACATGGCCCCTCCCCAACCAGACTTTCCATATGTTACAACTGGAAGAATTCTGCCCAGCATGTAATGGGAAGGAAAGGGGTTTCTGTTTTCCCGGCCCCTGCAGGGTCTTCTATACCCTTGGTTGCCTCAATAGAAGACAAGATGGCGGCTTAGGCAATACTTTTCACTCTCAGGGATTCTAGAGAGTTGCTAAATGGGTCACTTTTTCATGGGTCCAGAACACTCCTAAATTGTATAAGTGATTCTCTTCAGGATGGCTAGCATCTGCCAAGTTGTCCTCAGCTACAATGAGGAAAGAAGAGCTGCTTCCTCCCTCTGGTTGGGTGCCAGGTGGGCTCTGCCTATCACTGTCTCCTTGGGTACCTTCAGCTGGGTGGTAACCACCTGGTCCATCGCGTTGGCGAGGACATGGACCACTAAAGTGAACAAAGAGGCAAACCTGCTTCCTCAGATAATTTAAAGTTGTGTTTGTTTTTCTCCCAAATGGTTTGCTCATTAAAAACGGAGGCCTGTGCCAGGGCTGGCTGTAAAAAAAGACCTGGACATTCTCTCCACAGACAACTGCTGGTGGTCTGAGCTGACTCACCCCCATCCCCTCACCTCCCCATGGCTCTGCCCCTGGCATCTGGTCTTGGGTGGTTGGCATCCTTGCAGTAATATCAGGCTGCTGCCATAAACCCTGGGCAACAACAATGGAATTTTTTTTCTAGGGAGGTCAGGAGCGAGAGCCACTGGGCTAGCCACTGGCTTTTACTGCTGTTTGCATGAGGTTTGGGGGGAGAGGGTTTTTTTTTTTCTTAACCAAATAAGGAGATTTGTGAGTCCTCTTGGATGGGGATGCTCTGGATCCCCACAGCACTCGGATTGGAAATGTTTACACAGATACATTTCATATTTTATCTGTTTTTTTCAGATAGGCGTGTGGAACATTCCAAGTACACTTCTCTCACATCTGCCCTTCATCCGCGGTAAAGCTGGTCAGAGACACTGGTACTTGATTAGTGACTTTGGCATTGCTTGCACACCTGTTGTGCCAGGAACAAACTGAAGACGAATTTGACAAAAAGCAGAGGTTGTGGGTGGGAGGCATTGGCAGCTCCCGGCAGAGTGGGGCGGCCTCCAGGGTTTTGTTAGGCTGGCTCATCCTCCTCGGGAGCTCGCCTGTGTGTGTGTGGGAGTTCAGTTCACAACAAGTTATTAAGCACCTACTCTATGCCAGGTGCTCTTCCCAATGAGGTGCTGGGGACACCAAGACTGATGAAAGTCTCTTCTTGCCTTCCAGGAGGTCAGGAGAGGGACCTATGGTGGTGACTGCAAGATGGCTACACATTATTTTTACTCCTTCCCTTGAATTTGGGCTTGTCCTGCCACTGGCATTGACCAATAGGATGTGGTGGAAGCAATGTTGTGTAACGTTCCAGAATGGGCCTCAAGAGATCGATAGCATTAGATTTTGCCACTCTTTTGGAAGCCAGCACCATGTAAGGAGCCTGATTACCCTAGGACCTCCATGCTATGAAGGAAGCCCGAGCTAGTGACATGGAGTGAGAGTGTGAGAGGGGCACTGAAGCAACACGAGTGAATGAAAACCTTCATAGGCCTTCTCTTTGGCCAAGTATCTAGCTGAATGAGCCTAGTGAATAACCTCAGCTGATGCCACATCAAGCAGAAGCATTGCCAAACCAAGCCTTGCCTAAATTCTTGGCCCATAGGATTATTAGCAAACAAGATGGCTGTTGGTTTAGTCCATTAAGTTTTGGAGCAGGTTGTTACGCAGTCACAGATAATCAAAATATACACATAGCCCTGGCTGGCTGACTTAGTTGGTTGGAGCATTATCCCATACACCAAAAAGTTGCAGGTTTGGTTCTTGGTCAGAGCACATACCTAGATTGTGGGTTTGATTCCCCGATTGGGGTGTGTACAGAAGGCAGCCAATTGATGTTTATCTCTCACATCAATGTTTTTCTCTCTCTCAAATAAGTAGTAATAAAAACAACAACAAACACATCCTCGGGTGAGGATAAAACACACACACACACACACACACACACACACACACACACACACAGGCACGCACACATTCTTAATGATGGATTCATGCATAGGACACTATAGGAACAGAAGACGGGACGTAAGCCAGCTTAGGTTGATGAGAAGATGACCATAGAATGCTCCCCAAAGGTAGTTTGCTGCAGTAGAATCTTCTCTAAAGGCCTAGATGTAAGCCAGTCTTGAGGGAAGGTCTGAAGCGGTCTAGGCTCGGAGGAAGAGAGCAAAGGAGCATGGAGGTGACTAACAGTGTGGTACATATGTAAGGGATCTTCAAGTGTAAGGCAAAGAGTAATGGATAATGTTGTAGTGATGTCCTATATAATAAAAGCCTAATATGCAAATTGACCAAATGAAGGAATGACTGGTCGCTATGACGTGCACTGACCACCAGGGGGGAAGATGCTTAATGCTCCCATAGGGGGAGTACTGCTCAGCCAGAAGCTGGGCTCATGACTGGCGAGCACAGTGGTGGTGGTAGGAGCCTCTCCCACTTCCATGGCAGCACTAAGGAGCAGCGAGCAAGCAGGTGGTATGGAGCAAGAGGTCCTGGAATGTGAGAGAGATGTCTGCCTGCTGGGGAGTGGGCCTAAGCCAGCAGGTGGGCATCCATCAAGAGGTCCCAGATTGTGAGAGGGCACAGGCAAGGCTGTGGTAACCCACCTCCCCCTTATACTCCAGTGCACAAATACTGTGCACCGGATCTCTAGTTCATAATAATAATGATGAGAGTACTAATAGTAGTAATAGGTAACATTTATTAAACATTTACTATGTGCCAGATATTGATCTAAGGTTTGCTATGCCTTAACTAATTTCATTTTTACTGCAACCCTTTTACATTAAAGGAAAACAGGGCACAAAGGGACAAGATTCAAGAGCACATGGCTAAGCAAGAGTTGGAAGACTTTGTGTTCTTTCTTAAAGAGCTTGGGATTTGTTCTGTAGGTGATGTAAAGTGAAAAGTGTTATTTTTAAGAAATCCTCACCTGAGGATATTTTTTTCCATTGATTTTTATATAGAGGGGAAGGCAGAGGGAGAGACAGAGAGAAACAGTGATGTGTAAGAAAGACATTGTTTGGTTGTCTCCTGAATGCCCACTACCAGGGCTGGGAGATATGATCCCTTGACCAGATTCAAACCCAGGACCTTTCAGTCCATGGGCCAAATTCTATCTACTGAGCCATCACCTAGAGCTGAAGTGAAAAGTTTTAAGTGGGGGAGTTACATGGTCACATGGAGAGACTCTTTGTCACTTGCCTGACTTTAGTTGTTTTCTTTGCCTGTTATTTATTTTTCAATAGTGACTAGTGAATTCGTTATAACAAGCGAGGCCCATGACCTTATTTTTGAGGCACACAAGGAAAGAGGGAAGTATGCTCCACAGCTGGTCATGGGGGTGGAGAGGACAGAAGGGAGAATGGGTGTGGTGGCCATCAAGAGAGGAAAGTGGCTGCATCCCTGACCCTGTGGAAAACAGAATATGGGAAGCGAGCTTGTTCTAAGAATATCTCTTAGGCTGAGGCACGGATAGACTCTTGGGCTTTGTGCACAATTGGCCTTTCTCTCTTTCCTTCTTTCAGGTGATTAGCATCAAAATATTAAAAACAGCTGTTGGGTTCCCAGCCGCAATTAGCAAAGAAGGGAGCATTTCTCATAAATTTGGAAATGCTCATCTGGCCACGGCCATTGCGCTCTGAAGGGGGTCATCATGGGATGACCATGGAACAGCTTTTCTCGAACATGCCACATCCACTTTCTCTCTGTCCCCTGCTCTGTCTACCAAGGGCTGTAGAGCAGATTCAGTAGTCTTAATTTGTGGGCAGACTTGCCGCATACTCACCTCAATAGGTTCTGTGCAAGGAGGGAAGAGACGAGTGTATCAGTTGTGGTAGAAACTTGGGGGTCTGCCTTTCAAACTTGGTTGGGCAGCACTTGCTTTGTGTGATATGGGCAAATGCCTGAAATTCCTAGAACCCAAGGCCCTCTTCTGTAATATAAGGGGTGTGGGTGAAGACTAATTTCATCACAAATAATATAAATGACCATAATGTTTACTGAGCATTCACTAAAAGCTAGGCGCTTTGTATGCTTTATTTATTTAATCTTCTCAATAACTTAAACTCAGTGAAACTCCCCGAAGCCCTTACTGATCACCCTATTTAGAGCTCCCTGCATCAGTTATCTACTGCCGTGTAACAAATGACTTCAGATCCTACCAGCTTAAAGCAACAATAAAGATTTACAGTCTTGTAGTTTCTCTGGGCTGAGAATTCCAGAGCATCTTGGATGACTGGTTATGGCTGGGGTTTTTTTTTGTATTTTTTTCTTTTATGAATGTGCTGGGGCTGTGGTCATCACTTTCAACATGGCAGGTCAGCATTGGCTATTGATGAGACTTCTTCCATCACCACCTCATCATGGAACCGTCCATGAGACAGCTGGATTCCCTCAGAGTGAATGATCCAAGAGAAAGTGAGGTGGAAGCAGTAGTGTCTTTTATGACCTATCATTGGAAGTCATGCACCATCATTTCCACAACATCCTATTGGTTACTCTGATTAGCGCATACCAGATAAGGGCAGGAATACTAGGAGGCAAGGATAACCATGGCTAGCTTTTCTAAAAATATATATTTTTATTGATTTTAGAGAGGAAGGGGGGGGGGAGAGAGAGAGAGAGATAGAAACATCAATGATGAGAGAGAATCATTGATTGGCTGCCTCCTGCACGCCCCCTACTGGGGATTGAGCCTCCAACCCAGGCATGTGCTCTTGACTGTAATTGAACCTGGAATCCATCAGTTCACAGGTTAATGCTATCCACTGAGCCAAACCACCAGTGGCTATCTTTGAGTCTAGATCACAGCTAGTCTCTGCAGCCAAATTCTGTTGCCTTTCCTTTCACACCTTCTCTCTAAATTTCTGTCATATTACTGTGTTTTACCTTTAATACCACTCACCTAAAATTATCTTCTGTGTTTGTCTGCAACCTGCATCCTCCCCACGAGAATGTAAGCTTCCTGAAAGCAGAGATTTCATGTGTGTGTGTGTGTGTGTGTGTGTGTGTGTGTGTTTGACTGCTGTGTCCTCAGTGCCTAGCCCTAGAACAATGTTAGGTGCATAGTTGATGATCAATACTGAGCATGTGTTAGGCACTATTATGCCAGTTTCATATACAGAAAGAGCAGCTCAGAGAAGTGAAATAATTAGCCCAAAGTCACATAGATACTAAATGTTGAGGCTGGGGTACCACCTTATGCATTGGGACTGATGTAAACAGCTTACAAAATACATCCAGTGATTCCAGTGTTGCCATATGGAAGTGGAATTACATGTCTAGGTGGTGAGGACAGCATTTAGAAGAAAGGCTGGGAGAATTCCAGGGCAATTGGGAAATATTAGGAGGAAGTATGAAAGTGTTTATATAAATGAGATGACGAGAGAGAGAGAGAGAGAGAGAGAGAGAGAGAGAGAGAGAGAGAAAGAGAGAGAGAGAGAGAGAGAGAGAGAGAGAGAGAGAGAGAGAGAGAGAGGAAGAGAGGAAGAGAGGTAATGAGTGCCTGGGTATGGTAGCTAGGTCATTGAAGGGGAGATAATGTACTGTGTGACCAGCTGTTATGACACAGACATAGAGATAATACTTTAACCTCCAGTCTTATTTTTCTTAAAATTCTTTGAAAAATTTGTCTCCTAGGAACATCCTTATTAGCATAACTAAGTAAATTTTCCTTTAAAAATCCCACAAGCAATTTAAGCCATTCTTGGACTAGCAAGCACATTGCCAAATTACGCATGGATCGCTAACTTGATTATGTTTCTGGGAATTATCCATTTTCTGGATTATTTGCCAAAAAAAGAAAAGTAGTGCCTGCTGGCCACCCACTCTCCATCCTCCTTTCCAGCCTCCTGAGGGAGGGGCCCTGGTGTTCATCACACAATGGAGTCCTCTTAGAACAATGCCTCGCCCACCCCCTCTCTCAGCTTGGGAGATGAAGATTTGCAGGGACTGAGAGAAATGGTTATAAAAGGCTCTCACCTACTGTCCTTCCTCTGATACATTCTGGGTGCTGAGTTCGGGGAGAAGCAGATTTGTTTGCGTGGAGGGGTCTTTGGTTTTTGAATGAGCCAGGTGAGATTCAGGGAAAAGGCTACAGAAATCTATTCTTGAAGGAAAGGTGGTGGTGGTGGTGGTGGTGGTTCCTGAGTTTCTTCAAGGCCCAGCCAGTTTGCCAGAGTAGGAAAGCACAGAGGGATGCTATGTAGGAGGCCTACTCAAGACAAAGGAGAGGGTTTGTACTTACTTGAAAGTATTCTCAGGAGCCCGTGGGGAGCTGAGGTAGTTGGACCCAAAGTAGTCCTGGCTGAAGGATTGAAATAAAATTTTCCATCAAATTAGTGAGTTTCTAGACAGACAGTATCTAGACAGATACTGAACAGCCATGTGCCAAGGAGAATGGCATATTCTCTCTGCTTACCTGGAAGGCCAAGTTTATTCAAGTAGGGCCCCACCTTCTCCTCTCCAGAGGTCCCGTATGAGGGGGTCATAGCACAGTAGTTAAGAGCACTTGCCATCTAGCTCAGTGGTTGAGCATTGACCCATGAACCAAGAGGTCATTGGATCGATTCCCGGTCAGGGCACAAGATGTTGTTTCTTTCTCATCGATGTTTCTATCTCTCTATTCTTCTCACTTCCTCTCTCTCTAAAAATAAAAAGTAAAAAAAAAAAAAAAAAATTAAAAAAATAGCATAGGCCTTAGTGTTTGCTTCAGCTTATGCCCTGGCCTCTGACACTTACTATGTGACCTTAGGCACGTTATTTAACTTCTCTGTGCCTTCCTTTCCTCAGATGTAAGATGGGGATAGTAATTGCCCTTTTTTCATAGCATAGTTGTGTGAGTGAAATGGAGATTATATCTGTGAAGAAGCTCTTTGAATAGCATGTTGGTGCAATGAACAATATGTTGTCCTTGAGAATTTATTTAAGAAACATATATGAAATAATATATATTGCTGTGTGCCAAGAGTAGGAGAATGGTGATGAAGACCTGGTTCTGCCCCCCCACCCCGCCCACCATGAAATGTATATTCTAGTATATTTGGGGAGGCAGGATAATCCCCCTCACCCTAAAAAAAACCGTCAATTTTCTAATTCCTGGAACTGGTGAATGTGTTATGTTAAATGGGAAGGGGAAATTAAGGTCGCATATGGAATTATAGTTGCTAATCCATTGACTTTAAAATGGGGAAAGTACCCCGAATTAACCAGTGGGCCCAATGTAGTCACAGGGGTCCTTAAAATATGGAGGAGTGAGTGTCAGAGTGATACCACTGGAGAAGGACTTGACCTGCTGTTGTTGACTTTGAAGGCAGAGGGGGACACGTGCCAGGGAATGCAGGTGGCCTCCACAAGATATAAAAGGCAAGGAAATGAAGTCTCTCCCAGAGCCTCCAGAAGGAACACAGTTCTACTGATATCTTGATTTAGCCCAGGGAGACTCAGTTCAGACTGTAAGGTAAATTTGTATTGTTTAAGTCACCAAGTTTGTAATAATTGGTTACATAGCAATAGGAAACTGGTACTAATACAGATAATAAATAAGCCAAGGAATGAACATATGATTTTAGGTAATAAGTACTACAAAGATAATGAAACAGGATAAAGGGAGAGAGATGATGGAGGCAGGGTCATTTGGATGGTCAGTGAAGCCATCTCTGGGGATATGACATTTGAGTGAAATGAGAGGACAAGCCATGGATCTGCATTCCAGGCAGGGGGAATAGAGCCCACAAAGACCCTAAGGAGAGGAAAAACCTTGAAGAGTTGAAGAAGGGTCAGTGTGGCTAAGGGATAGTGGGCAAGAGGGAAAGGAGTAGATCAGATCAGATGAGACACACATCTTTTCCTACACATCTTTGAGGTTTGGATGTTATGGTAAGAAGTTTGAATTTATTCCTAACTAGAGGCCCCGTGCATGAAATCATCAACAGGTAGGGTCCCTAGGCCTTCCTTCATTCCACACCGCCTCCTGATGGTCAGTGCACATCATAGTGGGTGGTCAAACTCCTGATTGTTTGAACTCTCAAGGGGACAATTTACATATTAGCCTTTTATTATATAGGATGTGAGAGGAAACCACCACTGGAGAAGAACGATGGAAGAGAGGTGATATGAACTGATTTACTTTTCACAAAGCTCACTCAGACTTCTCTGTGGGGAATAAACCAGAAAGAATTAAAGAGTGGAAATAACAAGTCAAATGTAGAAGGGTAGTATGAAAAAATGGACTAGTCTTAGTCGGTGGTGGTCGAGGTGGTGAGAAGGAGAAGGAGTTAGATTCTAGCATCTTGGCGGTTAGAGCTGGCTGGACTTTATGATAGTTTACATATGGGGTTCGAGGGAAGGAAACAAATCAAGGACATTTCCTAGTCTGGGCTGGAGCAGCTGGGTGGATGCACATACCCTTTACTTACATGAAGCAGACAGGAGAAGGACAGGTTTGGAAGGTAATAATCCAGAATGTTCACCTAATAAATGCTTAAGGGTTATGATCAGTATCTGGTGCTCCTGATATACTGGCCCATTATCATCTCTTCCATCCCACTCTATTGTGAAGGGTTCAGTTCATATCTCCCCATTAAGGCCCATCTCCAATGTCACCTCTTTTCTTCTTCTACTACGGGAGGGACTGTTCTTTCCTTTGACCCCACAGGGGCTACTGGTTAAGTCTCTTCAACAGTTTGCTTTTGCACTTTGTTTATGTAAGTGCCTTATCTTCCCTATCTGATGGTAATCTCCTTGAAGGCAGGGATGTATATTCCTGATTTTGAATTCTCTGCTCCATACTGACTTGTACTTTGGAGGCACCTAGTATGACTGATGAATGGAATTGAGTATTTCAAAGAAGACTGCATTGAGAGGGGGAGTTGAATGAGATATTCTCTAAGGCTGGTTTCTGTTCGGAGAGTCTATGATTTATTTTATTTCTGTATTAGTTAGTTGTCTCCACCACTCTAAGGAGTGACCTGGTTCTGCACTTGGTTACGGAATGCATGGAGAATGCAAACTACCTTCAATGCCAGCCCATGGAATGCTTTAGTTAGGGAGAAAATATTGGGTTTGCAGGTGTGTACAAAAATGTTTTTTTTGGATGCCAAATATAAATGGTTTCTGGTTTCTGGGCAGTCTTATACTACCCACCCTTTCTTTCTATCCCCACCCCTCTCCATTTAATCAGGACATCCTTACAACAGGCCAATAACAGGAAATGATGGCAGAATACCAATATGCAGCAGTGCCTTCAATTGTTCCGTTTCCACAGCTGTGCAAGAGTCTCACTGTAGTGAGTACTATATACTTACTTAGTTTTGGCAGCAGGCATATGTATCTATTTCCAATGCTAAGATAGCTATATGTTCAAAGATTGCTTAATGAAACATGCAGTTAAGGAAAGTTTCTGTTCTAGCAGCAATCTATATTTTTACTTTTAGTCATGTATCAACTTTTGCTACATGACAAATAATCCCACAACATAGTGGTTTAAAATAACAATCACTAATTTAATTCTTAATTCTGTGGTTTGGAACTTTGGCCTGGAATAGCTGGGAAAGCCTGGGATGGGCTGGCTTGGCTGATCTTGGCTGGGTTCACTTATATACCTGCGATCAGCTGTGGGTTGGATGGGGCTAGGTGGTTTGATAGGTCAGTAGAGGTGACTGAGAAGATGAAATCACTCTCGCTGGGGTCTTTTCTCCTCCTCCTTCAGCTTCCTGGGTTTCTTTATATGGTGATAGCAGGACTCCACAAACAAGGAAGTAGTTATAAGCCTCTTGAGGCCTAGGCTCTGAACTTTTCAAAATTGCTTCTGCCACATTCTATTGCCCAAAGCCACTTACAAGGTCGGCTCATATTCAAGGGGTGGAGGAATTGCCTCCTGATGGAAGGAGAGGCAACGTTGCCTTGCATTGACTGTAGATACGGGGAGGGGTGAAAAATCGTGGCCATTTTTGCCACCTATCATCATCAGTTAGGGTGCTTTTGGCTTACGTAACAGAAAATTCAACTCTAAGCGGCTTAAACAATAAAGGCACATTATTTCATAAAATAAGAAGTATGGATCAAAAGTGATGGTAGGGTTATTTCAGCTGCTCAAGGTTTTCTCTTATTCAACTTTGTTCACATTTGTTCCCTTTGTTCACATTTTAACAAGTTGTCCAGTTTCAGGCTTTATTTATAGATGACAAAGTCCAGAGGAGAAAAATGGAATGTCTCTGTCCTGTGTCTTCTTTTAGAAATGAGGGAAATCTACCCAGAAGCCCTTGCAGACTTCCCATAGGGTCTCATTAGATCATATGTCTGAGCCTGAGGCTAAATAGATCGAAAAGCTCTGCTTGCCAACTTCATATTACAAGCTTTTGAGGTAGAAAGATGGGAATTAGAGGTGGTGATCTATATATAGATTTCCCTCATGAAGTATAGCAGCTTAGAAATGTAGGGTGAGTATATCTTTCTGGGTATTTCTCCCATTTGTAGTAATTTCTTTAATAATTAGAAATTTTAATTTCTTTAATAATTTTAATTATTATTGAATAATTTCAATAATTCAAACCATTATTAAATAATTTAAATAATAATTAAATTATTATATATTAAATAATAAAATTATTAAATAATAATTATTTTATTATTATTAAATAATAATAACAACAACAGATAAGTGTCAATGCAAACATAAGGCAAATTCAATGAGGATGAGGTCTTTGAGTCAAGGACTTTCAAGTAAATTAGAACAAATAATTTTTTAAAAATCTTCTGTAATGTGGTTTTTATTTTGATCACTTATATTTACTTCTTGAACCATGTAATAGAAGGCATATATCTTTAAATCTTAAAGGCCACTAAGATTGTCAGAGTTTAACAGTCTTAAACAGTCTAATAAAGTGTTAAAGGGGCAAAAAAACTCCAGCCACCAGCTAGGAAACTTTAAGCTTTGTTTTCAGAATACATTTGTCCTTAATTTCATTGTCTCACCAAGATCAATTAGTTCTCCCCTCTTCAAAATTTGACCTGGAGTGACATATATGGCCAATGCAAGTATGGCTTTTCTAGAAAGTCTCAAGTAAACTGTGCCTCTTCCTGAACTGTTCTCCATGAGTGAAATGTCTTGTGAAAAGGGCCAATCACCTTAGCAACTGTCACCTGAATTCGGCTTTACGAAGACGAAGCAGAACTGCAAGTAAACCTGCCAATAGGGCTTGAGTAACTTTTTCCCCCCCCCGAAAGAAGGTGACATTTTAAAAAACAAGTGGCTTCTGACCATGACTTAAAGAGATTAAACCATGTAAACACAGTTTAAATGGAAAAAAAAAAAAAGGAAGAAGTTACCCTGAAAGGCAAGCTTGAGCATTGCATTGTTCCCGTTTCCTTCCACTTATGAGTTGTTTGAATATCTATTTTCTCTCTTTGTTAAACTGCTTACACTTCAAAAGCTTTTCCTCTTTCTGTAAGTATCTCAGCTAAAGTGAAATCAGCCAGGGCACAGTGAAACCCACATTCTGGATTTCTCTCACAGAGTTCTGGATCCTTTGGTAGCCATTAGCATGCTTTGTGGGTGTGAGGGGTTTGGGGCTGTGAATCCTCTTATCTACAATAGCTTACAGATCGATGACAGGATTTTCAAAGGCTAAAATAGCAGGACTTTAGAAAAAAAAATTAACAATGTGGGTAATTGGCCAATGCTGAAATGGTAGTAATAAATGTCTAATTTTAAAATACAATTGAAGCTTAAAATATACTATTTCATGGAATCACATATTGCAGACGTGATGTAGTTTGGATATCAAAGGATAATGCCCGTTAGTAAGAAATTTGGGGCAAAGGTCACCTTAGACTATTGGATATTTTCTAAGCAGTAAAACTGTACTAAGAAACAAAAAATCATTATTATTATTATTATTTTACAGCCACCCTCAATACATGTGCGTGGAAGAAGGCTTGAAGGAACTGCCCCCAAACTGTGTTCACCCATGACCTCTGAGGCGGTTCCTATTTCGGGGCAATTCCCCTTTGTGTTTAGTTTTAGTTCAGTGCCCTGCCCTCATTGTCTTTGTAAGTGGAAAGGGGAGGCATTTGGACTAAGGTGAGGCCCCTAGGGCGCTGGGGTATAAAACTTCAGGAGGTTCTCATTCTCAGCCATGCAAGTGCCCATCTGCCCCTGTATGATACTGAGAGGAAGGGCCACCTTAAATGTTGTGCCTGAAGATCCTCACGTGGCTCCCCAGTGCCCAGCCATGGTAGGACACCAGAATGGTTAGTGAGCAGGTCATCACGGTGGGGGTGGAGGCGATGGTAGTGGGAAGAGGGAAGGGGTAGTGTTCATGACAGCAGGAACAATGAGGATGGTGGTGGTGGTG
The DNA here is from genome assembly GCA_963924515.1 of Vespertilio murinus. Taxonomy (NCBI): domain Eukaryota; kingdom Metazoa; phylum Chordata; class Mammalia; order Chiroptera; family Vespertilionidae; genus Vespertilio; species Vespertilio murinus. The sequence goes on along the minus strand of OZ004704.1, from coordinate 21,260,006 downwards.
GTTGTGTTGCTGATGATTTCAATGGTGGCATCATGTACACTGGTGTGAATTTGCCTCTGGTTCCAATGGGAAGCCTTCGGTATTGTCAGCTCTTTTCTCTGATAAAAAAACAAGTTTTTTTAAAAGCCCATCATGAGGGTTAATTTTATGTGTCTACTTGACTAGACTATGTACCAATTGTTTTGAGGCATCCATCTTGTATGAAAACTGCTGTTTGAAATTTTAACCCTGCTATTTGGCTTCTGTGGATTTAACCTTCCCCAGACAGGGTCATCAGTGCTGGGGCCAGGCCAGGCCTCTGGTTGAGGTCTCAAGGCCCCAGTACACACTGGCTCTTTAAGAACTTGAAAAAGGGGGCTGGAAACACTTCATATTTTGGAGACAAAGAAGGTAAAATCATATAAATAGGGAGGATTCCTGCATGTTGGGGCCTAGAATTTGAGATACATTTTCCTTTGGACCCTCGCGTAATAAATGTAACTCCATCTCTCTAAGTATTGCTTTGTTCTTCTTTGGTTTTCTGTAACAGTTTGGTCAAATATCCAATTAACATTTCACTTAGTAGCCTTTGGTTCTATTTCTTTGGAGAACCCTGACAAATTCGCCTATATATTTTCATAAACATTATATGGTATTTCCAGAAGTTTTGTGTTTTAAAAAAAACTACCTTAGCCGAAACCGGTTTGGCTCAGTGGTAGAGCGTTGGTCTGCAGACTGAAAGGTCCCAGGTTCGATTCCGGTCAAGGGCATGTACATTGGTTGCGGGCACATCCCCGGTAGGGGGTGTGCAAGAGGCAGCTGGTCGATACTTCTCTCTCATTGACGTTTCTAGCTCTCTATCCCTCTCCCTTCCTCTCTGTAAAATATCAATAAAATATATTAAAAAACTAACCCCCCCCAAAAAAAACAACAACAACAACAAAACAAAACTATCTTATCTTCATAAGTAGAGTACATGGGAAACCTGAAGATCTAAAGTTGTACATCACAGCACCTGCCTGGACCAAATGCCTGTGGAATGGGTGAAAGTTGTATAGGATAGAGGAGGAAGTGTGTGGATCGGGAAAACCCCACAGAGCTTTCCCCAGGGTTCTGGAATTCCCTTCCATACTGTGTTCTTTATGAAACCACTCCAAACAATAGCTGGTGTGACAAGCACGCAGAAAATGGTAGCAGCTTTTATTATTATTTAGGGGAAGATGTGCCTTCCCCATTCATAATGTTCCCTTTCATGCGGAGGAAGGTCCACAAGGGGAGTAATCCGGCCTTTCCCTCCTCTCTCTGCTCACAGATGGCTGAGTGTAGAAGGAGAAACGGAGGGCATTAGTCTCTCAGGGCGGCTGAAACAAAGGAGCACGTTGGGTAACTAAAATCATAGAGATGCATTCTGTCGCAGTTCTGGAAGCCAGAAGTCTCAAGTCAAGGTTTGGACAGGGTTGGTTCCTTTGGGAGTCTCCAAGGAAGGATCTGTCCTGGGCCTCTCTCCTAGCTTCTGGTGGTGGCCTGAGATCCTGGTGGTCCTTGGTTTGCAGCGGCATCACTTCAACCTCTCCACCTCGACCTGCAGCTTCGCACGGCCTTTTCCTCTCTGTCTTCTGCCCTTTCCTTCTAAGAACATTTGCCATTTGATTTAGGGCCACCCTAACCCAGGATGATCTCATCTCAATATCCTTAACTTAAGTACACCTGCAGAAAGACCACCCCTCCCTCCCCGCCTAATAATGTCATAGTCACAGGTGTTTGGCTGGGTATATCTGTTGGGTTTACCATTCAATTCACTGCACCAAGTCTACGTACGTATTCCAGCTTCTGCCTCTGGTTTTCTTCTTATGAGCCTGCCTGCTGAGAATATGGTTTCTGCTCTGATGGTTCTGCTGTTGGCCTTACAGGAGTCTTGCCCTCTGTCAGAAACCCTGCCACAGCCATGCAGTCTTTGTGAGTGCATTATAAATTGGAGTGATTATGGGTTCAGAATTAGAAGCCCACTTTCCTGCAACCATAAAGCCTTGTTCTTCAATATCAGCGACTGTTTGGCCTCCCATTTGCCCTGTTCTTCTATCTCATTTCTCAGTTAGTGTAGAATTCAGGAGTGGCAGAAAGATGCCTTTTCCCCAGCTCCCTTGAAAATTCAATGAATATTATGTAAGGCTCAGCTCAAATATCAGCACGTTTCTAAATTCCTCCTCAACTCTCACCGGCAGAAGTAGCTTCTCTTCTAGGCCTTCATGCGTTCTCCTTCATTTCCTTCTGTTAGTGCCTTCTTGGGGAGACTACAGTTGTTCACAGACTGCTTCCATTTTATTACCGCCACCCTCCCAACCCCCTGAATCTCTCCCCATTTCATCTATGAATAAATGACTGGGACAACTGAGATATGTATAAGATATATATAAGGTTATACAAGCACAGGACACACGACCAGTCACTATACATCCCGTTACTCTGTCATGCTTTTGATTTCATTGTCATCTTTGTTTTCTTTACCTTTTTACTTGAAGTGAGACCCAAAGTATCTTGTATTTTTGTCAAATCAAATTTATGGGCTTCACCTACTAAGAAATGCTGATCTTTTATACTGCTTTATATATCTTATGATGGGTCACTTAAAAAAAAACACTTTTGGGATGTTGTTTTTAAAAAAAAGCATAACAAAGAACATAAAACTCACTGTCCAAAGCATCCCTGTCAAGTTATCTTGCCAGTTTTTGTTCTCTTTCTCAATTCCATAGATGATTGTATAACTAATTCTCTAATAAGATCATATAACTTGTGTTTGATTTTTATTTAACATTATATTAGTGTACATTTTCCTTTGTCATGATATAGTTTCCAAACTACAATTCTTTCAGAAGGCTCTGTAATATTCATTCTTATAAATACAAGTTGTTCAACTATTTCCCTCTTACAGGATCATTCAAGTTGCTTTTAATTTTATTTGTTTAAAATAACTTTTTAAAAATGTGTTTTTAAAAATATTTTTAATTGATTTCAGAGAGGAAGAGGGAGGAAGAGAGAGATAGAAACATCAATGATGAGAGAGAATCCTGCATGCCCCACACTGGTGATCAAGACTGCAACCCGGGTGTGTGCCCTGACCAGGAACTGAACCGTGACCTCTTGGTTCATAGGTTGATGCTCAACCACTGAGCCACACCAGCCGGGAGAAAAAAGGTATATAAAAAAAAATCTGTCAAAACTCTGACGTTATTCGTAGCAAAGCTGAACAGTTGACACAGTCCCACTCAATGTGGCAAACAATACAGTGGGCGATTGGACTGGATATGACTGCCAACCGGAGCCACATCCCTCCTGAGATGCAAGCAGCTGCAGACAGCACTCTGTGCATGAGCTCACTCGGTGGAAACCGGAGTCCTGCTGCCCTGGCCACAGTGGATGGAACTGAAAATTGACGCCTGACCCAAAGGCAGCCATACGTGGGGTGTCCAGTAGCCAATGAGAGGGGCTGAGGCAAGAGCTGCACCCAACATGACCACTGTGTCCTAGCGGACCGGGGCTGGCCAATCAAACAGAGCCTCTTTCACATAACCTGAGGCCTGTCAGGGGGTCTACGTCCAAAGGTTGAGCAGAAATGGGCAGGTACCCAGAGAGAAGTGGGAAAGCCATGGAAAAAGCGGGAGCCACGGTGGGGAGGGAAGAAATGCAGAGAGGACCTGGCAGCGCGCGGGGAGAGCAGCTCTGAACCAGTCACCGCCCTGGCAGAGCACTCGGGAGGGGGTAACAGATGCCGCCCGCTGAAGCAATGTCCAGAGGAACAGGTGGCTGGAGGTGTCCTGTGTCCTGAATGACATTCCCAGCTCCGCCAGGCAGCTGCTCAAGCTGCTTCCTGCTTCTCCCCGCTTCCTCGGGTATCCTTACAGTGAACCGCATGAACCCAAGTAACCAGAGAGCGCCTCCTTTCCTGGCCACCGAAAGCGCCTAATCAACACCATGTAATATTCATCTCTCTATTCTGGCCGGTATCAGGTGGCAACATGACCGTTTGTGTTTATGATTCTCCCTGACTGGACTCCCTGAGGTCAAGGACTCTGCCTTAACGATGTCTTTTTAAAGCACCCTCAAACAACTGGGATAGGGCACTAACGCACAGTAGGTACTTAATAATTGTTTGGTGAAGGAGTGGCTGGTGAGCAGCAGTAGTGTGCAGGTGACCCAGACAGCCATTGGAACACGGAGAACTCAATTAGATAGCTTCTCTTTAAAGGGGTAACTTTTTGTGTTTTTGTTTGTTTGTTTTTTGTTTTGTTCTCTATGCATAAAGGGGGTAAACCCTTTTAATCTAACCAATTTTATTTGAAACAATGGCTAGGCAAAAATTCCCCTTTAATTTTGTTATTAAAAGTATATTTATTCATAGTAAAAGTATATTTATTCACCAAACATTGATTGATCCCTGCCTCACATCAAACATTATATTATGCTCTTGGCGTACGGTATACTAAGCTGCTTGGGGACAAAGGCACACGATAAGACAGAGTCCCAGCCCTTACTGCACGTTCAGCCTAGGGAAGGCAGGATGCATGGCATCCATACCAAGAAAAAGAAAACAGTGAAGAGTGGCTATAGTGGTCCACAGTGCCGAGGCACTTGGTTGTAGAAATCCGATTTCAGAAAAGACACTGACAGGTTGCATAGGAAGGCACTAGCTCTTAAGGAGATAGCAGCATCTTATAAAAACAGTGGTTAATGATTCTCTCCCTGTCACTTTAACAGGGCATGGTCTTCAAACGTCATACTTTCCCAAGTTATTTGGAATGTCATAGGTTTTGAGCTCCAGAATTTGCTTTTTCTCCTGGTACCATTTATCTACTGTCTGAAGGCAAGGTGTTGTTACTACTGTTTCAATTGAGACAAGCAATCACGAGTTATTTTTTTTCCCCCCAAAAGGATACTCGTAAAAACAGAACTCTGATATGACAGCGTTACATTACTGAGCTGGCTGATGTCTCCTAATGAGTCGGACGAGTTCGATTTGACAAGATCACATGCTTACCTTTGTTGACGGTGTGTCAGCAGTTAAGTTGAAACTGAACATTGTGACTCAAATTACAAAACAACATTTATTTTATGATATTCAAGTTTTGAGCCGTAGCTACTGAGGTATCTGAGCTTTTTATTTGTTAAAGATACTGTTGAACTTCCCATCATATGCTACAGATAGATTGGAAAAGCATCTTCCCAGTGAACACTTAGATGAGCAGAGGATCCTCTTCATGGTTTATGTACTTACAACTTGGGGATAGAATCCCCTGCTGTTACTCAAACTTTTGGCCTACTTTCAAACTTTGGCACAAATGTAATTGAAGAGTATCCTGCGTGCTCCAGGCCTGCTGTTGGAAAAAAACAGCTCTTATTTGTAGCTGCTCACCTGTGTGAATCAAGATTTTCTCAATACGATGCAAATAAAGTAAAATACAGAAGCAAAATGGAATATCGAGACTAATACAATATAGCAATTGTTATTCTTTACCCCCAATGAAAAGTTTTTGCATTATATTTGCAAAACAGAGTAGACTATTGTTCTTACCGACCCAGAACCTTCCCTTTTCCTTTTGGCAATAGTACCTTGGTTTTCCTCGGAGACACCATCTGCCTCCCCAGTCAGTCCCTGGAGCCTGGGTGTATGCAGGACCCCCGTGACCGTTCAGTCCGTACCATTGTCCGGACCAGTGACAGGTTCAGCATCGGCAGGTGGGCCAGGTCAGATCAGGCCACTGAGGCTGAGTTCTGGGACTGTATTGGGCTCTGCCAGGAAGGAGATGGCAACCGATAAAGATGGTAATAAGCCCAGAGCTGCAGCTGATACAGAGACGCGTGGAGCTTAGAAATGGACAGAAATCTCTGATGATATTCTTTCCTCCCCTCAGTCACCTGATTCCCGAATCCCAGGACCACTTGTAGATTTACATTCACTAATAAATCTTTTTTTCCTACCCTCCTTTTTTTCTTTTCCGAGTTAGTTTGAGTTGGGTTTTCTGTCACTTGATACTTCCTCCTTCCCCCCAAATCTTGACTAACATTCCAATGATTACAATTTTTCTCAATGGTTGCTTAAAGAATAAGCAAATGTAAAAATAAAGGTAAGATTATAAAATAAGTTTTTCCTAGAAAAGCATCACTTCTCTTTGTTAGGTATATTAAAGTGCCCTGTAAGAACTACTTGGTAAAAGAAATGTTGAAATATAAAACTTAAAAATTAAATATAGCCGAAACTGGTTTGGCTCAGTGGATAGAGCGTTGGCCTGCGGACTGAAAGGTCCCAGGTTCGATTCCGGTCAAGGGCATGTACCTTGGTTGCGGGCACATCCCCAATGGGGGGTGTGCAAGAGGCAGCTGATCGATGATTCTCTCTCATCGATGTTTCTAACTCTCTATCCCTCTCTCTTCCTCTCTGTAAAAAATCAATAAACTATACTTAAAAAATTAAATATAAAATGCTTACTACCCCCTCTCTGCCCACCTACAAAATAAGGTCAAGTGCATGCATAGCATGTCACCACAGACCATTTGCAGGCTGTTCTGACTTACCTTCCCAGCTCAGGCCTTGCTCTCCCGCCATGTCAGAACCCAGCACTCTCTCCTAGCTGCCTCTGCACCTCACCTTTTCTGAGTGCTGCTTAGCTTGTATCCTCTGTTAAGAAAACCATCCTTTGCTAGCTGTTGTTGTTTTTTTCCCCCACTAGTTCTTTATGGTTCAGCTAAATAGCACTTCCTCTGTAAAGCCTTCCAGAATCTCCCCATGGAGAATTAATAGCTCTCCCTTCTGCTTAGCCCTTATCACAGACTGACCCATATTATGGCTGGGGGTACATGACTACATGACTACCTTCTTTGTAGTCTGGAGTCCACTGACCAGGACCTATCTTACTCATATGTGTATACTTCCTACTTAAACCCTGTCTGGCACCCAGTAAACACTAAATGAATATTTACCAAATGAAACTTCAATGCCCAAATTTGGGGTACCCTTGCTCTTGTTTTACTCTCTTGGGTGCTTCTGGCCTTTCTCATCTAAGGTGTAAGGGAGCTGTGCATCCTTAGTAGTAGAAATGTCAGCATTCACAGTCACCAAGCACCATAAATGACCCATGTTCCACCCATTCAAAGACTCCCAGTCCAAGGGTGACTTTTATTAACTCTATTTATTGGCCCAAACATAATAAACCCCTTGGTTTTAATGAGGCCTGGAGCCAAATATTGAAACACACAGATCAAAGAGCCTCCAAGGCCATTCAGCACTGCGGATGTTACCGTTCTCCATGAATTTGTTTTTTTGGCTCAGTGGTTTCACGTATTTTTCTTTGGCATTTTCCATTTGTCACAAGCACGAGAGATGCTTACCCAAGGAGTTTACAAGGATTTCAAAACACATTCAGCTAAAAGAGGCTTGCTTTGGATCCAGCCATACTGGGTGTGTCACCTTCTTTGGGCATCACTCATGCCTCATGTCATCTTCGTCGCTCTGCTTAATTGACTTGCGTGCTTTGAGCCATCTGACCTGGTAGTGACTTTCCATGCTGCTTTCCTGAATAACTAATGATAGATATTATCCCGACGAGTATTGGCTACTCTTGGTTTAAGTTGGACTTGTCGGACAGCATCAAATGCTTTAAAGGCTCTTTAAATTGGCCCTCTCCTCTTCCTGGTAGTTTCTTGGGGATCAAGCACCCCACCCCATGGCCTCCCTGTTGAGGAAGGATAGTCCATGGACATTTACCCTGCGTCACAGTCAAGCCATCCTCACACTTGGAGGAAAATGCTTGTCTAGCTGAGTTCATTCTCTTAAGTAGGTTGAGATGACCCAGTTTCTACTGAATGAGTAGGAATGTTTTTGTGGACAGGGCCACGTGGAAAGGGGTGCTGAAACAAATGCCAGGGTGGTTGGGCTGGCCCAGGGCTAGTCCAGAGGGATCAAGACTGAAGTCCTATCGCCTGGGACTAAATTCTGTTGGAGTAAGGAGGAGGGGGTTGGGGGCGGCGAGCAAGAGAGGTGACAAGGTCCTTTTTCTGGGCATTCCTACTTTGTTGGGCAATGCAGACAGACTATAGACTGAGAGCGCTGTTTGGGACATGTGCTGATGTGTTAAAAAGCTGGCTACTCTGATTTTGTAATGTTCAATCTCATCTTAAACTACTTTATTTTCAAATTGATCATTCGTTGATTTGGCCCTCTGTTGTTCGTTCTCTCTGGGTTTATTCCATTGCCCCTTCCCAGGAGTAGGAGTCAGGGGAACATTACAGGAGCTTAAAAAAAAAGAATTAGAGGGGGAGAGTGTTGCGTGGAGTGCAGGTGTTATTTTTCAAGATTAAAACCTGAAAGTTGAGAAAAAACCATTTCCTCCCCTTCTTTTTAGATATCTTCATTATCTTTATTATGTTCTCCTGATGATGTTGAATTTCACATATTTCAGAATGTAGAATAAAATAATTAAGAAAATGTGATCATAAGTGGTTCCTCTCTGATCCGTGGAATCCCTTCGGGGGCAGTCTGTTGTTGAGGAAAGGGCAGGAGCATTAGAGTGTGCTGGACTTGGATTCAAATCCTATCACCAGCTACTTCTAATGTGGAGAGAAGAATTAGTACGAAGTTCAAAGAATATGCATCAAAGTGTCCAATTTCTAACAGTGTGGTTTATTGTGCAAAAGGAACATTTAAAAAAATAAAGCTAGCCTGGCCAGTGTGGTTCAGTGGTTTAGTGTTGATCAGGAGGTCACTGTTTGACTCCTGTTCAGGGCATTTTCCCTGGTTGCCAGCTTGATCCCCACTAGGGGGCGTATGGGAGGCAGCCGATCCATGATTCTCTCTCATTGATGTTTCTCTCCCTCTTCCTTCCTCTCTGCAATCAATTAAAAAAAAAAAAAAAGGAAAAGAAAAGAAAGTAAAACTAAGTAAAGAGCATTATTCTTGAAACATTTGTAAGTATATATACCACACAAGTATCAAATGCCTACTATCCCCAGAGATTCTGCCATTTTTGTCAGAGAAAGCAGTGGTGGACAGCCCCTTCTTTGCTTGCAGACTTCCTCCTGTTGCATTTTGATCTTGAGATTGGTGGGTGTCTTCCTGTATCCTCAAAGGACTTAGGGTTTAGTGGACACTGAGAGTAGCATCCACTTGTTCCTGCAGAGCTTTGAAACAAGGGGCTTATTGGTCATCTCGCTCTAAAGGCCCCAGACAGAGAAGGAGAAAGAGGAAGTCAAGAGATTTGGGAGTTGGAAGGAGATGAGTGCTCTCTGTATCTGCCTGCAGTAAAAGCTCCCAAGTGCAGAAAACATAATGCCTGCCTTTGTTTGCTGGAAGGTTGCTGGTGTCTTTGGTTTTCAAGGTTTTGCCTGTGTCGTAGAAGCAGGCAGGAAGCAAGAAATGCTAGATTCCCTGGAGTCCAGCAATTTGTAGTGTCATGACATTAAAAAATAGATTTTTTAATAGGCTGGAATCAAAAATCGTGAGGAAAAGGTGGAATTGTTGCATAAATACAAGACATTTTCAAGTTTTGTAAGTCAAAAGTATTGTAACTTGGTAAGAAAACCACAAAATGTGATTTTTAATACTATTAACTCAGCAAAGTCATCTTAATCATATAAGGTGCACTAAAAATATTGCAGTCATTAATCTTTTCCCCACCTGCACATTTTTCTCAAGGAGGAATGCTTAATTGAAAAGAGTTGCCCTCGCCGAAACCGGTTTGGCTCAGTGGTAGAGCATTGGTCTGCGGACTGAAAGGTCCCGGGTTCGATTCCGGTCAAGGGCATGTACCTTGGTTGCGGGCACATCCCCGGTAGGGGGTGTGCAAGAGGCAGCTGGTCAGTGTTTCTCTCTCATTGACGTTTCTAGCTCTCTATCTCTCTCCCTTCTCTCTGTAAAATATCAATAAAATATATAAAAAAAAAAGAAAAAAAAAAGAAAAAAAGAAAAGAGTTGCCCCTTTCAGGCATTAAAATTAATTTTTTAGTAGCTAGCTACCTTTGTATGATTGATTATGGTATAGGGATGAATGCATGGTTTCTCCCTTGGTTTGAATGCTAGCCCCACTTTTTATGAACACGTTGCTTAATCTCTCAGTGATTTAGTTTCTTGCAAACGGAAGTTATTGTGAGAATTAAATGAGTAAATATATGTGAAGTGCTTGGTAATTAAGCATTATATAACTATAATCCATTCTTTACTTTCTTATATACTATCAGTTTATCCTAACAAAAACTTGTGAGGAAGATAAAGCCGGAGTTATGATTGACCTTGTGGGGAATATAAAGTTCAGAATGACAGAGTACCTTGCCTGGCATCAGATTTAGACTGAGCTACAAAAGCAGGATTTAAACTTAAGTGTTCTGGTTTTCCACCAAATCTCCCCTAATTTCAGGAAACGTTACACTTTTAGTTTTCTCCTTAATGTGCAGGGAGCGAATTAAGCACAACGGTTTATTGAATAGGCCTTTTTCAAATATGTTATTTATTGAGTGAACAGAACAACTAACAAGTGGCTATCACATAAAGTGCTATTTGGTCAACATTCCCTGATATGCTATCACAGGCATTCAAGCATTGTATAGGAGTATTTTTCCCCTTAGAGTGACCAAGTGTCTTAGCTTTCATGTATTTATTTATTTATTTGTAGGTTACACTGAATGAAGACAACTGGTGCTCGAACCACTATCGTGCCACATTCATCACCTGAGTGTAAACAGGTCCGCACACAGGGTGATATGACAGGAAAGCCACATGACAAATGATGCAGTCATTGGAAATGAAGGATTTGCACAATACGAAAGTATGATTAATCTTTCAGGAGATCTATTTCCATATCTTTTGTCCACAACATGGCTATCACTGCTTTTAATCAAAACACTGAAGCCTGAATCACCTCCATGGGGCCTGAACAACAAGGCCCGACAGGGAACAAAAGCTAGGGAGCACTCCTTCCACTTTGTTCATGTGTCTGCTTGGATGCCCCCGGAGCCAGACAGGGGGATGGGCTGACATCTAATGTGGGAGGGACTTAGGGAGGCACATTGATAACCTGGAAAAGCAGAGATGAAGGACAAGAGCTGTGTGGGGCAAAGGGCTTGTTCAAAGTACATGAAATTGCTCTAAAAAAAGTTTGTTATAGAGTTTCTTAGTTTTACTTTATTTATTTATTTATTTATTTAGTTAGTTAGTTTTTAGAAAATATTTCTAACCTGATTTCAGAGACTATTATTACTGAGTAACTTTATAACTTGGACACAACCTTTTCAGCTTTTTGATCCAATAAGCAACTGAGACCCATATGGGTCAGCAATTCCTTTGATGTCACAAGGCAAGTTAAGCATAACCAAGTCTAGACTAGGTCTTTTGACTCCCCTTTTTCATTCAGCAGTAGCTCGCTGTGGAATCACTGACAATCTGCAAATATTTGATGAATGAATGGTTCTGTCTCTTGTACCTTTTTTTTGTGCATAACTTTTTGGTCTCTCAAATTACTAAAAAGGTGAACGCAATTGTGGTGTCCCTTGTAGTTGAACGCTGAGATGGAGGAAGCGAAAGTTTCTAGTTTTAGCACAAATTCAGAGATATTAGAAAAATGACCCCACTTAAAAAAAAATTTTTTTTTTTTCCATTTCACAAGGGACAACCAATTCAGTAGAGATGTGCCTGATGAGAGGGCTAGATTCTAACTCAGCCACAAGATGAGATTGCAGATAATGAAAACTGCCCTGGAGATTCTGTTAGGGAGGTGCCAGGCCAGAGACTGGCACACGGTTTGTCAGCTACTTTTCCCTCGATCATTGGAGCCCACGGTTGTTTTCTTGTTTGAATACCAGTGAAGCAGCTAGCTTGAATTTTGGGCTCGTGTATATGAAAAATGTGCATTTCAAGCAAAAGACGCCACTGTGGATGGTCTGTGGGCATAGAGACAAACCAAGGACAGAATAGATTCATTGCTCATGTCTCATGCTCACTCTGGGGCGTGTACTTTGTAAGACCAATATCCATTCTCCCTCTAATAACTGAACTTACAGAAATTACATGCATGTGAAATTTGACTTCACTGTTCCCCTAGTCCATGGGGAAGGCAGAACTAAGTATTAATAAAATATCCTCAAATCAAAATTCATATTAAAGGTATTTGTTTTATTTTGTGGAGCTTCTATAAAGATGAGATGGCTAAACTCTAAACTGTAGGGCTAGATGAATTTGCTGGCAGTGCTATGAATTCTTTTTGCTGTGGAGGCTTAAATAAAAAGGAAGTTTTGGTATGGATATGCCTGGGGAAAAAGTGTGAATTATATGACTACTGAATCTAGAGAAATGTAAATGCATAAGGAAACTGGTCTCAGCCACTACTACCCTCTTCTCCTTCTTCCTTAAAAAACAAAAATAAAATCCCTGGTTTACTCAAACTTCCCCTTTAAGACTTGGTCTAGGCATCAAAGCCTTTTATGCCTACCAGTTTCCTCAATAGGCTGTTTGTTGCCCTTTCTACATCTCTCTCCCTCTTCCTTCCTTCTCTTTCTACCCATTTCTACTCCTAAATCTTCATTCCAGTCTTGTTTATGTGGTAGCCTCACAGTGGACACAGACTATGGTCTCATGGATGCCTTCGTAGGAATTTATTAACCATTAAAAATTAAGCTTGTAGACATTGCGAAGGAGGATGTTGGACAGCTACACCTAGCTGACTTCCTGGAGCAATACCTGGGGAATTATTATTTTTTTGGCTCCAAGGGGATGATATTTTAAGTTGTTATATATTTGTTGATCTTGGGGAGATTGTTGGAACTATCCAGCATGCACAGGAAGCTTGGCTCTTGGCCCAGTAGGCTCAGAGTCTAAATATTTGGAGGATGAATACTTGGAAATCCATTTAAACATTTAAAGTATTTTCTTTCTTTCCTCCCCCCAGTAAGTTTCATTGTTAGTGTGATACAATTCTGCAGCAAGACTCTATCTGCGGAAGGCATGAACCTCCTGGACAAGTCCAGGCCCGGGCTCCACCTCAGGTCTTGGTGTGAAGCCAGAGGTGCATGTCTATTGGCTAATGTCCACACCCCTCAAGTGGGTTATTATTATAATCATTCACCTTCAACGCCCAAGTTCTAAAGTCAGGCTAAGAGTCTGACCCAACTCTGCACTGAAACCAGGAATGTAACTCACACACACACACACACACACACACACACACACACACACACTTTTCCAAACCAAATGTGGCATTGCTCTTTTTCTTTTGTCAGTGCTGGGTCTTTATTATGATTGCCAACTTTCAACTCTACGCTGATGATCATCTGTGGTCGGTTGTCCTCTCTGGCCTATCAAACAACACACCTTTGGGGGTGGTAGATGCTTAAAGAATACTAACTAAATGCATTAGATTATGTAAAACATAATTAGGGAAGCACATTTTCTATAAAAGCAGCCTGTGGTGTTTACAGAACTCAGAAGCAGTTATAAGCAACTGGGTATTTTTCCATGTTCATGAGACCCACAGATAGACTCTAGTACTCATGTATATGAACTTTTTGCCTATCCCAATCCGATTAGCTAGAAACTTGCCAACCATCTAGTTTGCTGAAGAGTCACAAACTCTTGTCTCAATGAAATGGGAAGGAACATAAGCTTCCTCTCTGAAATTTGAAGTAGAAAGGGGTGGGGAGAGATGGGTGGGGTGAGGTGAGTATGGGTGTGTACCGACCTGGTAATTGTCATGGTAAGGTGTCTTAGACAACATGATAATAGCCTTCTCGATAGAATGGGGATGCGATAGCAACAGCAAAAAATTATGCTAAACTGGGCCTGGTGCCCGGACTATCAGCCTCAAATAAACAAAGTGCAAGAGAAACATTTCAAGAGGAACCAACTTGTAAATTGGGAAGCTAAACAGGCCAGAGAGGTGCTCTCTTGAGGAGACAATGTTTTCACCTCTCTGAAAAACTTTGCCCAACCTAATTAAATGTCGAATCAAATATAAAAATCTTAACCAGCTTCTGGTCTAGATAGTGGCATGGAACTCAAATCCTCCCACAACCACATCAAAAATACAACTAAACTATGGAACAACCATCATTCAGAACCACCTTAAATCTAGTTGAGTGGAAGTTCTGCAATTAGAGATTTAAGAAGAAGCCACATTGAGACTGTCAGGAGGGGTGGAGACACCAAATGGGCTGGTACCACACCCATGTGTGGTGATTTAAAATCACCAGGATTATCTCAGTTGTGGAGGTCCCCCTTGAAAAGTGAGGGGGCCCCAGCCTCACACCAGAACCCCAGCCCAGGTTTGTAGTGCCAGGAAGACAAGTCCCCATGACTACTGGCCATAAAAACCAGCAGAGATTGAGCCTGAGTGGAGTCCCAGGGCTTCTGGTGTTCCAGGCAGTTTCTCTTAATGGGCCCACACACAAACTTACTGGGACTCACTCCCTCTGAGCTCCAGCCCTGGGGCAACAGCTTGAAAGGAATCAGAGACATCTGGGGAGGAACTAAATGATCTGGCATTAGGGCAAGAGCTTAGGGGCAGCTTTCTGCCAAAGAGAAGTGCTGGCAGAGGTCATTGTTCCTTTTATGAGACCCTTCCCCTTGCCCACCCCCCACAACAGAGCTGATAAGGAGCCATAGTTGAGTCTCCATCAACCTGGCTCACACTTTTTGCCCTGCCTTGCCCCTTCTTACTTGCAGGCTCATCCAAACCATTTTCAATTTTTTTTTTCATACAACTGGCCTCTCTTGCCTTACACTTCAGATTTTCCTAAATCTCTCAAACAAACAACATTTGGCCTCTGCATACCCCCTATGCTTGCTAAGTCACCCCAACCCTGGCATTAGCAGCAGCCCACCTTGGTTCACAGCTTGTCCTCTTCTGGGAAACCTCCAAGCCCAGCACAAGTAGCAGCCATCTGCAGATCGTTCTGTAGCTTGTGCTGGGTGGCCCCAGGCAAGCCATAGTCAGTGCCTGCCTTTGCACCTCCTGGGTAGCCCCAGAGCTAGTGTACCTGGTATACAGACGCAGACCATGCTGGATTACAACTCTGCCATCTCCGTGAGCAACACTCAAGTGGTGGACTCAGTGAGTACCAAAGCCCCACTAAAGCAAGTTCTGCTCCAAAGGGTTGAGTCCTACATCATAGCTCCTTCACTGTCGTCATCTCTGTTGGCCTGGGGGTCAATCCCTTCCAGTGATGCCTACAGCAATCAAGGCTCAACTGCAATAGGACAGTGCACACAGCCCACACACGAGTACACTTGAAGCGACTAGATGACTGGAGAGGCTGCACCACTGTGCCCTACAGGACACCTACTACACATGGCCACTTTACCAAGTCCAGGAGACATACTAGTTCTACCTAATAGACACAAACATTGGGAAACAGCCAGAATATGGAGACAAAGAAATGAACAGCCGGGACCAGTGCACATGTGCCAGGCCCCAGCGGACACCTCTGTGTGCTCCTTCCCTGCGGGGGGGAGGGGAGAGCCAGCCCCCAACAACCCTATCCCCTATCCCTAACCCAACCAATCAGGGGTCCATATCCCCTATTCCCTATCCCTAATCCAACCAATCATCCCCCATCCCTAGCCCAACCAATCCCTTATCCCCTATCCCTAACCCAACCAATCAGGGTGATATGCCCCCGGGTATAAAACCCATGGAAATGGGACTTTCACTCTCTTTCTCGCCTCGCTGTTGCCAGCGTTGGTGGGACTGAGCTCGGACTGGTCCGAAATAAATCCAGGCTTCCTGCAGTGACATCGGATGCGGCTCCCTGATGGTCTTTGGTATTCAGGTACAGGGGCACAACATTAACAGTTCTTAAATGAAAAAACAGGAGAAATCTCCAGAAAAGGAACTAAATGAAATAGAGGCAAACAAGCTACCAGATACAGAGTTCAGTGCTCATAAGGATGCTCAGGGAATTTAGTGAGAACTAGTATGAAGAATGACATAGAAACAAAAAAACAAAAAACAAACAAACAAACAAAAAGAAATGAAAGTTACACTAACTGAAATGAAGAATAATTTACAGGGAATCAATTGTAGAGTAGATGTAGATAATGCTGAGAATCAAATCAGTGATTTGGAATATAAAGAAGCAAAAAACACCCAATCAGAAAAACAAAAAGAAAAAAGAATTAAAAAGCAAGAAGATAATGCAAGGAGCTTTTGGAACAACTTCAAGCATTCTAATATTCACATTATGGGGGTTCCAGAAGAAAGAGAGAGAGAGAGAGAGAGAGCGAGAGAGAGCAAGATAATGAAAGCCTATTTGAAAAAAAATAATGACAGAAAACTTCTCTAATCTGATGAAGGAAATAGACATATAAGTCCAGGAAGCACAAAATAAGAGTCCTAAATAAGATGAACTCAAAAAGATCCACACCAAGACATGTCATAATTAAAGTGCAAAAAGTTGAAGATAAGGAGAGAATCTTAAAGCAGCAAGAGAAAAGCAGTTAGTTACCTACAAGGGAACTTTCATAAGCTTGTCAGCTATTTCTCAACAGAAACTTTGCAGGCCCAGAGGGAGTGGCAAGAAATACTCAAAGTAATAAAAAGCAAGGACCTACAACCAAGATTACTCTACCCAGCAAAGATGTCATTTATAATCAAAGGACAGAGAAAGAGCTTCCCAGACCAAAAAAAAAAAAAAAGCCAATGAATTCATCGCCACCCCAACAGTGTTACATACAATGTAAAAGGGTCTTCTCTAAGAAGAGGGAAAAAAAAGGATAAAAAATATGACCAATAAAATGGCAACAAATACACATCTGTCAACAATTGAATCTAAAAATCAAAGTGAATGAACAAGCAGAACAGAAACAGCCTCATAGAGACAGAGAACATTTTGATGGTTGCCAGATGGGAGGAGGTTGAGGTTAAAAAGTGAAGGGATTTAGAAGTACAAATTGGTAGTTACAGAATAGTGATGGGAATGCAAAGAACAGTTTAGGGAATTCTATCTAATAAAGAGAGAATATGCAAATTGACCATCACACTATAACAAGATGGCTGCACCCACAGCAGAAGTAGGGATCCCGTAACACAAGTAAGCTGTGCCCACAGTGAAGGCCCAGTTCCCATCTTGAGACTTAACGAGCAATCAGCAGCAACATTAGGCTGTGTCTCCCACCTGGTGGGGCTTAATGGGGTGGAGCCGGCTGGGTCTGGGTCTTGCACAATTTGGAGGCGCACATAGTGGGTACAGACTTGACTCTGGTTCCTGTGGTGGGCGCCAGATTCTGACAGGAGGAAGGTTTTCATATACATTTTACTAATTTTCCTTCATCTCTGACATTTCTATTATAGAGAAAGAACAAATAACAATATTAAAATATTTCCTCTAGCTAATTTCCTTTTAATGTGCATGAATTTTGTGCACCGGGTCACAATATTCCAATAACTATATATGGTGTCAGATGGGCACAAAATTTATCAGAATGATCACTTTGTAAATTATGTAATGTCTACTCACTTGGGTGTACACCTGAAACTAATATAATATTGTATGTCAATTGTAATTGAAAAATAAAAAAACAGTTTTAAAAATGCAAAAAAAAAAAAATCTAACCATAATCCCTCTGGTATCTCCTTGCTTCTCTCCTCTCCATTGTCAAGATGCTCTATAGGGCTTCTTCAGCTGAAAAATTATTAAACCAGTGTCTATTTGAGCACACTTGTATAATTCCAAGGCCTTCTGCCTTGGAGTGAAGACACTAGTGAGTTGTATGGGGACTGGTGGTATCTCACTCAGCAATGATGTGTGACACGGATTAGTGCAGAGTGGCCATCTGCTATTGAGGCGGGTGGTAGACAGAATCTGTTCAACCGTGGCAGGAGACTCCCCCCGCTCTGGCCAGCTGGCTTAGAGTGGGCGAAGTTGGAGAGGGCGAGTGATGCCCTAGCCATCCTCTAGGAAAATAACTTGAGGACTTCTCCCTTATGTCTCTATATTACCCCTGTCTTTTCCCCACATGTATGTACGTCATGTAGTTGATATGATTCAGTGCAATTTGGAATATGGAGAAAAGAGAAGAAGCACATGACCACTATAAAAGTTAAAAGAAAGTTGACTTGTCTCGGGCATGTGAAGTAACTTTGAGTTTCCTGGTAGCCTGGGCGAAAGAGGAAGTCTGATAAATCAGATGACTTGTGTTATCTGGGAAAAGAAGAAAATCAGTTTCTTCAAATGAATCAAGTTTTTCTTAGCAACAGTTATAAAATCTATCTTTCCCCTTTTGACTTGATAAGAGAGGAAAAACTGAATTTCTCAGTGTGCACAAGAAAAAAACAACACACACTACTACTAGACCTGTAGGCAGGGTGTGGACCTGAACATGGATCCCTCCGTGACTAATGAGAAGTGGGGAGCTCTCAGTGGTTCTCTAGGGCTGGCTTCTTTAACTTTACCACTTAAGAACTAATAGGATCATGATGTTACCTTTTTCTCTTTATGGATTTGTGTTTTCTAACATTTCCACAATGAACATGTATGACATTGCATGTCAGTGTGCTGTTTTTGGGTCTGTGTGACCTGAGATCCAGTCCTCACCCTTCCTTTCCCAGCTCTGTGTTCAGAGGACCTGACTCCTCCAGTCTGGCCTTCTCAGGCCTCACATCAGCCAGCTCCCAATTTGGTTCTGCCGGTGGGAGGCTGTGGGGAGTTTGGAGAGCGGGAGGAAGGGAGGGAGAGAGAAGTCAGTGTATTTCTCCCTCTCCCTCTGTACTTGGATGGCATCTCTGGCAGCTGCTGAGTCTCTCCGTTGGCGCCAGCTCTCACCGGAAGCCTATGCAGCTTCCTCTGGGTAATCCCAGGCCCTGGGCTCTGGGAGCATCGCCTCCCCCCTTTGTCCCTCCAGCCTAGGAGTGGCTGCGACTTCCTGCTGCGGCTAGTCTAGTCTCTGGCCTGCCTCACAATCCTTGTTTGGCTTCTAAGCTTCTTTCATCACATTGCATTAAGTTTCCTCTGTTTTAAGCATTCAGAATGACTTCTGTCTTCCCGGTTGGGCTTGGACACAAAGAAATAAAAAATGTATGTGAAACAACAAGGAATGGGGGGCAAAGAAACGAGAGGAACGTGAGCTGGAGAGGTTTCGGAAGAAGCAAAAGGCTCCTTGGATAATGGCAGCACGCAGGGGAATGGCCAGATTGGTGCACACCGGATGGGAAGGACTTTTGGTCACGTGAGGGCCTTTTGCAATAGATTCACACACAGAAACAGCAATTTTACTCAGGATTGTCAGCTCCAGAAGGGAATTATAATCCTATGTAATAGAGATGTAATATGCAAATGGTCATTACGCCGTGAAGCATAACAAATGACCTTGTAACGACTGGATCATGGATCAGCAGGAGGGTGGGGCAGCGAGCTATAAGTGGGCAGTGAAGAGCTACAGGAGGGGGCAGGGCAGCAAGCTCTGAAGAGGGCGGGGGAGCCACAGGAGGGTGGGGCAGCAGGCGGAGAGCTACTGGAGGGCGGCAGCAAGCCACTGGTGAGCTACTGGTGCATGGATTTGTGCACAGGGCTACTACCGTAGTAATATATAAGATATTGAAGAAAAAAAAATACCCCATAGGATTTAGAGTCCTAAGTCAAGAATTCAAGTCCTGGCTGGTGATGGATGTTGTGGTTGACTATTTCAACCCTCCCACGTGGCATAGCAGCCCTGGGGTTTAGATGAGACTGATCCAATCCACAGCTTCTGGTTTGTAGCTTTGGTTGAGACGTGGCCATTGGCTCATACATGGGTCTGTGCTCCAGGCCTGAGCCAATCAGCACTTGGCATTCCCCTGGCTGCTGCTGCCGCCACAAAAGTGAAGCCTAGGACTGGTGTTTGATGACTGAAGAAAAAAGTCTTTTCTCCCAGAGAGTGTGATTGGTCCGGAACCTGCTTTGGCATTTTACTACTAAATGGAAAATGATCCTGAAAAGAAATCTGCCACAAAAAGAAGGGAAATAAGCCAGTCAATGAAAGAGAAACACCACATGACCTCACTCATTTATGGATATTAAATAACATTATAAACTAATGAACAGAAAGATAGATATAGTGACAGTAAAACAACAAGCAAACTGTCAAATGACAGTGGGGGAGGGGGGTAGGGAGATCTGGGGGAGATAAGAGATCAACCGAAGGACTGGTATGCATGCATATAAGTACAACCAATGGACACAGAACTCTGGGGAGGGAGGGCATGTATAGAAGGGGAGGGGGCAATGGTAAGCTATGTACACATATAATACCTTAATAAATTAAAAAAAATTAAAAAAAGAATGGTACATCCAAGACAACCAACATAAAATAGCTGGATTTCTGATCAAACTGGGCCTGAAGCCCACCACATCACTGGGCTCTTTCTGCTACATGACTTCACGCACTCTGCACTCGATCTGGGTTTTCTGTGACTTACAACCAAAATGTTACTGTGCTGCCCCTGCCCCTTTCTCCCTTAAAAACATTTTCCCTGGCTCCCTATAGCGAATCCTGTGGCGTTCAGACTCCTTGGCACAGCAGGGCATTGTGGGATCTGACTCCCCTTAACCAAGTCGGCTTTCTCACACTCTCCAAATTCCTTCCAATTCAAGACCTCAACCCTGGGCCTCGCTCTCTAAGGCCAGCTGATACAGAGACAACTTGTTAAATTGGCGGTGAGTCCTTGAGCCAGTCTTCTCATCTTTCTGACCCTGCTTCCTCATGTAGGAGATGGAACTATTAAGATATCTTTTAAAAAATATATATTTTATTGATATTTTACAGAGAGGAAGAGAGAGAGATAGAGAGCTAGAGACATCGATGAGAGAGAAACATCAACCAGCTGCCTCCTGCACACCCCTTACTGGGGATGTGCCCGCAACCAAAGCACATGCCCTTGACCGGAATCGAACCTGGGACCTTTCAGTCCGCAGACCGACGCTCAACCACTGAGCCAAACTGGTTTTGGCTATTAAGATATCTTAAATTTCTGTTAGACTCAAACGAGGCATGAAGTGAGAAGATGCTCTGTAAATTACAAGCAGTGGAGTCTTCTTACCACACCTATGATTTATGTCAATGGTTAACGCAGTTCTGTATCTCCTGCATGTAAAGAATTCATTTTATCCAGCATACAGAGCACCGCTGCATTGTGAGTGTCCGTCAAGATTAATCAGCAACATTAATATTTTCCCTCCGTGGAGCTCTAAATAATTTACTTTCGAAGTCCCAGGTGACTGTGTAAGCTGTAAAGGGTTTACCTCAAAACTCTCAGCCAAGTGGAAACGAACGGAGCAGCCCCTTTTGTGGCCACTCAGACCTCGCTTGTGAAACGTGTGGTTTTCCTGGCCACCTGGAGAAGCCCGTGCAAGTGGGTGTGCGACGTGCCTCCACAAAGGGCCAGCCGGTCGGTCAGCTTCGCCCTTATATGTTGCTGGAGTTGATGCCCTGCGGTTGTTCGGTGACCTGAGAGACTAGTTTGGGCACGAGCCTTTAAAAGGGCTGTAGCCAAAACTGGTTTGGCTCAGTGGATAGAGCGTCGGTCTGCGGACTGAAAGGTCCCAGGTTCGATTCCAGTCAAGGGCATGTACATTGGTTGTGGGCACATCCCCGGTAGGGGGTGTGCTGGAGACAGCTGGTTGATGTTTCTCTTTCATTGACATTTCTAGCTCTCTATCCCTCTCCCTTCCTCTCTGTGGAAAATCAATTATAGATATATATATATATATATATATAGATATATATATATATATAATAAATAAAAGGGCTGTAAAACTAAGACCCTTCCCACCTTGGAAACATAGTATGTAGATTTTTGTAATAACAAAATATTAAAGGTAATTCATTTATCAAGCCTAATTAGGTAAGGTGTCGAACAATGAAGAGTACAAAAAAAGTATGCTCTACATATGTTTTTCTTCCAATCATCAGCGTAACTTAGTATAGGACCTGGTATGGCCTTGCTAACTGGCAGGTCAGGGCAGACAGGGAATGACTAGGACTGCAAACTTGACCCTCCCATGGGGTTTGGGGGCAGCCGCAGGGGCATTAGCTATAGGTCCAGACTTGATCCTTTCCCCCTAGCGCTGTTGTTTATCCCTCCTAGCCAGATGTCCCATCTCCCCCTTCTCTGTCTGCCCTGCCACCGAGTGAGGTCAGATCCCTGGCTAATCTCTCCTCCCTCACGTTACCATCAACCTGCCTCTATTCATCCTCTCCCTGGCAATAGGAGTCATCTGTTAAAATGATACTGTGCTGCCGTGGCCCCCTTCTCCCTTAAAAACATTTCCACTGGCTCCCTACAGCTCATCCTGTAGAGCCCAGACTCCTTAGCACAGCATGACATGGTGGGATCTGACTCCTCTTAACACAGCAAGACATGGTGGGTTCTAATTCCTCTTAGTCGGCTTTCCTCCCTACAGCTCATCCTATAGAGCCCAGACTCCTTATCACAGCAAGACATGGTGGGAACTGACTCTTCTTAACCAAGTCGACTTTCTCACACTCCCCAAGTTCCTTCCAATTCAAGGCCTCAAACCTGGGCATCGCTCTTTAAGGCCAGTGGCTACCACATTTTTATGGTCATAGAAAGTACCTGAGCTTGTAACACAGATTCCTGGGCCACTTCCTTACAAGATGATGATTCAGAGGGCTGGGGCTGGGAATCGGAAATTTCGTCGTCACGTTGGCAACATCAGGTGCAGGTGGTCCTTGGACTGTCTTTGGAGAAACACTGGTACACGTTGTCACCCACAGTTTTCCATTCACATCTGCCTGCACCCAGCACACCTTGAGGGCAAGCCAAGACTCAGGTGGTTTTTAGCGTTGTTCCCCTGGGTTTTCAGCGTTGTTCCCCTGGGACCTAGCACAGGGCGCTGCACACACGGAACCCTGACGTACATTTATTAAGTGAATAAATGAGTCACAGCAGAGTCCATCTAGTGAGGGTGAGGCAGAGATAGGAGCAGTCAGGGGCCAGGGCACTCGGGGAAGGGGTTGGTGGGCCAAACAGCAGCAGGTCAGAGCCAGGATATGTTGGAGAAGCTGGGTGCCTAGGAGGAGTTGCTGACTAAATTGTTCACTGAGCACAAGGTCCGAAGAGGATCCTCTTCTGTGGAGATGGAAGGGAAGGGGTTAACAACAGCTCATCAAGGCAGTGAGTCCTGCACAAGGAAGGAGATTAGGACTGTTGGCATAAGAAGGGTCTAGAACAGTGGTTCCCGGCATGGGGCACATGCCCCCACAGGGGGACAATTTGTTTTTTAAGGGGGGCAATTAAAAATGAGTTAACAGCCTTGTGTCCCAGGGGGCCATGTGCACCGGGAGAGCCGTGTGTCCCAGGGGAAGCAGTGGGACCCAGGGGGAGGGGCGGTGAGAACCAGAGGAGGAGCGGACTCTATTCCTTTGGTCCTGAGATAGTCACCATAAAACAAGCAGACTGCCAAATGAGGAGCGGATTCTATTCATGTGATCCTGAGATAGTCACCATAAAACAAGCAGACTGCCAAATGAGGAGTGGATTCTATTCATGGGGTCCTGAGATAGTCACCATAAAACAAGCAGAATGTCAAATGACAGCAGGGAGGGGAAGGAGACCTGGGGGGAGATAAGAGAACAACCGAAGGACTGGTATGCATGAATATAAGTACAACTAACGAACACAGAACTCTGGGGAGGGAGGGCATGAATGGGAGGTGGTGGTGGTGGGGGGCAATGGTAAGCTATGTACACATATAATACCTTAATAAAAAAATAAATAAAATAAAATAAAAAAATTTCATAGAACGCAAAAAAAATGAGTTAACAGTATTTTTTTTGCATTTCTATGGTTCTAGGGGCATCATATACAGTATATAAACATATATTGTGACATATTTATGCATTTCAGTTCTCTATTATATGTTTCATTAACTTTATTTGCTATTTTATCATATCACTTCATATTATTATTATTATTTTAAAACAATTTCTTAGTGATTTCTTCCTCAGTACTTCAACTGTCCCTTTGTTCTTTTGTTTCTCTTTCATGGGTGCCATGGTCTTTGGAAACTGGTTTAGACCAAGGCCTTTAAGCTTCCTCCACGTGAATAGGAGTTCAGTTTTTGAATAATAAGAATTGTGTGCCACAGGGGAGGCATCAGGATTTTAGAGATGCCCAGGTGAAGCGTGGCCAAAAAAAGGTTGAAGCACTGGGCTACCCACCATCAGCATCAGATTGGGAGAAGGTGGCTTGGTATTAAGTTCCAGATTATTACTGGAAAGCAGCAGTTATCTGTAAATTAGACTCTCCTGGAGCAGTATTTTTGAAACCACATGAACAAACAAAGGTCAGATGTAAGTTCCACTCCAGAGTCATTTCATGAGGCTCTGTGTATGCATAGGGGGATTTTAGAATCTTTGTACGGGGAGTTCTGAAACTTTATCGTCATGTATCCATGTATCAGCCTCCCTCACCCGAATTCATTCTGGTTGTTACTCAGTGGGCCATATGTATTTAAAGAACTGCATTTGTTTTTTTAGTTCAGGGAAAACATTTTCTATTATTATTATTTCTTTGCTTATCTATTCATCTCCATCTCTTTGTCTATGACTTCTATAAGATAGAGAGTGGAATTTCTGGGTCTAACTTCTATGTCTCCAAACTTTTATTTTAGCATTTCCATTTCTTTTCTCTTAGTACAGTATTCTGGAACAGATACTCGGCATACTTTGCTACACAGTACTGCTGTCTGGTGTGTCCTATGTTGCTCAGCACATCTATTGAGATTTTTATTTTGGTGATTGCATTATTCATTTCTAAGGTCTCTAAAGACTATGGTAATCATTACAGTAGCCTTTTCTTGCTTAGGGAATGTAATGTCATCTCTTAATTTTCTAGAATATTACACGTGTGGTACCACTTTAAAAAGTTATTGATTGATTTTAGAGAGAGAGAAAAGAAGAGGAAGAGAGGGAAAAAAAAGAGAGAGAAAAACATTGATTTGCTGTTCCACACATTTATGAATTCACTAGGGGCCTAGTGCACACATTCGTGCACCTTGAAAGGAACTGTGGGATGCAAGGCCATCGTGGGCACAGGGATGGGTCTCAGCCCATCCTCCACACCCCGGCCCAGCCTCTCCCATCACAGATCCTGGTCCCCTGTCTGCTGGCAGCCCTGTTCCTGCCACCACTGCTCCCACAGGATGGCACAGAGCAATTGGGGCTGGCACCAACAGTGGGTGTGAGTGGCAGCTGCTGCCCCAATTGCCCATCAGGAGCAGGGGGAGGTGGAGAAGCCCTCAAGGATGATAACATTTCTAAGCTGCTGCCACTTAGAGGAGGGGATTGAGACTTCACCACTCGAGATGGGTGTGGCAAGCTCGCTTTGCAGAAGATGGAAGGTATTGCTGCAACCATTTTTGAAAGAAATACAACCTGTCGCAACTGCCTATTGAATGATGTTAATAAATTATTGTCATTTTCTTTGGGCGTGGTAATATTTTCCTGGATTTAAAAAGTCCTTTACATGTTAAACAGTCACACTATTTATGAGTGAAATAATCTGATATTTGGGATTTGCTTTAAAATACCCCCAGAGAAAAAAATGAAGCCCGTGGGAATGGTAGCTTAGATAAAACAAGAATGACAGAATGCTGGTAGCTGTTGATGGTGGGCAATGAGTACTGGTTGTTAGTAATATTTTCTTTAGTTTGTATATTTTGAAATTTTCCAATGTGAGACAAAACAGAAAAAGGGAAATCTGGTTTCGCCCGTTCATTCGTAGATGTGTTTCCTACCTCCAGCGGCTGTGCTGTGGTGAGTCAGAGCCTCTGCGCTGAGTGGGGAAAGGGTGTCAATCTTCCTCTAGGTGGAAGGCTCCCTGTTTCTTTGTTGCCAACTCCCCGAGGCGGTTTCCTGCCTCTTCCACCTAAGTGCTTTCACTCCCTATGCCAGCCTGAGGCAAACAACCCTACCAGCCTCTTTCTTGGCACTCTCTGGTGGAGGGGAGGACCTACTGGTTTGAGGACCAGGATTGGGTTAGGATAATCTCCCCAGAGCTGCCTCACAGCTCCCTCCTTTCCTTGTACCTGTGCCCTGGGTGTTGGGAGCACATCCGTGGCCTCTTCCAATGAGCACCAGTCTCCAACCAATGTGGTGTGCGTATACTTAGCTTGTCTGTGTAGGCCTCTGTGCTCTCTTTATTTTAAGAGTACTTAACATTTCTAATCTGATGATAGCATGCTTTTTATAGCATTATTATGGATTTGACCTTACCTTCCTCCCAACCCACTTAGCTGTCATTTCTTGATATGTTGGTTGGAATGGAATAATATTCATGGCACTCACTTGACCATTTTTATTCAATACCCCTAAGCTTTTCTTTTAAAATATATTTTTATTGATTTCAGAGAGGAAGGGGGGGGGGGAGAGAGATGGAAAAAGAGGGAGAGAGAGAGAGGGAGAGAGAGAGAGAAACATCAATGATGAGAGAAAATCATTGATTAGCTGCCTCCTGCATGCTCCACTCTGGGGATAGAGCCTGCAACCTGGGCATATGCCCTGACCAGGATTTAAACCCTGATCTCCTGGTTCATAGGTTGAAGCTCAACCACTGGGGAACCTGGCCAGGCTACCCCTAAGCTTTTCAATGCATTATAACCATTTCACATCTTGTGGGCTTTTGAAACCTATACCAGAACTATTTTCCATTTTATTAAAAACTACTTGCAATAATAATTACTCATGGTTACATAATACCATAATCTAAATGTATACTGTAATTTATAAGTTCTGATCATTTACATTAGAGCATTTTCAGTTTTTTGATATTAAGTATATTGAAGAATATAGGTCTCTCAATATTTAGTCTCCATGTGAATTTTATTTTCTTAGGATAGGTCCTAAAGCATGGAATTCCAATGCAAGAAAATGATCTTTAAAATGACTATTGATATATATTGCTAAATTTATTTCCTAAGAATTTCCATCCATTTATGGTTTTCCTCCCCATCCCCAGCAATGTAGGAGTATCCATTTCACCTGTCATTGATTATTAGAATTGTTTTAACCTTTACTATCTTGGTAAGTTCATTAAACAATGCCTCATTCTCCCATGCTCTCCTATTATTCTTTCAAATAAACTTTAGAATAATTTAATTTCACTAAAGAGAGAGAGTGAGAAAGGAGAGAGGGAAAGAGAAAGGGAAGGAGAGAGAGAGAGAGAGAAGGAAAGAAAATGAAAGAATTTCCATTAGGATTTTTATTGGCTTAAAAAGATCTCATGGTACTTAAAAATTACATAAACCATACATGAATACAGAATCACTTAAGATATCAAAAAGATCAGAAATATCTGAAAAGCTAAAAATTTAAAGTCTCTTATCCTCATTCCCTTCTTAATTGTTCTTCCTTCTCCAGAGATAAAATTTTTAGTGCAGATCTTATCAGGCTAGAAGGGTCAATGAGGAAAATAGGGACATATGTAATACTTTCAACAATAAAGGTGAAAAAAAAACCTGTGAAAAAATAAATAAATCTCAACCCTGGGATGTATGTACCTTGGTAGGTGCAGATTGTCTCAGGCTCTTGGTCACAAAGGATTTTAAGGTCATTACAGATCCTCAATGTTTGTAGAATTCTTTCCCCTAAGAAACCACCCATTCAGCCCCTTTCCTACTGATAGCTACCTGGGTAGACACTGAAACCAAATCTAGCCAATCAGAGTGTGCAGTCCCCCTGACTGCTAATGTGACTTTCAGCACATTCACACTCCTTTCTGGGATTTTGTTTCAAGGACCATTAGAGAAGATTTGTACCTTCCACAGTGGCTGTTGAGGTGGGGGGAGATGAATCTGGCGTTGCTGGTGGCCATCTTGCCTTCTCTACAGAAAACCTGTATAAGAGATGAATAAAGGAAGAGAGAGAAACAGATCTTGGATAACATGATGAAGCTTCTGAATCTTGTGCTGGATACCAGTTGTACCTCTGGAATTTGTAGTTCAGTGAGCAATACATCCCATGTTATCACTTCAGCTACTTTGAGTTGGGTTTGCACCACTGGCAAGCAATACTCTGTCTCTTCATTCTGGGGAGACTGGTGTGACTATGCAGGTTGCCAAGAAAAGAAACTCAGGCCGAGGAAATAAGGCAGAGATTTAGCTGTGTGAAATCTGGCACATCTGGTCTGATAGGACCAGAAGCACAGAACTGGACTGGGAGCCCACAAAATACAGTCAGCACACAGACCAGCCATCTCAGTTCTGTACTTGTTAAGACATTGTTAATTGATTACAGGAGTCTTTCTCACAGAGCTGAGACAAGCCATTGAAACTTTACTCTCCTTAATATAAAGCTCCAGGCAGCCACAATCATTGATCCAAATTTGTGTGTGTTTCCCATCCCGGATTTAATGCCTGAAGGCTGAGATGCATGTGTCTAGGGACTAAGGTTGAGTTTGGAGGTTAGCCCAATTTTAAGTGAAATTTCTTCCTTGTGGATATACTTTCAGAGTATTGCCTAGTCAACAGATTATTACTAAAAATACTGAATATGGATAATGATAAATTATCGAGCTTTCTTTTCATACATTTAAAAAAATATTTTATTGATTTTTTACAGAGAGGAAGAGATAGAGAGTTAGAAACATCGATGAGAGAGAATCATCGATCAGCTGCCTCTTGCACACCCCCCACTGGGGATGTGCCCGCAACCAAGGTACATGCCCTTGACCGGAATCGAACCTGGGACCCTTCAGTCCACAGGCTGACGCTCTATCCACTGAGCCAAACCGGTCCTGGCCTTTTCATACATTTTAAATGTTCTACATGTAACTGTACATTTGATTTCTGAATCCGTATCCTGCCACAGGTATCTTTGTTACTCCGAGCTGCTGCAGTGCAATGGCATTTTCAGTTGCCAAGCACTGCTGTTTTGGGAGTTGTCTCTCTGCTGTTTACAGAGAAAACCCAGGAGATCTTGAAGCTGACACAGAGCATATCACTTGACAGTTACAGATTTTCCTCCTGCAGTGGTACACGGCTTCCTTTTGCTAACCACCTTAATTTCCTGCTCTTAACAAGCCGAGAATCAATGATGCCAGTCTATTATGAGGATTCTTATTTAACCTTTTATGTTTAAGTTAACCAAGCAAGCAGATGTCCCTTCTCATGTGCTTCAAGTGCAATTGATGAGAGACTCTATAACAAAGAGTTAGTTCTATGGGCTTGCTCAACCTGTCAGGACAGCCAAATATCATCTAATCTCTACCTGTATCCCACCCTTCTTGCAGTCCTCTACATATTATCAAAGGAATCTCAACTGTGTTATTGTTGTAGAGCAAGCGGCGATTTTATCTCAGGATTTAACGGACCCATAGATTTAATTTATGACGTCTTAGGAAAAAATATAAAAATCACCCAGTGCTTTTAAAAATGATGCTATATCAGGGAGAGCACCATAAAATGTCTAATAAAAGGTTTGAAAGTGAATCCACTTTGGCTAATTTTAGTAGTTTCTATTATTCATCATCAACTTCACTTCTAATTGCTAGCATTTATTTGTGTCAAGCACTGTAGCAAGTGGTTAACTTGCTTTATTTAATTTAATCCTAGCATAAGAAGTACTTAATTTCATTCTCCCTATTTTACAAATGAGGTACTTGAGATTCGCAGAGACTGGGTAACTTACTCAATATTATAACTATTAATTAATTAGTTCATTAATTAATGTAAAGCCAGAATTTGACTTATGAGTCCAGAGCCTGTTTTGATGAAATATGACTATAAAGACTTGCCTATTTATTCATTAGAATCAGATGAAATAATAGAATAACTAAAAATTATAGTGTATAGTATATTCCTTTTCCCTTGTGTCTGGTATGGCATTCTATGGTGCTAAGGGACTAAGGTCTCAATGATCTTGTTGCTGTGCCAATGTGTGGCTTTTATATCTGAAATCACCTTAGGGCTCACCGTGGCTGCTGGAGCACCAGACATCACAACTGCATTCTAAGAAGTAGGAATTCACACACCAGTTCTATTTCAGGCCTTTGGTTTGAAGCTAGTCACAGGTCACCTCTGGCTACAAGGAAGGCTGGGAAATGAAGTCTTCATTCTGGTCAGCTATGTCCTCAGGAAAAGAAGAGAATAAATATGAGAAAGGTTCAAATAATTTCTGCTGATGCCATGTTTTAATTGCTTTTCCATAATTTGTGTGAATACCAGAATTTTACATTTTGTATCCAATAATATTCATATTATTTTTAAAAATCAACTCAGAAAAACTCCATTAAAATGTTGCGTACATTCAGACATTTAGCCAAACAAATTAGAGCCTCAAATCTAACATGACATAAAGCAAATGGTTGACATTATAATTCGTCTAATACTCAGGGGTTGTTGTTCCTGCCTTTATTACTAACGTGAGAAGCGGGTTTTGCTACCGAGGAATATTCTAACAGGCATGCTTTTATGCTCTCTTGGTAATTATTTTCCTGTTTAACCCTTGGCTAGAAGCCATGAGAGGACAAGTTTCCTAGCTGCTGACTCTCTCCTTTATACGGTGCCAATGGAATGTGTACAACTGTGAAAATTCATTCATTCAGTAAAAAAATTCTAGGAATAGTTCTTGGTGTCTCATTAGTAACACTAATCTATAATAATAAAAGCACAATATGCTAATTAGACCAGATGTCCTTCCGGACCACCTTCCGGACAAAGCCAGGGCTGCGAGGGAAGCCCGGGTCCCAGGTGCCAGAGGGAAGCCGGCGCGGCAGCCGGGGGAAGGAAGGCCTACTCTGGCATAAATTTCATGCATCGGGCCTCGAGTACTATTATAATTCTACATTCTTGTTACTTGTCAGAGGTTTTATATGCCTGCCATCTGCGTTGACCCTCACCTCTGGGAATATAAATTTACATAATTACAGACGTCCTGGGGGAATGGCCCAGAATTTTTTCCTTTGACAAAGTATTTATTAAGCTCTTAGTTTTTTTTTCCTAGAGACTGGTTAGACATGCGGAGAGGAGATTTAATAAACAGCACCTCTCTTTAACTGCCCGAGTCCAGAACCAATTCATAAATAAAATGAAGGAGTAGGGCAGATGAAGATGAAGATATCATCTTTATTACTGATAAAGGCTGTTTAGGATGTAGGTGTGAGTTTGGCAGGCTCCACACTCAACGTCAGGCAATGCTAATGACCAGAACCGGTCCACCTGGGGCCTGCCCCGCTAAGCCTTGTGGGATGAAGGGACCAGGGGGTGGACTGGACTGAGGCAGACCTGCTCTACCTCCTGGAGCAAGGCTGAATGAATTACCAAGGAGTGTGCTCCCCATGAAGGGACGTCAAGTGAGCATTACGGTTCCCCCGTCTCTCTCTGCCCCCATGAAGATCAACCTAGAACCACAGGAGAAACTCCTCAGGATTTACCGAGGAACTATTTCCGGTCTCCAGCTTTTCCTTTCGCTCCCCTCCAGCTCCTCGGATGGAGGCAGAGGCTTCCCAAAAGCTGACGTCCGCTCTTTTGCCTTCAGATACATCAGCTTGCGGGCTGTTTCTGTTGGTCAGCTGACCCCTTCTGTCATTCTTCTCCACAAGCAGTCACCTCTCGGGGAGGTGACCACGTGACATTTTTGGTTGTGGATACCTAGTAGGTGGGGAGGGTGCCATTCCCAATCTAAAGGGCAGAGATTTTGTAAAAGAGAAAGGTTTCTCTCTGGCCAGTTAGTTCTTCTTTTATCGTCCTGCCTGGAATGTGAACCTGGGGCCCAGAGGAGCAGTAGCTTATCTTGCCATAAGAAAGCAACTCATTCAAGGATGGAAAAGGGCCACCTGCTAAGACCGTGGAGCAGAGCTGGGAAGCACGCGATTACACGTTGTGGAGGGCCTTGATGGGATTAGAACTGATTCTCTCAAAGATCCCCAATGATGTGTGGTCCTTGTTGTGTGCTATGGTCTGAATGTTTGTGTCCCCCAACTCATATTTTGAAATCCTAACCCCCAAGGTGATAGTATTAGGGGATGGGGGCTTTGGGAAGGTGATTAAGTTATGAGGGTGGAGCCCCCATGGATGGAATTAGTGCCCTTATGAAAGAATACATGGAAAGTGACCTTGCCCTTTCCCACCAGGTGAGGACACAGTGAAAAGACAGCTGTCTACAAGCTAGGAAGCTTGCCCTCACCAGACATTGACTCTTCCCAGCCTCCAGAATTGTAAGAAATATATTTGGTTCTCTGCTTTTAGCGATCTGATGTTGATTCCTTCTAGTGTATTCTTCATTTCAGTTTATTGTATTATTTATTTCTGACTTATTTTTTTTATAGTTTCTATGTCCTTTTTTTTAAAAAAATGCTATTGAAGTTCTCATTAAGATTATTGAGCATCCTTATAACCACTGTTTTGAACGCTGTAGTTTGTTTGACTCCATTTCATTTAGTTCTTAATTTTGGAGATTTTTCATTTGGGATATGTATCTTTGTATCCCCATTTTGGCTGCTTCTCTGTATTTGTTTGTATGTATTAATAGATCTTCTATGTCTCCAAGTCTTGGTAAGGCGGCCTTATGTAGTAGGTGTCTTGTAGGGCCTAGTGGTGCAGCCTCCCCGGTCACTGGAGAGGGATTGATCACCAGGCAGATTGGCTAGAAGGACTGGGGTGACTACAGAGGAGGAACTGCTGTGCAGGGATCAATTCCATGGAGCAGAACTTGCTTCTGCTGCGCTCTCGTGTTCTTTGAGTCTGCCCCTTGAATGTGTCGCTAGTGGAGGTGGTTGGGTGGTACTCCAGTGTGATGTGAAGCTGGCCATCAGGTGCACTGGCTCTGGAGCCTCCTGGGAGGTACAGGCCAAGGTAAGCACTAGCTGGGCCTTGCCCAGGGACACTGGCCTGAGCTACAAAGCAAGGTGCAGATGCCTACTTCCTGTGCTGGTCTTGGAGGAGACTGGGAGAGGCTAAGCTGTTAACTGAATCCAGCTGCTGCTACTGCCAGGCCTGGGGTCACTTAGCAAGAGGTGCCGAGTGCAGATGCTGCTTGTTTGGGGTTTGTGTTTTTTTTTTTTTTTTTTTTTTTAGGAAAGTTCACAATATGAGCTTTGACAGGCCATTTTTATGGAAAAGCCACTGGAAGCAGCTTGGGTGTACCCAAAATTGGGTTGGGGGATGTCTTCGGGAATCACCAGGTTGATGAAGACTCCAATATGGTATCTGCCTGTGCCTGCTGGGGGAGGGCTCAGCAAAGGACCAATGGTTTCTGCCAATACTTCTATGGGAGAAAGTTGTCCCTCCAGCCCTCACCCCAATGTCAGAGAATCTGGTTTCTCCCTACATGTCCCCAGTGCCTTTGGAGCTGCTGACTAAGTGCTAGAGTGAGTAAGTGAGTGAGCGAGTCCATTGTGGTAAATTCACAGGCCCTTCCAGAGAAATACCTGGGACTTGAGGAGCATGCTGTCTCGCTCAGTAACAGTCTCTCCCCTGTTTCCACAGCCAGAAGTCAGTTCTCTTCCCAGCACTGGAACTCTGGGCTAGTGGACCTGCTGGAGGCCTGGGACTCCCTGCTCCTCAGATGTTGGACTATCCCTTCTGATTTTAACTGCCATATGGTGTGGGACCAGCCTGTTCTAGGTTTCCACCCCTCCTATCAGTTTCCATGTGGATTCTTCTGTATATCCTTAGTTATAGAGTTCAGGTGGTTCTCGATGACGATCGCTCTGTAGTTTAGTGGTAATTCTGATGTGCTTGTGTGAGGATGCCAGTACCACATCTACCTACTCTTCCATCTTGCCAGAGCCTGTCTTAATACAGCTTGAAAGTTAAATGTAAGTGGGCAGTGCAGAGGCTTGAAGACAGAACAATCAGAAGAAAGGACCTTTATTTATTTATTTATTTTTTGTTAACCCTTGCCTGAGAATATTTTTCCATTGATTTTTTAGGGAAAGTGGAAGAGAGAGGGAAAGACAGAGAGAAACATCAATATGAGAGAAACACATCGATTGGTGGACTCCTGCATGAGCCAGGACCAGGGCCAGGGCCAGGGAGGAGCCTGTAACCAAGGTATGTGCCCTTGACCGGAATTGAACCCGGGACCCTTCGGTCCACAGGCCAACACTCTAGCCACTGAGACAAACCGGCTGGGGCAAGAAAGGATCTTTATATCCAGTACCTTACTATTCCTAATGTCCAAGCTAGAAGGAAATTTGGGGTGCTTCTAATCCAAAGGGTCTTAGGCTGTGTTTCCAGGACTTCCTGGGGGGTGTTTCCAGAAGCTGAGTCCAGGGGCTCCTGCCTCCACCCCAGTTTAACTGGAACACCTCCACATTCATCTGTGGTCTCCACTGGGATTCCTTGTAACAATCAATTCATGCTGCCAAGAGAAGTTTGAAATAACTTTTTGTTTAGTCAAAATTAAGTTTAAAAACCGCTTACCTTTTCCAACATCCTTATTTTATAAATAAGGAAGCTGACACCCAGCAAAGTTCAAATGACTTGATCAAGGGGCAGATTACCACTGAGTTCCCCAATATACTCCCTTCCTGTTCCTAGTACACTGTTATGCCTGGAGTAATGCTTAATTTCCTCAGATTATGAAAGAGGGAATTTCCTCTAAATGTTCAACTCAGTCAGAGCCGATTTCTTTGGAACAGCCCCCCACCTAGGAGCCTCGCAGCAGGAATGCCACTGGGGTGTAAACTCCAGTCACAGAGGACGTAACACAACTGAAATTGCCAGAGGTAGGGGACTTCGGTTTGGTTTGATCAGGGCTCTCGTTCTGTAAGCGCAGCTCTCTTCCATGGCCCAACTCAATCTGGTTCTCCACATGATAATCATCTAAGGCAGGGGTGGGCAAACTTTTTGACTTGAGGGCCACAATGGGTTCGTAAACTGGACCGGAGGGCCCGAACAAAAGCATGGATGGAGTGTTTGTGTGAACTAATATAAATTCAAAGTAAACATCATTACATAAAAGGGTACGGTCTTTTTTATTATTATTATTATTTCAATATTTTAGAACAGCCATCTGGCTCATGGGCCATAGTTTGCCCACGCCTGATCTAAGGGGACCAGCAAGAGAATCCTGAAATCGTGAGATAATCCTGACCTTTGCTCTGACTGGCCCATGTCTGAACCAATAACTGTAGCAAGCTGCCTTTTCTAAAGACAACTGCTTTGTGTTTTGATGTCTGCACAATGTTCTGTTTATAACGCCTGTGCCTATTCACAATTTTAAAGCACCTCTTTAACTTAATTATTTTATACGAGAGGCCCAATGCATGACATTCGTGCAATTGTAGGTCTTCCTTCCCCGGCTGCCAGCACTGGCTTTCCTCTGGTACCCGGGACTCGGACTTCCCTCACAGCTCCGGCTTCATCTGTCTGGTCTAATTAGCATATTACGCTTTTATTATTGTAGATGATCTAGTGGTAAATTTCCTTACTTCTTCCATTCCTCCTTTTTTTTTTTTTTTTTTTTTTTTTTTTGTGAAGAGGTGTTTTCTTTCTAGTGTCTCATGATTCTGTGGTTCCATATTATGTTTAGTGCTGGCTTCAGTTTTGACATTGTCCAACCTGAAAATCTGGGCGGAACTGCTCACTTTGGCAGCTTTAACCATCAAAGTGGTCTGGAGAGTGGTCTGTTCATCTTTTCTAATTGATGGGGCTGACTTTATATTCCCTCTGTAACATTTCTTCATTATTCTCTCTGTGGAGGTGACTGTAGCGTGTGAGGCTGAGGCCTAGGAAAACATGGCAAGGACCACAGTGAGCCAAAGTTGCTCAGGGAAACGAAGGTCACCAGACCTTTCTGGCTTCAAGCCCTGCGCTGGCAGCCCCTCTCCTTCCCCAGAAAGGAGCGGGGCATTGGGACCGGCTCTGTGGGATATGTCCCAGACACTGAACTTTTTAGAACATCCCTGCATTTTCTATTTTTGTCTGCATTACCAGCAAATCCCTTAAATCAAAGTGACCTGCGTCTTTGCTCTTAAAGATAATAAAAAAGGATAAAGCTGGCTTGGGGAAAGAAAGCCTTAAAGCTTGAGTGGGGATTGATGGGGGAACAGGGAAAAGGGATGAGAGTGAGGCCCCAGTAGATGATGTAGGGATGGAAGGCCTGGGTTCTTAAAAGAGTTCTTGCTCCCAAAGGCATATACTGGGAGGATAAGGGAGACAGTAGGGGACTCCGGGGAATTTTGAAGAATATCTTAGTCAAAACGCCATCCAGTTTATAATTTTATTTGCAGAAGGTTTAACTAAACAATTAAATCAAATGAAGAAAAATGCAACAAGTATTGTGGCAGTGTATATGTAATTGTACACAATATCATATTTATTATAATAGCAAAAAGTGAAAATCATTTGACTACCCAAGGACAGAGAAACAGAGAAACAATGACCTAAGGGAAGGTAATAAAATATTATGTATCCGCTGAAAGAAACACATAGGATGACTCTTCAGAACTGTGTTGGCCAATACTGGAGTCATGAGCCACAAGTGGCTATTTAAATTTGCATTTGCATGAATAACATTAAATACATTAAATAAATTCAACTCCTCGGTTACAGTAGCTCCACTTGAAGTGCTCAAGAGCCACACGTGGCTAATGCTGACTGCCCAAATGTAGATATGCAATGTTTTTATAATCACTAAAAGTTCTGCTCTAGAAAGCTGGAAATGTGTTCACCTGTGATTGTGCAAATGAAACAAGAGTAGCATGAGCAGCACCCACACGGACTATTCCAATATAAAAGTCATATACACTCATGGGTAAAGATTAGTCATAACAAGGAAGCTTTAAAATTATTTCCACCAGGGAAATAAGTGCACCAGGTGGATTTAAAAGTTACCTTTTAGAGTGAGTGGTCTAGAGTTCAACCACTAAACATGAAGTTTTTTCTTTTTCTTTTTTCTTTATTGATTAAGGTATTACATATATGTCTTTATCCCGCTATTGTCTCCCCAAACCCATACGCAGGCTCTCATCCCCCTGGTGTCTGTGTCCATTGGTTAGGCTTACATGCATGCATACAAGTCCTTTGGTTGTTCTCTCCTCCTCCCCTATCTTCCCTCTGAGGTTTGATGGTCTGATTGATGCTTCTCTATCTCTGGATCGAATACATGAAATTTTTGAAAACTCTCTTTGGGTAGCCCAGTGGTCGGCAAACTCATTAGTCAACAGAGCCAAATATCAATAGTCCAACGACTGAAATTTCTTTTGAGAGCTAAATTTTTTAAACTTAAACTATATAGGTAGGTACATTGTTATTAACTTAATTAGGGTACTCCTAAGCTGGCCTTTGCTAAAAACTCAAGGGGGAAAAGAGCCGCATGTGGCTCGAGAGCCGCAGTTTGCTGATCACTGGGGTAGCCAATTGCACCTGCTGTTCCTGGGCTAGACATAGAGAAGTTGTCCAGGAGGCATCAGGAGCTGGCAATGTAAGGTTCTGATGTTGGCTTTACAATGGACAGTGCTCTGTGGTGCCATGGAGATCACTGCACGTCTCCTGCTCTTTCAGATGGTCTGGAAGGTGTCCTCCAGCTTAAAGGGATGGTTGTGTTTGTCTTTGAGTGGAGGGCAGGTATTGAAGGGGCCAATTAGGCTGGGCCTTGGGAGGCTGTAGGAATAGAGAGACGGGCAAGTTATCAGGTTGGGGGCAGAGTCTGGTGATCACAAAAGAAAAGTAGAGGGGATTCCCTCAGATGGAGAAGCTGGTCAGTGACAAGATGGGGGACTACATTCCAGACACTAAAGGGTATAAGGAAAATGGCATCTGTTTTATTAAATGTTAGGACTGACTGAACAGAAACTTCAAGCACAGCTGAGAAAATCTGAGCTCTGTCTGCTTCTCAGAAACTCCATCCCCCCTTTTTCCTGCCGGATCTGTATGTTCGTACAAGTGGTTCACCAAACACCCTCCCATTGGGTCGTTAATAACACTCCAGAATAGGGCTGTTCTTCCATTTGTTCGACTATTTCTCTGATGTCAGACCATAAAGTTCATGCTTCTTGAAAATCACTTATTCTTGAACATGTCCTCCCAGAATCGATTTCACAGTTACAGCGTTTTATCTAACTCATTCCACACTTGTTTTTAAAGTTTGAAGATATGGGATAAAATGCTTTCATTTTATCCCATTTCCCTCATTATATATTTTTCTACTTAATGTCACATGGAGAAGTGACATCTGCTAAGTAATTGATTTGTCATTCACCTTTATGATTTTAATGTATAACAACTATACATTTGCCTGCCTTTGATATATATATATATATCATGCACATTCTGGTGTGATTTTCTGTGTATACTTTAATTGTACATGTAAACAAGGTAAACTACCTGAATTTGTTTCTATTAAACCCTCTAATGGTGTAAAAAATATACGTGTATAGTGTACATAATCTACACAAGTACTGAATAATGGGCCACATATACTCCATGCCCCATGGGAGATCAAAGTTGAAAACTCATAGTCCTGTCTGCTAAGGAGCTTATAACCAAATGGACATATGGTTTGAGTATCTCTGAAGCAGCCAAAAACTCAGAAAGATAACAGGTCCCAAATGTCTATGTTAAAGCCAAGGACTCAGAACCCAAAGGTTTTTATTCTAAAAAAAAAATTATACGTTTAATTGTTTTCAAGTTCAGTCTCCCAGAAATGATTGAATGCATAGTTGTACTCTGGGTATAACTATATTTAATGTAATTTAATTCAGTTTACCAACATATTTGTTGCCTATCTTGTGAGGAACTACCAGGCGTGGGCCGGATGGCTGTTCTAAACTATTGAGAAAAAAAAAAAAAAAAAAAAAAGACCGTACCCTTTTATGTAATGATGTTTACTTTGAATTTATATTAGTTCACACAAACACTCCATCCATGCTTTTGTTCCGGCCCTCCGGTCCAGTTGAAGAACCATTGTGGCCCTCGAGTCAAAAAGTTTGCCCACCCCTGAACTAGACTATAAAGATGAGTAAGACACAGTACTTGTTCTCATAGTGTGGTAGGGAAGGCAAACCAGTAAACATCCACCTGCCAATAGGCACGATGGGTACCAAATAGGTCTGGGAAGACTTCATGGCGAACATAAACATTACTAACATGCCAAGTACATGGGCACTGTTGCTAAGAGACAGACCAGGATGCCTGGAACACACTTTCCATTGATGGCACTGGTGATAGAAGAGGAAGTATCTGCCTCTCCTACTTCCAACCTGCTGATCAGACTGCAGAGAAGCAGCAGCTCTAAGGTAGTAAGATCATGGCCCAGAGCTAAGGCTGAAGGGCTTGCTGAGCCAGGACTTCCTGCCAATGCAACCCTGTAGGCTAACTTCCCATTTTCCCCGGACCCTTCTCAGGAACCAGGAAGGATAGCCTGGTTTTCTCCCATTGATTTCTCTCCTTTCCTGGCCCACTGCGCAGCTAAGAGTAGCCTAAGAAATCCATGAAGAGCTTTTCACTGCCTTTAAGATAAAAGCTAACCTTCCTTTAAGGCTGGTTCTCATCTCCTTCTCCACCTTGCCCTCAGCCTCAAGCTATCATGTTCTCTTTGTTCTAGCCATGCTACCCTTGTAGTTCCTCAAGCATGCCACCATCTCTAATCTTTTCTCCAGCCTCTTATTTATACCCTTCCTTTGGCCTTCTATTCTCAGACTAGCTGGAGCCTAGTTATTAATCCATCCTCAGTTTACATTTCCGCAGGGAGTTCTTCATTGAACTGCGATGAGGGGGCTCCTAGATGACCCAGTACTTCCCTTATCTTAGTCCTCACCAAACTTCATGTGATTATGCCCTTCACTCCTTCCTTCTGTAAGGTCCTGGGGGAGGGCACAGACCCCATCTGTCTGGCTCACCATTGTATACCACGCCCTGGTTCTTAATTTGGTGCATGTAGGGCCGGCTTTATGGATGTGTAACTTGCTCAGAAAGGTGAGTGTAATGCTTGGCTTAATGATTTGCTGTCACTGGCTTTAAAATTCTTAATAACTTTGAACAAGGGGCCCTGCACCATCATTTTGCACTGGGCCTACCAAATAGTGAAGCTGATCTGATGTGTATGAATACATGAATTCATGAATATAAATTTATCGTCACAATTTGTTGAACCAAGGAGATAAGACTTCTGAAGTCCTAATTTCAAAAAAAGAAAAAAATATTCTAGGAATGTAATGCAGACTTGTAATGCAGACATCTTTATGATCTATTTTGCTATTTTTTAAAACATATTGTTTGTTTGTGTGAGAACAGAGAGGCAATGCCTGAGGATATGCATTTTCTCTTCTGTGAGATGTATTTTCACTTAAAATTACTTTTTATTCAACCACATTGTTTGTAAATTTTTGGAAAGATGGCTACAACTTCTTTAAAAAGAAAGAAAAAAGCAGGAAAAATTCTTCAAATAGTGGATGCTATCTAGAGTTCTACCTCTTTAGGGTGCATAAACAGCAACAGGAATATCTGTTTAGATAGTAAAAGCTATCTCAGAGAAAAGAATGAATCTCAAAGGAAAAAGATGCAAAGTGTGGACTTTCAGTACGTAAAGTCAAAGACACCATTCAAGAGAGACCATGTCTTGGTTTTGACTTTTAAGACCTGCAAAGAACTCCGGGTAAGC
Source organism: Vespertilio murinus (assembly GCA_963924515.1). Taxonomy (NCBI): domain Eukaryota; kingdom Metazoa; phylum Chordata; class Mammalia; order Chiroptera; family Vespertilionidae; genus Vespertilio; species Vespertilio murinus. Next base: position 21,219,457 of record OZ004704.1, on the reverse strand, counting down.
ATTGGGAGGGCAATTAGGGAGTCCTCTAATTCTTTCATTAAGTGTCTTTCTGACCATTTACCACCATCTCTAGCAATGGCCACTGGCTGTCCTCAATGTCTTTGATCAATGTTGGAGAATGTGGATTCCAACAGAGTGGGCCTGGAGCTCTATACTATTTTGAGAAACTGATATTTTCTCATTCATACAGAGGACCAGCTCCAGGTCTGACCATGTCAGTCACTTGCTGTGTGACCTTCATGACTTCCCAGCTCCAGACCTTAGCTTACTCGTCTGTAAAGGCAGAGTTGTATAGAAGCTTCACATCACCTCACACACATCATTCCAGTACCCCAGGTCTCCACTAAAGGCCATTCCTTTCCCTGTCCCTGGGAGTTTGGAACTCACATCTTGATCTCATCCTCTGAGGTCATCCTTACCAGATCTCCATATACTGCTTCCTGACTCTCACTTCTTTCTTTCTTTCTTTCTTTCTTTCTTTCTTTCTTTCTTTCTTTCTTTCTTTCTATATATTTTATTGATTTTTTTTTTTTACAGAGAGGAAGGGAGAGGGATAGAAAGCTAGAAACATCGATGAGAGAGAAACATCGACCAGCTGCCTCCTGCACACCCCCTACCAGGGATGTGCCCGCAATCAATGTACATGCCCTTGACTGGAATCAAACCCAGTGGTAAATAAAGTAGAATCAGGGGCAAAGAAGGGGAGTGGACTGATAATTATCAGGAGGATAAGGGGGTGGGGAAGCAGACCGATCCTCTATTCACTGAGCCAAACCGGTTTCGGCTCTCACTCTTTCTTGCATGTGCGATTGTCTTTATCCCTGTGTCCTTCTGAATATGATACTTCACTCTCCATATTTTTTTGATTTCCTACCTAATGCCTACTCATCCCTCAAGAAGTTAAATTCTACCCTACCAGAAGCCCTCGTGAGCTTTGCCCTTCACCCCACATGTTACACAGTCCTGCACTTAGATTCCAATGTGTTCTCAGAGCCCCATGCTTTCCTCTGTCCTAGGTCTCATCACACTGTGTCAACATGGTCTATTTTCTTGTTTGCTTCCCTCAGGAGTCACAGTTCTTTGAGGCATGAACTTAGTCTCTTCAATGTCTAGCACTATTATTGGGACATAGTAAGTGTTCAATCAGTATTTGTAGAATGAATAAATGAATGAATGAATGAACCAATGAATATATAAATAAAGACCTTATTGTTAGCAACTTTTAGAAAGCTGTATTGCACTTAACTAGGCCTGCTGGAGATAACAGTGCCTTAATAAGGCTGGGCAAGTGGTAGAGGTTTGGGCTGGTGAGAAAAAAGGATCCCCCTGTCACTCTTGGCCAAGGCTCAGTGCCCAGATAATAGCATAATTATGGCAATTAGCAACAGGAGCCATCAGAAAGGCCCTTATATTTCTCTCCAGCATTTGGTTGATGTTCTTACCCTCTCTTACTGGTATTGGTTGTAGGAAGTAGGGAGGGAAGAACTCCCCAATCTCTGTAGCTCCTGTCATGTTGGCACAATCTCTCCCTCAGAGGTACCCAGGACTATACATTAGAGACATGATCCCCAGGCTTTGCTAGGAAATCTTAAATAATCAAGTTTTCTTATATACATGATCTATGCAGAAACCTCCTGAGCTAGGAATAATGGATCTCTTGTGATAAGAAAACTGAGGCTTAGAGACATTAAGCATTTTGCTTGAAGTCACCAATTTTTGTGGATGTCCTGGGATCAGTACCATTTAGATCATTCTCCTAACTCTTGGATTTTCCATTTTTCAAATGTCCCAGTACTCACTCAGGAAGCAGTGCTCAAGGCTCGAAAAGATCCCAACGTGCTTTTGAAATGGTCAAGATGATTTTAGACTCAATATATTTAAGTCATAAGTGTGTTTTCCATTCTGAGAATTAGACATTCATGGAGGGCACGGGACATATAGGAGCAGGTCTGGGCATGAGGGTGGAAAGCTTCGGCCTGGGTGGAGGAGGGGTTGGTTGGGAAGGAAGTGAGACAACTTGTGGGACTCCTGTAGGTACAGGGAGGGGCCTGGAGTCTGCTCTGGCTGCAGAGGCCAGGCAGGCGAGGGAGGCTGCATAGCCCAAGGCATAGTGGTCAAAGACATTGCCAGCTCAGGCCAAGTCTAGACCAATATTGGTATCAACTGGCATCCCTGAGTGTATTCCAGCAAATGAGAGTCCGCCGGGACACAAGACTGTGGCTCAGAGCATTGCAGCCAGTGTGGCCAAGGCCAAGGCCAAATCTGAACACAGTTCCGTCTGATTTTCCTGCCACAGCACAGGGTGGCGTAGTGCTCCAAGGGACTCCAGGACACTCAGGGATACACCATCCAACTCTGGTTGACTTTACAACTGAAATCCTGCCCACCGTGGTGTATCTGAGGCCACTGACCTTTTGCCCCAACCAGAAATGGAGGCATGTCTGGGCTAGGAAGTGGAGGGAGCCAGGAGGAGAGCTAGCCCAGGCCAGGCAAAGCCAGGCAATGGAGGAAGGGCCTGATAGTAAATGTGGTAACTGGTAATTAAGTGGAAGAGTAAGTTACTCAGAATACCACATTCCTCAGCCATTCTGAAATGAGTTTACTGTAATTCCAGATTAAAAACAAAACTTTCAGAGCTGACAGAGACGTGGGGGCAAGGTTGGTTTATTTTATTTTATTTTTTCCTTTCTAGTTTCAATATAATTCAGCACTTTCACTTTGCGAAGAAAGGACTGGCCTTCATGTGGTCTGTACAATGCTGACTCAGCGTCAGGGTAACCAATGGTGTAATCATGACATGGAACAAGGCTGGTGGTTGCCAGGGTTTTTAAGTCCGCTTACTTAGGCTGTCCCACGATCTCTGAAAACTCTGCCTTTATCAGAAATTAGAGCCCTTGTGAAAACAAAGGCCTGGATATGTATACATTCACTCGAAGCCTTTTTGAAAAAGGATTCCCCCCTCCCAGTTTACAAGCAGTAGAAGAGTGCTGATTTAGCTTAGGTCTTCCCACCCCCCACTTCCTACATCAGTTCAGATGACAACCGAAGGGCTGATGATAAAAGAAAAGGGGAAGGAAGAGGGGAGAAAAGAGGAAGAGGTTGTGGGGGAAGAGGGAGGGCCAGTACGGAAGGCTCACTTTTCCTTCCTTGGAAATATTTTGTTCATTTCCAAAACCCTCACAGAGGTGCTCTCAGAAAGGGAAAAAAGTCTCAGGCTCTTGTAAATGTGTTCGTATGATTCTTATCTGACTTTCCTCTGGAATCAAACTGTGAACTTGATTCTTCCTCGTGTGAAAAGCATAGGTAAAAATTCTACCCTCTTCTCCCAAAACACAATGTCCCACCCATCCCCTTACTCCCACCACACTTCAAAGCACCCAGCTGACATGTTTGATATACTTATCGTAAATCAGATCTGCTGTCACACCAGTAAGTAGTGCCAGTAAGTCAGGTGTATCCGAATCAGATTTTTCAGCCTTGACTTCCAATGGTGAGAGCAAGTATGTGCTGACAAATGGGAAAAGCAATCAGGTCTGGGTGCTGCGCACCTCCCCTGTCAGAAGACAGAGCACACAGCTGGAGTCCGGGGTCAGGAGAACGTGGAACCAAGGATGACAGAGTTCTGTTCAGGGAAAGGCTCAGATGGAGTCACATTTTCAAATTTCCCACGGCTTCCGGGTGCTCCTAGTAGGTTCTCAGTGCTTTGTTTTTTTCTTCAAGAGTGGATGTGAACTCTGGTGCAGAGAAAGAGAAGATCTGAGACATGACCTATATTCTGACTGGTGAGATTCAAGCCTTGGCTGACTCCTCAAGGTTTTCTGACGTATCCTGACATCATACCTCAACGTTTATTCTTGTTCTAGAGATTTGATTCAAAGTGTGTACGTTTTGGGGGACATCCTCTCTATTAGAGTCACGTTGTCAGGAAACAGATCAGTTTTGCTCCGTCAACCTGACCGTGGAGTTGTGTTTGCCCTCGTTGTGACATCCTGCCTGGTACTCTGCAGTGCCTATGTTAGGGAACATCAGTGTCCTTGATGTGGAACCACTCGGCCTCTTACGAGACATGTGGCCTTGGGGGCGTTACTTAATCTCATCTTCATCTGTGAAATCAGGCTGATCATACTATATTTCTTCCTAAGGACAAAAAGATCATTGAAGCAAGATGCATGGACTAACAACCAGAATGTTATGCCCACTCAATAAGTGACATTTGTAGCTATTATTTTTCCTATGCTCTTTTTGGGTCACCTCCAGTTCTGTGTCTTCAAAGTACTCTATCTTGCATGGGTCTAGCCCTCCTGTGCAAACATTTTAGGTAATTTTCCTATATACATGCCTATACATAAAGACCCTTTGCCATATTTCCTCTCACTTCTGCAATGTCAGGAGGTTTTCCTGGACCTTATTTAGTCACTTAAACAGTGCCCCAAATGGGAACAAAATCTCCACAATGGTTGGGGGAAATTAGCTTTTATCTCTCCCACAACACAGATGGGAAATGATTCAGAAAAAGAGAGCCTCTAGAGATACACATAGTGGCCTTTTCTTTTGGGAAAAAGGATGACTTCTTTTCTGGGCCTGTGCCAAAATCCGGGATAAATTTAATTACTCCTTGTTTGTTTCCTTTTTCCTATGTTATCTTCAGCCGTCTGAGGACTCTGCCCACTCTGAGCGCAGGCAGCATCCTTTCTCCAGCCAGAGGTGGGAGCTCAAAGGAATGAAAAACACCTCTCTTAGAAACAAACAAAAACAAACAAAAAAACAGCAACCCCCAAAACAGTAAGTTAAAAAATTGAATTTGTTCTTAACTACAATATAACACATCAGCCGAAACTGGTTTGGCACAGTGGATAGAGCGTCGGCCTGCGGACTGAAAGGTCCTGGGTTCGATTCCGGTCAGGGGCACGTACCTTGGTTGCGGGCACATCCCTAGTAGGGGGTGTGCAGGAGGCAGCTGATCTATGATTCTCTCTCATTGATGTTTCTAACTCTCTATCCCTCTCTCTTCCTCTCTGTAAAAAATCAATAAAATATATTTTTAAAAAATATAACACATCAATATATTCTCTTACAGATAAGGAGAATTCCTCATTGACTATCAACTCAATCTCAGTACACATGTCAGTTTACATGTACACACAAATGCGCATGTGCACACACGCACACACATGCTAGTGCAAGCACACACACCATTGCCTCGTGTTTGTTTTTACATAAATTTCATAGTGTTTTATTTTTCAGCCTATGGCCTTTAATTAAAAAGACATCTTTGACACTGACTTAAGTGATTCATTAGCTAGCTCTTATCACTCACTTATCACTTATCACTGTTACCTCATCCAGGAAAATCACTCTCCGTGGGCTAATAATGAATGCTAGTGGCAAACTTTTCTTATTTGGTTGCTTAGGTTAGTGTCTCAAACTTTGTTACATGTTAGACTCACTTGGGAATCTATTAAAAATGTTCGGTGCTCAGGCTTCCACCCTGGAGGCAGTGAAAATGGAATGTCTGGGGATGGACCCAGCACCAGAAGTTGGAAAAGGTGGTCAGGCAATTCTGATGTGCAGCCAAGTTTGAGGCCCAGAGGTTTAGGAGGTGTCTGGGTCCTGTCTCCTCTAACATGGCTCCTCGAAATTCCTCATTCAAATTCATGTTTACAAAGTTTCTGAATCTGCCATTCATTCGGGCCCCCCAAGGACTTGGTCTTCCTGAGCAGATCAGAGGAACCTGCTCTTCATCCATGGCCATAACCCCAAAGAAAAGCTGAGAAAAATTGCTTTTTTTTTAGTGTCATTTCTTCTCTGAGAATTTAGAAATACCATAACAGGTTCTTTTCTGAGCTATCAATAAAACTTCGTAGAAAAATCAGGAGCACTTATTTCCCCTTTTAAAATTTACATATTAAAAGAGAGTTGTTTTCCAAAATTCTGGGATAAGCCCATACAGCTAAGTCCATGCAGCTGTTCATTTAGATCACTGGTTCTCAACCTTTCTAATGCCCCGACGCTTTCATACAGTTCCTCATGTTGTGGTGACCCCAACCATAAAATTATTTTTGTTGCTACTTCATAACTGTAATTTTGCTAGTATTAATGAATCGTAATGTAAATATTTGCATTTTCCCATGGTCTTAAGCTCTATAGCAGCGGTTCTTAACCTGTGGGTCGCAGTGATTTAGATGCTGCATTAGTGTCAGTGCCAGGGATCCTGAATGGCACTGAAGTATGGAATTATAGGTGGCAAGCTCATACAGGAAATGAAGGGGTAATAATTTAAAATGTTATAGGAAGCAGAAGAGCGAAGAGCAAAAGCAAGGGCTTATTAGACAAACTCATGTTCAAATTGTCACTACCACTTGATGTATAACCTTGGTCAAATTGCTCCATCTTTTCAAGGTTGTTCTCTCATCTGAATATAATACTGCCTACCCCATATATTGGTTCTGATGATGGTTGGACATTTTGTTACTCACAGTTTTTGGTACATAGCAGTGTTCCACAAATGCTAGCTGACATTTTCATTTCAAAAGCTGAAAATAACCCACTATCCAGTTTTCTGGAGGTCTAAACAGAATTTGAACCTTGACTCCCCACCCCTGCCCACATTTGCATCCCACAATTTTAAGAGAGAAGTGATCCAGGGACAGGAAACAGATTCTTTTTAAAGGGAAACTTAACAGCCAAGACAGAGGTAAAATATTTCCGTATTGCCAGTCCATACTTTGCCTGGTTGTAATATGCATGAACTTCAGTTTATCATTGTTTGGTGAAATAGCAGCAGAACACAACACAATATAGACTTTGCTTACAGGATAGATTAGCGGTGAGCGATGGTTTAAACACAATACATTACAAGCTCTGCTGCCAGCGCTTCGGTTCATGAGTCTCCACATAAATAACACGTGCAACATGATCATGAGCAATCCCGTCACTTCTTTCAAAGTCTTTGGTGATTGGTCATTGGGCGTTTGCAAAGACAGCAAAAGCCTGTAGGTATATTGCTTTCTTGTCTCCCAGTGATAAACTCATGAGACATCCTACAAAAAAAAAAAAAAAAGAAATAAGAAAACAAAAGGAACATGCTGGAATGCCACCCGTGAATTCTAATTGAGCATAAATAGGAGAAATAGCTGAATATGAGAGGTTTTAAATAACCAGGCCAGGGAAACGTAGTTAAGGTGAACTTACTGACATAAATGGGGAAAGTGGTCATGATGAAAAAGGTGAATGAAAATATCCTAGAGCAGTGGTCAGCAAACTCATTAGTCAACAGAGCCAAGTATCAACAGTACCACGATTGAAATTTCTTTTGAGAGCCAAATTTCTTAAACTTAAACTTCTTCTAAAGCCACTTCTTCAAAATAGACTTACCCAGGCCTTGGTATTTTGTGGAAGAGCCACACCAAGGAGCCACCTGTGGCTCATGAGCTGCAATTTGCCGACCACGGTCCTAAAGGAAGTGACACTGGCATAAAAACCTCACATTAAAAATGTTCAGGTATCTTTACAACATTGAAAGGCAAGGAGAAAATGTCAGAGGCCAATTCAGACTTACAAAGGAGGATGACAATTTGCCAAAACACGGGGGGAAATAAAAAGCCTCATACCATGAGCTATACGATGAGGAAACAAGCACTGTCCACACTGCAAGTTTTTGATGAACTAAAAATACTTCCATTCTCAATGTCTATTATGTTTTGAGTGACCATCAATTAAATAAATATTAGTTTTTACTATTTTTCATTTCCCTATACATTTATAGTTGACAGTAATTTTTTTAAATATTTTGACCCAAAACATGAAGTATCACAAAACTAATATAACTTACCCATTGGTTATTGAGATTGCTTGGCACAGTCTCAGCTTGCCTGGTCCTCTTGATGGTCCTATGCTACCCTGCAAACCTGTGCCTCCACGATGCAGGAAAGAGAACTTGCAGTTGAGTACGTGAGATTAAATGCAATCAATAGGAAACCTGGCTCCTCCCTCTTCCACTTCTGTGGAAAGCAGGTATGAACACCTGTGCACCTCCAATAGCCACATGTGACAGGTACTCCATTTAGAAAAAAAAAAAACCCTAAAGGGAAAATTATTTAGAATTTGTTTGAAACTTAATCCTTTCCTAAGAATTTCTTTAAGGTAGGTACTGTGGATTACTACATCTTCTGCAGAGCCATTAACTTGCAGAGTTGCAGGCAGGATTTAGCGAGAGGGCATGCATTAAGCACTTGCATTGTGCCTGATGTGTAGGAAGTGTTCGACAAATGATCATCGTCATTGTTATCATGAATCTTGCTGTATCTAGGTTGACCAACTGTCCCAGTCTGCCCAGGACTGAGGGGGTTTTCTGAAATGCAGGATTTTCAGCACTAAAACTGGGACAGCCTTGGGCAAACTAAGATGGCTGGTCACTCCGCTTAACACTCTAGCTCTGGACCAGACAAAACACTGAAGCAAAAGATCCTTGTGGGATTTAGAGAGCAATTACACATGAGAAGTTCCCAAGTATAGGCTCTAGATAAAAACTTTAAAAAAAAACATATTTTATTGATGTTTCACAGAGAGGAAGGGAGAAGGATAGAGAGCTAGAAACATCGATGAGAGAGAAACATCGACCAGCTGCCTCCTGCACACCCCCCACCGGGGATGTGCCTGCAACCAATGTACATGCCCTTGATCAGAATCGAACTCGGGACCCTTCAGTCTGCAGACCAATGCTCTACCACTGAGCCAAACCGGTTTCGGCTAGATAAGAACTTTAAGGACAGAAAATACATCATGACCCATGCCATGACACTATACAGAATGGTCTATAATCCATCTCAGGTAGGCTCTGTTTTTTTTAAAGTTTAAATGGGAAGAAAACAAATGACATATTCAATTGATAAATATCATACACCAATTGCTCTGCCAGAGGTTGAGGGAAATACTAACTCATCAAATAGGGCTCATTTCCTACCTTATAGAAGCTTACCTTCTAGAAAGGGAGATCATTGGTGATGTGCGCCTTGAATTACCAAGACACCACCTTTCACAGACAGTTGGCACTGAGAAAGGTGCTTTAGCTATGTGATCTCACTCAATCCTCATGATAACCCTAACAGATATTATCATTCCATTTTACAGGTGAGGGAACTGAGGCTCTGAGGGAGTGAGTTGTGCAAAGTCACAAAGCCAGGAGGCATCATCACTGATTTCAGGAACCAGGGTTGCAGCGGCTGAGGGAATGGGCTCTGGAGTTAGCAAGTATGCATTCGAGTCCTGATTTCCATTGGCTTTGCTATGTGACAAATGCCCGTGAGCTGCTGTTTCCTCCTCTTTAAGATGGGACTCATAATGATAACCACTTTTGAGTGAAGATTAAATGAGAAATGCACTTAGCATGTGCTTAACACAGATAATACTCAGCAAACACTTATTTTTTAAAATATATTTTACTGATTTTTTTCCCCCAGAGAGGAAGGGAGAGAGATAGTTAGAAACATTGATGAGAGAAACATCGATCAGCTGCCTCTTGCACACCCCCCACTGGGGATGTGCCCACAACCAAGGTACATGCCCTTGACCAGAATTGAACCTGGGACCTTTCAGTCCGCAGGCTGATGCTCTATCCACTGAGCCAAACCGGTTTGGGCAACAGTTATCATTTTTACTATCATACCAAAGTCCATGCATTTCCCCAATAGCAGGTGGCATCTTCCATTTCTGGACAAATTCTTAGGGGAAGGAAGAATCGATGAAATGCTTTAAGAGGTTGGAGCCGAGCAAGACTGTTTCTATGGTGATTAATAAAGGCCTCCTGCAACACTGGCACTTGCTCTTCACGAATGGATATAGACTTTCAAAAGGTTCCAGTTGGGACAGGGAGACTATTCCAGGCAGAGGGAAGTTTTTCCCCTGAGACAAACAGGCAAGCACAGTGAGTTGGGGAACTGTAATTACTGTTAGAGCGCAGGTTTCTTGTAAGGATGTTGGTGGGCATAAGGCAGGAAAGAGTGAGATCCTTAAGACTCGGATGATGTTTCTAGGGAGCGTTGGGTGAACTTTTCTCCATAGGCCTAGCTCTGTCTTCTCAACCCTGAGCTCCCAAATGGGCTTAGATCAACAAATGACTCCATCCGTGCTTGCTCCTTCTTGGGGCTGCTCACCTTGACCCTGGGAATTGCTATCCTGTCTTCATCCTCTGAAAGCAGTGTGCTAGAACCATGGTGTTGGGTACTAACTCCTCCAGGGTGTTCTCTGCTAAGTTCCCAAACCCTTTCCCACAGGCTGGAATTAGGGGTGGGGCAGAGGCTGAAAGAGAGTCACGATGGATTAGACAATCCGGAGAAAGACAGGAAATGGCATTTGTTTCCCAAGATGGACAAGTTTTGGGTTTCTTGGCTTTTTCCTAGAGAATTAAATCAACTCACAACAAAACAAAAACACAGCTTGTGGCATGTATTGGAGGCATGTATTTCTTAAGTCCGTTTCTGAAAAAAATGGTGCTGAGTAGTCACAGGAAATTTAGAAGAATGAGCTTTTGTTTCTAGAAAGAGGATTAGACAGAGGAAATCTCAGGGAAGGACAGAAGAGACGAAACAAAAACAATGCTATGACCTAGAAAAGAATGGCTGCCATTTCCGATAAGATAGGCAGAAAGACGCTGCCCTGCACAGAGGGTGCGATGGGCTGACTTGTGTCCCGCTGAAGTCCATACATTGAAAATGTGACCGTGTTTGGAGACTGGGCCTTTAAGAAGGGAATTAACGTTAAATGAGGTCATTTGGGTAGGCCCTAATTCACTATGACTGTTATCCTGTAAGGGAGGATTAGGATATAGACACACACAGAGGAAAGACCATGTAGAGATGAAGGGAGAAGGTGGCCGTCCACAAGCCATGAAGAGAGGCCTCAGAAGACACTGGCCTTAATGACCCCCTAGTCTTGGGCTTCCAACCTCCAGGATTTTAAGAAAATAAATTTCTGTTGTTTAAGTCATACCGTCTGTGGTAGGTTAATGACAGCCCGAGCAAACTAATACAGAGGGAGAATATATATTGTTAGCTCTGCTTCTGGTAGCATTTCGTGTATTTCATTTGCTGGTTCTTTTTTTTTTTTTATTTGTCTGTAATGTGTTCCCAAGAAGCCACGTACTTTCAAACATTTTTTTTAGGATTCTGTCCATGACAAAAACGAAATAAATTTCCTCCTCCAAGATGGATCTCAGTGACCTGTGCAAGCTAAGTCAGCTGTCCATTCCCTCCTGGAGCATGAGCGAGCCAGAGAGATTTCACTGAAGATTGTTAGGGGGGATCGCAGAGGGAGGTTCTATCACACATAGAACAATAAACAACTTAACCAATGACCTTTAACATTTTTGTCTCCTTTAGGTCTCTCCTCCCCCCACTTTTAGTTTTCCTCTCAACCCTTTCCTCAAGCAGCCCCTAGACATGCCCCCGCCCCCACCTCCCCACCCCACCTCCCACGCCCCACCCTATCGCTTTGTTTTTGCAATGTAATTTAGCCGTTTAGCTTTGCCAAACACAGGGCTGCTGACCCAACAGTCCTCGGAGGCTCAGCCTCTCCACTCACTGGCTTACCAAAGCCTCGGCTCAACAAAAGTAGGTCTTTCTTAGGAGCTTATTCTGTTGCTAAGGAAACCGTGATCCTTTTCTGTATGTTTCTATCTTCTACTGGGCAAATAATTGCCACCTTTGACGATCTATCAGACTTTTTTCCTGTGAGAAGTGTGGGAAGAGAAAAGACGGAAGGCACAGCTCTACCTGGCAGGCTGGGGTGGGGAGGCGCCCAGATGGGAAGGAATCTGAACAACTGGGCTGAGTATGGAGGCAGGATCCCAAGAGGAGTCCATCTCCTCAGAGGAGGGAAGAACAAGTATAAAGATCCAGCTGATATGGCAAGAGGGCCAGAGAGTGAGGAGAGGCAAGGTAGAGAGAGGCAGGAGGGCAGTCCACAGAGAGCCCCACTCCAAGTGTCACAGTTGAGCCTCATCACCTCTAACCCTAAAACCCTAATAGGTGCCTCTGAACCATATTGCTCAGTTGCGTCCCCTGAAAGCATCCCTTCCCACCATCCCTCACGTCCTCAGGGAACCTCCCTTTTCCTTGGTGAAATTTAAGGTGTTTTTGTTTGTTTGTTGGCATTTTTGCTGTTTTGCTATAAACGTGCCTTTAGGCTCGATTTTCATACTTGGGTTTACACAGCTAGGAGTAGCTGCAAAGTCTTTTGAGTGTGTCACGGAGGTCTTCAGCCTTTCTGTTGATGTATAGTCAGAAACTTGTCGTATAGGTCTAAGCAGCTCACCACACCACCATATGCTGCTTGTGGGCCAGCTGGCGTTCTACCACAGAGAGGCTTTGTGGCTTTGAGGCCTCGTACACTTACTAATAGCAGAACCTGGCGAACTTTCCACTAAGTTGTTGCTTCTCCACCTCTGGGATTGGCCAGGGCTGCAGCATTTCTGCGGCATAGTCAACCCACGCCTCAGTGTCTCCTCTGCAGTCCTTGGCCTTATACTCTTCTCAGGTGTCCATAGCATTGGGCAGTGGTTGCTGGACAGTCAGTCCCACAAGAGGACTCCAGGCTCCAGGTAAACCCACAGCAGCAGGTGAGGCTGGGGCTAGGGCATGGAATTCATCTCTACAGTGGAATCTCCTTTCATCTTCTAAGACAGAATCCAATTTCTCAAGGACTTAAGTACCTCCATCAAGGCCAGCTTAGACACCTCTATTGGCTGGGATTTCATGAGGGAGCTTCTTGGAGAAAATGCACCTGACATCACATACATTGGTCCTCCTCCTACACTTACACTTGTGGATGACCTTCAAAAGCAGCCATACCAAAAACAGGGCCATTTTATAGCTCCCCTCTGCTGAGAGTAGATCTGAGGATGTTCAATGATGGCAGCAATCTAGCCTCCTCTTTCTCTCTCTCTCTTTGGGAATCAGGTTGAGGGGACTCACCGGGCTCTCTTCTTGGAAGACAGTTCATCTGAGCTGAAGCCGGTACTTCTGCCTTAAAGACCCTGGGTGGGACTGAGAGCCATAGCCCAGGTATGGTTGACTTCTCACAGGAAGCCCTGGTTTCATTTCCTACCAACCACAGATTTTGTCATTATATATTCTATCTCCAAAATAATTTACAGAGTAATGTATAATGCCTATAGAGTATTGTAGATTATGATAATTTAATAAGGAGAAGAAGAAAAGGGTTTATGTGCATGCCATGTAACAAACAACTTGGCAAAACTTTCCATTAACCATATTTCCCTACTTCTAGTCCATTCATTTCCTCTTCAGCCATCAGCTGCTTGGCCTCCCTATCCACTCTCCAATCTGAACCTTTTTTTCACATGTGTGTTCTAAAGTTGTTTGATGTAGTATTCCATAAGTGTTAATGAGGTAAAATTGGTAGGTAGTGCTGTTCAAATCTTTTTTTATTAATTGAATTTATTGGAATGACATTGGTTTGCAAAATCATATAGGTTTCAAGTGTACAACGAAATAAAATATCTGCATACTGCACTGTGTTCCCATTACTCCAAGTGAAGTATCTTTCTGCCTCTATTCTACACTCCTCTTTGCCCATTTTTACCTCCCCCACCCCCCATTCCTCTTTTCCTCTGGCTATCATCACACTGTGTATGTTATGTACATATGTGTTTTTTTTCTAATCCCTTCACCTTTTTCATCCAAAAGTGCCTCCTGCACACCCCAACTACCCTCCCCTCTGACAGCTGTCAATCTGTTCCATGTATCCATTCCTCTATTTCTATTTTGTTTATTAGATTCCACATATGAGAGCATATGGTATTTGTCTTTCTCTGATTAGCTTATTTCACTTGGTGAAATAATCTCTAGATCCATTCATAAGTGTAAGTTCTTTATATAGTTTGGAAATTAACCCCTTATCAGATGTATCATAGGCAAATATGTTCTCCCATTCGTGGGTTCCCTTTTCATTTTGTAGATGGTTTCTTTTTTTTTCTTTTTTTTTAACCCTCACTTGAGGATATGTTCACTGATTTGAGAGAGAGAGAGAGAGAAAATGATAGAGACATCAATGTGGGAAACATGGATTGGTTGCCTCCCATACATGTCCCCACCGGAATCAAACCTTCGACCTAGTTATGTCCCCTGACAGGGAATTGAACCCACAACCTTTTGGCATATGGGATGGTGCTCCAACCAACTGAGCAACCTGGTCAGGGCATGATAAATTTTTAATGTATTTTTGGATCTGGTTTGCTAATATTTTGTTGAGGATTTTAGCATCTATGTTATTCAGTTATCAGCCTATAATTTTCTTTCTTTGTAGTATATTTATCTGGTTTTAGAATTAGGATAATACTGGCCTTGTAAAAAGAGCTTAAAGGTCTTCCCTCCTCTTGAATTATTGGAGTAGTTTAAGTAAGGTAGGTAAAAAGCTCTGTGTGTCTACACAGGATTTGTTGATTTGTGGGCCATACTAGAAGATGACTGGTAGGGACCCAAGTGGTGGAGGGGGGGAGAAAAGAGGGAGAGACACACATAAATGCCCATTTCTAAGTCCTTTTATTAAAAATTCTATTTCTCTGGAGAAGAATTCTCTGGAGTAGAGAGTTAGGGTTCAGCTTTGTTCACTTTTTTTCACATTCTTCATCTTTTTTTATTGGATGTCTAGAAAAATAAATTCATCAGTGGATGATGGAGAGAGGGGAAAAGGGGAGTTTGGAAAAGACTTACTAAGGAAGAGGCATTTGACTGGGTCTTGAAGAATCAGCTGGATTTTGATTGTTGTACAATTGGCTTGAGTATTAGATGAAGGGAAGAAAAATTCCAGGTCAAAGAAACCTCAGGATCAAATAGAAGCAAACTGATGTAGGTTAAATAATTTTCTATAATCCCAGTGTAAGATACCTGTGGTGGAGGAAAAGGCTGCGAAGGTAGACAGATTATGAAGGCCTTGACTGGGAAGATATGAAATGGGGACCTTATCCTGCAGATACATCCTTGTTCTATTTCTCTTGAGAAGTATTGTTTGGAGTCAAGAGAGTTAGGGCTTACATTTTCTTCACATTCATCTTCACCTCCAGAGAATAGATGACATCTTTTTAAAAAAAAAATATATATATATATATATATTCTTATTGAATTCAGAGAGGAAGGGAAAGAGAGAGAGAGATAGAAACATCAATGATGAGAGAGAATCATTGATCGGCTGCCTCCTGCACACCCCTTACCAGGAACCGAGCCTGAAACCTGGGCATGTGCCCTTGACAGGAATTAAACCCAAGACCCTCTAGTCCACAGGCCAATCAATGCTCTATTGACTGAGCAAAACCAGCTAGGGCAGATTACATCTTTGATTTTGAACAATAACTATAAAGTGAGACCTGAGTGCTGGAAGATCAGTTAGATGTCTACTGCAATAATTAGGGATGACAAGGCCTGACCGTCGGTGGGAATAGATCCTTTAATTAATTAAAATTAGTCAATCCTTTAATTAATGAAAAGGAGCTGGAGGGGAGCCCAGGAAGAGCAGTGGTTAATGAAGCTCTCTGACATATATTTTTACATAGTAAAAGAAAAACTGTATTTTCATTCAAGGAAAGTACCTGACCGGTGGGAATTTCAGGGCGTGGATACCCTTATGACCACACCCATGCAACAACAGCCTACTTTATTGTGTATTGTCAGCACAGGGTCCAATTATAGTAATGGTCTCTAACAAATGGCATTGATGCTTGAGGTTAAAAAGGGAACTAATACTTTCTAATGAAGGCCGTTTAAATTTGCATTTGAAGTTAGGGTGGTCTACAGGAGAGCTGAGTTGCTTTTGGAGGGAACATCACTGCTGTCTCCCTTGATACCTCTGTTCCTAATCTTAGTAAGAGAAAAGGAACTACACTTTCACCTCGGGTCTGTTTGAAAGATCGGTTAATTTGACTTTTGACAGCTACTGCTTTCTTTTAAAGCTAATTATAGAAACTATCTTTGAATAATTTTATTTTAAAAGTAAAAAAAAAATCAATGAAAGCAAAGGAGAGAGTGAGAAAGAAAGGTAGAAATTGTTCAGAGATCTTGGAATTTGGGGTGTTAAAGAGGAAATATTTACGTATTTATTTATTTTTAAAATATACTTGATTGATTTTTTACAGAGGGGTAGGGAGAGGGATAGAAACTTAAAAATAATGATGGGAGAGAAACATCCATCAGCTGCCTCCTGCACACCTACTGGGGATGTGCTCTCAACTAAGGTACATGTCCTTGACCGGAATCGAACCTGGGACCTTTCAGTCCACAGGCCAACGCTCTATCCACTGAGCCAAACCGGTTAGGGCTATGTATTTAGATATAGACTTCCTTGAGGTAAAGCTGCAAATGTAAGACAGCAGCAGCTGTCCTTCCAGGGGACAGGTATGGTGCCCCTACCATAACACCAACTTTCCTTCTCCCCACTTCCATTTTATATATAAATATGTTTATTGATTTCAGAGAGGAAGGAAGAGGAAGAAAGAGATAGAAACACCAAAGATGAGAGAGAATCATCGAACTGCTGCCTCCTGCACATCCCCGACTGGGGATCAAGTCAGCTACCTGGGCATGTGCCCTGACTGGGAACCATGACCTCCTGGGTTCATAGGTCAACGCTCAACCACTGAGCCATGCCAGCTGGGCCCCCCACCCCACTTTCAATTTCTCCTTACTCCATTCTCCTCATTAGTGAAATGATGGGGAAGTTTTGGTGTAAAGTATATACTTCCTGATTTGAGTAAAATAAGAAAAAAGTACAGAAAGGCGATATGGTTTTGAGCGCCAAGGGAAATTGACAAAATGTGAAATCGTTGGTGACTGCATTAACTGAGGAATCTCCACATTGAACTTTGTGGTGCTGAAGGTTCTTGGAGGCACAGGTGCGGAGACCCTCACACCTAGCATTGGAGTGAGGAGTCAGGCCTGATTAGGTGTCTTCATGTGACACCTTCCTCTGAGATTTTGTTTTCAGATCTCGCCTCCCACTGGAAGGTGTGTCACCCCAGACTGCTCTGAGCTTAGAAAGGTTTTCTGCCAATAGAGAAATGACAGTAGAGTTTGAAGATTCTGGGAGTATAAAGAACGCTAGCAAGGACTTGCTGCTTGAGAGGATAATACATTAGCTTGTGGAAGACCTATATTCATCTAATTATATAATTAATTCATTATATTATCTCCTCTGAATTAAATGGGATGAAACTAGTTACATTTTAACAAATGATGCTCCATCCAAGACTGTTCTCCTTCCATACAAAATATCTAAGATAGTTGTAAAAACAAACAGACAAACAAAAAACATCCCAGGTAACTTTCTGCAATGTCTTTATCTTAGTCTGAAAAGTTCTCAACTTCCAACTTAGCAAAAGTTTTTGTTTATTTTTTTGTTTTGTTTTGTATTTTTGTTAATTCTTACCTGAGGATAATTTTTCCATTAATTTTTTGGAGAGAATGGAAGGGAAGAGGGGAGACAGAGAGGGAGAAACATGAATGTGAGAGAGACATATCAACTGGCTACTTCCTATACTTGCCCCAACCAGGGATTGAGCCTGCCACCGAGGTACTTGACCTTGACCAATATTGAACATGAGACCCTTCAGTTTGCAGGCTGATTCTCTAACCACTGAGCAAAACTGACCAGGGCCAACCTAGCAAAATTTTTTAGTTAGGTGCATAGTGCCATAGTAATGGTACCATGCATGCTCTGTTAGTACAGGTGGGTGTAATATAGCATTATACACAGTATACACCAGTAAATTGCCCAAAAGTGAATTGGTTGTTGGTATAATAAGGGATTATGTCCATTGACATAACTGCTTGAAATAACAGTGTGCTTCTTGAGAAGGGTACTGTTTTCTGAAAGCTATTAATGAAAAGGTAGACCTCATACAAATTAAACTTAGGAAGATAGAACGACTGTTGGTAAACTTTGTCACAATTGGCAAATGCTATTTTAATGTTCTTCCAGTTGCTCAGGAGTAGGGCAGTAACTGATTAAATAGATGGTCCATAGGATGAAAACCCAGGAATTCAATCTATAATTTGTTCATCATTGCTAGCTTTCCCTGGGCCAAGGACCATGCCTTTGATACATACATTGAGCAGAGCGGTGTGGCTAAATGGTCAATTTCTTCTTTTGTTCTTTTATAATTCGCTAAATGTTAATTATTCACTAAGATCAGTAAGCCTCTTGAACCTTTTTCCTATTCTTATGATATATATATATATATATATATATATATATATATATATATATATAGTGGGGTGTCCAATGGGGACTACATCTTGACTTCTTATAACCTGGAACACTGCCACCGGGAAGATTGACAGCGCTCAATGTCTATGTGATGGAGCCTGCATTTTGCCTTTGGCACAGATTGGTTTGGGGAGAGCCAATAGTCCTACTTTGTGGGACTATTAGGCAGGCCTGA
Organism: Vespertilio murinus; assembly: GCA_963924515.1. Classification (NCBI taxonomy): domain Eukaryota; kingdom Metazoa; phylum Chordata; class Mammalia; order Chiroptera; family Vespertilionidae; genus Vespertilio; species Vespertilio murinus. The sequence goes on along the minus strand of OZ004704.1, from coordinate 21,201,009 downwards.
TAACAATGATAATGACAGCTGGCATTTATGTAGTGCTCACTGTGTGCCACACATCCTTGCTAATGCCTTACGTAAGTTAGCTCACTGAACCTCCCTTCCGATGGCTCTCTGATGTGATAGCCTCATCTTACAGATGAGGAGACTGAGGCACAGAGCTATTAAATCCATGACTGCCAGTACATGGTACAGCAGGATTCAAAGCCAGGCTATCTGATGCGAAAGTCTGAGCTCCTAAAGCGATGCTTTCCTCTTGAGATAATGATGTCAGGGCAGACAGGGATGTGTTCAGTCAAAGAGATGCACACCAACCAGGAGAGGCTTGTGGAATATGGACCCCCAAGGGACTCTCAGAGATACGTGGACAAGGGTGGGGAATGGGGAAGAGAATCTATAACTTTCTATGTTTAAACAAGATGGCAATTCGCTCTAATCTTGGGGCCATTAAAATCTGGAGGATTTAAGGATATCTAAGTTCCATACATTTTTATAGTCCAAAACCTGAACAGTGGTACTCATATTTAAGCTGTGGTCACGGAGGTGATGGTGATCAATGTAGAAAAAGGATACAACTTATTGTTTATCTAGAGGCCTGGTGCATGAAAATTCATGCACTGGAGAGGGAGGCCCCTCAGCCTGTCCTGCCCCCTCTCACAGTATGGGAGCCTTCAGGGGCAGGAGGCAACCCAGTGATCAGGGGAAGGTGATATCTCTGCTGCTGCCACTGCCAGCAGTGCAAGCCTTGGCCTTCCCTGGTTACCTGAGTGGCTGGGGGTCTGAGGTGACTGGGGAACTCTGGAAGCAGGCACACGGAGTGGCCGGACCCTCCTGGGGGTAGGCCCGGCCTTGCCGCACACCTGCTGTCCCAGGGGGCTGAGGGGACTGGGTGCTATCATCTTATGGTTGTGGGTGCCACCATCTTTGTGAGGCTGTGATGGTCAATTAGCATATTCCCTCTTTATTAGATAGGATTCATCCACTTATTCAACATATATTTATTGTCCATTGTCCTTTCTGTACCAGATAGCCACACAAAGCAGAAAACACTGCAGCATTTTTTTTTTTAATTTCTGAAGGGACAAACATCTCTGATCTTCAAGTCTAGAAACTCTACTTTCCTGTGGCCTTCTCAGTGAGAGCCAGCAACTCAAGTGTGGACTGCCTTTCTCTCCTCTCTGCTGGGACTTGTGTCCCAAGGAGATGCTCAGGAATTCTAGGCATGGCCATTAGCACAGTGGCTGTGGTCTTTGGTAGAACAGTAAGAGGCAGAGGGAACTCAGGAAGCTGAGAGGACCTTCCCCCTGGGAGTGCAGGAGGAGGGTGTGACTACGGAAACACCATAAAGTCACTCCTGTCCCAGAATATGTCCCAGGTCTCATTTTATTTTATTTTATTTTTTACCTACACCTCTGATGGGTTTTTGGGGCCTCATCTTTATTTGGCACCAGCACCTGACATGATAAGAGGTTGTTTACTATTTATCTCACACAGTGCAAATTTTCATATGTTTGACTACACATGAAATGTCAGACATGTTCATGTGTTTGGTTATGTGGATTCTGCCCCATCCCATCAGGCATGGAAATGTATGCTCTGCACCCTAGGTTCCTGTGCTGGATGCCTTTTGTTTGCCCAGATCTGCTCCCCCTCCTTCTTCTCCATGCTCTGGCCCTGGGAAGTGGGCTGTGTGGATACGTCAGGGGGCACCTCTTGCCCTCTAGCTTCTGGTTAGAATGAGTCACTGGGAGGTGCCAGGAGGGGTCAGAGGTGGGAGGAGAGAGAGATGGCTTATTTATTTTTATTTTTTAAAATATATTTTATTGATATTTTACAGAGAGGAAGGGAGAGAGTTAGAGAGCTAGAAACGTCGATGAGAGAGAAACATCGACCAGCTGCCTCTTGCACACCCCCTACCGGGGATGTGCCCGCAACCAATGTACATGCCCTTGTCCGGAATCGAACCCGGGACCCTTCAGTCCGCAGACCGACGCTCTACCACTGAGCCAAACCGGTTTCAGCGAGAGATGGCTTATTTATGCCACGGGCTGCTCAGCTGCTGGGCCAGGAGGTGCAGTGGTTCAGTTCTTCTAGGAAAGGCCTTTGCTCTTGTCAGACAGCCCCTCCCAGAGCTACAGTTACAGTCCTGCTGGGTTCCTGTAACCACTACCTTCCCTATCCTTTCAGGCGTATGAATTACTAATGTGCTGGGATACTTTAAATATAAGATATAATTACAGGACAGACGGCACCATCTAAAAACTATACAGGTTGTTGAAAATAGTAGAATAAGAGGAAGTGTGCCTTGGAATGTGAATATGATATTTTATTATGCTCAGAAGAGGAGGAGGAGAAAAAGGAGGGGAGAGCCAATGAAGTTCAGAGAATGATCATCTATTGAGCATCTGCTAGGAGCCAGGGTCATTTGCATATATCACCTTGCTTAATTCAACCAAGTAGAGATTAGGGACTTGGCTGTGGTTATACAGCTAGTAACCATTACTAGCTAAGTGTCAAAGCCCACACTTGTCTGCATGCCCCATAAAGGGGATAAAAACTGGCACTTCTGTCCTGGGCACTTCCTGGGAATAGGATGCCCATTCCTGGCACTTGGGCTAGGAAAAAGGGTACAGGAAAACGGGGGCTGGGATGCTGCTGATAGTGATGGATTCTAGATATCGGATCCTTCCCTGTGTTGGCAGAGGGTGAGCTAGCAGGAAAAGCCCGTGGGAACCAGGACTAGGGGAGAAATCACCCCTGGGAGGGATGAAAAGGTGCAGAAAGTGGGCAAGCACTGGAAAGCTAACCTCAAGTATGTCTGTGTAAAGCTTTCTCTGGGCTTACCCTGCTAACTTTCTACTGTATCAGAAAAATAAGAGGGGCGCTCTTCAGGTGACTCTGTTTAATGGAAGCCATGAATGTGACTAGCTCAGGGAGACCGCTGGCCCTATTGATACCTGGGAATGCCATGTCAACTGTACTTAATAGAAGCTTCATACTGACAGAGTCCTTTAATTGGGACACCATTATCCTCTAGATCAAGTGTCAAAGAGTGGATTACAAATATTTCTTTCATTAAGAATTCAAAAGGATCTATTCTTTTAAAAATATTTTTATTCATTTATTATATTTTTATTCATTTCAGAGAGGAAGGGAGAGGGAGAAAGGGATAGAAACCTCAATGATGAGAAAGGATCATTGATGGGTTGCCTCCAGCATGCCCAGTAGTGGGGACTGAGCCTACAACCGGGCATATGCTCTGACCACAGACTCGCTGTGACCTCTTGGTTTACCATATAGGTGAATGCTCAACCAGAAGCCATGCCAACCAAGCAGGTTTTGTTTCATTTTGTTTGAAACTAGTATGAAAGTCTACATCAGGCATAGTTAAAAATGTTACATTCCTAAGTAATAAAAAGAGTTAATTATGTCCCCTCTGCTCCCAGAAAATAAAGAGTTCATATGGTTTCATACTGCTTGATGGTAGCACCTAGCAGACTAACTATGTAATAAATAATATCGTGGCTTTAGAATTAAGGCAGAACAGGAGTCAAATTCCAGCTCAGCTATAGAAGAAGTTAGGGCATAGATGGGCTATATAAAAGAAATCCAAAATAACAAAGGTTTCAACGAGGGAGAAGGCTATTCTTTTTCCTACTTAACAGTCTGAGGTACATGGTGCAGGAATGGTATAGCTGTTCGACTCTGGGAGGCTGTCAGAACCAGGCTCCATCCATCTTGTTCCACCCTCCACAGAATGATGCTTTCCACTGCGAGGCCCAAGATTTCAAGCAGCAATATGGTCAAAGAGGAGGAAGCTTAAAGGCAAGTCCAGGAAGTTGTCCAAACTATATGATTTCCCCTCATTTCCATTGGCCAGATCTTGGTCTATGCCTGTACCCAACTGCGGGGCAGCTTGGGAAACGAAGTCTTTATTCTAAAAAGTTGTACGTCCAAAAAATCAGAGACACTGTCACTGTGGAACCAGCAGCGTGACTTCCAGCTGGTCCATAAATGTCTATGTCTCAGCTGCTGCCTCTGTTACAAGGGAATCAGAAAAGCACTTCACGGAGACAATTAAAGTGGGATGTGTTTAAGCACTCGTAAAGATATCTATGGTTATTATTGATTTACCGAGGCTGGGAGAATTCATGGCGCTACCCACCTAGATGGCCAGGATCCTGACCTTGCCACTCCTTTTCACTGGAAGTCCATGTCCGAATCCTCTCTAGACCTTTCTGGTTAGGGTTCAGTGGCCAAAAATTACCTGCCAACAATGAAAAGCAAAAGGCGCCTTCCACATTGCTCCTAGGATAAAGGAGTTGGCAGTGACTTATGATTTCTTTGCCCATTTACAAGCGTATGGAGGACCATGGTTTGCGGGTAAAATATCGAGGTGAGGAACACCTCCTGGCTTCCTCCTCTGCTGCCCAGCCATGCCCAAGGCACACAGTGCATCTCTAACACCCAGCAGTCCAGGTTCAGGCTGAAGTATACCACCTCCCTACACCGTGTGTTTTGCTCCCATTCTCCCAGCCTGGCCCCTGTCCAGCCCACCGCAGAGCCTACTATACTTAGCTTGAAGTTAGCAACAAATCCTTATCAGAAAATCATTTTTACACCCGCCCGGTTTGCCTTTTGCTGGCTTCGTTTTATAAGGCTGAGCAACAATGCAGGTGCTAAATCCTACCAGAGAGAGGAAGTACGGCTTCGACCCCGTGTCAGAGTGCATTTGTCCTACAATGTCTAATCCATTTAAAAAGACTCTGTAAACTATCTGGAGTTAGGAGAAGCTACCTCAGCCCCTCCGAGGGGTAACTGGTGCTGTGGCTTATATGAAACACCGGCTCTCCCCTATCTGTGTCCTATAGCGCTCTTGTTTTCAAGTGGCCACAGTTTTGCTGAACATCCTCAATTCACAGTCAGCGATCCTTCATCATAGCCTACGGGGTGCCAAACTCTTCAAAAACCCTCGGGTCTCCCATCTCCTTGGACTGGCATTAGCAACCTGCTTTTGCAGACTGAGCAATCTGACCATGTATGAGTGTCGTGATTCTTTCAGTATCTCAGGATGTTGTCTCCTCGCCTCATTTCTCCTCATGGAAAGAATTATCTCCCCAACTTCATCACTACATCTGGCAGCGAAGACGGAGGGCCCAGGGCAGTTGAAACATGCATACATTTTTATCGACAGGGGTTCAAAGTTCTTCTTGGTTGTAAATCATCAAAGAATTCCTCAGCTGTGAGGATTCCATTGTTAACACGCAGAGATACTGATGAAAGATCTGTTAAGTCAATAGCTTTTCTTTTTTTCCGCTTCCCTTTCCTTCCCTCCCCCCACTTTCTTCTTTTCTCCCATTTCCCTATTCCCCCCCCCCCCCCCTTTGCTTTCTTTGTCTTTTTGAGTGCATGGAAATCACTGCGATTGCAGTAAACAGCTGAAAGATTTTGGGGGTTTTAGTGTATGAAGGTTGATGGATCATAGGTAATCACTGGTTGGCCCTCACTGTAGCAAAGTTACTTTATGCCCTCTGCACAGCGAAGGGAACCAAAATGAATTCAACTGCACACTCTGGTTACCCACAATGGGGACCTATCCCTTGATATGCATCACTTACAGTAAAAACTGTGGTTTCTCAGATTGATTCAATGTCCCTCAATTCCATCTGGAGAATAGAAGCTGCAATGTAAAAAACAAAGGCAACTCTGGGTTCTGAGCAGAATGAGGGCCAAATGCGGAATTGAAACCATTCCTTTTCAACATACGTCATTTTCCAACGACAGTTTTGGGACTCTCCGTTTGTGATCGAAGGAGAGCCAGCATGAGGCAGCGAAGATTCCCTCCCCCCCCCCCATCTCCCATCCTCTAATCTTTTTGTGTTGATCCTTTGCTACATAAACCTAAGGAAATAACTTGGCTTAAATACAATAGTTGTATATTACCATAACATGTTGCTAGGTGTGGTTTCAAAAGTTTTTATTTTCAATATATGTTCTTTGATAATAAAATAACATGATCCTACTGGTAATTAGTAATGCTTTTCAACAATCACGCTCACAGAAGGGATTGGCATAACTTCACAAGTATACTTATGTTTCGTATTAGTATTTGTACATAGATACAGGGAAGACATTATAGATATGCAGAAATATTATACTTTATGACATAATAAAACCCCACTTGGAAAGCTTCTCATTCTCTTGTTAGATTAAAAAAAAAAAAGCCTAGAGCAGCGACTTTAAACCATTTTCATCTCACGGCACATGTACACTAATTACTAAAATTCTGTGTCACATCAAAAAATATATTTTTTGTCAGATTTGACTATACCTATTCTTTGTCACACCGGACAGCGATTGTTGTGTTGGCTCTTGTCATTTTTTTTTTTAATTTGATACTCTAAGAGGGCAGTGGCATTCACTAGATAGTCAGCTATGGCAAGATTTTAAAGTTCTTGTGGCACATGGGGTGAAAATCACTGGCCTAGAGAAGGATGATCTGTATTTTTTTAAAAATATATATTTTATTGATTTTTTAGAGAGGAAGAGAGAAGGACAGAGAATTAGAAACATCTATGAGGATCATCGATCAGCTGCCTCTTGCACACCCCTTACTGGGGATGTGCCCACAACTAAGGTACATGCCCTTGACCAGAATCAAACCCGGAACCTTTCAGTCCGCAGGCTGATGCTCTATGATTTATTTATCTTCTATAAGTGAAACTTTGTAGCCTTGAGCAGATGCCAGGGCAGGCCAGGGTGGGAAGCTTGGCTTCCTCCATTGCCGAAGCAACCCAAGCCGCCTGCTTGCTCCAGCTCCATGACTGGTTGCCATCTTGGTTGGTTTAATTTGCATATTCACTATAATTGACTGGTGGGCGTGGTTTGTGGGTGTAGCATAGTGATGGTGTAGCAGAGTGATGGTTTGCACATTTCTCTATTATTAGTGTAGATCATAAACAAAACTTTAATGTTCTGTTGTTCTATTTGTCACTGTACTTTTAATGGCACTATGACAGTCTCTTGGTTTGATATATCCAAATTTATGACAAATTAAATCAAACCATGGTTTATTACAGTAGCCACCACCTCGTCATTCTATGCATTTAATTGTTCTATCAGTTAATGATATGAATAATATCTGGTGCTAAGTCAATTGTGCCCAAGTTTGAATCATTTGTTTTTTAAAAAAAATAGGTTATGTGCCTTTATTCCCCCCCCACAGCTTTATTGAGGTTTAATTGATAAAATTGTAAGAGATTTTTAATAAAAAGGTGTTTTTTTTCTCCAACAAGCTTGGCCACGTCAGAGCCATCAGAGGCCTCTCCATTCAAGGTATCTGGCAATGGTTTTGGTGAAGTTTTCTGAGGCTCCATCAGGACCTCAGGGTGGAGGAAGCAGTAATTCTCCTGTGGTCACCACAGGGCGCAAGTGGGGGCACTTTCCCCACTGGTATGACTCAGAAGTAACCCCACTGGCACCTCACTGGTTCAAAGAGAATGTTGTTGATAGGAGGCGGGGGTATATGAAGCCAGAGGCCAGAGCGGTTCAACGTCAGTAATTTTGTGGTCCTTCGAAATGACTGTTGCTGTAAGCTGTGGTGATTTGGGGGTGGGAGGGAGGAGAGTGAGACACTAGTTTTTTTTTGTTTTTTTTTTTTTTAAGTATTAACAGACTGTTTTGTTGAAGGCTTATTTTATTTATTTTGTTGCTTTTGTGGTTTTTAAAAACCTTTAATCCCTTCTACTGTCTTCATTATTTAATTCACTATAGAGTGGACTCATCTTGGCAAGATCACAGTAACTGAGGAGAGAGGGATGATGGGTGTCCGGGGGAGGGCCACGCTTGTGGGACAATGAATGCCATAAACTCAACAGAAAGGATGGATCCAGGACCACAGAGCATGTTCTTCAAATCACCAATCAATAAATCTATCACAAAGCACTCATTAAATCCCTATTGTGCTCTAGATCTGTGTGGCCGCTGGTACATGCTAGTTGCTATCTATGCTCTTGATCAGACAGAGACCATATGCTCCCATGGCTGATGAGAGGTCAGTGGAAAAGCACAGGGAACTTTTTTTTTTAAAATACAACTTTATAACTTACTGAAAACTCAAAATCTTGCTTATTAGAAGGGAGCTTTATTCAGGTGGCATTATAATACTACTTAAGGAAGTGTTTTGTTTTGTTTTTAGGTTAAAGTCTTTTAGTTTCCTTTTTTTACAAGTCTTTATTGTTGAAAGTATTACATATGTCCCCTCTTTTCCCCCATTAACCCCTGCAAGTCTTCACCATCCCCCACCCCAGGCCTTCGCCACACTATAGATGCATACAAGTTCTTTGGTTAATCTCTTCACACCCACTGACCCACCCCTGCCTTCCCTCTGCGATTCCACAGTATGTTCCATGCTTTTAAGTCCCTGGATCTATTTTGTTGATCAGTTTATTTTATTCATTAGATCCACATATGAATGAGGTCATGCGAAACTTGTATTTCTCTGACAAGTTTTTGCTTAGCATAATGCTCTCCAGATCCCTCCAGACTGTCTCAAAGAGTAAGAGATCCTTCTCTCTTTTTTTTTTCTTTTTAACTGCTGCATAGCATTCCATGGTGTAAATGTATCCCACAGCTTTTGCTTTTTTATCCACTCATCTGGCACTTGGCCTATTTCCAGATCTTAACTATTGTAAATTTGCTGCTATGAACATAGGGGTGCATATATTCTTTCTGGTTGGTGTTTTGGGTTTCTTAGGCTATCTTCCTAGAAAGGGGATCATTGGGTCAAATGGCAGTCACACATTTAATTTTTTGAAAGTGTTTCTTAATTGTCCATGTTAAAAGACAAAAGCACATTTATAGGTTTCCTATTTAATTTGGTGGAGAAAGGGTGTAGGAAGGCCTGCCTTATAAGGATTCCAACAGAAGAACAAATGAGTCCCAGACCTCACAGCTCCCGAGGTCCTGGGAGTGGTTTGTAGTAAAGCTTCTCTGCAGATGATCGGACACTCACCAGAATGATCTGCATGTGCCAGAAGGACATCAAGACACCACCCTGGCATGGGGACATGGGCTGGAGTTGACCCCGATGGCCTGGGAACATCATAAATATGCTTCCTCTTTGATAGATCTGCTCTTTACTTCATATTAGACTTGCAAGAGCCATAGGTAATTGCTCTATGGAAATAAATGGACTTAGACGATCAGCACAGGATCTGCATGGACACAGATGGGTGGGTGGGTGAGCTCTAGGATGAGAGGGATACTTCAAACTCTGTTCTCCTGCAGGCTGAGCATCATCTCCTGCTGACCGATGAAGGACACTCTTCAGAGGTGCAGGACATTTCAGTTTTGAACTACATATTTTTTTCTTGAGGTCAACACAGGTTATAAGTACCTATCTCTGGGATCACAAGTGGGAAAATTTGACTCTTTTGCAAGAATTAATTAAATTTTTTTCAGGGACATTTTCTTTTCTTTTCATGTAAAGAACCCTTAGATTATTGTTCCCTTTTTAATGAATTTTATGCTTTCTGGGATTTTTAAAAAGTTATAAAACAGAATTAGCTGGAAGAGGCAGTTAAAAAGAAGGTAGAAGTGTGTGCGTATGATGAAAGTTGCTGCTACATAACTGGTAAAATATAGGATCTGTGAATCAGATTGGCACAGGTTAGAACCCTACTACCTCCAGCATTTATTCACTACGTGACGTAGAGCAAATTAAAAGCTGATGACTTCAGTTTTTTCATCTGTAATATGGGTATCACCTTAACTGGCCCTAACAGGCAGAGGAGCTAGTCAATAAATGACAATTTTTATTATTTTCTAATGAAAGCTCAGAAAACTATGGAATTCATGGCCCACTTCCATAGTTGCAGAGTTTGATAGCTTTTTATTATTTCATCCATTTGGCTAGTGAATCTTAACAGCTGTTAACTTCAGTTTCAGGCCTCCAGACTTTAAAACACCCATTTCATAGGTATTGAAATGAGGCTCCCGGGACCCATGGGTCATGGACATGAAGGCTGGCCAATCCATTTTGCACATCCTACATCACAGTTCTTAAATCGGTCATTCTCAAGTGTCTCATAAAGTTACTGCTCAAGAGAACTTGGAGCGAAAGTTATACTCATTTGTCAAGTTAAATTAGCAAGAAGCAGTATACATTGCCTGAACTTTACTTCCAGGCAGGAGGAGGCCCAGGGAATGAGTCCTAGACTGAAGGAGCCCTGGGCTGAAGGAGCCACACTGATCTCTCTCTCTCTCTCTCTCTCTCTCTCTCTCTCTCTCTCTCTCTCACACACACACACACACACACACACATACACACACACACACACACACACACACAGTATAATCTTTATATCAGATTCTTTTGTAAAGTAAAGATATCCTCAAAATTATGTGTTTTTCAGTGGCTGAATTTTACTATTAACACCCCAGAATGATGGTTCTGAATGTTGGCAGCATGCAAGAATCATCTGAGAAGCTTCATAGAAATGCTGATAGCTTGGCCCAAACTCACAACCATTGACTAGAATTTGGTGGGGCAGATCCCAGACATGGATATTTTAAAAAAAAGATTCCTCAATGATCCTTCTGCACGTCCCAGTTTGGGAGCCACTGTCCCTGAAATATTTTAAATTGAACTTATTTTAGATAAGCTGATGACTACTTACACCGAACAGTCAGGACTTCCGGTGCTTTTATTTACTATTTAAATGTTTGCTTTCTTTGTTGTTGCTGTCAGCCACCCTATCTCCTTCCCCTTCCTCTCCTTCTTCTAATTCAAATATTCTGGGGATGTTTATTTGAGCTGGGGAAGCTGCTAACCAAACTTGTTAGAATTGTGGTTCATGATTATTCTACCCATTGGGCTAGTGGCTTTTTGGTCTTCTGAACTTCTAGCTTCAAGGTCTCTGGTTATTTGAGTGTCTGTGGTTCTTAGGTCATGGGTTTTGGGAACTGGGAGCCCAGAAATGTAGATCATGGAGAAGATAGTAGGCCATTGGGTACACTGCAGCCTCTCAATTTTTAAATTGTAGAGATGGAGCAAGAGCCCCAGGAAGTCTGCTAGGTATTAAAAAGCAGAACAGAAACAATTCAGAACTTTGGAAACCTGTGTTTAATACTGTTTCTCATCAGCCATGGGATCTGGGCCCAGTTATTTTACTTCTTTGGTCTATTTCTTTAACTGTAAGTAAAGAAGATGGACTAGGTCAGTGGTGGGCAAACTGCGGCTCTCAAGGAACAACAAGGAACAACAACAGCCTATAATTATTGGAATCGAGAATCTAGGTCAGTGGTCGGCAAACTCATTAGTCAATGGAGTGGCAAATCGCAGCTCGCGAGCCACATGTGGCTCGTGAGCCAGTTTGCCGACCACTGGACTAGGTGGTTTATAAAACTAAAATAGTTTAAACAGAAATTCATATAGGATAATATAACAGTTATGTGTGTACCTATCACTCCCTTTAATAACTCCTATTACTTTGCCATATTTGCTTTATTATATGTTTTTAAGATACCTTTAAAGGCTCTTCTGAACCTTTCCCTAAACCTTCTCTCTTCTCTTCATCCCCAGAAATCATTATCTCACTCTTGAGGTTTATCATGCCCATGTATATTTATTGCACCATGACTACACCTGCCCACGAACCATGTATGCATCATTTTGCTTATTTTTACACTTGAAATGGATGGTATGAGTAGTCTTAGACTTCTTCAATTTTCCTTTTAAAAATGTAGTCACATGTTTTGAGGTTAATCCATTTTGATGCCTGTGGCTCTGATTTGTTCTATGTAGTATCCCATTAAACGACTATACTACTATTGCCATTCTTCTAATGAAGAATTTAAAATTGTTCAACATAGAGAAATTTTAAGGTGTCTTCAAGTTTGAGCCTTCTAGAATTTGGCATAAAAGTGTGATTTTTCTGAAGAAGTTTTGTAACAACAAATTTGGTGTTTCCCATTGTTTTCAGGTGTCCACTTTTGCAAATCATACCTTGTGGGTGTGAGTGAGACAACCAGAAGTCTGACCTTGGACGAGTGGGGTCATCCTTTTCTTTAGTGAGCACTGGAGTGGCCATATCACCCCATGGGTAAAAGTACCGACTTTGGAACCAATTAGACTTTGTTTTGCATCTTAATTTTGCCATCTTTGAGTTGAAGATCTTGGGCAAATTGTGTAACCTCTCTGATCATGAATTTCCTCATCTAGAAAATAGGGAAAACAATTTCTACCACATCTGGTCATGAGGATTCAAAAAGATAGTGCATGTGAAGTACTGGGAGGCATGACTGCAACCTAGCAAATGCTGATAAAGGGATAAGACAGATAGGTATACATACACACACACATGCACACTCACAAACACATACATATCTACACTAATAAAAGAGAAACACACAAATTGACAATCCCTCCACCACACCCCCAACCAACCAGGAGTGAGTATGCAAATTAACCCAACAAATATGGGGGTTAATTTGCATATGCAGGCATGGAGCAAAGACTGAATACAGCATAGAAAGAAGCCAAGCACACTATAGAAGGGAGCGAAGTGATGGAGAAGGGAGTAAGGCAGCAGAGACGGGAGGGAGCGAGACAGCAGAGACTTGAGGGAGTGGGCAGCAGAGATGGGAGGGAGGGAGGCAGTGGAGACCGGAGCAAAACCTGCCTTAGTGGGCTTCACTTCCTTCTCTGTTTCGCTCCGGCTGCGGGAAGTCCTATTCTTGCAGGAATCTTCCTGCAATGGGCCTCTAATATATATATACTATATGGAGAGAGAGAGGGAGAGAGAAAGAGAGAGAGAGAGAGAGAAAGAGAGAGAGAACACATCCAAGCACTCTGCCAGGACCCATGCTCATATTTACTGCACACTCTCTCTCCTAGCACACACAGTTTATAATTACTAAATAATTGCTAAAAATAATAAGTTTCTCACAAAATTAAACATCCTCTTACCATACATGACCCAGCAATTGTACTACTTGGTATATATGCAAAGGTGTTGAAAACCTATGTTCACACCAAAACCTGCACACAGGTGTTTGTATCAGCTGTACTCATCATTGCCAAAACTTGATGTCAGCCCAGATGAATGGATAAACTTCGTACATCCAGGCAGTGGAATATTATTCAGTGCTAAAAAGAAATGGCTGTCAAACCACGATAAGACTTGGAAGAACCTTAAATGTGTATTACTAAGTGAAAGAAGTGAATCTTACATGCTCTATGTTTCCACCTCTATGACATTCTGGAAAACCTATGGAGACAGTAAAGGGGTCAGAGGTTGCCAGGAGTAGAGGAAGGAGGTAGAGATGAACAGAGGATTTTGTGAAAAGATTGTGTATGATTCTATAATGATGCATACATGACAGAGTACATTTCTTCAAAGTCATAGGATGTACAACACCAAGAGTGAACCCTGATGTAAACTAGGGACTTTGGGTGCCTATGATGCGTCAATGCAGGTTTATCAAAGGTGCCATTGTGGTTGATGATGAGGGAGGCTGTGCATGTGTGGAGGCAGGAGGTACATGGGCAAGCTCTTCCCTTCCATTTTGTTACCAACCTTAACCTCCTCTAATAATGTAGTTTAATTTTTTAAAAAAAGTATGACACTATAGAGGTTAGACCAGGGTTGGGCAAACTTTTTGACTCGAGGGCCACAATGGGTTCTTAAACTGGACCGGAGGGCCGGAACAAAAGCAACCTGACCATGCTGGCACTCTCATCTTGGGCTGCTGGTGAAGGAGCGGAGGGGAGAGCAAGAGAACCCTCCGCTCTTTCGGCTCCTCGGGCCGGATAGAACAGCCGATCAGGCCAGATCCGGCCCACGGGGCGTAGTTTGCCCATGGCTGGCTTAGACTATTGGGCAATGCATTTACCGGTGGGATCCAAGGAAGGTTAGTCTATGAAACAACACAGGCCTTTTTCAGCCTCTCTTATTAGTCAAGAGTGACTCAGAGAAGCTGAGAGACTTTTTCCTGAAGATTCTGTCACAGGAGCCAGTCACTTCGTTTAGACAACCTCGCTGAAGTTCCAGGCAGAGGACTGTCCCAGAGGCAGCCTGCAGCTCAGATGTTACCTGCGATTTCCTATTTGTCACTGTCGTCGTTCCCGGCCCTAATGGCTCCGTCCCGTGCGATCAGAGTTCGTTCTCTAGACAGCCCGGCTTCGTAAGTGGACGTCCACGTTTACACTGGAGCAGCAGGCACTTCCTGGCTGGCTTCCTCCAGACAAGGGGCCTCTGTTCGCCTTGGGCCTGGGGAGGAAACAGCCTCTGACTGTCCCAGCTGGTGCGCGACAGACGAGCCCCAGCCCCGGGACGGCAGACTTTACAGACTGGATGGTTCTGAGCCGCGCATGGGAAGCAAACCAGTAGGTTACGGCAGTGCCAGCCTTTTAAATAGCAGCTCTCGGCAGCAGCATCGGGCCCGGCTGGTGTTTAAGAAAACAAAAATGCCGGTCTACCAGGAATTCCTTTTAAGTGGTTTGCAAAGGTGTGTCATTTCTAAAATAAAGAGCTTTTTGACAGGAGCGCCTGCTACATAATGGTGGAGGATTGTTATGGTTCTGTTTTACTTTGGAGATTGTGTTTATATCCTGCTTCAAGCCTTTAAAAATACTGTATATACATTTGAGATTGCACTAGTTTACTTGGCTCCTATTAAAAAAAAAAAAAAGGAGAAAGATGAAGAAAACGGGTGTTTCTGCTTGACTTGCAGGCCAGCAAGTTGAGTAGGGTGCGTTTGTGGTCGTTGGTTTGCTCAGTTTCAATGGATTCAAATCCCTGCTTTGAACTGGCTTCAGCGGGCCTGCCGTGGGGGTCAAGTTGGGGCCTTTTGTTAGGGGTCATCCAACGTGTGGGGAGCGCTGGGAGGTGGAGGGATGACAAGTACTATAGTATAGGATCGTAGGTTGCTATTGTCTCACACGCAGGCTTGCACAGCCACAAGGTTTTCTTCTGTCCGAGGAAGCTGGATGAAGGCAGAGGGCAGAGGGAGGGGGCGAGAGGAGAGGCGAGGGGGCTGGCGCGGCCATTCGGCCCGTGTCCCACTGCTCCCAACCCCCACTAAGCCATCACCCTCCTGCTGACCCGGAGAGAGACTGTAAACGGCGTGCTTTTGCCCGTACAGCGCACTAACGAACTGGCAGAGGCCTGCTGGAGCCGAGGCCGTTTTCTAAGCAACTCCCTAATCAGAAGTGACTGAGGCTCTGAGGAGAAGGCAGTGCCGCCTGGGTTCCACCCTCCGTGCTAATGAAGAAGGCAGTGAGGTGGATAATTAAGGGCAGCGATGTGCATAATTCCACACAGATAACCCAAAGGTAGCGAAACGCATTATGAGTTTGGGGGACAGCAGGTCCCCTTCACCAGCCAAGGCTGTTTTACGATGAAATGAACCTACCTTTGCCAAGCACAGGCCAGCTGACTCTGGAAAGAGCTGGCCTGATCCACGCAGCAATTTTAAAACTTACAGGCAGCTGCATACCCGACACAGCGAGACACTTATGATATGATTTTAAGTGAAAAAATAAAGCAAGCATGTGTTGTGAATGCGTTGGCCAGACAAGCAACACCTATACCAAACAAAACTTTCCATGTGTAGAAGAAAGACTGGAAGGAAATACATCAGGCTGTTAGGTTATCTGAGTAGTGGGACTGTAGGTGATTTCTTTTGTTCTTTCTGTTGTCATTTTCTAAATTTTCTTATATTAATTTGGATTATCTTCCTAATGAAAAAAGTGAGCACCATTTTGCCGAAACCAGTTTGGCTCAATGGTAGAGCGTCGGTCTGCAGACTGAAAGGTCCCGGGTTCAATTCTGGTCAAGGGCATGTACATTGGTTGTGGGCACATCCCCGGTGGGGTGTGTACAGGAGGCGGCTGGTCGATGTTTCTCTCTCATTGACGTTTCTAGCTCTCTATCTCTCTCCATTCCTCTCTGTAAAGTATCAATAAAATATGTTAAAAAAAAAAAAAAGTGAGCACACACACACAAAAAAAGTTTGGCTTGGCAGAACTCTTCCCCAGAATGGACTGGAGAACTGACTGTAATGCTAACTTCTGACTAATGTGGAGTCCAGGCAGTCGATTTTATTTCAAGAGACGTCAGCAGGCCCAGCGGCCCTCTTCTGGTTAGGAATATTTCCTGTGTAAATTCAGACTGTATGTGAGTCCCCCTGGCCCTGCCTCTTGGAAAACTCAAGAGATGCTTTTAGAGGCAGAAGCTTTTTGGCCAGGTGTTCTCCTTAGGGTGTAACCAACTTCTACCATTTTTTGGTAGCTCCCCAGAACTTCTCCTAATAATGTTTCTTCCCCCGAGTCTTATAATGCTTGAACTACTTGAGAAAATACCACAAATACTATCAAATTAAAGAGATTCCTTACTCCACTACATCATGGAGATGGCCAGCCTGTGGGTTTTATAGCTGATAATGGGGAGGAAATGACTGATGATTTCTCACTCTTACTATTAAGACTCATATGGGAGACCTTTGGTAAAGGTTTTTAATTAATGAAGATGATCTGCCACACTAAAATAGAATCCATACTTTTTTCCTACAAATGTTTGGGTGTTAAAAACAAAATCCTTAGGAACTCTTTGAATTTTCGTTCTTACAATCCAACATGGACCTGCCAGATGTTGATGCTGCAGTTGGTCATGGCCTTGATTAGGGTTGGGTGGGTGTTGAATTGTGCATGCTGGAAGGTTAAGTTCCCTTCTGTCTTATGGAGTTGAGTCTTTTGCAGCCCTTATTGCAATCTTATATCATCCAGATTTCCAAGTCTTGCCCTAATGGTTTAACCCACCATATTTGTGCTCAGAGAATGAAATGAAATGTGTGTGAAGTGAGCAGGACAGTGCTCAGCCGCTGGATTCTGCATTGGACCCATCCAGCAGGTGCAGGAAGTTCCAATGCTCACTCAGGGGAAGCCAGAGGCTGCCTGCAGTACCCACTCGTTCCTGCCCCCCCCCCCCAGCACTTCCTTATGAAGTACCTTATAAACTTCATTTCCTTAGGAAGTCCTGAGACTGTACTGAGGGCTGTTTTTCTGGTTTTGTTTTTGAGGGATGACAGTTCAAAAACTTCTATGTTGGGGATAAGTATAAAACTATGGATACACAGAATATAAAATTAGAAACTGACGTAAAAGGAAAATTCCAAAATAGAAACTTAAAGGACTTTACTGTTTCTTTTTTTGAAACATGTGACCCGAACCCCTGTATTCAGTGGGAATTCTGTCTTTGGCGTCCTGTTACATTTCCCAGGAAGGATTGAGGAGAACTTAGAGCAAGCCTTCAGTTTTTCCAAATATGCTTTTTCCCCCCCTACTAAATGAAAATTATATATTAATCTATCCTAGTTAAATGAACTATCTGATATTTGATTTTAAGTAATTGCCTTTAAATATTGAAACTTTTTATTCTAGTGTCCTCAACATTGAGTGTGGAAGTAAAAAGTATGGGACTTACCATAGCTTCTATAAAGTAGACGAATTGCCCCTTTCATAAAAGCCAAAATGAAGTGTTCTGCATTTACCTAAGATATACCTAAGGGACATATATTTGCACAAGGTCACGGACTGTCAGAATATTAGTAACAAATGAAAAAGTTTGTCTGTGGCAGCCTGAACAAAGATTTCAGCTTTGGGTATCCCATGAGCCCAAGATTGTAAACTACTTTTACTCTACAAAAGCTCCAATAACAGAGAGTTTTGTGTAGGAACTCTTGTGTTTCTGGTTGGTGCATCATCTACTTTTTATACATGAAATTAATACAGGCATTTATATTTACAAAAAAAAAAACAAAAAACCACACACACACACCACACACACAAACAAACAAAAAACTGCACAAAAGTGAATTCAGCAGTCAAAACACATGACACTTCTTCCAAACCTTTGACAACAGAAGGTATTCCAACACTACAGGACTCAGTAAGAACACTAGATTCAGTGGCAGCTGTTGGTACCAGAGTCACATACATCACACCAGAATGGGCACATATGGCCAAGAAAAATTCTATCAAAGAATTTGTTGCCATCTTTAACCCACCACTGTCAATCATCCAGATCAGTGGTCGGCAAACTGTAGCTCTCGAGCCACATGCGGCTCTTTGGCCCCTTGAGTGTGGCTCTTCCACAAAATACCATGGCCTGGATGAGTCTATTTTGAAGAAGTGGCATTAGAAGAAGTTTAAGTTTAAGAAATTTGGCTCTCAAAAGAAATTTCAATCATTGTACTGTTGATATTTGGCTCTGTTGACTCATGAGTTTGCCGACCATTGATCTAGGTGATCTTGAGGGGCAAAAAAAGAACCAAATTAAAGGCTGAAGGAGCTAAGTAGAAGAATGGCTTTTCCTTCCCACTGTGCTCAGCTTTAGGGTATGTAATTGTTGCTTTAGTAATTGGAGAGGGAGGTGAAAAACATATTAAAGCAGAGACAGATAGTGGTACAGCCATGTCTGCACTCCAAAGCCCAATTCCTTTGGCTACTAGATTGGATGGAGAGGGCAGTGGACCCAAGATCAGTCATCCTATAGGCTGCTTAATAGCTTGTGACGTTACACTCTTCTCTCCTGTCTGAAATAATGGTGGCTCCCTTCCCCTTTCACTCTCAAGGAGCTGAAACTCATGATGTGCTTGGACAGTCAGTTAGCAGTAGTAAAGACCCAGTCACAGGGTAGCTGAGTCATGAAGGGGTGATAGCTTTTGTTTTCCAGGTTTCCCCACCCCTCACCCCACCTATCTTCTGGAAACAGACCCCCAACCTTCTGGCCCTAGTTACCCAAGCCTGGTCAGAAGCTTTCCACAGCTTTCTCTGTTATGTCAAGGCATATAATTGGTAGAAAATATGTTGAAAAAAATACATGACTGCACTAAAAATCAAGAATAGTCAGATTAGAATTTTGTAAAATCCCATTAAGTGTGTGTGTGTGTGTATGTATATATAATTTATTTTAGAGAGAAGAGAGAGAGAGAAACATCAATGATGAGAGAGAGAGTCATTGATCAGTTTCCTCACTGGGAATCGAGCCTGCAACCCAGGCATGTGCCCTGACCTGGAATCAAACCATGACCTCCTGGTTCATAGGTCAATGCTCAACCACTGAACCACACCGGCCCGGCCAGCTATGCTTTTTATAAGAAACATCTTAAAGCAAAATAACCAAAAAAGTAAAAATACAGAGATGAATAAAACTTACTAACCAAATGCTAACAGAAAGAGACACTAGCAAGATTAATAAAAAAAATAGTCAAGTTGAAAAGGAAAATATCAGATAACAAAGAATTCAAGAAAGGAAGGCCTTTTATGTTGACAAAACTATCAGTTCCCTCAAAATAGATGGCACCATGAGCATGTATGCACCCGATGATGTAGCTCTGACAAGCCGATAGATTGAGGACTTACTAGTATGTTGTATGTTGTAGCCTTGTCTCTGGTTACAGAACATAAATGAAAACAAAATTGAAAATAACCTAAAAATCCATTAACTGGTGATTGGCTAAATAATCTGTGGAATACTTTATAACAGTTACAAAGAATAAAGTTAATCTATATATCAATGCAGCTAACTCTCTAAAATGTATTGACTGAAAAAGCGACTTTGCAGAAAGATGTGTACAACAATATAAAACCACTTATACTAACACACACAAAATTACTCAAGGTATTTTCTTTGGATATAGAAGTTTTTGTACAAATAAATAAGAAAAAAAATTAGAAAATAACACGTACAAGAGACATAATGGTGGTTACCTCTGGGAAGGGAAAGAGAAGTGGAGGTATTTAATCAGATAGGACTTTATCTGAAATGCTTTCACTTTTTAAAAAAATATATATATTTTATTGAGTTTTTACAGAGAGGAAGAGAGGGGTATAGAGAGTTAGAAACATCGATGAGAGAGAAACATTGATCAGCTGCCTCCTACTGGGGATGTGCCCACAACCAAGGTACATGCCCTTCACTGGAATCGAACCTGGGACTTTTCAGTCCACAGGCCGAGGCTCTATCCATTGAGCCAAACCGGTTTCGGCTGCTTTCACTTTTTAATAAGGAAAATTACATTTTTATTATTCATGTTATTACATTTAAAAGAAAATTCCATGATTTCAGAAAGTTGTAAAAGCCTTGTCTAATTGCTTCTCGGCCTTTAGGCTAAGATCAAATGTAAAAGTTGATGTTCAAGTTGGATGCCTTTGCACACCAACACCAGAAAACTGAACCTGGACAAGGAGGCTGAACAGCCAGGGAGTGTATTAGCCCCTGTAACAGCATGCCCAGCAGAGCAGGGTGTTGACTGATTATAAAATTCAGTCATGTCATTGAAGACCCGGGTTCTTTCTATTTCTTTGCTCCAATGAATTTTGAAGACATTTACTTAAAATTCCCTTTGTGTCTTTGGAGTTCGTTTAATCCTCAGGCTCAGAAGTTTGAAGCAAACAACATCCAGAACAAAATAATAATAAGCAACAGTTATACAGTGCCGGCCGTGTGCCAGCATTTTACACTAACTCATTTTTTTTTTTGTTTTTATAACTCCTTTTGTAGATGAAAATTTTAAGGCATGGAAAGGCTAAGTGATTTATTGACTATTAGGTAATTAATAAGTGGTAGATTAAAATCTAGCCAGTGTGGCTCAATAATATGTGCGCTTAAATGCTGAGTTCTACTCTATATTTGTTTTTCCTTATGTCTTTTTTTTTCTTCTTTATTTATTTCTTGTCTTTTCTTGTAGTTTTCTCTAAGGATTAAGGAATCTTTCCCCAGAACTTTCCCATCAGACAACTCTTCACATTTCATTGGCATATGCCCACTCCTGAACCAATTAGATTTTCTTAGCTCAAACAGGCCACCCCTGGAGGTGAGTGGGGTCAGCTTCCCCCAGGGATATTGCTGCATGGGAAAGTGTAGACACATAAACCAGACCCTAATTCTCTTTGGAAGGAAAAGGGGATGTACAAAGGTTGGTGCTGAGAAGATAACCAACAGTCTCCAGGAAAAGCAAATTTTATTAATCTTTTGTAGCTCAATGATTCATTCATTTGAATGTCTATTATGCTGGGTACACAAGTGAAAATTCCTAAGATGCATATATGGTTCAAATATTTTTTTCTTTTTTATTAAATTTACTAGCAGCCAGGTGCATGCATTCGTGCACCAATGGGGTCCCTCAACCTGGCCTGTACCCTCTCACAATGTGGGGCTCCTCAGGGGATGTTGGTCTGCAGGTTTCAGTCCAATCCCCACAGGCCAGGGTATCGGGCCAAAACTGACAGTCCGACTTCCCCCCGAGGGATGTAGTAGAGTGCAGAGCAGCAGGCAGGGGGAGGAGCCCAAGCCCCAGCTGGGCGCCACACTGCTCCTGCTCACCCGGCCCTGCTGCTCCTGTTGCTGCCTCGGCTAGGCTCAGTAGCACTGCCATAGATAGGCAGGAAAGACAGGAGCGACACCCATGGCTACAGCTGTGTTCGCCAGCTGAGAGCTCTGCATCTGGTGCCCATCTGTCAGCTGAGTGGGCTGACCACCAGGGGCAGCTCCTGTGTTAAGTGTCTGTCCCCGGGTGGTTATTTCATGTCATAGCTACCGGTCGTTCGTTCGCTTGGGCTTAATATATATATAGATTGGGCTGACGTTGGTTAATAAAATGATATTAGTTTCAGGTGTACAATTCTATAATACATCATCTACTAGTATATATTGTATTGCGTGTTTATCACTTCTGATTCAAATCTTGAGGAGAAGAGCCTGGGCTAGAGATACAGACCTAGGGTGGAGGTAGAGATCTGAGCATTGGCAACACATAGAACATAATTATTTTAAGTCGTGGGGATGGAGAGAACTCCCACAGGAGAGAGTATAGGGGTTTGAAAGAAGATGGTCTGCAGAAGATTTAGTCTTTTCATTTTCTATATAATTAGTTTAAAATTTTCCATATGATTTTAAAAAAGCTGTAATTGTACACTGTACATGTAACTGTTATTAATGAAATAGCCACTCATCTCTTTATGTGTTCATTCATTTGTTGATTAGTTTATTGAATTCATTCTAAACATCATGAAGAATCTTGTTCTTTACCAGGACAAGATATTGAATAGTCCAACAATCAAACCTTTGTAAGAATAGCCTAAAATTGTCCCTGGTTAAATACCAGGGGTGAAGTAATCTTGCCCCAGTGATGGGGACAGAGCTATGTGTTAGTACATGTAGTCTACTGACTTTGTTTTCCTTACATATATCTTATACTCAGCAATCTGAAGAGATGACTGCTCAGTGTGCTAGTTGGGCTAATCTACCAAACTCCATAGCTCAGTGGCTTACTCCAATAGAAGTATATTTCTTGTTTACATCGTAGTTTCTTTCATCAAGCAGCTCCATTACAGCCTGAAGTTCCCATTGGGTCCTCAGCATTTGACTAACAGCTAAGAGAAGAGAGAAAGAGCATGGAGAATTGCATGGTAGGCCTTATGGACAAAGACTTGGGGTGCTGAAGATGCTTTTGACCCGCATTCAATTGACCAGAACTCAGTCACATGTGCACAGCTAAGTGCAAGGAAGGCTGGGAATTATAGTCTAGCTGTGTGACTAGGAAGAGCAGGAAAATGGATTGGTGGGCTTTTTTTTTTTTTTTTCCAAATATAAGCAAAAGTTTATTTAGAAAGTCACAGAGGTAGAAGCAGTGAGCTATGGAACAAGTTAGCCAGCCAGGCTGCCTGGGCTCAGGTTTGTTGGACACCTGGCTAGACTTTGACATACAATGGACTGAGTGAAACATTTCCATTACATTAAAATTTATTTAATATACTTGCTATTTTGTTCCAAAATCTTGTTCCCATTTATAAGAGACTTTTTTTATGCTATGTCTTTCTCACTGAATACAGCTTGGGCATTATTGCTATTTCATGTCTCTAGTTAATCAGAATTATCCCAGTTGTGTTCTTATTATTTTCAGTCATTCCCTTCTTTCTTCAAAGTTCTCTGCCTTCTGTCTTACAGACCTGCACCTCAGTCAGAATCCACTTGATCTTTCTTCTGATGCTTCTGTGGAATTTCTTCTGTGTTTCTTAGAGTTTTCATGCATGAATCAGCTACTTTGGTGCATCTTAAAAGCTTTTAAACGTTGCAATAAGTGGACAGACATTTAAAAAAAGACACATAAACGTATTTGAGGAATTAAATAAGGCCTTAGAAATGCACACAACTCTTAGAAACACTTTAATGTGCTGTATTAAGTTCAAAGCAGGTATTTAACATGAGTTGTAAAAATTATAAGCTTAATTTTAAAAAGATGAAGTAAGTAAATGCTCAGAAGCACAATAATTCTTGAGGAACAGTCATTGCGTGCCTTTCAACGGTCACTGCCAACGTTTAAAAATTAACCAACCTGATTTTCATGTGATCCGGGCGCAATTAAGTAAAAACCACACCCACCTGAACCTTGGGGGGAATATCCTTGAACATTTCGGATGTATTGATATTATTCTTTCCATTGTTTTCATTACCATCAGGATCCACCAGGTGCTTAGGGATACATTAAGCCACAGCTGTTGCAATTAATTGTCCCCGCATTGCTTCAAGAGACTAGCCGGTGTCAGGCCTAAGGAGTGACAGGTCCTAACAAGGATGACTTGCTTGGCTGGAGTGCTCTTTAGGTCCCTCCCGGAAGACAATCAGTAGCTTGATTAGGTGGGGCTGCAGCCAAGCCTGCCCTAGAGCAGGGCTGGGGCAGGGCTGGGGCGGGGCTGGGTTGGGTGCTGGCAGGGCTTTCATTGGCTTGGCTGCACCCCACTCAATTAATCTAGCGAGGTGACTCGACTTTAAGTGAAGTGAAGCAGTCTGGGAAATGTGAGCAGGGCAACTGATAATTAGCTGCCATTTTACAAGAGGGGGTGGTAGGGCCATCAATTAGCATGTTACAGGCTGGGTGGCTGGCTCCCTATCAGCGCAGGCAGTGCGTGGAGGCCGCAGCTTTTCCTTGCAGACCAAGTGCTGTCAGGTTTGATTTTGCTGGACATCGTGACCCTAGTCCGCCTGAAATTTGATCAACATTTTACTATTCATACCATGCCATATAAATGGTGTGTAATATCTTTGCTTTTTTTTTTTTTTAAAAAAAAATTGTTTAAATGACCTGGTTTATGGCTTGTTCTGAAGCCAGAATGAGACACTTAAGTGCTGTATGAAAAGAATTGTAGGCAGAATTCAGTCGAATCCAGCCATTGGATTATCTGCTGGATTTAAGTACATCTTCCTCATAGCATTCTTCCCTCAGTGGGATAACTAATGAGCAATTCCACTAGGTGTTTGTAGAAAACAAGGTTGGGGGGGGGATCCCATCCCAAACAAATCCCCAAAGGAAAAATGAGATTTGATCATTTTATGACCTGCCTCTTGGGAAAAGTAAATCTTGTTTAAAGGTAGCCAAGAACCTGGGGCAAAGTAGGAAATGTGGGGAATCAGATGGAGATGTTAGCAAGAGGCTCATCAATGTGTGCCAGGCTCGGGGGCGGGGAGCGTGCAGGCTGGGAGTACCCTCTGTTCTGGGAGGCTGTCCTTAAACAGGGTTTTTTGTGAGTGCCATTTCTTTCTGAATGATGTAGTCTGCTCTGAAGTAGTCGTTCACTCCCATTAAACAGGTCACTGCTAAAAATGAGTAAAAATAAAAATCACTCTAGGTTGAAAAGGGAGAGAGGAATAGGAACTTCAGCTACTCCCAATGATTTCTGTGCCAACTTAGAAAGTATCTTTAAGCAAAGCACTGTGAACACGAGCCTAAATCAAGAATGGCCATGCCCTAGCTGATTTGGCTCAGTGGACAGAACGTCGACCTGCCGGATGAAGGATCCTGGGTTCGATTCCCGTCAAAGGCAGGTACCTCGTACCTTGGTTGCAGGCTCTGTACCTCCCCTTCCCCAACCCCCTTGTTGGGGTGTGTGCAGGAGGCAACCAATCGATGTGTCTCTCTCACATTGATGTTTCTCTCTCTGTCTCTCCCTCTCCCTTCCACTCTGTCTAAAAATAAGTGGAAAGTTATCCTTGGGTGAGGATTAACAGCAACGAGAAAAGACTGGCCACAGGACCACACGTGTGGCTTTAAAGGTACCCAGTTACACGATGCAACCTGGTAGGACAGCATGCAGAGGAGGAGGAGATGCACAAAAGGTTAAGTGATTGAGTGGCTGGGTTGAGCTGAGCAAAGAGACGTTCTGACTTCTTCTCTTTTGGGAACAGTGGGGTGGAGTTGGATGGGGGAGGGGTGTCATGAATCAGGATTTGGCTGGACAGGCTCTGAGTCACTTATTTTCTGCAGATAGGGCCCTGGGTGCTCCCGGGATAGGGAAGGGACATCACCAAAATGCCCAAGTGTCAGCATCAGGGTGCTCTTTGCCTTGAACACCCATTGGAAGTTCCCTGGGACGTTCTGCGAATCTTTGAAACCTCTTCTGAGTTAGCATCATCAAGATGGTAGTTAGCAGTTCAGGTGTGATCAGAAGCTGGCTATAGTTATGTCTCAAAAGCTTCACAGTGCCTTTTAAAATGTTCTCACCAAATCGCTCAAGATTGTATCAGCATGAAGTATGTCATCCACATGAATATCCTGGGAGTCTCACCGTGAATAATGTGATTAGCAAGCGTAATGCGAGGCCTCCTGGCACTCGGCAAACTTCCTCAGCCTGACTCCTCAGCTGCTTCCTGGGAGGGCCCGGCACCAGCATCCTCCACGATGGCCTGGGTCTCTCCTAAGGTCTCTCCTAAGGTCCCTGTCTGGGAAGATGAAACTGGGAGTACAGTGAACCTTAAGTGCTACAGTGAGGGAGAAGTTAAGATATTACTTTGCATAGATCATTTTCTTTCTCCATAATGGACTAAGGTTAGATTTATCTCTTAAGAGAAAACCTCAGGAGTGACTGAATTGGTGTTTCTGGCTAGCCTGTCCCTCTCTCCCTCCAGCCACAGAGGAGGAGGAGGAAGAGGAGGAGAAGGAGGAGGAGGAGGAAGAGGAGGAGAAGGAGGAGGAGGAGGAGGAGGAGGGTGGTGGCGGTGGTGGTAGGGGAGAGGATCACAGTAGCTGCCACTTTGTTCTCTAACCTCCGGGATCACTCGGACTTCCAAGCCATCTTGGTGCAGAAGCCACCTCCCCTACCCCCTGTAGAATCTGTGTCCAAACAGACTTTACTAAGCAAACGAAGATAAACCCTGCAACCTCTTTCCAACTCTCCAGAACAGAAAGAAAATGTCAACTGTAAAGAGGAGCACAGGGATGGGGGCCCGGTCCTAGATGCTAACACAGCACCATCCGGACAGAGCTTAGTCTGCTTGGCTTCCTGTACAGAGCCTTTCCCCATAGCCTCACCCACCCCATTCCTTCCTTCTTCCCATCCTCTTTGCCTACTTCCATCCTTTCTCTTCCTTTCTCCCCTTCCTTATCCTCTGCCTCCTCCTTCCCCTCCTTCCATCAATTCATTCACCAAATATTTATTGAATTCTTACTTTATGCTGGTGTGTGCTAGGTGCTAGGGATACAGTGGCAAACACGGCAGACACAGTCCCTTCTCTGATGGAGCCTACAGTGCAGATGGTATTGGACAATTCTTATAGGGGGCATGTGTGTAATGACATCCCAACCCCAATACTGGCATGGGATGCAGCAAGGGAATTCAACCAGGCTGAGGGATCATAGACAAGGCACGCATTTCCTTATTGCCCTCTACTCAACATTGTGCGAATTAGAGATAAAGTACGTAAAGTGTACAGCAGCATGCTCGATCCAGGATGGCACCGTGACTGCTCAAACCAGCTCT
This sequence comes from Vespertilio murinus, assembly GCA_963924515.1. Taxonomy (NCBI): domain Eukaryota; kingdom Metazoa; phylum Chordata; class Mammalia; order Chiroptera; family Vespertilionidae; genus Vespertilio; species Vespertilio murinus. The sequence continues at coordinate 21,174,197 of OZ004704.1, read as the reverse complement.
GGGATTCTTCTCAGGAACTGTCATCAGAGTCAGTGTCAAGCTTCATTGGTGGTCATTTCTTTATTATTCTGTCTTAACTTTACTTTGTACCAGTTATCTTTTCACCGTGGTGTATTTTTCTATCTGTCTGAGCCTGGGGTTCCCTGTAGGGTACGTGCTGAAGTCACCTTCTTTGAAACTCCAGAGCACCTACAACAATGCCCAGCACACACAATAACTGCTCAATAAACGTTGCTGGATCAAAATGAGTTAAATAATGAACATACATTCCAGGAAAAGGACACCAGTCAGAGAATATGAAAGTTTTATGGGAAGGAACTGGAACCTCCCCAGCTGTTCTGATATTATCTTTATGACCTTTTGGGAGAATGAAAACCAACACACACACACACTCCTTCTCTCATCTTTTCCTCTGGTGCCAGGCAGAGAGGATTAATAAAAGAAAGACTATTTAGTTGGGTTTTTCTCTAAGGGATCCTTCTTAATTAAGTGGTGAGGCATTAATTAAAAATCTAATTAATCACAATAAATTGTTGGTGCTGTGCTCGGCAGAAAGGTGCAAGAGTTCTGAGGACATGAAGGTACAGAAGCTCTGAGCTGCATGTGATAGAATATTCCCAACCCCCAAACAGGTGGTAAAATGGGAATCCTCCTGGTGGGCCTGATTGGGATTACCCACTTCAGAGTAATACACAGAGATGGATTTACTATGGAGCTAAGGAAGCTTATGTTTGGGCTGCTCACTTGCAGAGGTCCTTTTAAGGTTATGGTAGGGGACTTCAGAGTATGTTTGGAATATGGAATAAGTATCTTGGCTATGTATTTATTATTATATATAATATATATTTTAAATTTTTAAAAATATATTTTATTGATTTTTTACAGGAAGGAAGGGAGAGAGATAGAGAGCTAGAAACGTCAATGAGAGAGAAACATTGACCAGCTGCCTCTTGCACACCCCCTAACGGGGATCTGCCCACAACCAATGTTGGTGCTGTGCTCGGCAGAAAGGTGCAAGAATTCTGAGGACATGAAGGTATAGAAGCTCTGAGCTGCTTGTGATAGAATATCCCCAAGCCCCAAACAGGTGGTGAATCTCTAAACTGGGAATCCTCCTGGTGGGCCAGATTGGGATTGACTGGAATCGAACCTGGGACCTTTCAGTCCGCAGACCAACGCTCTACCACTGAGCCAAACCGGTTTCGGCTATAATATATGTTTTAAAATATATTTTTTAAATTGATTTTAGAGAGAAAGGGAAAGGGAGAGAGAGAGAGAGAGAGAGAGAGAGAGAGAGAGAGAGAGAGAGAGAGAAAGACATCAATGAGGAGAGAATTATTGGTCAGCTGTCTCCTGCACACCCCACAGTGGTGATTGAGCCTCCAACCAGGGCATGTGCCCTAATTGGGAATCGAACCGTGACCTCCTGGTTCATAGGTCAATGCTCAACCACTGAGCTGGGCATGTAGAAAATATTTATAGTATATATTTTCTTATATAATACCTATTCTATGTACTATACATTTAACTATAATCTATAATAATAAAAGCATAATATGCAAATCGACTGAATAGCCGAACAGCAGAACAAACATCCGGACGACCATGCTATGACATGAACTGGCACCAGGCCAGCCAAGGCGGGTGTGATGCGATTGGTCTGGAAGCCCACCATTGCCCCAAGATGGCCCAGCAGAGGGAGGCCCAGGTCACTGGCCAGCAGTGCAATTGGTCCTGGGGAGAGTCGGGGGAGAGGGTTTGGCTCAGCAGAATTGAGGAACCAGGGGTATGTGGTGGCGGATGCTGGCAGCACCAGGCCAAGGTGGGTGCGTGCAAAGGGTGAGGCTGCTGGGGCAATGAGGGCCTCGAGGGCCTACTCTTGCATGAATTTCCTACATCGGGCTTCTAGTGTACTATAAATATAATTTGTAAAACCTACAGTAGTAAGATAATTAGTATACTCTTCCTTAGAAAGGGCTCCTTTAAGCTTCCAATCAAGAAAACTTGTATTTTCCCTGCTAAGAAAGTGTCCCCTAGAAAAGGTCTAGGATGTAAGATGGGACCTAAGTGGAATGACATTAATGAGGATAATGTGGATGATGACAATGCAGATATGACCATACAGAGAGAGATTAGAAACAGAAGCTTCCCACTGCCAGATGGAAAATTGTTTTGGATAAAAACTGAGCAGACAAGGCCTGGCAAAGGTGTCTAAAAGGCAATTTATGGAGATCAGAAAGCACACACTGATCCTAGGGCCAGGGTCTTGACCCAGGGTTCATGAAGGGGCTTCAGGGACCAGGGGTACCCTGAAATCCTATATAATAAAAGTCCGATATGCTAAGTGTCCGACCGTTCAGCCATTTGACCAGTCACTATGACCCCCACTGACTACCAGGGGGAAGACACCCTGACTGGTAGGTTAACTTGCTGCTGGGGTCTGGCCAATAGGGACTTGGCGAGAGGGACCAGACACAACATGGACCCCTTCCTTGGTCCATCCTGGCCCTGATTATGCATTGGTGGTGTCCATCGGCCTGGCCTGTGCCCTCTCACAATCTGTGACCCCTCAGGGGATATCAGCGAACCAGCTTCAGCCTGATCCCCACAGGCCAGGCTGAGGGGCCCCAGTGGTGCACGCATCCTTGTACTGGGCCTCTAGTAGATACTATATATGGTATGCCTTCAAAATGTATATATACTTTGAATAATTACTAATTCCAATGGGTTAAATCTGAAAAGAAAGAAATGTCCATTGAGCTATCACAAAGAAGTGTGTACATATGCACATTTTTTTTTTTCTGGAAAGCAAAACTCCACTCACAAGGTGAGCACACTGAAATGGATGTGATAGAGAACGGATTCTGTGTATTCTGGGGAGTAGAACACACAATGGTAGGAGGACATACAATTTATAAGCAAAAATGTCATGTAGAATAATCTTGGTTCTATTTTTACTGTGTCTTGTGTGAGTCCATGACATGAGGCAGGTACAGTGAGCCAGACTGGAGGCAACCTCCAAGGGGCTGGAGGGTACAGGAGATGAGTACCAACCTGGGGGTCAGAAGAAAGGCAGCTGAGAACAGACCCTCAGGCTCTCTACATTTGAGGGTCAGCAGGCTCACAACTCACCAGAGAGGAGGACAGAGAAGGGCAGGTGGACCAAGTGAAATGTGTCCCCAGGAGATCTTTTGTACAAACTGAATTGAGGTTTGGAGATTTGGGATCCAGGCCAAATCTCCATATCATGATTTCTTCCTATGCGTAAAGGCCAGAATCAGAGATTGAAAGAATGAATTGGGAGAAAGATATTTTTTTTTTTAAAAAAAAAAGGATTCTTGGTAACAGGATAGTACCTGATGCCTTGAGATTCATCTGAACTAGAGTTTGAAAATAGTCTAAGTCTAGAACCCACAGAGGAAAGAACTCATCTGGGGTCATTGTCAGCCCTCTCAGGAACAGGAGCAGGAGTAGGATTAACCTCAGGCCCAGATGGTGAAGTTAAGACCGGTCCAGGAAGTATGGCTATGCTGAAATCACACGCTAAAGGCCAGACTGGGAAATAAACTCGGGAGAGGGCTCCTTGCACTCAGAGGCAGAAGTCAGAAAGTTCATTGTCGGTGGATGGGGGGCAGGGAGTGGTGTTGGATCAGAACCAGATGCCTGTCTGCAGTTTCCGCCTACTCAGCCACCTGAGCCAGGTGCAGCCACTTCCCTGCCTGTACCTGTGAGACCTCGGCTGGCTGGGCCCGGGACTGGGGATGTGTAAGGAGCTTCCAGTGCAGGGCAAACATTTGGCTCCGAATCACATCCTCCTTGCTAGTTCCCCTTGTCTGTGATGCCTGGCCAGCATGACCAGCTCTTTGACCCCCTGCTGCTCAGACTCCCAGCCCCTGGTGTTAGAATTCCCCCAGCCCCACCCAATCCAAGCCCTAACGCTTTGTCCTGGCTTTTCCAGTCCCATCTCTTGCACTTTTGTTGTGACCCTTCAATTCCAGCCCAGGACCTAGATCAGGGACAATGGCTAGCTCCCAGTGCTTCACTCAGGAGAAGGGGTGGGGTATCTAAGGTGAAAGAGAATGGGGTGAAAGCTGTGACTCAGGGCATGTTAGAAAGAGAAATGTCCTCTTCTTTATTCTCCAGTAGTGTCACTAACAGGTTAATTCAAAATCCATGAAGACAGAGAGATGGAGGAACCTATCAGGAAGACACATTGTGGCCCCTGAGCAAAGAATAAAGAACAGTCACGAAGTCTCTCTACTGCTCTGAGAGCACCCATCACAAAGCTTGTCTCCCCAGATCAAGACAGAGTTGTAACATACAAGGACGGTCTAGTCTCTTTCTCCAGTATGGGGCATGTGTGCTCAATCCTGGCAAGGGTTAACCATTTCAGGAGATTATATCAAGCCGGGGTTTACCTTTTAAAGAAGATGCTAGAGGGCATGTCCCAGCTGTCACGTTGCATTGTGGATTTAGAGTCTGGGTGTGGAAGCTCTGCCTGCCCGGCTTTATAATCTACACAGGTGTGCAGAGAACTTCAAAGCCACTTCGAGAAGGTCTTTGAGAATTACCTCTGGGGGGTGAGGGGGGAAAGGAAGAGAGCAATCCCACAGGACAGGTGCTGAGAGAAGTGAACCAAGTCCTCCTTAAGCAATTGCCTTTACATTAATTGTATAATTCTGTTCTCCTTCTCTTGCACTCTTGCTCAAGAATAGGGACTTTCCCATCCCAAAGAATTATTTCAGATTTGATAACCTCTGTGCTTTTTTGAAAGCGATTCTAATAGGAAGTCCACCAGGGAAATTTTAGTAGGCTGTTGAGCAGGGCGCGTAGCAGCTCTGTCCCTCCAACCTAGTTCTCTATGAGTTCTCAGACGCTGCTTCTTGCTGTTGTACTAACCTCGTAACTATAATTTCAGAATGGAGAATGTAAAATGCGGTCACTTCAGCATTTGCTTCTCATCTGTAGAAGCAATTAAATTTGATGAACATAGTATCATTTTTTATGAGATGATGAGGCTGCCTAATTGATCAGTGTTCAAGAAAGCATACACTTGGAGTTTTACCTTATCAGTAATATTGAGGCTTGATGGTTATTAAAACATGGGGGGGGAAATTCCTCCTTCTAAATGTCAATAGTTGGGTCCTACTAAAAGCTGAGCTTTCGCCTACAGCACATTTTGCTTCTTGCTATTTTCAATGATTTGTGGCCAATCAATCAGGAAGATGAAGTCTTAAAACCCCAAGAAAACCACCAGAAATCAAACTAAGCATTTAGCATATTTTACAGTAATTATTTACAAAATCAAATATTTATTTCCCCCAATTAGTTTGCTTTTTTTTTCTTCTTCTTCATTTATTGACATTTTGGGAATTTCCAGGTTAAATTGCCCGTTCAGTGGAGGGTAAGATGACTGAAATTAGAGTTTGGAAAGTACTGTTTAGTTCAGTCAATCTCACTTTTCCTCAGAGAAAGGGAAAGATAATAGTTTTTCTCATTTTTATTGGTTTGTGTCCCGTCCGTCCCCTCCCCCCCCCAACCAGGAAAGATGATTTCTACTAGACTGTTTCAAAACTATAATACACAGGACTTTAAACTTTTAAAACTTAACTTTCTGGTTAAAGTATCTATCAAATTTAGTCATTTCTATCAAATTTAGTCATTCATTTTCCAGGCAACAATAACAATTCAATTTATTTACCCATTTGTCATGTTACCTGCTAACTTGCCACATAGCTGGGCTATGACACTTCATTTATTATTTTTGCCCATTCCCTCTTGTGATTTATACTTATTCTTTTAAAAAAATTTATTGATTTATTTTTTTTAGAGAGAGGATAGGAAGGTTAGGGGAAGAGCTAGAGCTAGAAAGAGAGAGATAGATAGATAGAGAGACAGAGAGAGATCAATTTGTTGTTCATTAGTTGTTTCTTATATGTGCCCTGACTGGAGATCAAACTCACAACCACAGTGTAGCAAGATGATGCTGTAACCAACTGAGCTACCTGGTCAGGGCTTCTTAATTCCTTTAAAATTTGGGACTGTAGTCTTTCCTTATTTCTCATGACAGTGACTCTTAGATTTCTTTTTTTTTTTTTTTAAAAAGATATTTTATTGATTTTTACAGAGAGGAAGGGAGAAGGATAGAGAGTTAGAGATATCAATGAGAGAGAAACATTGACTAGCTACCTCCTATGCCCCCACCCCCCAAACACACACATAGATGTGCCCGCAACCAAGGTACATACCCTTTACCTGAATAGAACCTGGGACCCTTCAGTCTGCAGGCCGATGTTCTATCCACTGAGCCAAACCAGTCAGGGCAACTCTTAGATTTCTTTCTGACTCCATTCTTCCCTTGTTCCTAGTAATAGAACCCACTTCCAGTTTTAGCAAAGTGCAGTGTTACACTCTCTTCCCCTCACCCCCAGTGTATGATTTACATTTTCTAGTCATCTTTACAGCTGGCGGCCACGTGACTAAGTTCTCACCAATGGAATTGCAGAGGTGATGAGCCCAGCTTGTGTTCACTTCCATATTGCTCACCCTCCACTTCCTCTTCACCTTCTTCTCTGTAGACTGGAATCTGTGTGTGGCACTGAGAGCCAGCTATAACCATACAGACATGGGCAAATCCTAGGAGACAGAAAGCGCTTTATAGTAAATGGAATCCCAGTGCCTGGACAAATCACACATCTGTCTATCTTTAGACTGTTACAAGAGAATGCATAGAAACAATTGCATTTTGAAGTCTTTTTGTTACAGCAGCTTAACTGATAGCCTGGCCCTGACTAACACATTTATTAAATGAAAGAGAGGAAGTTACTACTGTGCTCTATGCTATATTCCTTAGAGTATATTTCTATCTGTCGACACAGTTTAAGAAACATAAAAGCAAAGTCAAGATTTTCAGATAAGAGCAACACAAATAGTGAGAGATTCAAAGCTAAAGAAACTGAAAGAGCATTCTCAAAGTAGGAGTGTTATTTTCAAATTTCTGAAGAACTGGCATGTGAAAGCATGATTCACCTATTCTGTGTGGTTTTAGTAAACAGAAGTGGGACTCAAGGTGAAAAGGATTTTGCTTAATAAGATGAAGAACATTTCTGGCTGTCAACTCTGCATAGAAATGGAAAAGGCAATTCTGGAAGTATTGCAGTCCCTGCCCATGGAGATGGCTTAACAGAGCCTGAACAACCATTTGTCTGGATTTCATAATGACTGTATGTCATGCATGAATATTACATAAATTGTCTCAAGTTCTTAGAACAACACTAAAAGTTATATTTTTGTATCTCCATTTGATAGAAAGGGAACCTGGAATCTAAGTCTCAGACAAGCTAAAACTTGCCAAAGATCACAGAGTGAATTAGTAGAGTCCATGCTCTTTCTACTGACCATCATTAAAGTGGATTTACAAAATGGCTTAAATCCCACCCCCACCCCCATCTAGAATTCCATAAATCTCCTTAAAAAGTGGCCTTCCCAAATCTTTGCTTGAATTCTGAGGTGTCAGGGGCAAAGACATCTAAATGTTGGTGCGTCTCATCGCCTAAGTTTTAACCCAATAGAAAACTTACTTTGAGTCTTCCCTTATGTGTCAGAGATTGCCAGCGGGTCACCAATGGATTTTCTCTTTGTTCTTGACACACCTTGAGAACACAGCTTCCTTTGCGGTAGAATGGGAGCAAAAATGATGGAGGCCACTCCCAGACCTGGCCTGTGGAAACCTTCCACAGACTTGCTCCTTCTGCTGCTGGATATTGGCACATTAAGTGACCTTGAAATTTGGCTGTTGACTGTGGTAGAACGTTTCCTCCAGTGTCGGCTTGGACAATGTGTTGAGCAGAGCCCCTTGGCAATCCCAAACTGCCTTGTGCCTTGGACTGTGTAAGTGAGGGAGGCATACACTTTGACCGTGTTTGAGCCATTTATATTTTATATCCTCTCTAATACTCTTGATCCTTAGCCATTAAATATCAAGAACTGTCTAACTTGATCATAGGACTTTGCTCAGGGTCACCATATTTATTGACAGTTCCATTAGGCTGAACTTTTTAAAAATATATATATTTTTTATGGATTTTAGAGAGGAAGGGAGAGAAAGAGAAATATCAATAATAAAAAGAATCATCAATTGGCTGCCTCCTGCATGTCTCCTACTGGGGATTGAGCCCTTGACCAGAATCAAATCTGGGACCCTTCAGTCCACAGGCCAACATTCTATCCACTGAGCCCAACCAGCTAGGGCTAGGCTGAACTTCTCGGCACTGTAGATATTTGACCCGTTTTGACTAAAAATAAGCCAAACTTCAATACAGGTTAATCTAAAATAACTTTTGACCCCCTCCTCCCCACACAGCATTGCCCAATTGATAATGAGGGATCAATTTTTTTAAATATACAATATAAGATACAGTTCACATACAGAGTCCCATGGATAAAGGTTTGCCAAAAGTTTGTCAAATGGTGGCCTATGGTACAGTTCATTCATTTCTGCTGTTGGAGTTTTCATTATTATTTTTTTCTTTTTTCACTTTAGTATCAGAAAATTTCTCATGGAAGAAAATCTGTATTTCCAGATTATTTTACAAATCAAGAGATTTAACAGCATTCATATCACAAGCAGCTGGCGCTCAGGGTGTGCTCTCAGTCCGGTCGGACCTTCTCTGCCTCACACAGACCCCGCACTCGAGACCTCTTTCCCTAACACTAGCATGCATGTCAAATGCCACACATCTCTGTGATGAGGAGGATTTCTCTATACCTGGCCTTATAGGCTATCTGTGCTTGTGCTCCCTGTGAACCACAGTAAAGTCAATGATTAAGAAAGAACTACTGCCTTAAGAACTGCTTTGTAAGGAATTAGAAGGCCTTAGGGAGACAGTTAACTCTTTGTGGGCATTGGCAGGAAGAGTTAGGAAAAAGCTTCTCATTACTCTTGGGTCCTGTACCTCCTCGTGGGGCTTGGATATCAAAGTTTAATGTCTTCAGTTTACACCTTCCTTCCTGAAACACAAAATTTAGGGCATAAAGTGAGGCTTTGAAAGAGAGGAGAATAGAGCTTTGTTATTCTGTTTTTAATTAAAAGCCCAAAATGGCTGTATTGATTGGGTTGATTTCACCAGAGAGGTAACCATTTTCTGCGCTCTGAAGATGCAATGGAACAAGCTGTTTCATAAAATCTCCATCCAGTGATCCCTTCAGCATGGACTAAATGAGCACCCGACAGGTCTATACTAACATCATATGAAGTGTTGGGCCCAAATCAGTGGGTTTTTTGTTTTGTTTTTAACCACAAAACTCTTTCTATAAATGATTGGAATCTTATGTGAAAGACAAATATTTAGAGAGGACAATGAATGATTTCTTTGAAAAGAAGTTGGGGACTCAGAGTCCTGCCTACTTGGCTCCATCCTTTACCTACTGTTGTGGCCCTTCCGTACCTCCTTGTGTAGATGGCTTGTTTTAATTCTGAAGTTCTATAAACATGTCATTGCAGTGGGAGCAATTGAAGGTCATGAATGAGAAGTTCTTGCCAAAACCAGCCCAGTTAGGTCAGGGGTTTGAGGTGAAGGTCTGACCACATCGTAGTTATCTGAGAAAAAGTAGACCCATTTGTAATAGAAAAGGAGGTACAAACTTTGAGTTATAATATACAGCACAGGAAATACAGACAGTCTTCGGGTTACATCAGACTCGATGTTTGTCGTTTTGTGGTTACATTGCCATCTCCCATTTATTTATATTTTAAAAAGTTCTGTCATTTTGACGTATGTACATATGTGCTTTATGTTTTTTATTATTTACTCACCACAAGTAAAGGTCAGGAATTGTTACCTTTCTTTTAAATTTTTTCACTATTTCACTTCATTATTGCTGTGCATGTGCTCCATGTGAGTGACATAGGTGCTTATGTAGGTGGATTCTGACTTACAGTGAAAAATCACATTATGTCTCGCCATAGGAATGGATCTCTGATGTAACCCAAGGACCTGCTGTATAGCCAGTAATATTGTAGTAACTTTGTATGGTGACAGACGGTCACTAGACTTATCATGATGATCACAGTGTAAAGTATACAAATGTCAAATCACTATGTTGTACACCTGAAACTAACATGATATTTCATCAACTATCTATCTATCTATATGTATAAATAAAAGCCTAATATGCCAAGTGTCTAACCGATCGGTCGACTGCTCTACCAGTCGCTATGATGTGCACTGACCACCAGGGGGCAGATGCTTTAACCAGTAGGTTAACTTGCTGCAGGGGTCTGGCCAATTGGAACTGGGTGAGAGGGGCTGGCCATGCCCTCGAACCCTCCCTTGGTCCCTCCCCAGCCTCTAAAATAGTTCTTGTAATTAATTTCCTTTCAGTGTGCATGAATTCATATTTTAATAATAAAAAAATACTGTTACATTCTTTTTCAAACAGGTCTCATAATTATAATATTGATAATATTTTTATCTAAAGAGAGAGAGTAAAACAGCTGCTATTTTTTTTAGATGTACCAGCCCTTTTTCTTCTTCACTTTCTGAGAAAGAGTTAACTTAATAACAGTTTGGTCAGTTATGTTTCTTTTTAGACCAAGCATTTTTTTTTCCTTTAACCCTGAACATGCTAGTTGTGTTTGACCACAATTAGGTTCATAAGAGAAAGGATGTTCTTTTTTCCCCCTGTTAATGAGAATAATAAAAGGAATCACAGTGAGCATTTACTAAGTGCCAAGCAGTGCATACTTTTTATGTGTCAGCTTGGCTAGGTACCCAGATATGTTTGGCCATATTTTATTCCGGATGTTTCAGGGAGTGTGTTTTTGGATGAGGTTTACCTTAAAATGGTGGACTTTAAGGAAGGCAGATTAGTCTTTATAATGTGGGTGGGCCTCATCCAATCAGCTGAGGGCCTAGATAGAACGAGAGGCAGACTTCCGCCCAGCAAGAGGGGTTCCCCAGCAGACGGCCTTTGGACTTTGCCTGCAACAGTGCTCTTGCATGAGGATGCCTTTGGACTTGCCCTGGAGCTACTTCCTGACTCCAGCCTGTCCGCCTCCCCTATCAGATTTTAAACTTGTCAAGCCTCCACCCTTGCATGAGCCAATTCCTTAAAATAAATCTCTCCCTAAGGATACCTATTGTTTTTTTTCCCTCTGAGTGATACCCATGGCAATACATATTCTAAATATATTAATTTGTTAATTTGCCTAATGTTGTCACTAAGCCTATGATGTTTGAACACAATGCTTTAAAGAGGTATCACTATTTCACAGGGAAGGCAAGGAGGCTCAGCGAGATCAAGTGATTTGCCCGACATCTCCCAGCTAGTAGGTGGCAGAGCCGTGATTATAACCCCCCAGTTTGTGTCCTGGGTCACTTTACCACACTAGCCAGCCCTTGACAGGTTTCGGTGTTAGTGATACTGAACAGGCTAAGAGCCAGCCCATCTGGACTCTGTCTTTGATCCAGACTTTTCCTCCTGTCAGGGGCTCCTGGGAGTCTGCATGGTGTCTGCAGACCTGACCCGTGGAGCCTCCACACCTGACCCTCTCTGTACCCTCAGGCACCATTCTTCGCTCGCTGGGCCTAGGCTTCCTCTTCCACAATAGGAGGACAATCGCCTTACCTGCTCGCGTGAAGATTAAATGCGAGCGCCTCGAGTATCTGTCTCACGGTGGGTGCTCCTCCCCTTCCCATCATGCTTGTAGAGGACGAGAAGTGACAGCAGTCACTACAGCTGGGCCTCCTTATAGAGGGAATCCCTCCCTCGGTGTGCCAGGCTCCCTAACAGAGTGCCATCGGCCGGTGGCTTAAACAACAGACATTCGTTCCTCACCGTTCTGAAGGTTAGAAGTCCAACGTCAAGGTGTCAGCAGGTTTGCTTTCTTCTGAGACCTCTGTCTCCTTGGTCTGCAGATGGTTGCCTTCTCGGTGTGTCCTCACGCAGCCTTTCTACTATGTGTACACCCCTGGCATCTCTCTGTATATTCAAATTTTATCATCTTACGAAGACACCAGTCAGATGGTCCCATCCTAATGGCCTCATTTTAAATTTGGTTACCTCTTTAAAAGGCCCTGTCTCCACATGGAGTCACATTCTGAGGTATTAGGGTAAGGGCTTTAATATATGGATTTAGAGGGGGGACCCCTAATTCCTCTTACCCCCAGGGGTCAAGGCCCTGCTGCCCAGGGCCACCCATCTGTACCTCTCACAATTGAGATGATACACAGGCCCTTTTCTGCCTGGCTGTCCCCTTGAGCTTTCTGCCAGTTTGGCACCATTTCTTTAGGATGGTGCTAAGAGACTGGTGTAACTGATCTGAAATTAAAGGCAAGAAGTTCACTCAAGTTCTATGAAGTTGTCTTTGTCTAACGGTTGTGGGAAGCCAATCAGAGCAAGTGTCAGGCACATAGGAATTGCTTCATATTCTCAATCTGTAAACTGTACTTCCAATCCCCACCATCACCACCAAACACACACACACACACACACACACACACACACACACACACGAAAAATAATCCAGAAACAGGGAGGCATTTTGAAGTATACTTCAAACAACAACAAGTGTGTGTGTGTGTGTGTGTGTGTGTGTGTGTGTGTGTGTGAGAGAGAGAGAGAGAGAGAGAGAGAGAGAGAGAGAGAGAGAAATATGCTTAGAAAAGTAGTGTCTCATGCTATAAACACAGCGACTTAGAAGAAACCCAAGTGACCCATGTTTTAGGAAGAGGGTGTAGGAAGGCAGGTGCCAGACCCTGGAGCCCTCTGGGGTCCCCTGAGGCCCGTTGTGAAGACTTACCTCATGTCAGCGCGGTAGTCAACATGTTGAAAAATCTCACTTCCTTTGGCCGGCTGCCTGCTCCCAAATATGCATGATGCATTTAGGAGAACAAATGGATTTCCCAACTCCAAGAATTAAATTTTACAAAACTAGATAATACATAGACCTCGGCCTTATGCCATTCGAAACCACTTAATGAAGATATAAAGCCACATTACTGAAGAGGACAGTGCAAAGAGAACAATTTGATATTCTGGAGGGGAAAAAAGAAAACCTATAGGGAAAAGGCCAGCGTCTGAGAAGTTGCCTCCACGTCTCCCGATTCCCCCCTTGCTCTTACTGCCTGTTAAGTGACATTTAGAGTGCAGACTTCTAGAGCTGAACTTAAACAAAGACTACAGGGAACAGAAAATCAATGGGAATCACGTCTTAAGGAAAGCTTTTCTGAAATTGTCCAAGAGACCAGCCGGGACTCATTCTGTATTGGGTCTCTGAAAGTCGGCCGGAAGGACCGGAGCTGGTCAGGCAGTGATTGATGCCCGCCCTCCGCAGCGGCCGCTCCTTTCCTCCCTGGAAGGCCTAGGCCAGCCCCGCCTCCTTCAGCAAGCTCTCAATCACATCCACGACGTCAGGGCTCCAAATGGGGCATGATTCTAATGTTAATGGCTATTCCAGGTAGAACTGATTCGCATGATGCAGGAGCCTGGCAGCTGTTTAATTACTTTAGGGTAATGATGCAAATCTCAGTGAGGGGCCGGTTTGGGCATTGCCGGCAATTATGGGCGATAATTAATATGATTAAGTGTGCTGCTTTGCAAACTCTTTTATTCCCCTTCTCTGTGCTATTATGTGGGGCTTGTCTTCGGAAACCATTGTTGGAGCAAAATTTCCTTCCCCTCGTGTCTCTCTGCAGGGCAGGATATGTTTCCGAGAACACAGGTATCTTTATTTATTGGCCAAACAGGTCTTCGGGAGACTTTTTTGCCGAGATAAAGCAAGAGGAGGGACTTCTTTGCTTCCTTTGTCCTTCTCTTGTTCCCTTCTCTCCTTGCTTGCTTACTGCTTGCTTTGGCTGCCTCTCCCACTTTGTGTAATTTTATGGCTCTTCAAGCGAATTCAAGTCTGCGAGCGCAGATGCGAGGCGGTTAGCCAATAATAATAACTAACTTACGTTTTGATTGTTTGCTGTGTGCCAGCAATCACGGTAAGTGCTTTACTCGGCTTACTTCATCTCATCAAGATAGCTGTATCATTTCCATTTTCTGGGTAAAAATAGGAAAGTTTATATGGACCAGGCATCTTGTCCATGGGAGCAAAGCTTGTAAATGATGAACAAGGAACAAAACTGAGGTGGTCCCCACACCGGGAGCTCCTCCATACTAACTTCTATGAAACCTGGTAGTTGTGAAAATAACCTCTCTCTCTCTCTCTCTCTCTCTCTCTCTCTCTCTCTCTCTCTCTCTCCCAAAAGAATAGTCATTTGTAGTTGAAACCAGTTTGGCTCAGTGGATAGAGCATCGGCCTGCAGACTGAAGGGTCCCAGGTTCGATTCCAGTCAAGAGCATGTACCTTGGTTATGGACACATCCCCGGTAGGGGGTGTGCAGGAGGCAGCTGATCGAAGTTTCTAGCTCTCTATCCCTCTCCATTTCTCTCTGTAAAAAATCAATAAAATATATATTAAAAAAAGAATAGTCATTTGTACAACCAATCTCCTGCAATGTGCATATGTTGAGGGTTTATTTTGTGCCCAGACCATGCTGGTAGGTCAGGGAACAAGACACAACCCCTGCCCTCAAGCGGTTAGTCCTTCTGGAGGTAATTACAGTAGCACCAGGTAACTGCGATGGTGGGAAATCACAGAAAATATTGTTTAAAATAATGTGAATACGTCAGTCGTAGCGATGTAATATGTGCCTGAAATACCCTAGCTAATTCCAGTCACTGGATTACTTCTGGCAAAAGTCTGAAGATAAGCCAATGGATATTGCATAGACAACACCCTTACTATCCACTGAACATTAACAATCACCGAATGTATTTGGGGATAGGGGGGAGGGTTCCTAGAATCACATAGACTGACTTCAAGTTTTTATTGGGTTCTTTATTCGCTGTGTAACCTTCAGCATTTTACTCAAACTCTCTAAAAAGGGATGGGGGGGTGGGGTGAGGGTCTTGCCTCCTCTGGCTTGTTTAGACCAGGGACAACAAACTTTCCTAAAGAGAAAGGTAGTAAATATCGTAGTCTTAGCTGACCATGCACTGTCTGTCACAACAACTGGACTCTGCCACAGTAGCACAAAAGCTGCAGGGGCAACATGGAAAGGGCCAGGTGTGGCTCTGTTCCAGTGACACTTCATTTATAAGAACAGATGGCTGGACCCAGGCTTAGAACGTGAAGTGAGATGTGAGAAGGAAAGGCTGGCCAGGTGGCTCGGATGTTCGGAGTGTTTTCCCGTACACCAAAAGGTTGCAGGTTTGATCCTTAGAGCAAATGGGAGAGACAATCAATCAATGTTTCTCTCTCTTCTTCCTCCTCATCCTCCTCTTCTCTCTCTCTCTCCCTTTCTCTCTCTCTTTCTCTCTCTCTCTCTCTCTCTCTCTCTCTCTCTCTCTCTCTCTCTCCCCCTCTCTCTCTTTCTCTCTCTGAAAATCAATGAAAACATATCCCCAGGTGAGGATTTTAAAAAAGAAAGAAAAGAAAACCCCAATATGTATAAAGGTCTTTGGTTAACTGTAGAGACTCAGAGACTCAATCATTGTTCACTTCTCCTCCTTGCAATTTATTCCATTAGGCTGATGAGCCACAGAGATGCACACAAACACTGTGTCTCTCTTGAGGGGCTCACGGTCCAGTTGTGGCGACAAGACATAGAAAACAGAGAGAGAGAACAATGCAATTTTGCAAGCGTCAATCCTAAAGGAAACAGCAATCCACATAAAGTTACAGGAACTGTGTGAAGGGAACAGCTGCCCCCGGAGAAATGGTCATGGTTACGGGCGGAGAGAAGAAGGACTTCCAGGTGACTGAAAGAAGGGGTGTGCCACGCATTTTCAGAGGAAGCTGAGCAGCACTGTTTGCCTGCAGAAGAAGGGGTGCCTGTGAGGAGGGAGTGGAGGCCACACTCAGGAGGGGAGGTAGAGGTTCAGGAGCTTCCATTTTGTTCTGTAGATGTCAGTCTGTGTGCTGCTGAGGGTTTCGAAGATAACCAAGGAGGTACGCCACAGTACTTGTTGAGTGAATTAATGCATCTGAAGGGATTTGCATGAGGGTTGGGGAGAAAGTGGTCAATGAAATATTGAGGATGGGGATTCAGAGCAGGGTGGCGGCAGTTCGAATGGGCAGGAGCGGAGCATCTGGAAAAGACACAGCGAAGGAAGCCTGACATGACCTGACAGCTGAGTGCAGGTGGCAGAGGGGACTAGTTAGAGGTGAGGCTGATGTTTAAGTTGGGTGGCAGGAGAACAGAGTGGCTGGTGATGGAATAAAGGATGTCAGGGAGGCAGCGTTTTGGAGGAAGCATCATAAATTAAGCCTTCAGGGCTTGACTTTACAGTCCCTGAAGGACATCCAAGGGGAAATGGTTAGTACAATAAAGGGGGCTCAGGAAAGAAATGGCACCTGGAAGCAGATATTCGGGGATCAGCCTCAGAGAAGTGATGGCTCAGCAGGATGGGTGAAGTGTTGATTCCGGACCAGGTCTGGAGATCAAAATAAGGACGTGGTGTAGGGGCACAGTCAGACAGGGCTCTCCTTAGAAACCCCAGAGCCTCTCTCTAGTTCATCCCAAATATTACACAAGAAAAGCTCTGAGAGACTGGGGAGCTCTCACAGCACTTTTTTAAAAAAAATCTAAAAACAAAGATCAGTAAAAATAATTAAACAAACCCCGAGATTCTGATGTTAAGAAACTTCCCCCATACAATCCTGAAGAAAAGGTGCCGAGCACGAACTCCTGAATTACTCACGTTCTGATACCTAGGCCCACTATGGTGCAATCTCATCAACTTCACTTAATCCAAGGCAGAGAAATGGGTCAATAGAAATGACAAAACAACTCTAAGACATGCTCTGCACATTCCCGAATTTCAATTATTACTTAGCAAAGCTGCTTTCAGATATAGATCCTCATTTGTTGCTTCATTAAAAAACAAAGCTTATGGCAAAACCTGAGCAACTCTTAGTAGGTCTCAAGTTGATCCATTTCTCTTGTCTTGCACCTGCCTCACACTTCTTCTTACTGTTCCTGTGAGGAAGGACATTCCCTGTGACCAGGAAGAGAAGTGGTTCATGGGGCAAGAGCAAGAGAAATGGATCCTTCTAGAATAGTGTTGTCATTATATTTCCTCTAAGTAAAATCAGAAAACTGTTACTCAGAGGCATTACAATCTTACTCCCTAGTAAATTGGTGAGTTGTGGAGAAAGTGTTGCCATCTAAAGTAGTTTTCAAAGGGGTTGTTCATTTTCCATTTGCCACTTACCTCTATTTCTTGAAGCCAATGAAATACATAGTACTTATGTCATTGCAGGGCCAACAGTTTTTCTTGGGAATGCATAACAGTGACAAAACAAACATAGTATTTGTAAATCTAGCTCCAGAGCTTGCCAAGTCTATATTTCTATTTTTTTTAAAACACACATTCTTTCTAAAATAATTTTTAAACTTTTTTTTATTATTGATTTTTAGAGGGAGAAAGGGAGACAGAGAGAAAGAGAGAGAGAAGTATCAATGTGAGACAGAAATATCCATGGGCCGTCTCCTGCACGCATTTCCACGGGGGGCTGAACCCACAACATGGGTACCTATGTTTTCTGACCAGGAAGGGGACCCACCACCTTTTGGCGTATGGGATGATGCTCCAACCAACTGAGCCATATGGTCAATCTGTTTCTAACTTTTCTTTTTAAAGAGAAAACTCAGACCCAGACAGGATAAATATCTAAAGCTGACTCAGCAAGTAAGCCAGAGAACTGGGTCTGGAACTAGTCCTGCTCCCAGTCCTGGAAGTTGAGTACATCTTTGTTGGAGATGCACTTTGGCCAGGGGTGGATTCTCATTTCCCTGTGGGAATTTGTAAAGGACGTGTAAGCCACAACCACCAGAAGCACTGAAGAAGAAGGATTTGTGTTGAGAATGCATGCACCATGCCCATCTCTTAAGGACACATTTTAAGGGTTGGAACAGTGGTGGCGGGGGGGGGGGGGGGGGGGGGGAGGCGGGGGGTGGTGGTGGTGGCAAAAGCAGACATCCTGAGAGCCACACATAATCCCTTTCCCTGGGAACACCCAGGGGACCCAGGGGCAGCCCTCAAACCTTGGTTTCTAAAGCAGCTATCTGCAGGCATAATGCCCTTAGTTTGATCAAAGGGCCTGGCTCCACAATCCCCGGAACAGGAAGGCTGACAGGGGGAGGGCCCTTTGTCCTGGATGCCTGGAGGCCTGGAATACGGATGCTTTGGGGGGCGGGGCTGGTGGCCATTGGGGAGGGATGGAGGCCCCGCCTGTCTCCCTCCCCCCCCCATTCCTCCCCGCTGCCCTCCGCTGGCCCCCCACAACAAGAGGTGGGTCCCAGCCCTGCCCACTCCCCACCCTCAGCCTCCTATCCGTTTTCCTCAGCACATTAATAAAAAGAATCCCCCCCGGCCCCATAGGCTTGGCTTGAACTTCTGTTGTTTAATTCTGCCCTCTGCAAAGGTAAGCGCCCCAATTCAACTCCGAGTCTTCCTCCCACCACGTGGTTCCCTAAACAAATATTTCATGTATGTTCAGGTCACATTCTTGACCTGTTGATTCAGGTGCCTGATAATGTTGGGCTAATGACAGTCCCGCAATCATGCTGGTCACGGCTCCCCCACCCTCCAGGCTCCCCCTTTCCTCCGTCCCCCAGCAGCCTTCCCTGGGCCCATCGGTTTTGCCCTGGCCTCTTCCCCGCTAATTGCTTTCTCCCTGCAGCCTTTCTTTATCAGTGTGTCTGCTCTGAGGGCTTACACTTCAGATTCCTGCCCCTGGTGCCCTTGGCCTGTTCGTTATTTAATTTTTCCCCAGTCCCCTGCCTGTCAGGCAACGTCTGCACGCTGTGATGGGTTTCATGTTTGAAACACAGACTGCAAACCTGTAGATAAGCTTTAAAAAAATTATAATGATCGCAGGCACACACACACACACACTCCACACACGCGCGCGCGCACACTCATGCACAGGAGTTAGAAAAATGTGCTCTGGACCCACCCACATTCTTAGAAGCCCAGAATTTCAACGATGAAAGGGCTTTGTGCGCTGCCCTCTGGCCCTGACAGCAACAGGACCGTGAATGCCCGCTCCCACTCCCCTGATTGGCAGGTGGTTGGGAAGGGAATCCAGTCAGCCAAACAAATACGGAGAGAGTACCTTCTGGAGGCGCGCACTAAGCAGGCTGGAGGCATTGGAGAGATCCAGTCTGGTTGAGGGGCTGGATGGTCACAGAATGAGGTGAGACACTCTCTGAGAGGAGCTAACAGAGTCGTGAGGGAAAGTCAGAATTAGTCAGGAAAGAAGAAGAGAACAGACAGGGCCTCTGAGGATGAGTGGCATTTGGATTTAGGAAAATTCTTCCTCTGATTTTTTTTTTTTTAGCCCCTACCCTTCAGATATATTCAGCATTGTTATGGGCCAGGTTGTGCCCCCCTCAAAATTTATATGGGGCGTCCTAACCCCCAGTACATCAGAATGTGACTGTATTTGGAGACTGGGTCTTTAAAGAGTTAGGTTAAACTGAGGTATGTGGGGATAATCCACTATGACGGGTATCCTTGTAAGAAGAGGAAATGGGGACCCGGGACACAGAGGGAAGACCAGGTGCAGACAGGGAGAAGGTGGCCATCTGCCAGCCAAGGAGAGAGGCTTCAGTTCAAACCCACCCTGCCCACGCCTTGACCCCAGACTTCCTGCCTCCAGAGCTGGGAGAAAGTCAATGTCTGCTGTTGAAGCCACCCCGGCACGTGGGGCTTTGTCCCGGAGCCCTGGCAGACTCACACAAACACGGTATCTCAAGGCGGCATTCGTCCTAGGAGGAAAGTGACATTTTTTTCAGAGGCCGATGTCTGGGCAGGAAGTGGTTCTCCTGTCCCTGTGTGGGCTTCCGGGCACTTGACTCTTATTTGTTGACACGCAGTAGCTATTCAGCAAGTGTGCACTGGGCTCCTATGTCATGACTGTCACTGGGCGAGGCCAATAAAGACTCAGAGGCCTGTGACCGTGTCCAGGTGCTGGATGAGATTAGCACCCCTAACTGGCCACCGAGGCGTGACGAGGGGTCCCCCGATCCATCTCCTCCTTGGGACCTAATGGCTGCATTGTAATAAGACTTTTCTTCTCTGGTCCCTAAACTTATTCCTAAAGTATTAGAGGTGTGTGTGTGGGTCAAAAATATTGAACTAAATGCAATGTGGTATGCTGGGTTGCATCCTGAAACAGAAGAAGGACATTCGTGAAAAAAACGGAGGAAATCCCAATGACGTAGTTCAGCTAGTAGTAATGTACCAATATGAATTTCTTACTTTGCCAACTGTACCCTAACTATGTAACATGTTGACATTATGGGAAAACTGGGTAAAAACATACAGAAACTCTTTATACAATCTTTGCAGCTTTTTAAAATAAATCTAAAATCATTCCAAAATAAAGGTGTGTGTTGTTTTTAATGTTTGAATATTGGCAGTTTTACCAATAGATTAACGCCCAGAAGCATTGTATGTTAAGCAGGCTGATTCAACTTCTTACTGATACAGTAGTAAGATTTATGTTTTAGCTGTAGACGTTTTCAAGTGATTGGTTCGCTATTTGTGCCGTGGCAGTCCAGACCCTGAATGCCTGGCCATCTAGGTAAGAGTGAGAACGGAGTTGACCTTCATAAAGAGAGACTGCACCTGGCCGGCGTGGCTCAGTGGTTGAGCGCTGACCTATGAACAAGGAGGTCACGATTCAATTTCTGGTCAAGGCACATGCCCTGGTTGTGGGCTCAGTCCCCAGTCGGGGTGTGTGAAGGGCTTCAGAAGGAAAAGTAGGGAGGGAAGAGAGACAAAAAGCAAAAGCAGTAGTGGGTCTACTGGTAAAAGCAAACCTCCTTCCTCTCCAGGACTGACGCTGAGTGCAGAGCTGAACTTTACTGGCCAGAGGCTTCTGCAGCCATCAGTCGGAGCCTTGCACTGCTTGCCATGGTCGGGGGCTTCGCACACAGGGGACGTGATGGCAGAATGCAGCCTGGGAGAGGGAGGGGCTCCATATGGTCAGAGGCTGCATTGTCTTCGCTATATTTACACAAAGCTGCTATTGAAATCCAAGTGGCTTCAAGGACCCATGCTCACTGTCTGAGCTCAGAGGCCTCTGCTCCAGTCTCAGGCCATTTTTGCGAATATGTGAACTAGTTACTTTAAGGGAAGTTGGCCCTATGCCCAAATTTGTACAAGATTTCTATATTTTCTAGGGCATGGATTACCATTTAGTTTCATGCCCATAGTCAATTGGTTATTAGGTGACCTTTTCACCTCTTCATGTAACAACATAAAAAACTTTAAAAAAGGGAAGATATTTCTTTAAAGAATATTGAATATGGAAGCATTTAGTGGTCATATGCATATATATATATATATATATATATATACATATATATATGTGTGTGTATGTATTATGTATATATATATGCCTCCAAATGTGTGTGTGTGTGTGTGTGTGTGTGTGTATGTGTGTATGCTTCCAAATTCAATTTTCAGGAAACCAAGAACAAAGCATTGCAAGGTGTTTCCCAATAATCCAGATCCCCTCTTTCATTTCAAAGAGCACACTTCGCAATAAGATGTATTTTGGTGGCTTCTTAGATGATTCACTGATGACATGTAAATGGGCCAGTCTCGTGTGGTTTTTAATTTTGCCTCTCTCGGCTGACTTCTGCACATATAATCACTCATATTTATAAGCTTTACCCAGAAAACTTTTAAACCAAATTTCCCCGTGTGGCTTTCAGTTGTCCTCTTCCCGTTGTGTTTGATGCGTTGATATTCCCCAGGGCTCGTGTTTTCCGCTTGCTCGGTTCTTTCTCCCTCAGGTGATAACGGGTGGTCTCTCGGCCATGTCTGGCCTCTCCTTATCACAAATAGCTCTGCTTTATGTTTTTCACACAGTCCACTTTTCTGCCTTGGCTCAGGGAGGGAGATATTATTCCTTTCTCTTCTCCTCCTCCTCCACTGCCTCCTCCTCCTTCTGATATGCCTTGTTATTTTTCATTGAGGATGGTATTTAAGTTGTGTCATCTTAGGTGTCCAATCTGTGCATCGTTGAGCAAACAGGACAACAAGTTACAGGACTTCTCCATTCTTCTTTTTAAAAATAAGAGCTGAACTGTACGAGCCAGAGGCCACCTGCAGCCTGAAGTTAGAGGACAGAGAGTTGATACGTTCTGATCTTCTTTTAGACAATTATTTAACAAATATTGATGTTGTATTCATGCAAGGCAGTACCGACGAAGTTTCAATCGCACTATACGTGCTCAGCCCTTTCCAGACGATAATGAACTCAGTCCCCAGGACAACCCTATAAGGCTGGTGTTATTCTTCGTATTTTGTGGTTGAGGAGATGGGGCACCAGGTGAGTTGCTTGCATGAAGGCACACCTCCAGTAAGCAGGAGGGGTGGGATTCAGATCCAGACAGTCAGGTCCTGCATCCAATCCGTTGCATTAGAAGACAAACAGGGCATGGTTTCCTGCTTGAAGACGACTCAGATGAATCAGCTCCATGTTCCCAGCACTAACACCAATTTGTCTCTGTTTACATCGAACTCAAGTGCTTTTCCCCAACCCCTGAAGTACTTCATGAAACATATTACAACTCATAGCAAATGCAGAGCCCCAGAATCCTGTCCAGGTATTTTACTTGCTCCCCCTCCTCCCACCCCTAAGTCAGACGGGCTGAGTTCATCATTCTGGGATGTCTGATGGCATTTGTGTCTGTTTTCACCATGTCACTCCCATCACCTCCCGGGGGTCACTTTTCATGACTATTTTCAACATCTAAGGGCTGATTTATGTTTTGAGAGCCACACCCTTTTCAAGAAAATACACACAGATGCCATACATAAATGAAAGGTGACCTTTATCCATGACAAGAATTTTGATGAATTGCAGGAAGTAATATACTGTGCAGGGAAAATAGTCTTTGATCTCCCCCCCCCCCCAATAAACCACTTCCCATGAGGAACAATCTGAGTCTAATGAGGTTCTTTTAGTGGAGATGACAAAGACCCCAGAGTTTCAGAGAATAATTCCTCTTTGCTGGTCTCTGATTCACTCCTACCAACACGGTGTGTATTTTGGGGAGGCAGGAGGCTGAGGGCTCCTAGCAGGATGGCTAACAGCAGTTAGTTGATGACTATTGCTGAGTTATAGAGCATGAGCTGGAGTCTCTATAGCAATGTTTTCAAACTCTAGACTGGGACTCCTTAGAGGACTCTGAGATCAGCGCTGAAAGAAATCAAAAGGTAAGAAGGTAGAGGAGAGTAAAAAACTCAGAATGCTTACCACAAAGTATAGGTAGACGGTGTTCCAGGAAACTCCCCTAAATGTGTGTGTGTGTGGAATTGTGTAGACTAAGTTGCAATGGAAAATGTGTCTCTTACTATGCATTACATGCAAAAGAACTTGAAAAACTCTGGTCTGCAGAATAGAACCAACTACAGCGTCTTCTCTATCTTCTGAAACTTAAACTACAAGCCAGAAAGGACAATTGCTAATGTTCTGAATATATTAGGAATTTTGTGCAGGTGATTCTAGAGGGAGGGGTGAACTGCTATAGGAGTGACTCTACCCTTCCTACCCATGGGAGTGCACTGCTGAGGTGAAGGCAAAGAATTCTGAAGAGAGAGGCCGAAGTTTAGGAAGACATGAAACAGAGCTTGCTCCAACCGCAGGGGCTGGCAGGACCAGGATCCAAGGTGTGAATGGCTGATGAAGGGTCATTGTGAGAAAATGTGTTTCTGAACAGGTCCAGGGGTCCTCTGCTTTTTGAAAGTTCACGTTATGCCTCTTTGCTTTTACAAAACAAAGCAAAACAAAACAAAACAAAACAAAACAAAAAACAAAACCTGCAGTTGTACCTGCTTTCTCTCACTGAGTTAAGTCCAAAGGGGATGTTCGCTTTTATGAAAAAAAGGTGAACCTTACATGTGTTTGGCAGCGGTCATCCTAGAGGCCATGGCACCAAGCAGCGGCAGTGTCCTGCCAAGCTCCTCCAGGGAACGACCCTCAGCATCTCAGCCTCATGCCGCTAGGGCTGTGAGCGGTATCTGTGAGCACCTGTGCTTTCTTTGGTTTATTGTATGTGTCCCTCAGCAAGATATGTCTTAAGAGTGCATAGGATGCCAAAACTAGTTTGGCTCAGTGGATAGAGCGTCAGCCTGTGGACTGAAAGGTCCTGGGTTCGATTCCAGTCAAGGGCATGTACCTTGGTTGCAGGCACATCCCCGGTGGGGGTGTGTGCAGGAGGCAGCTGATCGATGTTTCTCTCTCATCGATGTTTCTAGCTCTCTATTCCTCTCCCTTCCTCTCTGTAAAAAAACCAATAAAATATATATATTTTTAAAAAGAGTGCATAGGGTGTTTGGCTCAGCATAAAACTAGATGTAATTAAGTGTTTTGATCATGATGAACAAAATAAAGACACTGCATGCACTGAACTTGCCTTGGTCCACCTGTCCTACAATTCACATGTAGAGAGAAAGAATCTTGAAAGCTGCCAAAGTTACTATCAGTTTCACCAATAGTGAAGTGGTCTTTCCAGCAATGGATAAAATGGACATCCTGCTGCTTGAGTGGATTGACTGATGTACAAAGCGTGGTGTAGAGTTATCATGTCATTCCTGCTTTTGCTATGTATTAGGTGTTGTGTGTTATTTGGTATGATTTGATAGGTTACTTTTTGGGTTGGAAAATGCTCAAAATGTCTTCAATATCAATCATGCAAATTAATGTGACTAGCTCCTTCCTTTTATGCCATGTCGGCTTATGAAAATTTTCACAGGAATGTGCTACTTTCGAATAGTGGGGGACACCTGGGTTATAGGAGAGACCAGAGTGAGGAAATGGACCTAGAGTAGCCAACTGAGGTCTATTGGCTAAAACTGAACCATGCATGTGTTTGCTGGCCTGGTGTTTTACATATTAGGACGTTTCCATTAAAATTGGTATTTCCAGTTTCTCAAGAAAGGTCGGAGTCTGCTCTCGTGTGAAGTAACAATCAAGGGAATGAGTAACGAACAGGACCACCCTCCTGGGCTGTCCCATGCGAGAGCCAGCAACATATTTGGCTGTTTATATTAAAATTAAATTAAAAAGGCCCAGCCACTGTGGCTCAGGGGCTGCGCATGGACCTATGAATCAGAAGGTCACATTGCAATTGTTGGTCAGGGCACATGCCTGGGTTATGGGTTTGATCCCCAGGAGAGGGCATGCAGGAGGCAGCCGATCAATGATTCTCTCTCATCATTGATGTTTCCATTTTTCTCCCTCTCCCCTCCTCTCTAAAATCAATAAAAATATGTTTAAAAATTTAAATGAAACGTTCAGTTTTTCAGTTACAGTAGCCATATTTCAAGCGTTCAATGGCTCCATGTAGCAGGTGTTTACCATGTTGGACCGACAGGTATAGATCATTTCATCTTCACAGAAAGCCCTATTAGGCAGGGTTGCTTTTAGACCCTGTGTTCCCACTGCTTTATTACTGGGCCAGTGCCTTCTTTTTGTTACCTGTCCCATTCTTTGGGCATTTCTATTTGCAGCTCCCATAACACAATAATTACATTAGGTTGGCTAAAAATCTCTGTGACTTAATCTTGGGAAACAAAACCTATAGCAGTAGACCACAGACTCACCAAAGTGCTTAAACTTCAGTGTGTGTGTGTGTGTGTGTGTGTGTGTGTGTGTGTGTGTTTCTTTGTAAAGTAAGAAAAATTAGAAACAATATGTGTAAATGGTGTCTTACAGAATTACTACTGGAATAGAAGAGTGGGTTCAGTTAGAGTTCTTTACTACAGGGGAAAACTATAGAAACATTAACCTTATTTCCTGTCATCTACACCTATAGATACTCAATAGAGTGGGTGGAACACAGCCAAAAGGACCAAATCTTATGAGAGTAACTAATAGCAGAGATACCTGGGGAAAAGCTAATATTTGCTTAGGATATGTGTGGACAGGGAAACTTCTGGCTCTGCCCATACATCACAGAATACAAGGGAGAAATGACAGCTTATTTAATCAATGTAGGAAGCAATTGGGGCAAATCAGATCTGAGAGAATCATTTGGCTTAAATTGGCTGACAATTCTAAATTAAGCATGTAATCATAAATAGCCCTATCATTTGTGTAGCACTGACATTGAATATTTATCTTTGAACTCAGTAAAATCTCTCTCTCTCTCTCTCTCTCTCTCTCTCTCTCTCTCTCTCTCTCTTACACAAACACCTTTAATTTCTAAGAGCATAATGTAGTTCTAGAGAACCTAAGAGGGAAGCATAGCTCTTAAAAGTTTTTACATGTTAACAAATCTGGGATCCATGTTGTAATTTTGCAAATTTAAAATTTTATTTCTTCTGACTTGGTTAACTTGTCTTACACTCTCTTGCTGTGGAAATGCATGGAAAATATGAGAAGATCCCGAAAGAATTCTTTTAGCAGCAAGAACATTTTGTTTTTCAACCTGCCTTTGCTCATTGTCGTCACTACCTACGTTTTTCCAGGTTCACATATGAAAACCATTATTCCTCACTTCGGGAGTCTGTTTTTAAAGGTCAGTTTGGCTTCCAAAGATCCAGCACCCCTAATAGGGTCAGCCCATAGTAGGAGGCAGCGGGCAGGAGCCCTGGCCTCAGGGTAATTTGTACTTTCCTGGTTTGTTACTTCTTGGAACTTGTGCTGGAATCTTGGGAATAGGAACTGTGTCCCACCCAGAAGGGGAAATTTTGTCTAAGCTCTAAGCATCAGCTCACAAATGGAGGAGCAACATCATGGGCACAGCTCTATTAGTCTTCCTGTATTTCAGACCAGAGGCTCTAACAGCAGTGCCTTTTATAGGGCAGCTACTTTCTTGCCCCTAATGTGTGACCTTAAGAAGTCTTTTAGCATCTGTGTCTGCTTACTTAGGTGAATGGAGGGTTTCAACAGAACCAGTCTCCCTTTTGATCCATTTAAGAATCATATGTTCTCCTTATTGGATCTGCATCATGGTCACTGCAAAATCAATCTTTATCCTAAAGCATCATTAGAATTAGGATCAGTGTTCTGCTTTGGAGAATTAGATAGAAAACATTCACAACTGCACACACGGTAGGAGTTAAGTCTACTAAAGAGCCAAACACCAGCACTTCTCAAATTGTAGTAGGGGGAAGAATTATTTGGGAGGGGGCTCATTTAAAATGCAGATTCCTAGGTCTCTTCCTCAGGAGATTCTGTAGCAGGTTTGGGGTGCTGCTGGGGACCTGCATGAACAACCTCACCGAGTGATTCAATGTCCAGAGGCGATGTGAGAAATTCTGGCTCTATGTTCTGAGATGGACAGCAATTGTATCTGCCTTGATCAGCATGGCACTCAACATTGATCATATACTTGTTAATTTAATCCCTCCAAATGCTTTCTTGACATATCCAAGATGGATGTCAACCTTTTTTTTTCTTTATTGATTAAGGGATTTCATATGTGTCCTTATCCCCCCCCATTGCTCCACCAGCTCCCCCCCACTCATGCCCTCATCCCTCAGTTGTCTGTGTCCATTGGTTAGGCCTATATGCATGCATACAGGTCCTTTGGTTGGTCTTTACCCCTTACCCTTGCCCTCCCCTACCTTCCCTCTGAGGTTTGATGGTCTGACCAATGTTTCTCTGTCTCTGGATCTGTTTTTGTTCATCAGTTTATATTGTTCATTATATTCCACAAATGAATGAGATCATGTGATATTTGTCTTCCTCTGATTGGTTCATTTCGCTTAGCATAATGCTCTCCAGTTGCATACATGCTATTACAAAAGATAAGAATTCCTTCTTTTTTTACGGCAACATAGTATTCCATTATGTAGATGTACCACAGGTGTTTGTTTTTTTTAACATATTGTATTGATTTTTTAGAGAGAGGGATAGAGAGTTAGAAACATTGATGAGAGAGAAACATCGATCAGCTGCCTCCTGCACACCCCCTACCCGGATGTGCCCGCAACCAAGGTACATGCCCTTGACCAGAATCGAACCTGGGAACTTTCAGTCTGCAGGATGATTCTCCATCCACTGAGCCAAACTGGTTTCGGCTGTACCACGTTTTTTTAATCCACTCATTTGCTGATGGGCATTTAGGCTGTTTCCAAATCTTAGCTATGGTGAATTGTGCTGCTATGAACATAGGGGTGTATATATCCTTTCTGATTGGTATTTCCAGTTTCTTGGGATATATTCCTAGGAGTGGGATGACTGGGTCAAACGGGAGTTCCATTTTCAGTTTTTTTGAGGAAACTCCATACTATTCTCCACAGTGGCTGCACCAGTCTGCATTCCCATCAGCAGTGCACGAGGGTCCCTTTTTCTCCACATCCTCTCCAGCACTTGTCATTTGTTGATTTGTTGCTGCTAGCCATTCTGACAGGTGTGAGATGGTACTGCATTGTCATTTTGATTTGCAACTCTTGGATGATTAGTGACTTTGAGCAAGTTTTTATATGTCTCTTGGCCTTCCTTATGTCCCTTTTCGACAGTATCTATTTAGGTCCGCTGCCTATTTTTTTGATTGGGTTGTTTATCTTCCTTTTGTTAAGTTGTATGAGTTCCCTATAAATGTTTGAGATTAAGCCCTTATCAGTGATAACATTGGTAAGTATGTTCTCCCATGCAGTGGGCTTTCTTGTTTTGTTGATGGTTTCTTTTGCTGTACAGAATCAAGCTCTCTTTTGGTAGCAAATATTTCATCTGATTTATTCACTGTTATCTATTCAGCAGTGAAGATGTGGCTAGCACATTGTAGCTGCTCAATACATATTGTTTAGAGAATGGATGGATGCATACTATATCATAATTAGAGTTGCTTTTCATTTTCTAAATATGAAATGATAAGTTTTGAGATACCTCCTTTCTAGGGAGGGCAAATGTGGTCTACATCCTCGTTCCAAACCCAGTGAGAATGCTGGACCACATTTTTTCTCTAAAGGGTTTCTCCATCAAAGCTGAAGGTGGCTCAGGGATTGAAGAGCAGCACCTTAATGAGACTCCTGTAGCAACAGCTCAGACTTCCTACTCTGAGAGGACATAGCATGGGAAGAAGGCATCAACCTGCTCCTCCTTACTCCCCTCCATTACCACCACCTCTCCAATGGCCTTCCCCAGT
Organism: Vespertilio murinus; assembly: GCA_963924515.1. NCBI lineage: Eukaryota > Metazoa > Chordata > Mammalia > Chiroptera > Vespertilionidae > Vespertilio > Vespertilio murinus. The sequence continues at coordinate 21,145,026 of OZ004704.1, read as the reverse complement.
CACACAGCTGCACCTGCCCTCACACACTGAGAAACCTGTTAACAATGAAGATCAAAACCTGTTCAAAGGTGGACAGCCAGTAAATAGTGGTTCTTGCTGCCACTCCTCTATGGTCCCATTCCACACTCCATTATCAATATCTGTCGACCTGTCTGTCCTTCCCTCCACCCCCCACTGTAGAGAGAAGCAATTCTGGCTTCTTCATCTGTTCCTAGCTCCAAACATAGTGCCTAGTGAAGAGTGAGAAAAGGCCACGATGAGGCAACATGCAGGCTGAAGGACAGGAAGTGGCTGGGCCACTTGCTCCCTAGCCAACTCCTCTTCTTCCTTCTGGCTCAAAGGACACTTCCTCAGAGAGGCCTTCCCTGCCCCTGAATTAAATTTTCCCACTCTTCTTCTTCTTCTTCTAGAATACCCTAGCCTTGCCGAAACGGGTTTGGCTCAGTGGATAGAGCATTGGTCTGCCGACTGAAAGGTCCTGGGTTCGATTCCGGTCAAGGGCATGTACATTGATTGCAGGCACATCCCCGGTAGGGGGTGTGCAAGAGGTGGCTGGTCGATGTTTCTCTCTCATCGATGTTTCTAGCTCTCTATCTCTCTCCCTTCCTCTCTGTGAAATATCAATAAATATATATATATTAGAATACCCTAGCCTTTTTCCACCATAGCACATAACAACTGGTAATTATAGGTTTACTGGGTTCCCTTCTTGATTATTTTTCTGTCTCTTCAACTAGATTGTAAACTCCATGGGGGGAAAATCCATGTCTATTTTGTGCTCCATCCAGAATCTCAAAAACAACCTCCCCATAGGTTAACAATACATATCAAAGGAGTGGGAAAGTATGCCTAGTGATTTCCTTAGGCCATTGTAGATCCCTGCTCTAGGCAGGAAGTTCCATTCCTGCAGCCATCCTCCCCCTCACCTCATACGCCAGTTCACCAGTTCGTGTAGCAGGGAGGGAACTCCCGTGCAGGTCAGGGTGACAGCTCTGACTGGGTATTTCCTGGGAACACCTGCCAAATAAGTGTTTATTGGTTGACACGGGTCTTAAAAAACGACACTGTTAACCCTACATAGATAGAGATGATTTCGTCCTGATAACTCATTTTTTCAATGAGCAAATCATAACAACGGCCCTCAGTTTTGAGCATTTACTCTGTGCCAAGTATATAATGATATCCACTCTTTATGGAGCATACGTGCCAAGCGTTTTAAATGTATTACTTCATTTAAGCCTTGCAAAACGTGAGACAGACACTGGTACTGTCTTTACATTACAACTAAAACTGAGCGTGGTGAGTTGAGTCTTTTGCCCAAAGTCATACACGTAGTACTTGGTCACTGAGAATCACCTCTCTCTGTTTGACCTCAAAATCCATGCTCTCTTCCTTGTTACCCATTCCCAAACCTGCTCTGAGGGGGAGAAAGGAGTCCAAGCATCCCCAGATGGATGTGATAAACAGTGGAGGTGAAGGAAGGACAGAGTAAGGAAATAAATGTATATCAGGTGCCTACTTTGTATCAGGCATATGTGACCTTTGTGGACAGGAATTATAATATCCCTCTTATAAGGGAGAAAAGAAAACCTCAAATGAGGTAAGTGGCTTACCCCAATGGGCCAAACAGATAGGAAAAGTTCAAAGAGGCAGATCCAAGCTATCCTACGCTCCTCTTTCACATTTGATCTACCCAAATGTAAACCTCTCTGTCTTACTCAGGTCTCCGACCTTGGGGACAATACTGGACCTCAGTCTTCTCATCCCTTGCATCCTTGCCTTGACAGAAGCACCCTGCAATGGTGTGGCTGGGTGATTAACTCTGCATAGCAAAGTGACTGAAAAATGTAACAGTTCTGACTCTGTCTTTATTCTAGAGTAAAACAAAATCTTCGTTGTGTCTTGAGAAAAGTTGCTGTTAACCAAACACATATCAGAGCATGCAGCCTCAGGCATGGTTTTGTTTATCAGAAACCATGGAGGTGAGAGGTTTGCCTGTTAGGGATAGGGACAAGCAATGTTTGCTTTGCAGCTACACTTGAAGCATTAAAATATGGAAGTTTTACATACTATTCTCTCTCGCTTCTCCCTTCCCTTTCTCCCCCCTCTTCCTCGCTACTATTCTTCCTTCCTTCATTTTGAAGATCACATTAAAAGTTAAATGTTGCTGAAACTGGTTTGGCTCAGTGGATAGAGCATCGGCCTGCAGACTGAAGGGTCCCAGGTTCAACCCTTGTTTGTGGGCACATCCCCAGTGGGAGGTGTATAGGAGGCAGCTGATCGATATTTCTCTCTCATGGGTGTTTCTAACTCTCTATCCCTCTTCCTTCCTCTCTGTAAAAAATCAATAAAGTATATATTTTTAAAAAAGTTAAATGTTGTTTGCAGCATATTTTAACTTTGAACTATTTGACCTATTAAAAATAATCATGATGGAATGATTGATTCAACCATATGTTGATAGAACTTTTGACAAGAGCTTTTGTTGAACATAACCCAGAGGCATTTGTTTCTTGCCAATTGATCTGAACTGGTGTCTAAGGTACAGTTCTGACTGTGTCCCAGAACTGTTCCAAAGAGTTCTGCCTTAGCCACTGGGGCTGCTGGAACAGAATACACATACTGAATAGCTTATAAACAACAAAATATTTATTTGTCACACTTCCGGAGACTGGAAAGTCCAAGATCTAGGGGTTGGCCAATTCAGTGTCTGATAGGATCTACTTCCTGGTTCATAGACAGCTGTCTTTTTCTGTGGGGGAGGAGTGAGAGTGCTCTCTGGGGTCTATTTTATAAGGGCACTAATCCTGTTCATGAGGGCCCCACTCTCATGACCTCCCAAAGGCCCTCCTTCCAAATCCCATCACATTGGGGATTAGGTGTCAACATATTAATTGGGAGGTGGGGAGGAGGGGAGAGGAGAGTAGTACAGATTTTCAGTCTTTAGAAAATTCCTTCTCAATAATTCAATAATTTCAGTTTTCAAGCTGGATATCTTATCTTTCTGCTCAAATATTTCTTTGTAATTTCAGAGGGAACTCAAACTGTGTAAGAGAAACAGCAGGGAAAGCAGACCGCCCAGACTCTCGCTCGAGCTATCACTGCAGACCTCATTCCCAACCCTGTCCTCAAAGCCTAGTGAGCTCACTGCTGCTTCCCCTAAAGCAGTGTTTCCCAAAGTGTGGTACGCGTACCCCCAGGGTACAGGAAGAGTTTGGTGGGGGTACGCATTGCACCGGAGTTTGGTGGGGATATGCACTGCACCGTGCTTAGCTGCGCCTAATTCTACATTCTCATGAGTCAGGTCAAGACAGTCTTGTGAGGCATGAGATGGTCCGGTGTGCAAATAAATGTTATTTATAATATAACTTTTATTTATACTTTATTATGAATAATTTTATTCTTCATTTATTATTATTTTTTGTATGTACCAAAAAAATAAAAATATTTTTATTGTTATTAAAATACATCTTTTTTTTTTGACGAGGGGTACTCAGCGTTACAAAAATTATAGAAGGGGTACACATATGTCAAAAGTTTTAGAAACACTCCCCTAAAGGACAGGAGATCAGTCTGTGAGATTTCTGGCTAAATATGGAAGTAGGGGACCACCTGACCTTTAATTAGTAGCTAGTAAGGGAGATAATAAGGGAAATAATGATTAATAATGTCTGTTTTATAAGACACTCACACCTGTTTACATGAGCACTAATAAAATCATGCACAAAATCACAATACCTCATGTTTGAGGAAAAGATGTTATAATATACCCAATTTCCATAGTTCTAGCATGCTCTAATTTACATCTGATGAAATGCATCTATGAAACTCAAAGTGCCATTTTATGTGTGAAAGTTCTAAACCTAGATGAAAAGTGGAGAATTATATTTTTTAGAGTGTCAAAAAAAAAAGGGCAGAAATGTGGTGAAAATATGAAACGTTCCCTTGAAATTTATCAACAATTTAGAGGAGACAGTAATAAAAGCAGCCAAACTTTGCATGGTCACTATGAGAAATAAAGGCTTTAGAGATGTTGCTGTATCTTCAGCCCCTTAGAACAATGCCTGTCACATCTTAGGGCCTCAATATGTACAGTATTTACTGAATGAATTTTTTTGAGCACACGTTGGGGAAAAGGCAGGAGGGGAAGAGCAGAGCAGTCTAACAGCCAGATTTCATGAGAACCAGAAAGGTAGGTCATTTGGGAAAGCTAAAGAAGGTATGACAGCTGGACTCAAAGGGTAAGGTGGCTGTAGTAGCTTTCAAAAGTTATGAACTGCATGACTAAAAACAAAGAAGTTGATTGCAAAGGATCTAGAGTAGTTAAAACTATCTTGAAAAAGAAAAGACAAGTTAGGTGATGACTTATACCGTATGATTATGATTTCAAGATTGTGATTTTAATATTGTAACCAGCCTACAAGGTGGCCCCCAATGATCCCTACTTCCTGGTATTAGTTTTTTGTGTAGTCTCTTCCCACATGTTATCAAGGTTGCTCTGTGTGGCCAAGAGAATCGGACAGAAGTGATGATATGTTGATTCCTGGATTAAATTATAAAAGACATTGTGACTGTACCTCCCCCCATCTTCTCTTTCTCTCCCCACCCCATTCTCTTTCTTTTGTCACTTGTTCTCTGAGGAAAGCCAGTCACTGAGTCTCAACCAGTCCTATGGAGAGGACCACAGGGTGAGGAACTGAAGCCTATGGTGAGGAATAGCCAGCAAAGAACTGAGGTTTCTATCAACAGCTACCTTAGTGAACTAGGGAGCAGACCCTCCAGCCACAGTCCAGCCTTCAAATGACTGTAATCCTGACCAATAGCTGGACAGCAACCTTGTGAGAGATCCTGGGACAGAACCACCCAACAGAGTTGCTCTCAGATTCCCGACTCTCAGAAACAATGTGGAAATACTAAGTATTTATGGTTTTGTATTACTAAATTTTGGGACAATTTGGTATGCAGAATAGAAAATGAATATAAAGACTCACTTTGGACTTATAGTAATAAAGATAGTGTGGTATTGATGTAAGAATTCACAAATATAGCCAAAACCGGTTTGGCTCAGTGGATAGAGCATCAGCCTGCGGACTGAAAGGTTCCGGGTTCAATTCCGGTCAAGGGCATGTACCTTGGTTGCAGGCACATCCGCAGTAGGGGGTGTGCAAGAGGCAGCTGATCGATGATTCTCTCTCATTGGTGTTTCTAACTATCCCTCTCTCTTCCTCCCTGTAAAAAAAAAATCAATAAAAATATTTTTTAAAAAAGAATTCACAAATATATCAGTAGAACATAACAGAATCCTGAAATATATACATTTATGGTCAACTGATTTTGAAAAAGGCATCAATTTAACTCAAAGATGATAGTCTTTCCAAAAAATGATGCTAGAAGACCTTTTGTCATTCCACCCACCAAAACTATTTTAAGATAGTACATAGAGAACATCCTGGAGTAGGATAATAGGTAGGGTAGATAGGATAACGGATGAATGAGTAAAAAAGATGTGGTCTGATGGACGCAGACAATAGGGTGGTGAAGGCCTGGGGTGGGGGCAGGCTATAAGGGTTCAATGGGAGAAAAAATGGACATATGTGATATTTTTAAAAATATATATTTTATTGATTTTTCACAGAGAGGAAGGTAGAGGGACAGAGAGTTAGAAACATCGATGAGAGAGAGACATCGACCAGCTGCCTCTTGCACACCCCCTACTGGGGATGTGCCCGCAACCAATGTACATGCCCTTGAACGGAATCGAACCCGGGACCTTTCAGTCCGCAGACCGACGCTCTATCCACTGAGCCAAACAGGTTTCGGCATATGTGATATTTTTAATAATAAAGACTTAAAAAAAAAAGATGTGATATATAGCACTAGAACAAATATGGAAACACAAACGACCACAAATAGCAACAACAATCTTGAAAAAGTAGAACAAAGTTGGAGATATGCTACCAGATATAAAACAATACTATAAGGCAATAGTAATAAAAACAGCATGGCGCTGCTATAAAAACACAGAACAATGAAATGGAATAGAGAGCTCAGAAATAAGCCCATGCCTATATGGTCAATCAATCTATGACAAAGGAGGCAAGAACATACAATGAAGTAAATATAATTTATTTAATAAATGGTATTGGGCAAATTAGACAGATACATTCAAATATATAAAATTAGAACACCTTCTTATACCATATATAAGAATAAACTTAAAATGTATCGAAGACTTAAATATAAGACCTGAAATCATAAAATCATAGAAGAAAACATAGTAAAATCTCTGACATTTCTTTTAGCAATATTTTTCTGATAGATCTCCTTGGGGAAGGGGAACAAAACAAAAAATAAACAAATGGACTACATCAAACTAAAAAGGTTTTGTACAGCAAAGGAAATAATCAACAAAACAAAAAAGACAACCTACTGAATGAGAGAAGATATTTACTAATGATGCATTTGATAAGGGGTTAATATCCAAAATTTATTAAGAACTCAGATAACTCAACACCAAGAAAAACAAACAACCCAATTAAAAAGTGGGCAGAGGACCTAAATAAACAATTCTTTAAAGAGGGCATACAGATGGCCAATAGACATATTAAAAGTGTTTAACAGAGAAATACAAGTTAAAACTACAATGAGATATTGCCTCATAACTGTCAGAGAGGCTATCATCGATAAAGCAACAAACAACAAATGTTGGCAAGGATGTGGAGAAACCCTAGGTTACTGGTGCTGGGGATGCAGATTGTTGCAGCCACTGAGGAAAACCATATAGAGTTTCCTCAAAAAAAAAATTAGAAATGAAACAGCCTTCTGACCCAGCGATTCCACTTCTGTATGCATATCTGAAAAAAATGCACTAATTCAAGAGAATATATGCACTTCTATGTTTCTTGCAGCATTTTTTAAAATAGCCAAGATATGGAAGCAACCCAAGTGCTCATCAATAGATGAGTGGATAAGAAAGCTTAGGTACGTATATACAATGGGATATTACTGAGCTATAAGAAAAGAATGAAGTCTTACCATTTGTGACAGCATAGATGGACCTAAAGAGTACTGTGCTAAGTGAAACAAACCAGAAAGAGAAAGACAAACACAAGATAATTTCACGTATGTGTAGGATCTAAAAAATAAAATGAACAAAATAGAAACAGGCTTATAGATTCAAAGAACAGACTGATAGATTCCAGAAGGGAGGGGAATTGCAGGATTGGGTGAAAAAGATGAAGGGATTAAGAAGTACTAATTGGTAGTTACAAAATAGTCACGAAGATGTAAATTATAGCATGTAATTTAGGGATTATAGACACTAATATTGCAATAACTATGTTTGGTGAGACGTAAGTACTAGAAATATCAGGGGGAGCACTTTGTAAAGTATGTGATTATCTAACCACTATGCTGCACACCTGTACTAATACAAAACAATGTTAAGTGCAAACTGTAACTGGAAAATAAAATTAAGAATACACCATGGAATAAGTATTATTTGGCCATAAGAAAGAAGGAAATTCTGTCATTTGTTACAACATGAATGAAACTGAAAGGCATTTTGCTAAGTAAATTAAGTTAGAGAAAGACAAACATTATATGATATCACATATATGGAATTTTTAAAAGCAGAGTTCATAGAAACAGTGGTTACCTGGGACTGGGAGATGAGGAGATGTTGGTTAAAGGGTACAAACTTTTGCTACAAGATGAGTAAGTTCTGGGGATTTAAAGCACAGCATGGTGATTATAGCTAACAATATTATATTATACTAGAGGTCAGATGTACAAAATTCGTGCAAGAGTAACGGCCTTGCGGCCCCGAGGTCCTGACCCCCACCCACTGATCATTTAGGAAGGTTGTTCTGGCCATCTGGTCTAATTAGCATATTAACTCTTTACTATATACTAGAAGCCCAGTGCACAAAATTTGGGGGAGGCTCCCTAAGCCCCACCTGCACCCCCTCACAGTCTAGGAGCCCTTGGGGGATGTCCAGACCATCATTTGGACATCCTGAGCACTGCCGTGGAGGTAAGGCTCCTGCCACACCATTGCGCTCACCAGCCATGAGCCTAGCTTCTAACTGAGCAGTGGTCCCCCTGTGGGAGCACACTGACCACCAGGGGGGCAGCTACTGCCTTAAATGTCTGCTCCCTGGTGGTCAGTATGCATCATAGCGACCGGACATTCTGCCATTTGGTCGATTTGCACATTAGCCTTTTATTCTATAGGATGATATTTGCAAGTTGTTACAAGAGTAGGTCTTAATTTTTCTCCCCACAAAAAAAGAAATAGTAATTATATGAGGTGGTTAAGCTGTTAACTAACCTTACTGTGATAATCATTTTGAAATATATAAGTATATCAAATTATTATGTCGTACACCTTAAAGTTACATCATATTATGCCAATTACATCTCCAAAAATATCTGGAAAAAACCCTACATATGTCCACAAAAAGGCTTGTACAAAAATGTCTATAACAAGTTTATCAGAGTGGCAAAAACCTGGTAACAAACCAAATGTTTCTCAACAATTGAATGGATAAACAAATTACAGTATATTCCAACAAAGGAACATGACATGGCAGTAAAAAGAAACACATTGCCAGTATACACAACTAGATGGATAAATCTCAAAAATGTGTTGCATCAAAGAAGCTAGACACAGAAGAGCACATGCAGTGTGATTTCATTTACATGAAGAGCTACAGGCAAAACTAAGCTGCAGTGATAGAAATCAGAAGAGCAATTGCCTCTAAATGAGGCATAATTGATAGAAAGGGGTATGAGAAAACTTCCAGTTTTCTCTATATTGATAAACTGCACACTTAGAATCTGAGCATTTTAATGAAGGAAACAATCATAGAAACATGAATTTGAATGCTGTGAATGGGGCATGCACCTCCCAGGTCCTGGCTATTTATAGAGTGGCAAACATGTGAGTTGCTTCACACTGGTCCTGAGAGAGATCTAGAAATCTAGAAGGAGAGGGTGTGGAAGAGATCCTCAGAGGGAGAGAGTGGAGAGGGAGCTACTCAAATGGAAAAGGAACACAAATGAGAGAAGTTGAATATTCACTTGGCATTGGGTCTTACACTGCCTTGGACAACTTCCCTTTTCCATATGTCTTTCCTTTGAGGTGAGACTTTGAACTCTTCAAGGCTAGTGATGTGTCTTCTGAGCATGTGCATTTCCCAGAGCTCATAGCACCATCTTATGCAGCCAGACAGAGTTTGTTAAATATAGGAAGAGAGCTGTGATTGAGAATATTTTTCCAATGGGCTTTCTATGTCTTTCCTGGAATGGCTGACTACAAATTACGATTTCCCAGAGTCTAGCACAGTATTTGGCACATAAAATAACAGATTTTCATTGATTAACTGAAGTGCACACTACAAAGCAAAATAAAGGATCTCTTCTCAAAGCCCTATTGTCTCTCCTCCTCCACCATCCCCCCCACCTCCACCAACCTCCCAGCAGTGGAAATCTTTAAATATGCTTTTTGTTGTTTTACGGCCGTTTGCATTTAAATTGGGTGTGTCACTATCACATTTTATTAGCTATTCCTCATACCAGCCCTCTGAGGTTAGCGCTGTTATCTGCATTTTACAGGCGAGGGCACCTAGAGGTGAAGCAACTTGCTCAGGTCAGATCACACAATGAGCTGCTGGAAGAAGTGGGATTTGCATGCACAGCTTCCTCCTTTGCAGCCTGCACCCCTCATCCACTGAGCTGTGTGGCCACGACCCTGATAATCACATGTGGATTTTCTATACTAGACTTTGAAGATCATTTTAAAGGCATTGATTCCAGAAGAACGAGTTTGGATGGTAATTCTTTGGCCCGGTTATTTTTCCTGTAGAGATTTTTTTTTTTTTTTAAGATACTTAACTAGGCTGCCCAGACCCAAGATCTCTGAAATAATTCACTCTCGCCAGAGATTTGGCCCCATTATTTCCTGCTGAAGTAACCCTCCCCCGCCCCAGAAGTCCCTCTCCTTCTAGCAGCCTCCCAGTAGAGCCCACCCATGTAGCATAATCACTAAACAATATTTTAATTACGGCAAAATAATTTCATAAAGTTCAAAGGGGCTTATGTAATTAAGAAAAATGTAATGTGGTTCATGAACTTCCCCACAAGTAAGATGTATGTGAGATTGTGGGGATGTGGATATGGCTTGATTCTCTTTTCTGAGAAGGTCAAGCTTTCAGACAGCTATCTTTAAAAGGGATTATATCCCAGCCGAAACCGGTTTGGCTCAGTGGTAGAGTGTCGGTCTGCGGACTGAAAGGTCCCGGGTTCGATTCCGGTCAAGGGTATATACACTGGTTGTGGGCACATCCCCGGTGGGGGGTGTGCAGGAGGCGGCTGGTTGATGTTTCTCTCTCATTGATGTTTCTAGCTCTCTAGCTCTCTCCCTTCCTCGCTGTAAAATATCAATGAGATTTTTTTTTAAAGGTAGTATATCCCTAATTGCTATGCAGATTGGGAAAGTGAAGCCCAGTGAGTGTAAGGAACTTGCCCCAAATTGAAGCTCAGAGAGTGTAAGGAACTGGCCTAGAGCATCTGGCAATAACAACCCTGGCTCCAGAATCTCAGTCCTCCATGAAAACTGCAGAACCAATTATTATCTTGGTTCCTGGACTATGAATTTAGTTCAAAGAATTACACCCACAGGCTCTTCAACTCATATGATTCATTCGGAAGAATTGGTTTCCCCCCAAATGGTGTCCTGCCTCAAGATAAAACTGCTAGTCTGGCCTTTTCTTCATCTCCCTAACTTGCTTCCTGGCACATGGCTGAGAGAGCTACGCTTCCTTTGTCCTTTCCCTTCCTGGCTGAAGGGCGTATCAGCAGTTCCCAGAATTCCCAGTTCTGATAACTGGGCCCAATGTGATTAGCAATACACTCATTGCATCACCCACTAGCTCCCCGTGTGATACTGGATGATTCAATTAAGACAAGTGGTTCTCAACCTTGGCTGTACTTGAGGTTTACCCGGGGGAGTGTTTAAAAACTCCCCATGTCTATGGCCAGGCCGAACCCTGGACCAATTAGATGCAAATCTCTGGAGGAAGGGCTCAGTCAAGAGTATTTTTTTTTTTTTAAAGCTCCTCGAGTGATTGCAATGTGCAGCCAAAGTTGAAAATCCCTGATAGAAGTGAGAGAAACAACTTCATACTGATCAGGTACCTCCCATGGACTGGTGTTTTACATGTGTGTGCTAGCCCATTTGCTCCTCAGAGGAGCTGTGTAACTTTTCTACACACCACACAACTGGGAAGTGGCAGTGTAGCTCTAAATCCAGGGCATGATAATTCCTGAGGCATGCCTCATCAGAGGGACAGGTGAGCTCCTCCGGAAAGCTATCTGTGAGACACGGATGAAATGACGATTAGATGGGGCAATTTTCATGAAAATCGCACATAGTAGGTGGGCCTGAGTAATCTCTCTGTCTCATTCCTCAGTCTGTTCTTTTATCTAGAGTGTTCCTCCTGGTCCAAGCTATGACAAGACACTGAGATGTCAGGTCAGGGAACTTTGTGTTTACCTCAGCAGCTCTGTAGTTCTGGTGCTTTCTTTATACACTAACCATGTTGTATTGTCATTTCACTGAATGGGAATGTTGGGTTTTAGAGAGCTTAAGTTGACAGAAAATATGTCCTAACTATTATATGAATTTTATAGGTACTCTTAGCTTTATAAAACTTCCATTGGCTCTGGGTCACTGTCTCTCCATCAGAGTACAGCTGTCTCACCTGGCCCCAGCCTTTTCCTTCTATATGTGTGTCTGTCTCTTTCTTTCATTTTCTCAATCCCAGCACCCCTACTCTGGAACCAGACCGCTCTCCAGCCATGCTAGATGTGGAAAAGAGATAAATAATTATAAAGTACACCAACATTAAGGTCTTGTCAGGGAAAGGAAAGTTGGGAGCCTTAGAACTGGAGGCTCCTTTCTGAGAAGCCTCGTTGTGTATATTCGTTTATGTCCATCAGTGCTGGTCTGGGTCCTTGTCTGAATATTTCACTAATGTGCTTGGTCTTTGTCCTAATGGTGGTACCACTAGATGTTACTGCAAAGAAGCACTAATATATTGATAGCTCAACACCGCCAACTTTTATATTTCATTTCCACAAGGAGCCAAGGTGATTCCAGCTCAAGAAGGAGTGGGGACTCTGCTTAAACACAGACTGACAGGGGCTGTGTCTTTCTCAGCACAGGGGTCTGAGGATAACCTGTTCATTGACATGGAGCTGGCAAAAGAGGAAATGGCATGAAGAATGAATGCGAGAGGTTTTTGTGGGTCAAGCCTAGAAGTTGTGCTCACCACTTCGCTCACATTCCTGAAACTCAGTTACATGGCCATGCCTTAGAGCAGAGAGGGGTTGATAAATCAGCCCAAGAAGAAGAAGAAGTTGTTTTTATCCCCCTTTTCTTTCCTTTCATTTTGTTTCTGTAGTTTGTTGTTGCTGTTTTATGGCCAGGGGTTTGAGGGCTGAGTTGCCAATGGGGGGAAAAAAAAACATAAGATGAAGAATCTTCTGGAGTGGTCCATGTCCATTAGTGGGGTGTTGATTCTAAGTATAGAAACAATAACTCATTTTTTTATTGAGTGCTTACGATGTATGAAATGATAATAAGTCCTTTCCTAACCTGGCTACATTTAATCCTGTAGCAGCCTTGCTCATGGGTTTTAAAGTGTATCTGCAGTGAGTTGCAGGATGATGTACTTCTGCTCTTCTGAAGGCAATAAGGAGCAAATGTGCCCCTGCAGGTCCATCCTCCACCCTTCTTTCCTGTGTGTGTGTCCCTGAGATTGGCTTTCCTTGGATGACACATGCAGACTTCCTTGTCCTCTGCCTTCAAGTTGGATTTGGCCAGTGGGACTCCACATCAGGAGACCAGAGTTTATTATTGTGACCCAACTGCTCTGTGTTGGAGCAGGGGCTGTGCTCCTCTGTTGATGGCCAAGCTCCTTTCGGGCAGTTGCTCTCTCATGGCTGCAGGTTCCCATAAGGGGGTCCCTCTTTCTGCCTTTTCAGGACGGGGATGACCATGGATTCCTGCCATTGATGATCCCTTGGTGCTTCCCCAGCTTGTGATTGGCTCCTTAACCTTCCCCATACCCTGTAAATAGTTCCTCCCATAAACCCTCCTCCAGACTCGTTCCTATAGGACTTAAGAACTTATACAGGGCCTTACCACCACCCCCTTTTAAACCTTGACTTCTTATAGTATCTTCTTTGGGGTCCTGAAGACCTAGTTATGAGGCCCAGTTCACCACTTAATAGCTGCGTGATATTGAGCAAGTTGTATAACATCTCTGAGCTGTAGTTTCTTCATCCACGAAACAAAAGACAATGGCTATATGAGAAGTAAAAGGAATAATGTGTGCAAACTACCTAGTCCAATGTTTGGCACATAAAAGGTGATGAAAAGAAGTTAAAAATGGCAAACAATGTCATGGAAATACGTCAAACTCAATAATTACACTGTTAAATAATCTATTATTGCCTGTTAAAGTGACAGACATTTTTAAAAAGGTTATAATCCCCAGTGTTGACAGTGATGTGGCGGAAAGGCACACACCATAAGTAAAAGTATAAAATTTGGTAAAGCCTTTCTAAAGGGCATTTTATCTAAAGGGTAAAGCCTTAAATAAGTTCATTCTCTTTGATCCAGTAGTTCACATCAAATTTAGGAATTTATCCTCAGAAAATAATCCAAAGGAAGTAATCAGACAAAGATATATCTACAAACATGTTTACACTATCATTGTTCACAACAGATAAAATTTGAACATAACAAATGTTCAGCAACAGGGAATTGGGTAAATAAACATTTGAATACCCATGCAGTGGCAGTAGTAAATATGATTGATATTGAAAGATGGCCTTAACTCATTGGTAAGTTTTTAAAAACCAGTTATAAAAGACCATTTCTAAAGCTTTATTTCATATTTTTGTAAAACAATGAAGAAGGAAAATTGAAGAGCTATATATTGAAATATTAATTTTGCTTATTTCTGGATGGTAGGCTTATGGGTGATATTATTCCCCCTACTTCTGTTCTTTCTGTATTTTCTAACTTTTCTACAACATGAACTTTATATAGCTCAGACTGTTTCTGGCTGCAAGTCATAAAAATCCAAATTGTTGTGGGGCAGCCACTCAACAAGACCAGGACCAAGGCCTCACATTTGCATGGCTTTCTTTCCATGGCCTTAAAGTGGCTGCTGCACCTCCAGTCATCACATATGCACTCAGAGAAGAAAGGGAGACATGAAACAGGAGCTTTCCCAGGAACCCCATAGCAGACTTAGGCCTGATTGGCCAGGTTTGTATCACGTGACCTTGGCTGGAAAGCAGGGAGGAGGGGGTTGAGTCAGCCTCTTTATAATGTTTACCACAAGCACATGTTGCTTTTGAATTTAAAAAAAAATGATAAAAGTATTAAAATTTCAAAACAAGTTATTTCTGTTTTTCTTGATTACTTTCATGTTCTCCTCCCTCTGCTACCTCCCCTCCACATTCAGGCAGCAACAGCCAGCAAATTCACTTCCATAGCGCGGAGGGTGTGAGGAAGAATGAAGAAACCTGAGAGGAGGCTGCACCCTCCAGGCTGTGGGAGTAGAGAGATGGGCAGAGTGCCAAAGGCCTCGGAAATCTGCCTGTTGCTTGTTCAGCCAACTCACCCAGGCCCCTCTCGTCTGAGGTGGTGGCTACACGAAGCTTATTGAACAGAGACTTCTACAACTGCAGGACTTCTAGCTCTTGCTGCTACTTTATAGAGTGTGCAGAACTGGCCCTGGCTTTTCATTCGACTTGCTTTGTTCTCAGCAGGGCTTCCTAGATAAAGAACATGCCCATGATACGTCCGAGAGAATGGACTAGCAGGCCTGGGTTCAAATCCTGGCGGTTGCCCCTTAGCTCTTATGTGACCTTGGACCAGCTACTTAAGCTTTCTGTGTTTCTGCTTCCTCAACTGTAAAATGGGAATGAGAATAGTATACATTTCCTAGTGTTGTTCTGAAAGATTAGATGATTCCGTATTTGTCAAGTGCTTAGTATGTGCCTGTCACAGGTAAGTGCTATGTAAGTATTATTTAAAAATAAGTAAATATGAGAAAGGCGGAAACAATCACAGCAGTCTGGGTTCTATTTGTGTAACTCATATCTCACTTGACATAAATGAGACAGCTGAAGCTACAAAGAATGGCTGGGTTTTCATTTGTTCTTGCTGGCTGCCCCACGTGGTCTCAGTGGTGGGAAAAGAGAACCCCGGGGAAGCTGAGAGCCGTGAAAACACGTCCTGGGTGGCAGGGACTCCCCATGCGCTTTATGTGTAGTGAGAAGCTCATTTAAATCTTGTGAGACAGGTGCTACCACTGCCCTCATTTTACAGATGGGAAAACTGAGGCCCAGAGGAGTCAAGTAACTTGACCACAGTCACTTGCCTATGAGAGGTGGCACTGGAATTCGACTCCAGGGACATGAGACTCCAGAGCCTGCATATTCCATGTGAAGATTGATCTATGTATGTAAAAGCCTAAGAGACCTTTATGACCAGTCAACCTAATGACTTGTTGACCAATTGCTATGATGCACAAAGACCACCAAGGGGGAGATGCTCAATGCAGGACCCCCAATGCAGGGGGTCCTGGTGGTCAGTGTGCTCCCACAGTCAACCACCCATGGCCGGCCAACATCCTGCGGTCCCTCCCTCGGCTGGCCAGCCCCAATCAGCCCTGATTGGGACTGAGCTAGACTGTCCTGATTGGCCCCAACTGCCCACCAGGCAGAGGGACCATGCATGAATTTGTTCACCGGGCCTCTAGTGTTTATATAGGGGACATTCCCTATGCATAATCCTAAAGGTTAACATGTACAACAATCCCTAACGTAAGAATTCTTAAGGAGTTTCTATTTAAAATGCCATAAAGTAAATCCTTCTGTAAAATGCTTTATTTGTCTATATTTAACTTGGCAAGTTTGAGTTTGCACATTCTGTGTTTTCTTACAATATATTGGGTCTCTAGTGCTCAAAAAATAACTTCCATGCTTGAAATTTAGCTAATTTTTTTTCTGAGGGGTGTTTTTTGTTTGTTTGTTTGTTTGTTTTGTTTTTTTGTATTAGATGCAGGAACTAAAGAGCTCTCTGTGTGTCCTAAAAGAGCCAAGTCAGTAGCCCTTCCTAGCAATAAATGACTGTTTTTGTTGCCAATTCTAGGCATATTGTCTTGAAGCTCCAAGCTTAGGCCAGCCGAAATCATCAATTATTAACATCATGACTACCTCACAGGTCCAAATTCCTCCATAGGTAGCAGCAGGAGTCCTTTCTGCCCACCTTTGCAAAAGCTGGTTCCAAAGAGATACGACCTGACATTGCTCAGTGGTTTTATTCAGCACTACCAGCAAGTTCGAGCAAAGTGTAAATGTTCCAAGAGAACTCCCTGTCCTTCCCCTTTAAGAAAAAAAAGTCACTCAGCCCCTCCCAACCCCACCCTGAGCTTCTAAAGTTCTGGAGTCAGTGGTGCAAGAGATAGAGCCAAGATAAAATGAATTGGAAACAAAGTGAGTTTTTAAGAAAAACTTTTGTTCCCAGCTCTTATAACCCCCTTCCCCCACCCTAAATTGCAACTTCATGGGATCCAACCCAATGCCACCACCAGCCCCTCTGCTACCTCTCCCTGGCCCTGGGCTGGTCCTAAGAGAGACCGGGAGAGAGATTAGGTGAAACATTAGCCACGGCCTCTTGGATCCAGTCCAGTGTCTTTCAATTATTTCTTTATGTGCTTTTGGTCCTGGGCTTACTTGGCATGGGACAGGCATCCATTAGAAGATTTCACAATGATTTGCCATGTTACAGTTCTAAACAGATGTGAACTCGTCACCAAAGGAAATTTATGTTTTACCATCTTTCCTCCACCTCTCCCTGGGGAGCTGCAGGGAAAAGCACTCCAAGCAAATTAATCAAAATGACTAGGTAATGCTCTAAAAATAATAAACGTTGTTATAAGTCTGGATCTCTTTCAAGTTGGAGCTCATTTTGTGAGCTTGAAGATCTATACGTCAAATCCCACGTATATATTTTTTCATTAGCGAGAAGTGGACTGTTGCATGGGGACAGATCAGTTGTTAAGACACATAAGTACAATTACTCTCAAACACTAAGTTAATGAAACAATTTGTCCAAGGAGGGGGGCAAAGAATAGATGCCTTACGGATTCCTTAACTTGCCTTCATCAGCCAGCTGTGCAAATTTAGGACAGGCTCAAGTTTGGAGCTCTGAAATTAAGACTGGACAGAAACCCAGGTGCAGAGTTAGAATTATAACAACAACAACAACAAAAAAGAGGAAAAATATATGTTGTATCTCCTTGAGCCCCCCTCACCTACTAACCAACGATGAATTATTGCTAGACAAAAGTGAAGGAGCTAGAACGTTTTGAAAACGGACTCAAAAAAAAAGTGGATAATGAAAAAAACCAAGCAAGCGAGCAACTATTATCGTCATATATTTAAAATACCTTCCCAGCGGCCAGTTCCAAAAGAATGTGTTTGCCTGAAAAGAAACTTGTAGCTGAGTCCCAGGCTCTCAAGGCCTTCCTCTGTGGTTGGAATGAGATTAGATAAACCTCAGGGTGAGGTTGAGACGGACGGGAAATGTGTACGGGAATAAAGGGAAGCTTTGATGATCCGGGTAGACTCTTTTTTTTTTTTTTTTTACGTTAGCTGGCTTACTTCTCTGGTTTTCAGTTGGCCTCTTTCCCTACTATATGTCCGAACATCCAAGAGCAAGGTGTTCTTCAAAGAGCTGGATCCAGACCATGCACAGCCCTTGATGCTAATTTATCCACGTCAGGCGGGGCTGCGAGGCCAGCGGGACTGTGAGAAAAACAGGAGCAGAGACTACCCAGCTTTCTCGGGTATGCCCTTTGTCTCCAAAGCCGAGCCCTGCAAAATTACTAGGCTAAGTCACAAGGATATTTCCAACCTAAGAAAGCTCTTCTGGCCTCGGAGTGCTTCTTAGATAATTCCCACGTCTTCATCCTCCAAAAAAAACGGTTGATTGCAGTGTTACTAATCCCAACCTACTTCAGCCGGCCTCCATTAATCATGGCTGGCAGGAAAGACTAGAGGGTCATGGGTAATTGAATTCCAGCCAACCTTCAAACCTAATTTAAGTCCGCCCTTTGACCTCCTTCCTGACCAAATCTGCTGCCAGAGCTAGTAAATAAATATTGTTTTTAAATGAAAAGAAGTCCTTTTTTCTTTTTTTTGAATGCCTACTATGTGTTCGCTTCGCAAGAGATGCATCTGTTATCCCACTTCACTCATTCATTCTGTCAACGCAAGCGCAGGACCCAGACACAAGGATTAACAGAGAGTGGGGATGAGTGCAAAGGTCATCGAGGGGTCAGTCCGGTGGGGGAAATATGTGCTCTGCAGACACCCGGACTTCCTATCTTTGAAATAAGATAAATCCGTAGCACCGGAGCCCCTTGCACACAGGAAGATGGAATGAGAAACACTTCCCTTCTCTCCAAGAAAAGCCGTGTGGGACCTTTGGAGGTCAAAGACTTCCACTCGGCCCTCCCTCTGCCACGTGTGACTTGCGGTGTCAGGCGCCCTGTTTAACTGCTCTGGTCAAGGTCCGCAACTGTGATAAGGAGCGGGGTGTGTGCAAGCCGGGTAACAGTGCCAACCCGAAAGGCTGCTGTGAGGATTTGGGGGTCAAGAGAAGCGCCTCGTAGTCTAGAGGCTCCTCACACATGGGCCAGGATGGCTAGTTCAACGCTCTGTTAAAACTGCCAAACCAGCCATGAGACCAGAAAAGACAGGGCTTCGGATCAAAGGCCTTGATGAACACAATACACTTGTTTTAAATAATGGGAGTTTAGGCCCGGCTGGCATGGTTCAGTGGTTGAGCGTCGACCTATGAACCGGGAGGTCACGGTTCGATTCCCGGTCAGGTCACATGCAAGGGTTGTGGGCTAGATCCCTGGTGGGGAGCATCGAGGAGGCAGCCAATGGGTGATTCTCTCATCATTCATTCATTTCTTTCTCTCCTTCTCCTTTCCTCTCTGAAATTATATATAAATATATATATAACGGAAGTTTAGGTGGGATTTCTTAGGAAATGTATTTCGTTTACTTTTTTCGGTAAATCTCTGGGTCAGCATGATGTTTGCTGAGTGTATATATGATCTGGACTGTATGTCCAGAAGGCTTCCCTGGTGATTCAAAGTCTCCCGAGACCACCCCACGTGCCCCTGCCTCTTTCCCACCCTCCAACGGTTAGAAACCAGCCACTCATAATGTTCTGTTATCACCAGCCCTCGAATCCTCAATTAAGCTAGCACTGAATTGCTGCAGATAGTATTCTTGGCAGCGACACACTTAGGAAGGACGAGTCAAGGATGTACCGAGGCTAAAATCCATATGCTTGAATAACTTACTTTCTCTTGTTCATTCCAAAAGGATATGAGGCCCTTAAGACTTCACAAGCAGCCAGGGGCCCCTGGGCAGCCTGCCGAGGCTGGGCTCAAGTGGTGATGGTAATGGAGGCATCGCTGGTGCTGGAGAGCTGTCTGCTGGGGACAGATAACTCCCCGGCAAAGATGAGGGATCGCTTCAGATAAACGCTGAGCAGAGCCCTCCGTGTTTATTTTTCATGCTACCAGGTAATCTCCACTGTTTAACTCCATCAGCATCACTGCTAAGCCCAGGCCACACAATCGCACTTAAAAGAAAGAAATGATAAAACCCGAACACACATTGTAAGAAGCTGCCGGAGCTGTGGGTTGGGATGTTTTTGCTGCTATCGTCCGTGGCAAACAGGCGTTCTCTTTTACTGCATCCTTCTCCCACATGTGACAAAAATGGGAGTAACAGCCGAGGCCGGTTTGGCTCGGTGGATAGAGCGTCAGCCTGCGGACTGAAGGGTCCCGGGTTCGATTCTGGTCAAGGGCATGTGCCTTGGTTGCGGCCACGTCCCCAGTAGGGGGTGTGCAAGAGGCAGCTGATTGATGATTCTCTCTCATCGATGTTTCTGACTCTCTATTCCTCTCTCTTCCTCTCTGTAAAAAATCAATAGAATATATATATTTTTTAAAAATGGGAGTAACATTTGTTAAACGCTCACCCTGTGTTAAGCATTTTATATAGACTGTTCTGTCTAATCATCAGGCATGGCAATGCCATGGGTTAGGTCCTAGTAGAGGAAAGTAGGTGTCAGAGAAGTTAAGTAACTGGCCTCGGTCATGGGAGGAGTGAGCATGGAGGGAGAGTTGCATCCCCAGCAGGCCAGCTCCAGTTGTTCACAGAAAATCACCGGAACACGTGTATTCCCCCATCTCAGGTCTGGTCTTCTTGACTTTTCGGATGAGTTCAGGCAGTTTTATAGCCGCGACAGCTGCCCCTGCTATCTTTATTGGAAAAGCCACCAGATCTCCCATCCGGTCCGCGGTCCAGTGCTCTATTTGTTTTATTGAGAAAGTATTTGCATTCAGTCCCCTGTGGCCAACCGGAGGTTTGCAACTCACCTTGAAGGCCTTCACAGTGGCTTCTCTGTAAGCAATCACTGCCTCCTCCCTCTAAGTTCTTTCCCACAAAACTTTTTATGAAAATATGTTACAGAAAACCTGAAAGATTATTTCAGCGCACATCTGCTCTACTCTACCAGGTATAATACTGTTAATATTCTGTCATATTTCACTTACTAAGTAGTCCATCTTTCTATCTACTTTTCTTTCTGAACCATGGGAAAGTTCATTTCAGAAATCATTACACATTCAGCCCTAAATGCTTCATTCAGCACCCATCTCCTAAAAATACGGAGCATTTCTTTTTTTTTTTTTTTTAATATATTTTATTGATTTTTTACAGAGAGGAAGAGAGAGGGACAGAGAGTTAGAAACATCGATGAGAGAGAATCATCAACCAGTTGCCTCTTGCACACCACCTACTGGGGATGTGCCCGCAACCAAGGTACATGCCCTTGCTCGGAATTGAACCCGGGACCCTTCAGTCCGCAGTCCAACGCTCTACCACTGAGCCAAACCGGTTCTGGCAAAATACGGAGCATTTCTGACAGGACCACATTATCCTCATAATCAGACCTGAGAAAATGAACTATATGTAATTCCTAAACATCATCTACTATCTAGTCCAATAATGTATTTCTTAACCAAGCCCCAACTATCTTATATAGCTGGGGTTTTTTTTAAATCAAATTTCATGCCTTGTATTGGTAGTAATGTCTCCATTACTTAGAATCTAGAATAGCTTCCCGCCCCATCTTTTTTATTCCCTCCATCTCATTTAGTGTAGAGAAATCCCTCTAGTTTTGAGAGAGTTTAATCGCTTCCTATTCCTAAGGGTCTCCACTGGTTGCTGCCTTTAGCTCTCAGCTAGATGTTAGTAAGATGGCAGCTCTAGAATTTCTATAAAGAAGGGGAGCCGAGGGGGTGCAATCTGGTTATAAGAAATTGGTGGTAAGAGGATTTTTGCATAACAAAAACTCTTTTAAAAACAACTTAAATTGTTAATTTGCTTGACATGGCTACTGTCCTTACATAGAAGTTGTATGTACTATAGGAGAGGCGATAAGCAGTAATGATGAATGGTACAGGCTGAGCAAAATGCTTAGATTCAATCCTCAGCTTTGCCGCGTTTAAGCTGTGTGAAACTTGAACAAGTTACTTAATCTCTCTGTTATTCCCTTTGATCGTTTGTAAAATGGTGGTGATAATAATAATAAAATAATTCACAGAGTTGTGCTGAAGTGAATTAATAAGCACAAAATAATGAGAATGCTGCCTGGAGTAGAATATTATCCATAAAAGGTAGCCATTATCTATCAAGGCCTAATGTGCTAAGTGTCCTGTCAACCGTTGGCCATTCAACCAATCAAAGTGTAATATGCTAATGCAATCAACCACTTGCTATTACGTGCACTGACCATTAGGGGGCAAACAGTCGATCGGTTGACCAGTTGCTATGATGTACACTGACCACCAAGGGGCAGACACTCTGACCAGTAGGTTAGCTGCTGCCAGGGTCCAGCTGATTGGGACTGAATGAGATGGGACTCAGTGAGAAGGGCCAGATATGCCCTGGAGCCCTCCTGTGATCCCTCTCAGCTGGCCAACCTCCTGTGTCCCTCCCCAGCCCCGATTGTGCACCATGTAATCCTTCTGCCTAGCTTGCACCCTCTTGCAATCCAGGACCCCTCTGGGGATGTCAGAGAGCCGGTTTTGACCCAATCCCACAGGGCAGGCTGAGGGATCCCACTGGTGCACGAATTCGTGCACTGGCCCTCTAATTATTTATATTCTTCTCCCACCTCCTGTCAACTTTCTTCTCTACTAATTTCCTGGAACCAGAGCATTCAACATTTCTGGTTGCCTGATAGTTTTATGTGTTGCCTTTTTACTTATGTTTAACTTATTCTGATTAACCTTGGAAACTTCTAGTGTGCCCTCAACTTCATCCTCTTTTCTCTTTCGGATTCATGTCTGTTGTTTTCCCAATTAGATTCTTTTAAAAATGTCCATTTGCTTCTCCCCTCTTCTATTATCTTGTATATCTGGAATAAATTCCTTCCTTTTTGCACTGAGGCTTATCATCCTTTTAGGTGCAATGACATCTATGGTTTCTAGTCCAGGAACACTTTCTTGCTTACGTGAATGTTTAAGCTTCTTAGTTCCCATTCAGTCAGCCAGTCATTCGATGTACTTTAGGACCCCTGTGAGGAACTGGGCACCACTGGACACAGGCTACAGCAGTGAACGAAATGTGGTCTTGGCTGTGGATCATCAGCCAATTAATTACTCAGAGTGAATTGCAGTTGCAGTAGAAGCGAATTGAACCCTTCTCTCTGACCACGTAGGAGATTCTAGGAGAATGACAGAAAGAATGTTAATGGATCTCTTCCTCCAAAGGTGCATTCTCTGTTACCCCGAAACTCCTACCAGGAGTGGAGCTGGAGTTGCTTTCTGTTTTCCTACAAGCGTTTCTAGAATCACTGGAAGCTTTCATTTCTACCGCCTATTTCCACAGAAGTGCATGCATTTTATTAGAATAACTGTAAGTACAACTTCCTCATCCGAAGAATGGGAAAGCAATAGTACCGGCATCATAGGGTAGTTATAAAACGTATGTGAGTCAACCGTAAAAATACTTTGAATGCAGCATGGATTTATATGCTTGGTAAGTAAATAAAATAAAGTTTGTTGAAAGATCATGATGGAGTCACAAGAGAATATGATGCTGAGCAGGTGCGCATTGAGGAGGTGAAGGGAGGGAGAGGAGGAGGCCTGAGACCGGACATAGCATCACGTGAAGCAGGAAGCACTTGAAGAAACTGTAGAGTGGTCAGAGGGAAATTCAAAGATTAACTTTGACTACATAAAATGTTATTTATTTATTTTTTATTTATTTAGGTCTTGTTCATAGATATCTTCAAAATGAATACTTTCAAAATAAATCATATAATTATTCAGCCTTATTTAGTGATGCCTGAGCTTCAGAAGGTTTGTGAGGAAATTACATAGGAAAGCAACCGCTTCAATGCAATTAAATGATTTTTTTAAAAGTATTCTTTCACCCTATGGCTCTCAAATTTTGGCATATATCAGAATTTCTGTAGAGTTTATGGTAAGTTTCTAGGTGATGCTGATGGTGCTGGTCTTGGCACAAACCCTTTAAGAGACACTGCTTTAAGATATATTCTCCAGAATTCAAGCTATAAGCAATACCCATATGCCTTTGCTTTTTCTCATAGCAAATAAATAAAAGAACATTTCACATATGGCCCCATCAAACTTTAAATTTCCAGCCTTTTGAAATGTCCTACTTAAAATAGAATATACAATTTCTTCATCATGGTTCATAATTCCTATGAGTTGAAATGACAGAACGACAGGATAGTCCAGTACTGGGTCATCTGTGACTACATGAAAACATTGACCTACACAGTGACTTAGGGCACAGGGATCTCGCTCCTGTCTCCTCCGTGTCTCTTCTGTTTAGGAAATCCTGTACAAAATCATGAGAATGTGAATGTGACCTATCATGAATGCAGGCATAAAATGTCTCGGTGCATTGTCATACTCAAGATTCTGAATCAGGAACTTCTTCCTCAGGGTAGCAGTAATAATCCACAAAACATACCTGTCCATCTTCATTTCTAACCATATACTGTAATGAGAGGAAACCTCAGTTATCTGTCCAAATAGACACCTTGCACGACAGGACTAATGCCTTTGTAGAGGGCTTAAGTAAAGAAATCTTTTAACTTGGCTTTCATTACAATTAATGGATTCCATCATATCAGAATCTTTGGGATAGTCAAGGTGGGAGCTTTCTGCATTCCCAGAAGTAGATAACCTGAAACAAGGCTTGTCAGGAGACATGGTGACCTGTAGGACCTCACTTGTCATATCCAATTCAGAAAATGCATCACGGAGCCCCTCTGACTGGCATAGGACTTGATCCAAAAATAGGTAAGTAGTCTAAAAGGACAGTTAAATTAATTAGGAAAGTAGCAGGCTCTTCCTGAACTTTAAAGTCTTGAAATAGTCCAGCCTGAATACAAGCATTTGCTTGCACACACTTTGCATTTCCCACTGTCACCTGGATTCCATTTTTAGTACTGAGAACAGGTGGCCCGTTCTCAGAAATGAATGGCCTTTTGGACAGTGGAGATTCCTAACATTGTCGAGGCTGGCCACCATACTGTAGCCACTCTTGTCCAGGGCCCATTGGTTGATGAGGGGCTTCGTCTACCATATGATCAGTGCCAGGGCACCTGCTTCCATGGGCCACACAACACCTTCACAGTGGGGTCCAGATGCCTAAGAGCCCTTCCCAGCCAGGTTACTGGGAGGGGAGGTGCAGCTCCCGGGGAAGCGGGGAGGAAGTGGACCAGCTCCCACCAGTGCTTTCAGATCTCCGGCCACCTCGGCACTATAAAATATATTTTAAATATGGCCTCCTGTGCTTTTTAAATTCTGAGTTCTGGATTCCAATCAATGGTTTTCAAACTCTTGAAGAGAGAAACCCAGTATAAGAGTACTTGGCTGAAAAATAAGGTATCAAGTGTATGCATTTGCATCGCTGTGTAATAAATCACCACAGGCTTAATGATTTAAAACAACACACATTGGCTACCTTTATGTGGGTCAGGAGTCTGGGCACATCCAGCCTGGGTCTATTATAAGTCTGTCTTCCAGAGCTGGGTTCTCATCTGGAGGCTCAAATGGGGAAAGATGTGCTTCCAAGTTCATCCCACTTGTTGGCATTGTTCATTTTCTTGCAGCTGCAGGACTAGAAGCTTGATTCTTTAAAACCAGCAAGAAGAGTCAGACTCTGGAGTGATCTGCTATCAAGACAGAGTCTTATGTAATGTAATGTGATCATGGGAGTTATATCCCAATCACTTTGCCATATTGTATTGGTTAGAAGCAAGTCACAGGTCTTAACTACACTCAAGGAAACAAAATTTCACAAGGGCATGAACACCAAAAGCAAAGGCTCCTGGGAGCCACCTTCCAGTTTGTTTGTCACAGTACACAACTTCGAACTCTCTCTTCTTAAAGTACTTTCCACATGAGTAATCAAGGAAGCCGAAGACCTGGGGAAATGTAAAATATGAAACTCATTGACCTAAAAATGTTCATTCCATGTCTCTTGTTTCAGCTGGGGTGGATCGCACAGCATTCTGTAAACAATCCTTGGCCCAAGATAAATGTGGCATCTTCAAAGGTATGCCTTGGAGCATGTAGTTTATGCTTTCCTGGGGATTCAGTTCTGCATCCTTATGACTAAATTATTTTCACCCAATTTTGTCTTGTGGAATGAGGTGGCTTGTTCCCAAACCCATGTCATGACGACCACAGTTGAGACATTTTCCATGTGAAGCTGTGCTAGCTATTCTTATGTCTCTAATTACTATGTCTCCCCCAAGACCTAGCATGAGTCTCCACAGCCCCATGAAAATTTTAAAAATAAAAAGGGAGGCAGGAATTAAAATGTTCTTTTAAAAAGTAATATAAGTCATGCTATTAAAAATGAGTACTAAAAGGGTTCCTGTTGATGTTGCATTTTTATCTTCCTTTTTAAACCTCTAAGGAGAGTTTATGTTTTATATTCCACACCTTCTCTTTACTCCAATTAATTATTGTCTTAATTATAAAACAACTGTAAAAACTTTTCTTAAGAAAATGTTGTGCATTTAATGTTGTTCTCACCAGTGCTCATAAATAGCATCATTGAGATTACATGAAAACCTTGAAGAGGAGGGATAGAAAGGAGAGGGGAGAGGGGCGAGGGGAAGGGAGGGAGAAGGGAGGAAAGGGAGAGGGAGGTAGAAGATTCCTCTTATAGTTCTTAATCCTTAGCCCTCTTTACTTCCTCCACTGGTTTCCTTCCTAGACCTACATTCAGAGAAAAACCATGATGGTCCATAGGAGACTATAATAAATTAGGAGCCCAGTGCATGAATTTGTGCACCTTCAAAGGAACTGTGGGCCATGAGGCTGTGGTGGGCACAGGGGTGGCTCTTGGCCTATCTTCCGTGCCCCCACCCAGGCCCTCCTGCTGCAGCCCCTGATCCCCTGTCTGCTGGCAGCCCTGCTCCTACTACCGCCACTCCCATATGCTGACCGTGCCAGTCCTGCTCGCACCCACTGATGGCGTAGAGCAATTGGGGCCAGCACCAGCAGTGGGTGTGAGTAGGACCAGCACCATCAGTGGGTGCAAGCAGCAGCTGCTTCCCTAATCACCCTTCAGGAGCGGGGGAGGTGGAGAAGCCCTCAGGGGTGATCAGGGCTGGCAGCCACCGCTTGCACTCGCTGATGTTGCCGAGTGATTGGGGCTAGCACTGGCAGCAGGTGCAAACTCCAGATGGGACTACAGCACATAGGAGCAAAGAATTTTAGTAACCACCATAGGCTCGTCCTGATGACAGCGACCAGCAGCCCGCCATGGTCTGGCACCCCTGCTCACCTGCTCCACCATCCCACCACAGCTGATGCCGGCCATGTTCCTTGCATACCCCCTGGTGGTTAGCACACATCATAGAGACTGGTTGTTCAATTGTTCCACCGTTTGGTCTATTTGCATATTAGGGTCACACACACACACACACACACACACACACACACACACACACTAGAGGCTTGATGCATGAAAATTCATGCAGTGGAGTGGGGTCCCCTCAGCCCAACTTTCCACCTATCATAGTCCAGGAACCCTCAGGGGCTTGAGGCAACTCAGTGAAAAGGGGAAGGTGATGCCCCCATCACACCTCTGCTGCTGCCACTGCTGGCAGTGCAAGCCTCAGCCGTCCTCAGGCAGCCCTGTGCAGCTGGGAAGCCACCATTCAAGGCTTGCCTGCATCTTGGGTGTTGGCTGAACAGCTACCATCCAAAGCTTGCCTGCACCTCAGCATGGCCCTGGGCCACTGGGCAGCTGACATCAAAGGCTTGTCTGCACCTCAGGCGGCTCGGGGTAGCTGGGAGGCTGAAGGGACTGGGTGAGTCTGGAGGCAGGCGTGTAGAGGGGCCAGACCCGCCTGAGGGAAAGCCTGGCTGTGCCATGCATTAGCCATCCCAGCGTGGCTAAAGGAACTGGGCACTGTCATCTTATAGCTGTGGGCACCGCCATCTTTGAGGGTACAATGGTCAATTAGCATATTACCTCCTTATTGGCTGTGGGCACTGGCATCTTTGTGAGGGTGTGATGGTCAATTAGCATATTCCCATCTTTATTAGTTAGGGCTAGAGGCCCGGTACACAAAATTCGTGCATGGGGGCTGGGGGTCCCTCTCAACCCAGCCTGCACCCTCTCCAATTTGGGACCCCTCAGGGGATGTCCAACTGCTGATTTAAGCCTGATCCTGGGAATCAGGCCTATACTGGCAGTCAGACATCCCTCTAACAATCTGGGACTGCTGGCTCCTAACTGCTCAGCTGCCTACCTGCCTGGTCACCCCTAACTGCCCCCTCTACCAGCCTGATCACTCTTAACCACCTCTGCCTGCTAGCCTGGTTGCCCCAACTGCTCTTCTCCCCCACCCTCCCCACCAGCCTGGTCGCCTATGCATCCTGCTGTTCAGTCATTTGGTCACCCCTCACTAACCCCCCTGCCAGCCTTATTTCCCCACACAGCCACACTGTTACTGTGATGGTATCCTGAACAATTTGCATATTCCTCTATTATTAGTATAGACTGATGACTAGCAAGGACTATAAGCTTCAGTTATTCAGTGAACACTGTAGACATTTCTGTAAGGTTTGACTTCTAACTGCTTCATTAATCCAAGTATTCCTTCAAAGGGAACAAAAGTTAAATTTTGTGTGTGGGGGGAAGATGGTGATGGCGGGGCACTATTTAATGTGTGGGGTCCAGAGCCTCCTCCTCCCCTCCCTGCTTAGCTTCTTGCCCCTCCCCCATCCTCTAAGGAAGGCCGAAGCTTTGTAGTCAAGTGGGCAGAGAGGCTCACAGGAAAGTAGGACATTGCCCACAGGCCTGGGTCAGGAGAGTGGATCTGGCCAGGGACTGGGCTTGGCAGATTGACCTCTTCATTGACTGGGGAGATGAAAGAGGAACTGAGGGAAACAGAATGCCCTTGGATAAAGGGTTTGTGGGGGCTAGGAATTGGGTGAGTGGGGTTGAAGCTAGAGAATAGGACAGGGGACTTTAATGATGGTTGCTCTAGACGTTCTATTGGACTTCTTAAATGTTAACGGGAATTTTTTAAAAATATATTTTATTGATTTTTTTACAGAGAGGAAGAGAGAGGTATAGAGAGTTAGAAACATCGATCAGCTGCCTCTTGCACACCCCCTACTGGGGATATGCCCGCAACCAAGGTACATGCCCTTGACCGGAATCGAACCTGGGACCTTTCAGTCCACAGGCCGACGCTCTATCCATTGAGCCAAACCAGTTTCGGCTAATGGGAATTGTTAATATAGACTAATGTTCCTGTGTAGGCTGGATTTACATCACTCTGATCATCTCTAAGCATGTGCTATTATATATAAGTACTAGAGGCCTGGTGCATGAAAATTCATGCACTGGAGGAGGGGGTCCCTCAGCCTGGCCTGCTCCCTCTCACAGTCCAGGAGCCCTCATGGGCAGGAGGTGACCCAGTGATCAAGGGAAGGTGATGGCCCCATCACACTCTGCTGCTGCCACTGCCAGCAACGCAAGCTTTGGCTGGCCCTGGTTACCTAAGATTTGGGTGACCCTGGCAGCTGGGCAGCCTGCCACCCCTCCACCCCCCACTGCAGGGCTGAAAGGACTGGGGGACTCTGGTGGGGCTGAGGGAACTGGATGCCACCATCCAGCTATGGGTGCTACCATATTTGTGAGGCATGATGTTCAATTTGCATATTTCCTCTTTATTAGATAGGATGTTTTATTATGACATCTCCTCCCCCAGCATGATTTTTTCTAGGGCTGCCATAACTAACTCACCACAGATTGACTGTGTGACTTAAACAACAGCAATGTATTCTCTCACTATCTGGGTGCTAGATGCCCAAAAGCAAGGAGCCAGCAGGGCCACACCCTGTCTGAAACTGTACGGGAACCCTTCCTTGTCTCTTCTGATGGTTGCTGGCAATCCTTGGTATTCTGTGGCTTGCAGATACATCATTTTCATTCTTTGCTTCTGCCATCATATGTGTTCTTCGTGTGTGTGTGTGTGTGTGTGTGTGTGTGTGTGTGTGTGTTCCGTGTGTCATTACCTTTTATTATGAGGACACCAGCCCTGTTGGTTTAGGGAGTACTAATTCAATATTAACCACATCTTAACTAATTACATCTGCAAAGACCCTATTTTCAAATAAAAGCGTATACTGAGGTCCTGGGTGAACCTAAATTTAGGGAGGGGACACATTATTCAACCCAGTACAAAACATAACAGAGAAACTCACACAATCCAATTAAAACGATTAACTAATTAAATTTAGTGTTTATGCTCCAGTTAGTTAGGCTGGGAAACAAAACCAGTGAAATTTTGCTTGGGGAAGGAATTGATGTGAAACTGTCAACTTCTCTAGTCCTTTCCTGCCAGCCGACCACACCTCAAGCAATGGGCTGTACTTTTCTGCTGACCTTATTCTCCAAACCACCCTTCCCCTACACATCCCCCACACATGCACACACACACACACCACCACGAGCAGGAGAAGGGAGATCCCGGTGCCTGTGCACACACACCACCCCCGGCATCTACAGTCGCAGCATGCTGCTCCCTCTGTTTTGGAGACGCAAGACTAGCCCCATAAGCGACCAACATGACACAGAGGGAGGGTCTCTCTGAAAAGCATGGATCTCAGGTTTGGCCAGAAGCAGTGCTGAGAGGACTGGAAGACCCGGAGGCCACTGGGATGTCTTGTTGTGAGGGCTCAGGGAGATGAAATGGGTGCAATGACATTGGATTACTGCTTCAGTATTTGAGACCCCACCCCTTTAGCTAAGAAGGTCTTATAGGACCCTCACTCACCAAGAGCCAGAAGATGTCTTGGGCCATATTTTGCCTGAGCAAGGGGTCTGTGTGATTCGGGTCAAGTAGGATCCAGCCTCAAATTTACTCCCACCAAGCTTACATGTGCAAAGAGAACTTTCTATAACTGACCCAATTTCCCCTGACCTCCATACCCCTGACTAATGAGGGGTGCGGGCAGGACTGAATTTTAGTCCAATCTGCTAGACTCCGGCGATTCCAGTAAGCTGTCTCTTTTGAGTGAGTCAGTTTTTCCAATTTGCATCACTCTCCTTGTTTCTGTCCAAGATGGTATCTGGGCATGTGGAAAGCTTTGGGCCATTGGGGGGAGAGGGAGGCCTCTGGAGTTATGCTGCCACAGCTCTGAGCCAGCTGATGTCTGTGAGAGCGGCGAGGCTGCTATTAGCCCAGACTGTTTGGAGGAAGTTCACTGCTGAAGTGTGCAGCTGGGCCACTTCTAGTCTGTTCTCTCCTTCCCTGGAGAAGGCTCAAGTCCTTCCCGCTGACTCAGCGCCACCACAACCAGCGCTGGCACTCTCGCTGGGACTTCCTCTGAGGCCTCAGCTTGGCAGAGTGGTCTACCTTATGTCCCAGCATGGACACTACCCCCCTCAAGTGCCAGGGTTCAGGTACTGGGGACCCTCAAGGAGAGAGAGGCTTATCGCTCTGGTTCTCCCATTTTGAGCAAAGCTACCTGTCTTTAATTAGTTATTCTCAGCTATGTCCTCTGCCCAGGACCAGGGCAAGAGATGATTCATTGCCACACTGTCTGGGATAGCTCTACTCTCTGAACCATGAGGGAGGGCAGAGACTGGTGATGGAGTAAAGGCTTATGTAGAAAGAAGAACAGCAAGAATCCTGAGAAAAGATCTCCAATCCACTCTCAATATTTCTGTTGAAGAATGTAGTTCATAATATTGGGGGTAGGGTGAGGGCAAGGTATGGCAAATCAGAAAGTGATCATTAAGCTCTAGACCAGTGCTATCCATAGAGAGCAATGATGGGCATTCTGTACCTGCACCATCCACTCTAGTAGCCATGAACCACGTGTGGCTTTTGAGCACTTCAATGTGACTAGTGCTACTATGAACTGGAATCTTTAATTTAATTTTAATTAATTTAAAGTTACTTTTAAATAGTCACCTGTAGCTAGGGGCTACCAGATTGGGCAGCCCAACACTATACCTTAATTTTTATGTGTCCCAAACCCTTTCGATACTCTGGTCAAGCCCATAGACCCCTCTCAGACTAACATTTAAAATCTATAGGATTACAGTAGAAACCAAATCAATCTAATATTTCTATTTTCTTTAGTCTTTAATTAAAATTATTTAATTAAAAAATTTTTGATATAGTACTCTATGTACTTCTTTACTAATGTATTAGATATCAATTTAGCAATGAGCCTAATGCTGAAGAGAGATGAAAATAAGCAATATTTTGAGATATCTGATACAACATAATACGATTTGAAAATATCTATGATTTCTATTGATGATAAAGTCACATGTACTACGACTACAGTTTGGATTCAGTTAGGAGTTTGTGAAAATAAGCATGCACACTTTTTCCCACCCAAGTTCACAAACCTGTTGGGGAGACGTGGAGCCAGGCTAAAAACTCCTGCTCTAGACTTATGTAAACAAGACAGGCTGATGAGTAAGGTTAATGCATGCAAGAAGTATTCACGGAATGTCTAGCACCTGCCAGGTACTATTCTAGACACTGGGTTGCAGTTGTGAATGAGACAGACAAAGCCGGAATTTTCGACAAGCTTGTATTGCAGTGGAGGAGGGAAACGAGGAGCCAATAATCAGGTGATTTCGGGTGGTAGCAAATACTATGCAGAAGGTGTAATAGAGTGATAGTGACTCCGTGGAATAGTGACTCTTTTAGATGGGGTGATCAGCAAGGGCATTTGAGAAAGGGACTTTGAGTTGAGGCCTGAATGAAAGGATCCAGCCATGAAAAACCGGGAGACCTAGAGCTAAACGAGGCTCTTGTGATTGGCACTGTGTAATCAACACAGAATCAAGATCAGAGTGGGGAGGGCCCAAGTCAGTGCTGGAATGTGTGAGTCTTCATCTGAGATGGCAGGGGACTTCGATTTTATTGCAAGTCCACTTGGAGTAGAAGGTGGATTAAGTGACCCTGTGGGTGAAGAATGGATTAGGAAGGAAAAGTGGAAGCGGGAGTTCATGCAGGAGACTGCTTTAGTCATTCAAGCGCAAAAGGGATGGGGGCTGGTGACTGTGGATGTTGCCATGATTCAGATAAAGAAAAGTGAATGAATTCAGGACATATTTCCAGAGAGAAATGAGGAACTATAATTAGGGAGCACCAAGGAAAGAAAACAGTCTCAGAATGACTCAGGGCAATGTGATTTGCTGAGATGGGAGAGTAGTCTTGGAGATAAATTTGAGTAGGAATCAAGACATATTTTAGTTTTATTACTGCCCTTTAGGTATTAAAAAGGAGAGGTTGGGTAGATGAATCTGAAGTTCAGCGGAGAAATTTAGACTTGTGGTATAGTAAGTGCTGATTCACCATCACAGAGATGTGATGAGGCCTTGGGATTGAGTGAGATAAACCAAGAGCAGTATTTGCACAGGAAAGAAAGGCCTGGTTCTGAACTAGAAGACTGAGTGCTTATGAATTACTTTTTGATTACTTATTGTGCACTTTGTTTGGTCTGTACTTTCAGGTTGGTATGTGCTTCCAAAGGCAGTGAAGTCCCTCTGCCGATCTGGTAAAATAGGGTGTAACTCTGGGTTAGGATGATGGCCTCACAAAGGCTCCTGATAAAATACAGTTAGGCTATTTGCAAGGACCCATTCCCATACAGTCCCATCACCGGCATCGCAGTGCTGCTTCCACGGGGCATTCACCATTCTCTCTCCCAATGGTGGGTCCAGCATTGAAAGAATCCCCACTTTATGAGTTCCCCCTTCCTTTACTGATTTCCTAGGCTAGAGGCAGATGATCTGGTCTCTGGCAATCAGAGGCACTTAACCCGGACTTCAAGCAGAAAGCTAGAATGGCAGAGCGGCATATTCTGAATCCAATCCATTCTGGAGAAGGTAGTGGCAACCCCACTCATACCAGAGTCAGGAGTGGCAGAGGCCGCAGCAGTCACATGCAGCGTCCTAACAGTGTCGGTGACACGCACAGAAGTGTCTCTGTGAACGGTGAAGCAAGAGCGTCTCCACCGGAGTGTCTATGGAGTCACCCAGAGCTTTTTTTCTTAGAACCCATTCTCCACGCTGCTCTTGCTGGCTTTTTTGGAGCACCTATTCTCCTTTATAAAGCCCCTTTCTGCTAAACCAGTGTTGATGTTTAGGTTTCCCAGGAAACAGACAGACAGGGATGTATGTGCAGGAAGTTTGGGGGCAGAGTGGCCTCAGAATCAACATCTGTGAGGGGTGAGGAGTGCAGGAGAGGCAGAGGAAGAGCTTGAACTTGGATGCAGGTGCAGTAGAACCTGCATCGGATCCCATGGGGAGCTCTGGAGCTGGGGGGCTCTTCAGAGTTGCTCTTAATTGAGACAAGGGAGCTGAATTTTTCTATCCTCCCCCCATTCTCCCCATGGCCCAGTTATTAGGCATAGGCCACCCAAAGGAGGGGGCATGTCCTTGGACAAGGTGACTCACATTGAGAGACATTCCTGGCCAGGGAGGCAGTGAAAGCTGTCAGCCACCAGTACTCCAAATCTCTGCAACAAGCTTTGGAAAAGGCAAATCCATCATTTCCCCGGAATCTACCTAATAAAAGAGTAACATGTTAGTTGACCATACCTTTGCAACACCCATCAGCCAATCAGGAATGAGTATGCAAATTAATATAACAAAGATGGTGGGTTAATTTGCATGCGATGGTGCTGAGCAGCCAGGGTCAGGGTGGCATGCAGGTGTTTTGCATCACCCCAGCCACTCCGGGCCTCTGGGCAACATGGGAAGGTGGAAAGGTGACTCCTGGCCGGAGCTGAAAGGCCGCTCCGGCCAAAACAAAGGCAGTGCCCACAGCCAGGGAAAGGAAGGCCCAACCTTGTATGAATCTTTGAGCATTGGGCCTCTATTCTAATAATAATCCCCTTATCTTTTTTCACATTTCAAATGAAAATTGAGGCTCATAAATATTAAATGACTGTTAGAAAGTGGAGGGAGTGAAACTCACACTCTAGCCTTAAGATTCCAAATGGTGTTTCTGTGCTCTGTCAAATGTTGCAGAGAATAAACAGACCCCCAGGAACAGACAAGCTACACAAGAGCCAGAGAAAAGCTGGGCCAGTCTTTAGATTATGAAGCACATCACTTTTGGAACTTTTCTCAGGAACGCTTAAATTTAGCTAGGATTTGGGACAATGGACCCACCATTTGTGAAAGAATCTTACTCTATATTCTTGTGCACAAAAGGCCTTAAAACAAGGACCAAAGCCCCAAGCTCGATAATACCTGCTGACATGAGGCCTATATTCCTACCTTCACTTATGTTCCCTCCAGTTTCTGGTGGGATTTGAATCTGCCAGTGAAATGCACTTTCAGGATATTTGGAAGACAGAGCGAGGTGGAGACTGTTTTTCTACAAGTGGGATGGTGAACAAGCAAGCACTGATGACAAAGGTCAATAGCAGGAGCCAGACTCCCTGTCCTCTGCCTGGTCACCAGTGGCAGGGACAGACGCGACAGGAACAGCAATAGTTTCCTGACCTTGGGGCGTGTAGCTACAGTGGCTGGTCCTGAAACCAAAAGGCTAGGAGCTGTGCCCTAATTTCTTCTCCTCCATTCCTTCCAAAAATTGTGTAAGCGCTTCATTTCCTGTATTGAGCCAACCTGTTTCTGCTTGAACCACTTACAATGGTTTTCTTTTTTCTGTACCTGATAGGGTGCTCCAAGCCTGAAGCCAGAGGCACTGGCTGCTTTCCATCCCCACCCCCATGATACAACCACAGCCAGAGAATAACACAGAATGAACCAAGTTCCTGAGTGCAAGAGGACTCCTCCAGGAAAACCCTGGCCAATGGGCTAGTTGGGTATTGCATCTGGAAGTAGAGGGCCGAGAGCCGTGTCTTGCTATCGAATTGCAATACTCAACTTTTCCAACCATGACAGTTGGTCCCAGAATAGATCTTACCCTCCACCCTTTTGATCCACTATGCAGAGGCAAGGCATGGAATCCCACCAGCTGGTCAGGACACTTCCTGACCACGTGCTTGACAAGAGGCTTCTCTCGCAAGCTCGCAGGAGGAGCTCTTGGCCACTGGCAATCGCCAACTGTCAGCCAAAGATGGAGGTACCAAAAGCAGAGTGAACAAAAGAAAAGCAATTATGGGCCCCGAGAATCCCACCCCCAACAATGAAGAGCAGTGAACATTTAGAAATTTAAGCCACTTGGATTCGTAGCTATCAAAAGCAAAATGCCTCTTTTCAAACAAAGATATCATTGTTAGAGAAGGACAGAGCCAAAGCTGCAAAGTCAAGCCCTCAAATTCAAGCAAGCATGAAGTGCAGAATGCAGAAGACACTCTGAAACTATTGGCTGTATGATGATGCACAGTGTAAGAAGGGATTAAGATAATGGGCAACCACCTTTGTGTTTTTTGTTTGTTTGTTTGTTTGTTTTTAACCTGGTATAATTTTTTTAATTCATTGTTGAAAGTATTACAACTGTATCCCTCCTGCTCCCCCTCATTGCACCTTCAGTGTTGTTTTTAACAAAAATCACTAAAAATACCAGTTTCTACTTCCCAAGTCTGTTTCCATGTTCCAGGCAACAGCTGGTCCCACTTTATTGCTGTGGGTACAGTGAGTTCTAGTAAATCCTGTGTAATAGTTGTATTCATATGCTCCATCCTTTTAACAATCTTCTTAATTAGGGTGCTGTCCTTTTAAGCAAAGCATTTACATAGTTACTTTATTGCATTTGAATACAGTGTTAGCTTCAATAGACTTAATATAATTTTATGGTTTTTTTTAAAAATGTTTTACAGTGAAGGGAATTTATTTTATCATCAGCAGGGAGTTATTCCCATGGACATTCAAGAGCCATTGTAGAGAGGCTTATGAAGTTTGTTGAGAAGGAAAGATTCCGAAGATGTAGTACATGATGGTAGTTCAGCCACTTATAAGCTTAGTTTCCTTGTACTTAATGTTCTTATCTACAAAGTGGGATCAGTCTCTTCCTTGCCTACCTCATGGAGTCATTGTGAACGACAAATAAAGTATTATGCGTGAAAGGGCTTTTGCAAAGCAGCAGGAGTGAGGTGCATTTCAAGGGCTATTACCCTCCCCATGGAGGCTCCTGACCTCACACCCCAAGTGGAGAGGGTGGGTGGGATTTAGAGGCACTAGGGTGGACTTGGACTTCCAGGATGCATGGGTGAGAGCAGAGAGAACATGGGTTATTTAGAAAAGACGATGGAGGACAAGCAGAGCTTAGAGGCTCAGACAATTGAAGGCTGAGGGACAGAGGACAGGTGTGGGTTAATTGTTAGTTAGGGGGACACACCTAGTTTGGGATACCAAAGTCCGTGCCTCCTTTCCATTATCCTGAGTGCTTTTCCAGCCTCACCCAAACCTCATTCTTACTCGCATCAGTGTTTTTAAAAGTCCTCTCTGTACCCCAGAGTGCTAGGGTTCCATTTATTGGGGTCAGATGTCCTAAGCTCCCTTTAAGTAGAAATCAAATGAATCTTGGCTGACATCAGGTGTTAGCTACACATGCACAAACAGATTCTTGGCAGTGTGATTCTCAAATTTGAATGGCAAAGATTTATGAAGGAGGCCATAATGCCTTTGGAATAATACTCCATCACCAGTACTCCATCATAGAACCAAAAGAATATTAGTCACCTTTCAAATAATGGAGTGAAATCCATTGTGTTTTCTGGATACATTCTATAAAAATCCAATTATTTCAAGCTCAGGTGTTTTACCTACTTCTTTTAAATGTATCCAAGTCTCAATGTAATCGCAAGTATAGAGGCATGGAAGCAATAGTAGTAAAAAGATCACTGTGCGTGGAGTCAGAAAACCTAAGTTTGAATCTAATTCTAGCCGGGGAAGTTTGAGCAAGTTATTCTCTCCCTCTGGGCCTCGGTTTGTCAAACCTTTTAAAGGGGAATGATAGTGTCTACTGACAGGGGAAGGATCAAATGAGATAGCGTGGATGAAAAAGCGTGGGGAAAATTAATACCAGGATCTTACTTTATTGATTATGTCTTATAGCCATGAATAAATGTTCTTATTTATTAATATCTCATTGACATTGGAGGACCTCAAATACATTCTTACCTCAAATACTGATCTGCAAACTTCTTAGCTTCAAGTCAGGGTTGGGAGCTATCCTTTCTTTCTTGGCTTCCCTCGCCTCCTTTGTAGAGTTAATATTTAATTTAATTGCGGCCGTGCCCTTCTTGGCTGACCTCTCAATCACAGAGTCCCATGGCCAATTTCAAGTCCATCTAACTGCTGTCCATATATAGAAGCTTCCCTATCCCCCAGTATGATCCTGAGAATCTCAGTCACAAGAACAATCAGGGGAAATGTGGAACGGTATGGAAGCTCTCAGAGAATGGAGGAAAGGAAAAGACGAGGGCAACATGTGAAGGCCAAATGACTTTTCATATCAGTCTTCCTGGTCCTGAGAATCCGTTTGCTTGTGTAAGTCTAAAACTGAATGCCTAGCTATTTATTTTAATCCAGTGGAAGGTGACGGCAATGTTACTCTATTGATAAACCTGGAAGGGGAATAGAAAACAATGTGAAAACATATTTTCTATCAGAGGGAGCCTACCTCTGGCTAAGTCTGTTGAGGTTTGTGGGGAACCAATAAATAACACCACTTTTTCTTGCCTATATATTGAACCAATTGGCTATATACTAAACACAAGGTTTAGGCAGGTAAAGAACACAAGCATCACCTTTATTATTAACAATGCTAATGTTAAGCTATTAACTACAAGTAAGTGGGCTTCCCAATACTTTCTAATACTTAGCATGAGCATGCCTATATCTATAAGCAAATGAGCTTCCTCCCCTGCAGGCTTAGTTCATGTCTGAGAAAAATGGTGATTTATTCTCTCTGCAAATGGGCTCCCTCCTGAGAGAAAGAGAAGAGGAAGGAGTTCAGGAATGCATTTCCAGCCCCTCCTTTCAAACACACCCTGAGGAGGAATAAGGGAAGGAGAGCAGAGAAAAATCTAAAAACATTATGCTTCATATGGCCATCACTTCATATGGATGGAAACATCAGCCCTGAGAAGCATTCCCCTCTAACAGATCAACTATTTTTTTTCAGCCCCGAAGTAAATTCCTGGAAGAGGAGTTCACTCTGAAACCCACAATAACCATACAATTGTGCTTCTTGAAGATGATGACTTGTATGAAACATCCATATTTTAAGAATACTTATATATTGCAAAATATTTGGCTGTCACACATTTCATCTCCCTTCTTACAGTGCTTTCTCCTCAAAGTTATCTACTCTGCTAATTCTAAAACCATCCATCAACCCAAGTCTCAGAAAACAATAGTTGAAGAACAGCTGGAAATAGAGAGATTGTGCCATGGATGGTTTCCAGGTCACAGAGTCAACGCTATGAAACACTTTGCAGGATGGCATATTTTTTTTCTCCCTCAGCCTGGATTACTTCTTAGTATTACTGAGTCTACTGGCATGAGTCCTCCTAAAGTCAGGAAAACCATATGAGCCCATCCTGGGGGTAGCCAAAATAAATTGTTAATCATAACAGATGTAGCACCAAAGGGTGTTCCATCCTAGTCAATCTTCTGTTTTATTGCTGTTCCCTTTAGCTTCTGTGAGGATCTTCCAAGAGGAAAGGAAGCACATATGGTACATGCTACATCTCCTTATCTGCTGGAGGAGAGAGAACAGTAGGAATGTTCAGGGGATCCAGGTCAGCGTACGCCTAATGTTGATGAGATGTTTATTGCAGTCCAACGCCAACTATCCCTTCAGGGGATGTAAAGAGTTTGGGGTCCCCCACTATATCCATTACAGCTTGAGAGTATGAGAACCCATGAAGGTTCAGTTTTCACAGAGTGGGGGTGAACAACAATATATGCCTGCATGTTTCAAAAAATGGTTTATTTAGATACAAAAGTTGTACAGACAGACAGGCTGAAAAGTTTTCTATGATTGCCAAAGTTACTGCTTTACTCTTTACCTCCGAGCTTCCCATCGTCAAAGAAAATATTCAAGGACTGACATACACACTACACTAGGCTATGGCAAATGTAATGTACAGGTGGCAGAGGCAGAAAGAGCCCTGGCTGGAAGGAATCAGCAAGCCAGTGTGTTTCCTGAAGTCCTAAGTGCCATCACTGGTAATCACAGCTATGGATAATTATAGCTTAATTAACGAATCATTACAATACAGTGAGATAAATGTTGCTGGGGCTTCATACAGAACAGTCTGCTGTGCGTAGGAGTTTGGTAACCTGACCGTGGAGTGAGAAGAAACAGGGAAGGGCATGCAAACAAAGGGTGTGGCATATGCACAGGTGCAGAGAAATAAAAGGTCTTGCCGGTTTAAAAGGTACAAGCACTTCATTGGAATGGAACTCATCATTCAGGATGAAATCGGACTTAAGCCTGAAGGCAGCATCCAGCTTTTGAACTATGGCAGCATAGGCCAACTCTGGCCCTTTAGCCAAATCTGGATCCTGGGCTGTTTTTTTGTGAATAAAGTTTTATCGGAACACAGCCATGCCCATTCTTTTACCTACTGTTTATGGCTGCTCATTCATCACTGCAGCAAAGTTGAGCAGTGGTCCCAGACCGCATGGCCAGTCTAAAATATTTACTGGCTGTCCCTTTGCAGAAAAAGTTGGCCAACTTCTGATGTAGAACATGTTAAGGCGTTTGAATTTTCTTTTATAGTGTAAAGGGAAGCAGTGAAGGATTTTTAAAAGATAGGAGAACTAGCAGGGTATCCTTGGAAAGCTTACTTCACAAAGATTAGTCTCAGTTCCTTAAGGTAAAAATGGTTGGGCATGCCACTGAACACACGCACCTCAGGGAGGACAGTTTCAGATTAGAGCTACCTGTAGACAGATCTGCTTTAGATAAAGTAACGCAGCATCTCCCCTATCCACGGTTTCACTGTTCATGGTTTCAGTTATTTGCCGTCAACTCTAATCCAAAATTTTCAGAAAGAAACGATTTTAAATTGTGTGCCATAGTGAGTAGCATGTTGGCGTCTCATGCCTATCTGCTCCATCCTGCCCAGGATGTGAGTCAACCCTTCACCCATAATCTTTCCCCGCTGGATAATCTACCTGCCCGTAAGGCACTGAGTGGCCTTCTCACTATCAGATTGACTGTCACACCTCAGTGCTTGTGTTCAAGTCACCCTTATTTTAGTTAAAAGTGGTCACAGAGCACAAGAGTAGTGACAGTGGCATTCAGATATGCCAGAGAAGCCATAAAGTGCTTCCTTCAAGGGAAAAGGTGGGTATGCAGAGGGGAATAAAACATATATACACGGTTCCGTACTATTCATGGTTTCAGGCATCTCCTAATGTGTCGTGGAGACCTATCCCTGTGGTTAAGGTTAAGACTACTGACTTTGTAAGCAGGACAGATTTTAGAGATTCAAACCTTCCCAGATTCTAATCAGGAGCAAGTTGTCTAGCACTGTGGTCGGCAAACTGCGGCTCTTTGGCTCCTTGAGTGTGACTCTACCACAAAATACCACAGCCTGGGCGAGTCTATTTTGAAGACGTGGCATTAGAAGTTTAAGTTTAAAAAATTTGGCTCTCAAAAGGAATTTCAATCGTTGTACTGTTGATATTTGACTCTGTTGACTAATGAGTTTACCGACCACTGGCAGACTCTAGCAGACTCAGCTGAGAAGGGCTTGGGGATGACTCTGGAGTATGAAGAGTAGCTGAGACCTTTTATTTGCTTAGAAGAATCATGTAGGATTCTTAGAAGAAGTCTAACCCATGGCATGTGGTTAGGAGCACAGGCTCGGGAGCCAGCTTCCCAGTCAAACCCTGGCTATGGCCACTTATCAGGCATGGACCTTTAGAGGCAAGGCTCAGTTTCCTCATCTGTCCAATGGGGATGATAATAAGGTTGTGGGAAAGGTGAATGAATTACACTGTTTCTGTCACACAAGAAGCAATCAAGAAATGTTCATCATTTCCACTACCAGAAGCATTCAAATAGAGTTTAACCCTGACTTTATTTATTTATTTTATTGTCTAAAGTTTTCCATTTGTCTGCTTTCCCCCCAGCCATTCCTTCCCCGGGGCAAGCCCCCACTGTCCCAGTGTCTTTGTGCATTGGTTATGCTAATATGAATGCATACTTTGGTCACTCTCTAGACCCTCCCCCTCCCCTACCATTTGGCTCTGGATCTATTCTTGTTCATCAAATTATGTTGATCATTGTGTCTCACATGTGAGTGAGATCATGTGATATTCATCTTTCTCAGACTGGCTTATTTCATTTAGCACAATGCTCTCCAGTTCCATCCACGCTGTTGTAAATTGTAAAAGTTCCTTCTTTTTTTATAGCAGCATAGTATTCCATTGTGTAGATGTACCATTGTTTTTTTAAGCCACTGATCTGCAGATGAGCACTTAGGCTGTTTCCAAATATTAGCTATTGTAAATTATGCTGCTATGAACATAGGGGTGCATATATTCTTTCTGATTGGTGTTTCTGTTTCCTTGGGATATATTCCTAGAAGTGGGATCACTGGGTCAAATGGGAGTTCCATTTTTAGTTTTTTGAGGAAACTTCATACTGTTTTCTACAGGGGCTGCACCAGTCTGCATTCCCACCAACAGTGCACAAGGGTTCCTTTTTCTCTGCATTCTCGCCAGCACTTTTCATTTTTTTGATTTGTTGATAATAGCCATTCTGACAGGTGTGAGATGGTATCTAATTGTTGTTTTGATTTGCATCTCTCGGATGATTAGTGACTTTGAGCATGTTTTCATATGTCTCTGGGCCTTCTGTATGTCCTCTTTCAAAAAGTGTCTATTTAGATCCTTTGCCCATTTTTTTGATTGGGTTGTTTTTCTTCCCAGTCTAAGTTGTATGAGTTCTCTGTAAATTTTGGAGATTAAATCCTTATCGGAAATATTATTGGCAAATATGTTCTCTCATGCAGGGGGCTTTCTTGTTGTTTTGTTGATGGTTCCTTTTGCTGTGCAGAAGCTTTTTATTTTTATGTAGTTCCATTTATTTATTTTCTCCTTAGTCTCCATTGCCTTAGGAGCTGTGTCTATAAAGATATTGCTACGACATATGTCTGCTATTTTGCTGTCTATGGAGTCTTATAGGATTTTTATGGTTTTCTGTTTTACATTCAAGTCCTTTAAGCCACTTTGAGTTTGTTTTTGTTTATGGTGTAAGTCAGTGATCTAGTTTCACTTTTTCAAATGTATCCGTCCAAATTTCCCAGCACCATTTTAACTCTTACTTTAGGTATGACCTTACATTATATTACATTACTTTATATCATATCTCACCTTATTACATGCACATCTGGAAGGAAAATGCCAGCTAGTTGGCAGCTATAGAAACAAGAATTGGCAACAACTAGTGCCTCTCCCCCACCCAAGCATGGGGGAGAAAACTGATATTTGAGAATAAATTATTAATCTTTTTTTAAAAAAATCCAAAACCCAGCTCCCAGTATTTGTTAGTTAGTTATTATATTCATTTCGTAGGGCTGCCATAAAAAATGACCACAAACAGGGTGGCTTAAATCAATGGAAATGTATTCTCTCACAGTTCAGGAAGCCGGAAGTCTGAAATCAAGATGTTGGGTGGGCCCTTCTCCCTCTAGGGCATGAGGCCCCGGGGGACAGTCCTTCCGTGCTTCCTCCTGTTACTGGTGGCTCCCAGCAACCATTGGCATCCATTGGCTGTAACTGGGTCACTCCAATCTCTGTTTCTATCATCACATGACCTTTGCCCCTGGCTACATGCCTCTGGTGTCTTCACATGGCCTTTTTATAAGAATACTAGTCACTGGGTTTAGGACCCACCCTGATTTAGTATGATCTCATCGTAAGTTAATGAATTACATATGCAAAGACCGAGCTTCTAGTAAAGTTACATTCTGAGGTTCTGGGTGGACATACATTTGGGGGGGACACTGTCTGACCTAGTACAGTTATTTACAGCCACCTTTTCCCTACTATGGCATTAGGTCATCACTATCTTTTGTCCACTGGTCCTCAGATGTTGGCATCTGTCTGTCCCTCTAGCTCTTACCTGCACCTTGAGGCTCAGCCACCTGTGCCAGGGAGCCTAACCTTTCATTGTTTTGCTCCCTTCTTGGCAAAAACAAAAACAAAAACAAACAAACAAACAAACAAACAAAAACCATGAGTGCGTAATTCTTTGCCTATGCTTTGCCATTTGGAACACTTTCTATCAGAAAATATGACATTTTCTCTTAGAAAACGCATTTCAAGTTGCAAACACTCAATTTG
Source organism: Vespertilio murinus (assembly GCA_963924515.1). Taxonomy (NCBI): domain Eukaryota; kingdom Metazoa; phylum Chordata; class Mammalia; order Chiroptera; family Vespertilionidae; genus Vespertilio; species Vespertilio murinus. The sequence continues at coordinate 21,101,016 of OZ004704.1, read as the reverse complement.
CAAACTATTTTTAGGAATGCCTGCATTGTTAATGAGGCGCCACGCAGGGGTTGGGACTATCATCAGAGCCACAGTGGGGCTCCAGCTTTAATGTAATCCCTCCAGATAGTGCTGTCTGCTTGCAATTTTTTAAAATGAGTGTCATTACCAACTATTAAATTTTTATTTGGGAGAGGCTCATACAATGTCAGTCCAATTTTTACACAAGATTCTAACTTATATACCAAGGATTTAAATATTATATTTCTTAGTCTGGGTTAATGTAAAAATCAGAACCTGGGCCAAGGTCATGGTCCAGGTAGTTTATCTGAGAAGTGATGCTGGGAACTATGAAAAAGGGAGCAAGGAGAGGAAAAGCCAAAATGGGGAGCCTTGTACAGGTGGCTGCTGTGTGCAGTGGAGGCTTGGTCATCCAGGACTTCGGGGAATTGGGGAATCGTAGAGAACACCTCCCCCAAATAGTTCTCTGAGCTGGAGCATCCCCTGAGCTCCTTCTCTCCATCAAATGAGGACTTGCCTCTGGGCCATTAACACTTTCACACTCTGATCTGGGAGAAGGTGCTGGAGCAGACTGCTTCAGATGAGGTGCTGACAGTACACATGAGACTTAACCCACATGTACCTGTCCACCACAGCCGTGGCCTCAGTCAGAGGTGGACCAAGGGAAGGTGACACAGACACCAGAAGCACCTGTGATATTTGAATTCCTTCTTTTTCAAGGAGGATATGATTGATCTTCATTGTGGCCATAATCCGAAAGTTAACTGCCCTATGAATTAAGAGTGGCATGTTATATATTTCTTTTTCAAGTAAACTATATTTAAGGTATTGTAACCCGAATGTAATTTATATGATGTTGTATCAGTTAGGCTGCTTTAGGCAGCAAGCACAAGAAGACCCAAGTCAAGCTGAAACAGGTTTGGCTCAGTGGATAGAGTGCTGGCCTGTGGACTGAAAGGTCCCAGGTTCGATTCCAGTCAAGGGCATGTACCTTGGTTGTGGGCACATCCCAAGTAGGGGGTGTGCAGAAGGCAGCTGATCGATGTTTCTCTTTCATCAATGTTTCTAACTCTCTTTCCCTCTCCCTTCTCTCAAAATCAATAAAATATATTGAAAAAGAAGAAGAAGAAGAAGAAGAAGAAGAAGAAGAAGAAGAAGAAGAAGAAGAAGAAGAAGAAGAAGACTCAAGTCAAGATGGTGTGAAGAGAAGATCAGAGTCTGGTATGGCATTCTGTGTGGTGAGACATCGATCGCTTTCACCTCAGGCAACCAGTGGGGATCCCTCTGCAGGTTGACTTCTGCCAGAAGAAGACTCAGCAGGGGCTCCTCACAGGGTGGCCTGGGTGAGGGTGGGTTCCACAGCTCCATTCTGACATGTGGAGTTGAGCCAAGGAAGCACTCTCCCACCAGACCTCACTTCTCCAGTGAAGCTCCCGGGGAGGTTCATGTTCTAGGAGCCCAAAGAGTAGAGCATGGACTCTATGCTTTGGGGACAGGGCTAGAGGGCAGGGCTGGGGCTCTGAGCACCTCAACTCCAAATGGTGGCCCACACGCTTGCCTTTCTGTATAGTTGATTCTTCTGCCCCTCTGCAGAGCTGCTATGATCAGTTAGTGGCACCTGAGCTTGCTGCGGGGCCTCTACTTTAACAGGGCTTCTGTGCATTAGAACTTTGCCTTGGTTTGAAATATTTGATGTGAAACCATTTTCATTAGATGAGAAATCTATTTGCAATAATTTTTGAAATGGCAGCACTAAATTGTCCATGACAGAAAAATGAGCTGTCAAACTTGTCAAATATAATTTCAAACATTGTGTTTTTTAGTAGCTTTTTAAATGGTTTTAACTTTTTTTTTTATCACCTGCTTTTGCAAAGTATCTTGTTGGCAGCCCCATCCAATTAGTATTTTAAAATACCATCACTATATATTTTGATCAGTAATTTCACGAAGCCATTTCAAGCATGTTATAGTCACAAATAAAGCTTAAGTTCCTCATTAAACTTTTTGCAATTTTATTTTTTGAAATTTTTACGTAAGTCCTGTATTCAATATATTCCCTATTAATGTGCACTTATTTTTCATATCTATATATTTTATATACTATAAACTCTCAGAGCGCTCCTATGCCAATGTACCATAAAAAAAGGCAAGAAATTGGGAAATAGGGCAATTATCTCACATTAGTTTGGAAGAAGTGCAGTTCCTAGCTTGATTAACTTAAGTGCTTAATGGCGACATCAGGTCCCTACAGGTCTTTCCATCTCTGGTTCTGCGCTCTGTAGCTTGTCTCTTGTCCTCAGATTGTCTCTTCAGGCTTGCATGATGGCTGCAGCAACCTCCAACCTCAGATCCTCAAGCAGCCACACCCAAAGATGGGAGAAAAGAATGTCCTTTACTTGAGCCCACACTGGGGGCTAGGAAGGCTATTCTAATAGCTTCCTTACAAACTCCCCATGTCATCTCCATGGTCGGAATACAACCAGGCCCCTTTCCAGGAAGGGAATGGCCACATCAATCGGGTAGAATGTCCCAGCCACAAACCTCAGAAGCGAATTCTAGGTGATTAAGCAGGAAAAGAGTTTCTTTTAAAGATGTTGGGCATAATTCACTCATCAACCTTAGCCCATGAAAAGGAGAACCAGCCAATGTGCACCCCATGATGTGATGTGATCCAAGTCCCCAGCACCTCCTGGGATGGATCTCTAAAAACCACAAACCTGAACTTGAATTTTCTCCAGATCCACCCTCCAGTTTAAAAGAAATACTGGAGGTAGAGGAAGTAGTTAAACAAGTAGCAGCATGAGGAGAAAATGAGCTAAATCCAGGATATAGGATATGCTTGGGGGCAAATGGTCCAGTTTTTCCAACAAATCAATGGCACGACAAAAACAAATTGGATAGAGGGAGACGGTTACACTAAATGAGACTTAAGAGATGTGTCCATCAAATGCCAAAAATGTGAAACTTTTTGGATCCTGATTCAGGCAGGCCAACCACAAAATGACATATCTGAGACAACCAGGGAAATTCAAATAGTAACTGGATATTGGATGCTATTAAATCTTGTGGTCACTAATGACATGAGGTATTCATTAGTGAAAGGACATGATGCCTGAAGTTTGCTTTAAAATATTCTAGGGGTGAAAACAGTGGTGGAAGGAGATTGTCAAAACAAGATTAACAAAATTGTTGATCATTTTTTTAAGATGGGGATGGGTGTACAGAAATTCATTTTGCGATACCCTCTACTGTTATGTAGCTTTCAAGATTTCTATACTTCATTTTAGAAAGTTAGACAAATACTGGGCAGCTCACAGTGTTTTGGGGGAGCACCTGAGAACTAGGCTTGAAGGTAAGTTCTCAATTGCCAATTCTCCAAACAATGCCTTCGAACTGGCATGACAGGAGACGGCCCCAGTAGGCCCCCCCCCCCCCCCCCCCCCCGAGCACCGAAGGCAAGTACTGCCCTTCCTTTGGCCTCCTCTGCACCAGGAACTTGACTTTGAAACCACAGAGAAGCTGATGCTTTCTGACACGACTGCCCCTGAAAGCCGGGCACCTCAATGACTCCTCCCGGGCCAGCGAAAGACGGAAACCACACTGAGCCTGTTTCCTCACACGGCTCACCTTTGAATTGAAGTCTGACACTGATGAGTAGAGTCTATTGTGCCCTAGCTGCAATGGAGTCTGAATTTCAGATCTGGCTTCTACATTAGCAAATACACAGAATTTATAATACCATGTCCCAATTTTCCTCAAATATAGAGAGGCTATCCAAAAGGTGATGGGCAGCCATGCCTAGAACAGATAGCCACTTTTTACTATACCATAATCACCATAACTCGATTAAAATTCACCTCGGGCGGAGTGTGTGCTGGTGAGGGATTTAGCTATCCCTGAAATATATGGACACCCCAAACCTCATTAATACAGGGCTCTAAAGGCAAGAAAGAAAGGGGCAGGGACAGGGAGGGCTATGTAGGATATGCCTCTTGGGAAGGTGACCCCATAGTGGGTGCCATCAGTGTTCATACATCCCTCTGATTCTTAGGAGAGGGACCCCATCTGGAAACCAGATTTATATGCTAGCTGTGTAGCCCAGGGTCAGCCACGTAGTCTCTCTGCCCTCAGGTAGAATTAAAGAGCTAGATTAGATCAGTGATCTTCCTTCCTTCCTCTCCTTAGTCCCTCCCTCCTTCCCCCCACCCTTCCTTCCTTCTCTCCTCCACCCTTCCTTCCTTCCTCTCCTCTCCTCCACCTCTGAGACACCTAAGAGCTCCACAGAGTTAAACATTATTAGCGTAGGTGATATTGTAGGGTTTTTTTTCCCCCTCCAGTTTTACTCAATGACTCCCACTTGTATTTCATACTTAGTTTTACATTAATAGAGCAAAGTTTTCTATGTAAACAGTAAAATAGACTAGGGATCACAGCAACTCAATTTTACTCTGTCCTAACACCATTTATTCTGATGAATCATTTGCCTGTATCTCAGTTTTTCAGGCAACCAGATGTTTAGGTCCCCAAATTATCAGGGTGTAGATCACATATATGTTCTGCTCAAGCTCGAAAATTATAAACTGCTAGAAGAGGTTCTATCTTATCCTTCTTCATTTCTGCCAGGCTCTCACCACGCCCTGCACAGAGACTATGCCTAGGAAATGTCTGTGGATTATCTGACGATATGCAAATACAACCTTGTTGTCCTGGGCAGATCATGTTCTCATTAATTGTCACTAGTACAATGGAGACCGACCAGGGAGTCAGCTCCTCAGGGCTATGGGAGCAGAGAGGGGCCCCATTTGAGATCACTGGTACTCCAGAGGTGGCGAGTGAAATTGCATCCCTTACCATCTCCCCGACGCCTACCCTACTCCTTGGAACACTGATTTTTAAATTCTCCCATCTATTTCTCCAGACCCTTCGACTTTCACTCCACCCATCTTCTGCCAGCAGCCCAGCATTTGTCCCCATTGGAATCAGTGCAAGTCACATGGGTGTCATTCAAGGAGAGGATCTTCATCACCAGTGTTGACAGGGCGAGCATTTTTCTTGCAAGCACCGGACCTGTCAGAAGGCATTATGATGCCATGATGCCTCTTCGATGTTCTTGCCCGTCATGAGGAAAGGAGTAAAGGTTAAAAAGAAATTACTTAACATTCTGCAGCGGGTGGTCTTTTCAAATACAATTAATTTCACACAGTAGTCACCTGCTCTTGCATTTGTGAAAAGACCAAGTGGCCCGGTTGTCCATTGTGTCTTGCCGCTGCCTCTCAAATCGCATTGAGTGTCTTAGCAGGAATAGAGCTAAACCTCACTCCCTCCTATAAATTGTATAATTGGAAAGCAGTAAATTTAAATATCTAAAAGGGAACAGAATAAAGAAAGTGTCAAACAATGACTTACTCTAATTAATAACCATTTTTATCTCTCATTTGGTAAAGTGCTCTTTGCAAATGAAAATCACCTTTTAAAAGATATTCATTTGGTGAGTAGAAGATAATTGCATTTGTGAGACTGAATTAAATATGGCTTTGCATCAACCTGAAGTGGTTTAGTCCTAGGAACTATTTAGCCAGAGGAGCTCTAAAAATTATAGCGGTAAGATGAAGAGTTTATTTGCTACAGTAGTTTAAAATCTATCTTACCATAGAAGCTAACTTTTGACTTTTTTTCTAATCAGTAGGAAGTTAAACTTGGAGAACAAAGGCATATATATATATATATATATATATATATATATTTCAAACTGTTAAGAGTGTTTAAAATTCTCAATATTTGCATTATTGTTGAAAGTCTTGCCTTTAGCTGTGACTTGATTTTTCATGATTTATTGTTTAACTAACATGTTGCTTTAATTAGAACCAGCCATAAAATTATTGAGTTTCAATTATAAAAAAAAATTCTAAAGATATTGCTAACATTAATAATTGCACATGAATGGTACCAAATACTTAGTATCTGTCCTACCAGGGACAAATGTCATTTTCTTTAAAGGTTTGTGACTCCCTTTCCCTTAACTTCCAACTAGCTTGTAGAAATATTTGTCTGACGTTTGTTTTTAAGGGTGTGTGCTAGGTGGCAGTTGTCAAGACATGGCAGCCTGCACCTTGGAGCAATACTACGTGGAAAGGTCTTTGCAGGCTCTGTTTAGATTCTCACTGCTAGCATGGTCCAACTGGAAAGAAGGAAAATGGTAGCCTTCTTCTCCTCCAGCATTTTATTATGAAAACTTTCAAACATACAGAGAAGGGTGAAAAGAGTTTTACAGCAAGTATCTGTATACCCACTTCTAGAGTCTACAATTAGAATTTTTCTATATTTGCTTTAACACACAAATAACAATCCATCTATTTATCCATCCATCTAGGGTTTTTTAAAAATGAAAATCAAAGTAAGCTGCAAATATTAGTGCATCCTCTTCTAATGCTTCACCATGCCTAAAATTAGCTAGAGTTCTATATTTACTTATAGTTCTTTATGGGTTTGGGCGCAAACTTTATGTACACTAACATATGTAAATCTTAAATATTTCATTTGATAAGTTTTGACAAATGTCTGTACCTGTCTATCAAAATAGTTATCAAAATACAGAACATTACCATTATTCCAGAAAGTATACCCTTGTCCCTTTCCAGTCAATCCTGCCCCTACCCCCATCTTTACCCCTACCCCAGGTAATCACTATTTGGATTTTTAAATTACAGAATAGTTTTGCCTGTTCTAGAACTTCATATAAATAGAATCATCTATTACATACTTTTTTTGTGTAAGACTTCTTTCCTTCTTTCAGTCAGCATAATGGTTTTTTTTAAAAATTTATATATATATTATTTTTTTTACAGAGAGAGATAGGAAGGGAGAAGGAGAGAAACAGTGATGGGCTGCCTCCTGTATGCCCCCTACTGGGAATCAAACCCACAACCTAGGCATGTGCCTGCAGGGGCCTGATGTGGCGGGATCTCCCTTTTCCACATCCCGCACGGAAAGAGAGATGAATGAACCGGTTCTAAGTGGAGGCAGCCAAGGATTGAGAAATATTAGAAATAAAGAAAGTAGACACATAGATAGATTTTAAGCTGGGAGCTGGGAGGGCCACCGAACTCCTCTGCTGGAGAGGCAGACTGATGACCTCTGGAGCCACGCAGCACATATATTTATTCTCCAATCCACCAAGGGGATTTCACAGGAAAACAAGGAGCCTGGGAGGGCCCAGATCCCACCCACTCCTTCCTCCAGAACATCTCCGCACTCCCAGGGCGGGAGTGCAACTGACATGATTCTGCCAATATCCCTGGCCCAGTCAGCAGCAATCTAAAGAATGTCCAGGTATCTTCCCATTTGGCCCTCCACATGTGCCTTGTCAGGAAATCAACTGACAGCCTCTTGGTGCATGGGACAATGCTCAACCAACTGAACCAATGTTTTTTAAAGTCATCTATATTGTTGCCTACTTAATTTGTTTCCTTTTATAATGTTGCAGGAATCTTTGTATAAATATACTATCTTTATATATCTTTTCTCCTGTTGATGGGCATTTAGGGAGTTTCCAGTTTGGGGCTATTATGAATGAAGCTGCTTGTACACGCTTTTGTTGTTGTTGAGGACAAATGCTTTTATTTCTCTTGGTCCCCTAGAGAAATTTCTCTTGGTCCGGAAAGAAATGTAACCTTGATTTTCAACACCTTAATTTTTGCCTATGAGATCTATAGAACTATAAGCTAAATCTGTGTTTTTAGCTCAGCTGGCGTGGCTCAGTGGTTGAGTGTCGGCCTATGACCTAGGAAGTTATGGTTCGATTCCTGGTCAGGGCACATGCCTGGGTTTGGGGCTCGATCCCCAGTGGAAGGGCAAGCAGGAGGCAACCAATCAATGGTTCTCTCTCATCATTGATGTTTCTCTCTCTCTCCCTCTCCCTTCCTCTCTGAAATAAATAAAATATATTTAAACCTGTGTTGTTTTAGCCACTGAGTTTGAGGTGATCGGTTACAGCAGCCGGAGAAACACAAAGACAGATTTTAGCATTGTTGCTCTAACAAACACCCAACAATATGGACGGGCTGTGGAACTGGGCAGTGGGCAGAGGCTGGAAGGATGTTTGAGGTGCATGATAGAAAAGTCCAGATTGCTCTGAACAAATTGTTAGCAGAAATATGGACGTTAAAGACTCTGACAGTGAGGGCTCAGAGGAAGTAGGAACTGCGGTAGAGGAAACGTGAGATGCCTTGGGAGTACCTAAATTGTCATGAACAGATTGCTAGCAGAAATATGGGTTGTGCAGGCAGTTCTAGTGAGGGCTCTAGAGGCATCTATTATTAGCAACTGGAAGGAAGGGGATCCTTGTTATATATGGCAGAAATTCTGGCTCACCGTTATATGGGAAGCAACTTGTAAGGTGCAAGTTGGTTTCTTCGTATGCCTTCCATAAAATGTGAGGGGGGAAAAGGATAAATTGAGGGAAAAACTGTTGATAAAAAAAATTAAAAAAAAAAAACAGGACTTGTGATTTGCGAAATTCTCACCCTATCAAGATTTCAAAAGATGCTAAAAAAAAAATAAAAGGTTCACTCTCAAGAAAGCATGCTCTAGAGAGAAAGCGTGACAACTTGTGCTAATACCTCATAAAAAACCAAAGGTCGGACTATTCACTCATATAAAAAGCTTGTTGAAGAGACTAAGCGTGTGACTCATAAATATCATTAGCCGTGTGTCCCAGGGGGCCATGTGCCCCGGGTGATCCGTGTGCCCCAGGGGGGCCGGGTGTCCCGGGAGAGCCGTGTTCCCCCGGGGAAGCAGTGGGAACAGGGGGAAGGGGCAGTGTGAACCAGAGGAGGAGCGGATTCTATTCGTGTGGTCCTGAGATAGTCACCATAAAAAAGCAGACTGCCAAATGAGGAGCGGATTCTATTCATGTAGTCCTGAGATAGTCACCATAAGACAAGCAGACTGTCAAATGACAGCAGGGAGGGGAAGGAGACCTGGGGGGAGATAAGAGAACAACTGAAGGACTGGTATGCATGAATATAAGTACAACCAATGAACACAGAACTCTGGGGAGGGAGGGCATGAATGAGAGGGGGGGGCAATGGTAAGCTATGTACATATATAATACCTTAATAAATTTTAAAAAATGAAAATAAAAAACTGGAAAAAAAGAAAAAATATATCGTTAGCCATCTCAGCAGAAGCCAAACATAGGGATGGGTTATGGAGAAAAGATCTATGGAGGAGGGAGACACCTATCTAATGGAGTTAATCCTTGTGACATATACAAGAGACCCATACAATTTAAAGCAAGTTATATGTGCAGATACATTGCTAACTTGGACTGAAAGGGACACAGAAAATATGAAGTCAAAGAAGGTTCTTGGACCCTAAAAATTCTGCATTCAGGTAACAAATATGTGCCACTTTTCATACAAAGAGGAAGGACTGCCCTAGCCGGTTTCACTCAATGGATAGAGCATCAGCCTGTTAACCAAAGTGTCCTGGGTTGGATTCCAGTCAAAGGCTCGTACCTTGGTTGCAGGCTCCTCCCTGGTGGGGCTCTGGTCAGGCAGATGCAGGAAACAATCAATGTGTTTCCCTCTGTCTTTCCCTCTCTCTTCTACTCTCCCTAAAAATCAATGGAAAAAAATATCCCTGGGTGAGGATTAACAACAACTGCCAAAACACACACACACACACACACACACACACACACACACACACACACACACAAACGAAGAGGAGGGACTGAGTAAAGGCTGAAGCCCAGAGGGCACAGCCAAAAGTCATAGAGGATAATTCCAAGACTGTGAAATGAATGGAGTTTGCCCAGCTGAATTTCTAAATTGCTTGGGACCAGTGACTTATTTTTTTCTTTCATTTTGAATTGGCATACCTGCAGCTGTTATCCTATGCCTGTATCACCATTGTATTCTGGGAGCAGAAAACTTGTTTTCTAGTTTCACTGGTATGTCAATGGAGAGGAATTTTGCCTTGAAATAGACTATAACAAGAGATTTCACCCATACCCAATCTAGATGGTTTAGAAGATAAGCCTTGATGTTTCAGAGCTGAAGGACTGTCGATGAGATTTTGGACTTTGAGTTGATACTATAACAGATTAAATTTTGGGGGGGAACTTGGGATGGTGTGAATGAATTTTGCATGTTGAATGGATATGAATCTTTGAGGAACAAAAATATCTATACCCTAATTCTTGAGCCCTGTGAGTGTGCTGTGTTACTTTTGCAGGTGTGATTAAGTTGAGGACATGGAAATAGGGAGACTATCCTGGGTGATTCATATAGGTCCAGCATAATCACAAAACTCCTCAAAAGCAGATGAAAAAGAAGAGAATCGAGGAAGAAGATATGATCATGGAAGATGAGGTCAAAGTTATTCAGTGTGAGCAGAACTTAATTAGTTTGAAGAAAAAGGAGCAAGACCACCAGATAGAGCATGCAGACAGCCTTTCAAAGCTGGAAAAGGCAAGGAAATGACCTCTTGCTTAGAGCCTCCAGGAAGAAATGTAGCCCTATCGACACCGACTTAGTGAGGCCTATGTCAGACTTCTGACCTCCAATCCTGTAAGGACGTTTGTGTTGTTGTAAGTCACTAACTTTGAGGCAGTTTGCTATAGAAGTCATGAAAAACTTAGACATGTGAGTAAATACCTATGAATAGAATTGCTGGATCATAGAGTAGGATTACTCTATGTCTCCCTTTATAATAAAATGTCAGATTTTTCCAGTGATTGTAGAATTTTACACTCCCACCAACAATATATAACAATGTATAAGTTGCCCTGCATCCTTGCCAGTATCTTTTAATATTAATCTCTCTCTCTTTTTAATATATTTTATTGATTTTTTTAAGAGAGGAAGAGAGAAGGATAGAGAGTTAGAAATATCGATGAGAGAGAATCATCGATCAGCTGCCTCTTGCACACCCTCTACTGGGGATGTGCCCGCAACCAATGCACATGTCCTTGACTGGAATCGAACCTGGGACCTTCCAGTCTGCAGGCTGACGCTCTATCCACTGAGCCAAACCGGTTTCGGCTAATGTTAATCTCTTAATGGTAGCCATTCTGGTAGTTTGCAGTGGTATCTTATGGTGGTTTTGATTTAGATTTTTCCTGATGACAAACAATATTGAGGGGTTTTGCCATGTATTTATTGACCATTTATCATAATTCCTTTGCTAAAAGTTTGGCCAATTATTTTTGTCCATTTTTAATTGGATTAGTTGTCTCAGTTTTATGTATTTTGGATACAAGTCTTTTGTCAGATATGTGTTGTGAATATTTTCTTGGACTCTGTACAGTTTCTCTCTTTAAATGATGTCTTCGTTGAGCAGAAGTTTAAAATTTTTTACCACATGGATATTCAGTTTTTCTAACATAACTTATTAAAAATATTTTTCTTTCCTTATTGGGTTAATTTGGCAATCTTTTTAAAATCAAATGATTATGTAAGTGTTGCTTCATTTCTTGAATATTTATTCTTTTTCATTAATTTATTTGTCCCATGTATCACACTGTCTTAATTATTTTAGCTTTAAAGATTGCTTAAAGTCAGATAATTAAACTCTCATTTTGATCTTCTTTTTCAAAATTGCTTTGAATATACTAAGTCTTAGGTTTTCCATGTAAATTTTAGAAATAGCTGGCAATTTTTACAAAACTCCAAGGGGATTTATGATTGGGATTGAATTTTATCTATAGGTAAATTTGGGGAAAATTAATATATTAACAATATTGAATTTTCCAATTTATGAACATGGCACACATTTCTGTGTATTTAGATCCTTATTCTAAGCAGTCTTTTTTTTTTCCTTTTTAATTTTTCAGTGAACATCTTACATGTTTTTTTGCTAAATTTATTCCTAAGAATATATATTTTTTGAAACTATTGGAAATGGAATTTCAAAGATTTTATTTTCAATTGTGTGCTTTTGAAATATAAAACCACATTGATTTTTGTATATTGGTACAACTCCCTGTAACTTTGCCAAATTCACCTGTTAGTTCTAGTAGTTGTTTTGTAGGCTCTTGAGGATTTGATTATGAACTGTCTGGTCATCTGCAAATATACTCACTTTTATTGCTTCCTTTCTGATTTTTATGCATCTTATTTCTTTTCATTGCTTTATTGCACTGGCTTCAACCTCCAATATTATACTTATTCAAATTGTAAGACCAAAAATTCTTGCCTTGTTGCGAGTCATGGAGGGAAATTTTTTATTACTTCAACATCAGGTATGAAACTATATTTAGGTTCTTTTGTAGTAGATGCCTTTATCAGATTAAAGAATTTGCCTTCCATTCCTAATTTTCTGAGTTTTTATCAATAAATTAATGTGACTTTTGTCAAATGGCTTTTCTGCATCTATTGATCTTCTTCCCCCCTCTTTTATCCTATTAATATGATGAACTGTACTGATTTTAAAAGGTAAAACCAATTTTTCACTCTTGGGATATCCCCAACTTGATCTGTGATGATTAATTTTATGTATCAACTTGATTAATAAAGGATACCCAGCGAGCTGGCAAAACATGAGCTGGAATGCTCATGAAAGATATTGGTCAGTAATTTTATTGTATTTCTAATATTTTTACCAGGCTTTGGTATCAGAGTATGCTGGTCTCATAAAACTAGTCTTTGGAAAGAGTTTATCTAAGATTGACATTCTTTATTCCCTAAATATTTGATAGAATTCACCAACAAAATGAGCTGGCCCTGGATGTGTGTGTGTGTGTGTGTGTGTGTGTGTGTGTGTGAAGATTTTAGATAAAAATTCAGCTTCTCTCATTGACATGGGGCTATTCAACTATTCTATTTTATATTGGTCAGTTTAACAAAGTTGTATCTCAAGAAATTTTAAATTGTCAAATTTATTGCAAAAAATTTTTAAAAATATGTTTTCTTCTTTTTATGTCTGTAGGTGTTATACTGGTATTCTCTCTTTAGTTCTTAGTATTCATAATTTAAATTCTTTTTAAAAAAATTCTTGATTAATTTATCAATGATTTCACTATTGATAGGAGGCTGAAAATTAGAGATGATGCATAATTCAGAGAGCCTTGGCTTATCTGTGGGCTAAGAATTGACATGGATGGCTTCCTAAAATATTTCCTCTAGAGGGTTATATAATGAAACATTTATTGTATGTACTTTTCCATTTACTAATCTACATATAATAATGGATGAGGAGAAAACCAAGATGGCAGCGTAAGTGAGCAAATAATTTACAGCTTCGCACAACAATTTCAAAATTACAACTAAAAGACAAAACGTCTATCACTCAAAACCACAGGAAAGTTGGCTGAAAGAGAAAGAGCACAAGTGCTGAAAAGCTGAAAAGCCTAGGTACGGAGGCACGTGAATTGGGCTGGTGGCAAGCGTCTGGGCACACGGCTTTTTTTCAACCAGAAGGGAAACAAGCTTCCCATCACTTTGAAATCCAGTTTCTGGGGTCACATGGGGGGACGCAGACACCTATGGGAAGAAGCTGGTCTGTTGGCCATCAGGTCCAGAAGTGAGGGTGACTTTTGTGCAGATGTGCGCGCAGCTATCATTGTTTACTGCACTGGAGTTCTGGGACACAGGGACTTAGAAATGATGAAAGGCAGAGATGGCTGACATTGCTGTTTGTCACGCCCCAACTGAGTGACGTCCTGAGACCCTGCCCTACCCTGAGGCCCCGCCCTGCACATTCTACAAACCCACCCAGGCTCCACACAGCTGCTTTTGCATAAGCAGCAAAAATGCCGAGAAAAGGAAGGAGATCTCAAACAAAAGAAATGGAGGAGAACAAAAGACTGGATATAGCATTCAAAACCATGGGTATAAGGTTTTTCAAGAATTTCCTAGAAAAGGTCGATAAATTAAACAAGACCCTCGAAGATATGAAAAAGAAATTAAATCAACTAGAAATTAAGCATACACTGACTGAAATAAAAAACATACAGAGACCCAATAGCAGACTAGAAGAACGCAAGAATCAAGTCAACGATTTGGAATACAAAGAGGCAAAGGACACTCTTCCAGAGAAGCAAGAAGAGAAGAGAATCCAGAAAGTTGAAGATAGTGTAAGAAGCCTCTGGGATAACTTCAAGCAAATCAACATCAGAATTATGGGAGTGCCAGAAGAAGAGAAAGAGCAAGACACTGAAACTCTATTTGAAGAAATAATGATCAAAAACTTCCCCCACCTGGTGAAAGAAATCGACTTATAAGTCCAGGAAGTGCAAAGAACCCCAAACAAAAGGAATCCAAAGAGGACCACACCAAGACACATCATAATTAAAATGCCAAGAGCAAAAGACAAAGAGAGAATCTTATAAGCAGCAAGAGAAAAACAGCTAGTTACCTACAAGGGAGCACCCATATGATTATCAGCTGATTTCTCAACAGAAACTATGCAAGCCAGATGGGAGTGGAAAGAAATATTCAAAGTGATGAATAGCAAGAACCTACAACCAAGATTACTCTACCTAACAAAGTTATCATTCAGAATTGAAGGGCAGATAAAAAGCTTCATAGATCAGAAAAAGCTAAAGGAGTACATCATCACCAAACCAGTATTATATGAAATGCTAAAAGATGTTCTTTAAAAAGAGGAAAAAGGCCGAAACCGGTTTGGCTCAGTGGTAGAGCATCGGTCTGTGGACTGAAAGGTCCCGGGTTCGATTCCGGTCAAGGGCATGTACCTTGGTTGCCGGCACATCCCGGGGAGAGGGTGTGCAAGAGGCAGCTGGTCGATGTTTCTCTCTCATCGACATTTCTAGCTCTCTATCTCTCTCCCTTCCTCTCTGTAAAATATCAATAAAATATATTTTAAAAAAAAAAGAGGAAAAAGAAGAAAAAAGTAAAGATAAAAATTATGAACAACAAATACCTACAAGTGACTGCAGGCAACTATAAATATGAGGAACAGAACACACTGGTGAATATAATAGAACCAGCGGCATAGAATGGGAGGAGATTGATGATTCTCAGGGGGAAAGAGGTATCTGTGTGTGTGTGGGGGGGGAGGGGTACAGGAAGAGACTGGACAAAAAACATATACCTATGGACAGAGGGGGGGTGGAAGCGGAGGAGGTAAGGGCAGAGGGTAGAGTGGGGACCAGGTGGAGGGGAGCTATGGTGGGGGGGAGGGGAGGAGAAACAATTGTAATAATCTGATCAATAAAGATTTATTAAAAATTTTTTTTAAATGGATGAGAACCTGAGTTATGTGGTTAAAAAAACACACAACTGAGTTTGACCAAAACCTGTCATTATAACACCAGGGTTCAGTAGTCTAACCTCGTGGTTAAGAGCTAAGACCCCGAAAATCAGACACACTGGCATTTGTATTCCTGGCTCCTGTGCCTGCTAGCTGGGGACTTTAAACAATTTATCTTATTGAATAAAATAGTACATGTAAAGCAACAAATACAATTATTGACTCAGTGTGTTCAAAAATTTTGGCCATTAATTCTTTCACTACCACCTCTGTTGCTAGCCTGGCCAGACTTAGTCTTAGATAATAGGGTCTGGCTTATTTGTGTGTTTTTCCCCCTGTTGCATTGCCTCAAGAGTTCTTACTTCCTGTTTTAATTTTGTAAAACGCTGCTCAGCATTCTTTTACCAGTATTGTAGTTGTAAATTACCTCCAGAGGAAGTTTGTCCTTGATTGGTTAATTAAAGTGATTTCTGTACCATTTTCATTTGTATAGTTCTTCGGGGATGAAGGAGTGCTGCCAAGACTCTTCCCATGTGTTCTTGAAAATTATCTAACCAAGACCAAAAAAGACATTAAAATATAACCCCAAGCAAACAGGAAACTGACTTTTTTTTTTTTTCGGGAACTTAGTAAAAGCCAACTTTTTGTGGTTTATGTGAAGGTTCCTCCCACAAAGTTCAGAAATTCATCTTACATTTTCAGTCTCATACTCTCCTTTTTTTTTTTTCCAGCCTGCCCTCAAACATACTACCTTTTCTTTCCCTTAGAGAAAACGATTTCAGAGATACCTGCACAGATTTTTTTTCCCCTTTCTCCTTATTACCAAACAAAGATTTTGGGGTTTTGTTCTTTTACTGAGATGAAGACAATCTCATAGAAATACCAGACAGCCACAGTGACTGCAGGCAATTATAAATAATTTCCCATCCATAACCAAATACGAGAACCTGGCATGCTGTTTATAAAGCCTATTAATCATTCTTTAGTCAAGGGGAACGTCAAGAAATGGACAAGCCTGGACAGAAGATGTGTCTTTTGTAGAGAGATTCTTTTGGCTTATTATATAACTCCTATTTTATTTATTTATTTTTTTTTTTTTAGCATAAGACTGCTGGGCTATCCTTTGAACTCAAGGCAAGGTTTTGACTTTAAAAAGTGGCACAAGCTGAGCAATTTTATTTGGAAGAAAACTAGAACTTGATGGGCATATATACCGATTTGAGAGTTTTTTTCCCATCTTTAAAAATATGTTGTTGTTGTTTTAAAGCAAGCCCTGGCCAGTGAGGCTTTGTTGGTTGGGCATCATCCTATGCACCGTAAGGTCATTGGTTCAATTCCTGGTCAGGGCACATGAGTGGGTTTCAGGCTAGATCTCCAGTAGGAGGTGTGCATGAGGCAGCCGATAGATATTATGCTCTCACATCTATGTTTATTTATTTCTCTCTTCCCCTTCCTTTCTCTCTCAAAATCAATAAAAATATTTAAAATAATAATAAAATAAAAACATCTATTTGGTTTTTTTTGCCAAAACCGGTTTGGCTCAATGGATAGAGCGTCGGCCTGCGGACTCAAAGGTCCCGGGTTTGATTCCGGTCAAGGGCATGTACCTTGGTTGGGGGCACATCCCCAGTGGGGGGGGGGGGGGGTGTGCAGGAGGCAGCTGATCGATGTTTCTCTCTCATCAGTGTTTCTAACTCTCTCTCTCCCTTCCTCTCTGTAAAAAATCAATAAAATATATTTTAAAAATATATGTCTATTTGTTTTCATGTGATGGCAACATGGGTGCGTGTATTATTTTATGTTCTGTTTTTACCTGCTACCCCTTTTTATACACCTTTTCATGTAGTGACACAGGATATATATATGAGCCATCATTGACTAAGAAACATTCTGTTATGTTAAGATAATTTAATGTGCTATCTCTCATTGTTGGGAATTTGGATTGTTTCTAATTTTCTAGCTGCTCTAATAAATACTGGGCAAATGAAGATTTCACTATCTTAATTATCTTCCCTCCTTTTGGGGCTATTTCCTTTGTATATATTACAAATAGTTCTGTGTGTGGTATTAAAGCTTTATTTCGGGGAGGGGGGGAGAGGATGACCAGAAGGAAAGATTTCTCCTCATTAAATCTCTACAATCACATTTTACATCAAATATTCAAGCAACAGTTATTTTTTGCAACTACATTTCTTATTTTTCTTTTTTTTTAATTCTATGGGGCATTTCAGAATCATGGAGTTAAAACAAGAACTTTGGAAAATAGCTTGTTCAACTAATATTTATTGTACACTTATACACCAGATAGGATGCTAACCCAAGCCCTCCCCCTTTTTATAAATAAAGAAAGCAAAACCTGAAACAGAAACTCTGGGGATGAAACACTAGTACTTTTGTGTTATATTTGAATATGATTTTTCCAAGGTTTTATTTTTAATAATTACCTATAATTATCTCGTTGTATTGTCTCAATGGGATAAAACAGAACATATTTGCTATCTTTTGTCTTATTTCGCCTTGTTGTACAGATGAGGCACACAAAAACCTTCAGAACTGATTCACAGTCAGTTAACTCTTGGTCAAGCCAGAATACAAACTCATTTTAGTGACTTCATTGCCTTCATTCTGCCCTCAGATGCTCCCACAATTAGAAAGATAAGCCAATTCATTTATGTGGGAATGTAACTTGTATGCTACTTTTTTTATATAACTGAATTGCAAACTCTTAGTCTACCCAGCATCAGAGCCTAGCATTTCCAAATATCTGGTCACTAAAATCATTGTCTTCTGGTAGATAAATGGGCAAGAATATAATTTTAAAATTCACTTCAAAAAATACTTCCTGGGTATCTTGTATTTGTCAGGCATTCTTCCCGATATTTGGGATTCAGCAATAAGCAAAATAGGACCAGTTCTAATCTTGTAGCCAATATATATTAAATTTGGGTGTTCAAACTTAATAATGACCCAATATATACAAAAAGAAAAACAGAAATCATGCACTTTTGTATTATTGTATCAGATCAGTTCTTTAAAACCAAAAGAGAAAGCAACTCAAGGTTTATAAGTTGTATGAAACTGATACTTGTATACATTACAAGAGGAACTGTGATGTTATAATCCCCTTCTGGGAAAGAAATTTTGCAATATGTAGAGAGCCTTAGAAATATCTATACTTTTTAATTCAAAAGTCTCACTTCTGGAAATCTTTTCTAATGAAAACAACAACTATATGCTCAAAAAATGTTCATTTTAGTGGCCTCTATAATAGTTTTTTTTTTTTAATATATAAAGAATGATGATGAAGAATGAAGAAAAATGAAGAAAAATATAAGGGTTCCATATAATAGAAAAAAATAGGCTTTGAAATATAATAGGTATGTATAGTGTGTATAAAAAAGACTATAAAATGATATATTCAGTATGTTTTAGACCGGTGTTTCCCAAACTTCTCTCATGATGAGAATCACCTGGTGGAGTTGTTAAAATACAGATTCCTGAGTCCCAACTAAGAAGTGCTAAACTAGAATTTTTGGGAACATATAGGTAAAATTGTATACTTAACTAGTGCTCTAAGCTAGTTAATAGAGCACTAGTTAAGTATACAATTTACCTATATGTTAAGCTAGTTAATAGAGCACTAGTTAAGTATACAATTTACCTATATGTTAAGCTAGTTAATAGAGCACTAGTTAAGTATACAATTTACCTATATGTTAAGCTAGTTAATAGAGCACTAGTTAAGTATACAATTTACCTATATGTTAAGCTAGTTAATAGAGCACTAGTTAAGTATACAATTTTACCTATATGTTCCGAAAAATTCTAGTTTAGCACTTCTTAGTTGGGACTCAGGAATCTGTATTTTAACAACTCCACCAGGTGATTCTCATCATGAGAGAAGTTTGGGAAACACTGGTCTAGAAGGAACAATACCAAAATGATAAAATTATGGATGGCTTATTTTTTTCCCTTCTGTTATATTTCTTGGTACTTTCTAGATTTCTACAGCAAGATATTACCCTATCTAATAAAGAGGGAATATGCTAATTGACCCTCTCACCATTGCAAAGATGGGGGCGCCTACAGCCAATAAGGAGGGAATATGCTAATTGCCTGTCATGCCCTCAAAATGGCAGTGCCCACAGCCACAAGATAGCAGCGCCCAGTCCCCTCAGCCCTGCTGGGGTGGCAGGCAGCAAGGCTGGGTCTGCCCCCAGGTGGGCCCAGCCGCTCTATATGCCCACTTCCAGAGTCCCCAGTCCCCTCAGATCCCCCGCTGCCCAGGGCTGGCCTGAGGTGCTGGCAAGCCTCAGATTGTGGTTGCCCAGCTTCCCAAGGCCGCCCAAGGCTCAGGTAACCAGGGACGGCCAAGGCTTGCACTGCTGGTAGTGGCAGCAGCAGAGGTGTGATGGGGATGTCGCCTTCTCCTGATTGCCGGGTCACCTCCTGCCCTTGAGGGCTCCTGGACTGTGAGAGGGGGCAGTTCGAGCTGAGGGATCCCCCCGCTCCAGTGCTTGAATTTTCATGCACTAAGCCTCTAGTTACTTTTATAATCAGAAGAAAACATTGGTGCCCCCCACCCCCAGTCACGTTTAGCTATAGATGCATTTATCTTTGTGGATACACAGCACTGAAAATGCCAGTGGGAAGAAAAGAGCACCAGAGGATGGGTGAGAAATGTGTTTTCCTCAGCTGTCATCTTCTCTTACATTTAACTCTGAATAGTTAATTTTCTCTCTTTTATCTTATTCGTGCTGGACTAACATAGTACAGAGATCACAAAAGAGAATTTAAAAATTGACGTTGGATTAAAATGTCATCTTCTTGCCTTGCATACCGGATTAGAGCCCCCATTTGTTATACATGTACTTGAGGATTCAAATCCAAATATCTCTGGGCAACTGGAGTTACTCTCTTATTCAATAAGCGTACGGTGTCCATTGTCCCACATCATTCGACACCCATCCCTGTCCGGGAGGATGGAAATGAATTCTGGCAAAGGGCCCAGGAAAACCCGCTGGAAGCCCAGGAAGAAATGTCCTGCTTCGGCCTTCGGCCTGGATTCCACAGCTTTTCCGGGAACTGCGTACGGGCTTATCTGGACAGAGCACTCCGCGCTGCAATGGCAAGGTCAACTCAAGAGTTAAACTTGGCCAGGTCAGGAGAATGCTAGGGAAGCTGGGGGTGGGGTGGGGCAGGCAGCGAGAGGTGTTGTGATGCTGACCAGCTGTTCTCGGGGCCTTGAGAGACTTCCGATGACCTGACCCGTCTCTCCTCCAGGCCCTCTGCTTGTCCCTATGCCAGATGCCATGTGACTGCGAGGATCACAGATTTAAACAGGGTGAAATGGTGGGGGCAAATGTTGGCTAACTGAGATCTGCCACCAGAGTATCAATTCCTTGCTGATCCCTGCTAAATTCTTAAAGAAAAACAGGTAGTAACCCACTTTATGTTTAACATTGCCATTGAGTTGAAAATGTTGTTTTACTAAGAAAGCCTAGTTCTGAAGGACTTAGATTATATATATGTGTTTACTTCTTTTATTATTAATATATGTTTATGTATGTGTGTGTGGGCATACTTAGCAATTGGATTTAGAACAAAATATACTGTGGTATATTATTTTATGTTATCTTAAATAGAACTTTGAAGGTAGAACTAATTCAGAATGCCCAAATATTTTTCAAAAGAAAATGTTTGATTTTACTCAAGACTCTGACAATATATAAAAGCTTCGTGCCCTAGCTGGTTTGGCTCAGTGGATAGAGTGTCAACCTGAGAACTGAAGAGTCCCGGGTTTGATTCTGGTCAAGTGCACATGCCCAGGTTTTGGGCTCAATCCCCAGTGGGGGTTGTGCAGGAGGTGGTCAATCAATGATTCTCTCTCATCATTGATGTTTCTATCACTCTCTTGCCTTCTCCCTTCCTCTCTAAAATCAATAAAAGTATTTTTTTTTAAATAATAAAGTAAAAGCTTTGAGCCTTGCATTATGTAAGTTTTACTGAAATGTTTGCATTCAATTAAAAAATGTGCTCGAGTCCAGCTGGTGTGGCTCAGTGGTTGAGCATTGACGGTTCCATTCCCAGTCCCAGCATATGCCTGGGTTGTGGGCTCAATCCCCACAACCCAGTAGGGGGAGTGCAGGAGGCAACTGATCAATGATTCTCTCTCATCATTGATGTTTTCTTCTCTCTCTTCCTCTTCTTTCATCTCTCTGAAATCAACAGAAAATTTTTTTTAATGTGCTCAAAAGAAGAGCATGGAGCACTGTGCAGAGAACTTGGGACTAGCTAACCAGCCCTGCAGTTTGAGGAAGACGGTTCCTCTCCCCCTCAGCGCCTCTGTCTCTATATCTGTAAAATGAGGGCGGTGAGTCAGGACACCTCAAAGTCCCCGTCCAGCTCTCTGACACAGAGATGATACACTGGGCTCCTAGGAATTCATACCTCACCATGGTGGTTACTAAAGACAGGAACTCGGGGACCAGGCTCTGGACTCTGCCTCCACCCCCCATCTCTAGTGTGTGCTGTGATTACAGAACTGTGTGTGTGTCCATGACTTCAGGCAAACACTCGTGCTAAGGGCTAAGAATAGCAAGACCCAAGGATGGACAGGAATGACTAGGGTTGTAAGCAGGGCAGAACATCATGGATTAGAAACATACCAGTTGGAGGCTCCCCTGACTAAATACTACCCCCTCTCTGAAGCCAGCCCGGGGCATTCCCTGTCACCCCTTAGCAAGGACCACTGTACAGTCTTCTGCTCTCAGTAAGAGTAACGGGTCCCTTTATCCTCCACAATTAGGAGGCTGGGTCAAAACCAGAACGGCCTCCAGGGTTCACTGCTGGCCCTCATACTCCAACAGCAGAATACACATGGCCGTGTAACAGCTTATCCAGTAGACGGCTCCTTTTTTTAAACCAGCCTTGCTGGGCATCTTCTATTGCCAGAAAGGTGCTGGGGATGGAGACATAAAGAGGATATAGTTAGTCCCTGCCCCAAAAGACATCCACGTGGTCAACTGGCTTCTGGGTACCAGGGGATTCACAATATCTAGAGTTATGGGAGGCATGACCCTATTGTACCCACACTATTTTACACCCATCTCTTGCCTCCAGGGCCACTTAGTAAGTAACTAGAAGCCTGGTGCAGGAAATTCATGCACAGGGAGGGTGTGTCCCTCAGACCAGCTTGCACCCTCTCCAACCTGGGACCCCTCGAGGAATGTCCGACTGCCTGTTTAGGCCTGATCCAGGTAGGATCAAGCCTAAACAGGCAGTGGGACATCCGTCTCACAATCCAGGACTGCTAGCTCCCAATTGCTCGCCTGCCTGCCTTCCAGATTGCCCCTAACCACTTCTGCCTGCCAGCCTGATCACCCCCTAGCCACTCCCCTGCCAGTCTGATTAATGCCTAACTGCTTCCCTGTCTGCCTTTTTGCCCCCAACTTCCCTCCCCTGCAGGCCTGGTCACCCCTAACTGCCCTCCCCTGTGGGCCTGGTCACCCCCAACTTCCCTCATCTGCCAGCCTGGTCACCCTTAACTGCCCTCCCCTGCAGGCTTGATTTACCCTAACTGCCCTCCCCTGCAGGCTTGATTTACTCTAACTGCCCTCCCCTGCTGGCCATCTTGTGGTGGCCATCTTGTGTCCACATGGGGACAGCCATCTTTGACCACATGGGGGCAGCCATCTTGTGTGTTGGAGCGATGGTCAATCTGCATATTACTCTTTTATTAGATAGGATTAGCTCTCATCGTGAAGCCCAGCTTCTCTGCTCTGGGGATGCTGCAGCTGGGCTCCTGCGAACCATATTTCTGCTCTGCCAACCGGCCCAGGTTAGGCTCTACTGGGAGGAGGGCTGAGGGGGCTGTGAGGCCAGGGGGGAAAGGATACACTGGCTTCTTCCTGTCTGTTTCCTGGTCCCAGGCGTGGCACCTCAGCAATACTTGTTTAAAAAATAAATCTTTACCAATTTCAGAGAGGAAAGGAGAGGGGGAGAGAGAGAGAGATAAAAACATCAATGATGAGAGAGAATCATTGATCAGCTGCCTCCTTGAACCAGCAACCCAGGTATGGGCCCTGACCAGGAATCAAACTGTGACCTCCTGTTTCACAGGTCAACGCTCAACCGCCAAGCCACTCTGGCTGACTCCAGTAACCTTCACTGCAGCAATGGCAATCCTGCCCAGCATGTTCCTGAACCCAGTTTCTAGTTTCCCATACAATTAGAACCCACTGGATTGCTTCAGCCTCCAAGACACCTGTCTGGGCCTCTCAGAGCCGGGGCCGCAGGCTCCTTTGAGCTCTGAGACACCAGCACCAGCAGGAGCATCATCCTGCAGAGGCCTGGGTTTCAGTTCCACAGGGCCTGTCCCCTCAGCGTCAAAGTTTTGATTATCGCAACCTCTTCTCTCTGTTTCCACAGCCCTGGGATAGTAGCTGCTTCCTGCAGTTGCTCCCTCTGAGACACCTAAGACTTCCCCTTTCACCCTTCCGGTTACCCAGCGAACCACTTCCACGGAGGGGCTGGGTGCCCGCCTCCCGGTAATTCCCTGTGGATGTCAGAACATCAAACCTGGAGAGGATCTTTGTAAGCATTTATTTGCACCAAACAGAGGATTCACCTGGAAGCAAGATCTCAACAGACTGAGAAAATGCTCCTCAGAGTGACAGTTTGCAGCTCCTTTTACGCATCTGGAATTAAGGAGCGAATTTAGGGAAGATTAATGAAGGTGGGAGAAAGCAAGGCAGGGACTGGATTACAGGACAGTTAACTAGACTGTGTTCCTTTGGGGGTGGTTTTGCTAAGGGATCTGAAGGACACATTTCAAAGGTTAATCTAGGTGGTTTCTCTTTGGAGGGATTTGAAAAGAGGTGTTTGGAAGGTGCCCGGTTGCACAGAAACAACGGACAGGGCTAGCTTAAGGCAAAGATGAGCCTTTTACTAAAGAAGCTATATGCCCACCCTAACTGGTTTGGCTCAGTGGATAGAGCGTCGGCCTGTGGACTGAAGGGTCCCAAGTTCGATTCCGGTCAAGAGCATGTACCTTGGTTGCGGGCACATCCCCAGTAGGGGGTGTGCAGGAGGCAGCTGATCGATGTTTCTCTCTCATTGATTTTTCTAACTATCTCTCTCCCTTCCTCTCTGTAAAAAAAAATCAATAAAAAAAAATATTTTTTAAAAGTTATATGCCTTGGGACCCACTGGATTGCTTCAGCCTGACTACCCACCAGACCCTGCCCAGTTAGGAATTTATGACCAGATCACCCTGTTGGGTTACTTTCCATAGAATTCCTTCTGGTCCACAACCCTGACCGAGACCCTCCCGGGCTAACCTGGCAGGCAGTGTAGAGCAGTGGGCAGTGGCATGAGCTGGGAGTCGCTGGGCCTGGATTTGAATTCCAGTTCTTGGACCCTGCAGGCTCCTGGGCCTGGAAGAGCTCCCTAATTCCCTCCAGCCGTGGTTCTCTGGGATTAGGACAGTTTCCAGCTGTGGGTGCTGCTGAGATGCTGGGCACAACGTCCTGTGCCATGATGTGTAGCCGCCATGATAACCAGACTGGTAGCTTCTAGGGTAAGCGCGTCAAACTCGCCGCCCGCAGGCCTCATGTGGCCCACAATTAATATTTTTTGACCCAGCCAATATAAGGGTATGTAAGAAATGTGGTTTTTTGTTTGTTTGTTTGTTTTTTAAATATATTTTATTGATTTTTTACAGAGAGGAAGGGAGAAGGATAGAGAGCTAGAAATGTCGATGAGAGAAAAACATCGACCAGCCCCCTCCTGCACACCCCCCATTGGGGATGTGCCCGCAACCAATGTACATGCCCTTGACCGGAATCAAACCCCGGACCTTCCAGTCAGCAGGCCCACGCTCTATCCACTGAGCCAAACCGGTTTCGGCAAGAAACATTTTAATAAAAATTTTGCAACTTAATTTTTACAATATCCTGTTATACTTAATTATTAATAACGAGCTACAATGTTCGCTAATGACTGGTTGCTATAACCATGTTGCATTCATTTCCCTCACACGCCTTACGCGCAGGCGCACCATTTCTATCGAATGTTTTAGCAGCTGATGGCCACGTCATTGGTCTTGGACGGACTTGTTTGGTGTGTGCAACAGGAAATATTTCGCTTTCAGATGCAAATAGGTTTATTGGTGTTACGCTTATTAATTTGTGCGTTTATCAGTGTCTGGTAAGTTAATGTTCAAGAAAAAATATTCATTTTTATTAAAATGTTCTATTATTTTATGTTAACGACGACTCATTTATTTCAGCCCTTTGTAGTCAGTATGTCTCCATCAAAGTAAGCCTACACTTCTATGAAAAGTCAAGCCATTGTTGTTTTTGCGGCCCCCACACACTTAAACCTTGTTTATTTGGCCCGTGTTAGCCTTTGAGTTTGACATGCTTGCTGTAGGGCCAAGGCCTAGGTCTCAGACATCTTATTCCCAGCAGGTGTGCTATAAATCTATTTACGTGATACATGCTTCGTAAGGATGCGTTGAATGAAAGAGAAGTGCTTGATTGCCGAAACCGGTTTGGCTCAGTGGTAGAGCGTCGGTCTGTGGACTGAAAGGTCCCGGGTTCGATTCCGGTCAAGAGCATGTACATTGGTTGCGGGCACATCCCCGATAGGGGGTGTGCAAGAGGCAGCTGGTCGATGTTTCTCTCTCATCGATGTTTCTGGCTCTCTATCTCTCTCCCTTCCTCTCTGTAAAATATCAATAAAATATATTTTTAAAAAAAAAGAAAAGAAAGAGAAGAGCTTGAGATAAATGTGGCTCCGTGGGGTTCATAACCTGTGCTGACGCGATCTGAAACCCTGGGTGGTGGTCGGGTTTTGCCTTGAAGTTATGGTTTAAAACATCTGTTTAAGTCGTTATTTTAAAATGAGGAGCAATGAGTTTACCTGGATGGTAGGAAAAAAAACCAATCTGGTCGTTCATTCTTCCACCAGCCTGGCTACCCTTAGCGACCGGGAGACAGGACAGGGGAACGTGCCCCTCTTCCAGAAAGTTCGGTCGGTTGAGTGGCACATTTCTGGCTCTTTCTGGCCAGATAGCAAACGCCAGTTTTGCTTTTTGTTTCATGATCCACTTCCCGGGGAGAAAGATGTGGACTGCTCTGATACAACGGGGGACATCTCTCCTGCGTGTGGAAGTCAGGACTCGGATGGAAACCTTGGAAGCGAACAAGGTCCCACGTGTGCGGGGCTCTCACAAGGCAACTCGGATAAAGGCCGTTCCAACAAAGAGGGGAGAACAAAACATCCATTCTTCTGAGCACAGCAGATAGCCCGCCACCCAATCTGGGTAGCGGCTGTGTACACAGGCGGGGGAGGAGGTCAGCTGCGCTTTCTTGTTTCACATTCAGGGTTGCGTGGGGCTGGGCCTGATAAAGGTATCTGTGTCTGAGTCTGGAAGGTGTGCAGGCCCAGCCAAGACTTCTCCAGGCGCAGGGCCTGAATGGGGATGTGAAGCGCTCCATTTATTCCAGAACACTTCCTCCCCACAAAAGCCCAAACCGTCTTCAGAGAGAAAAACAGCCGCACACGACGCTAGGTCATTCCTGTCACCAACAAGCAGGGTGACTGGGAGGACTTCCCAGTGAGAGGCCTCCCAGCCCCCGGGCAGCGGTTGGGTTCGCCGTGGAAGGGTGGTGACTCCTAGACACAGAAAGGAGACTGGCATTTGCAGAAGGAGCCAGAGGAGAATCCTCCTATTTTTCTGAAGAAGTTTCCTGCCTCCACACCTACATTTTGGGGGGCCCTGAGGCTGTACCCCCCCCCCCCCAGGGAGCCTTTTTGGAACGTGCTCCTTCCAGCCCAGGGGAAGAGCTCCTACTGGGTGTCACAGTGAACACGTGATCCCGCTCTAGACTGTGTTCAGACGCTCTGCTTTCCTGTAGACACACACACACACACACACACACACACACACACACACACACGCTACATCAAAGAGAAAGATGAAAAGGAAAAACTTTTGAGAAAAAGGAGGGAAGGAGGAAGGGAGGGAGGGAGGGAGAGAGAGAGAGAGAGAGAGAGCGAGAGATCATTGCTACTGCATAGACTAGACCTTCCATTTCTCTGGTTAATCATTCCCCAGGCTGGAGGTGGAGGCCCCTGAGGAAATGAGAAGTCTCAGTAGCCGAAACCGGTTTGGCTCAGTGGATAGAGCATCAGCCTGCGGACTGAAAGGTCTCAGGTTCGACTCCGGTCAAGGGCATGTACCTTGGTTTCGTGCACATCCCCAGTAGGGGCTGTGCAAGAGGAAGCTGATCGATGATTCTCTCATTGATGTTTCTAACTCTATCCCTCTCTCTTCCTCTCTGTAAAAAATCAATAAAATATATATTTTTAAAAAGAAGTCTCAGTAATCTAAGGTGGGAAGAAAGGGCTTTGGCCATTCATTAGGCTGGGGTGTGTCCACCACCTCTACTGTGCAAATTGGGTGCAAGGTAGAGGTTCCCCCTGGGCTGGCAGTGGTCCACTAGGACCCCAGACTCATCATCAGGTAGCGGTAGTGGCTCTCCGTGAGTCAGGACCAGCAGGCGATGGCTGTGAGGGGAGGCCCAGACACAAGCGAGATCAAAGCCAAGTATATCGCCAAGCTAGAGGGAGCATCTAGCTGATCACTATGCCTTGGGCAAGTTCCAGGGCCACAGGTAGCTGGTCAGGCGAGGCTCAGAGGCCTGTGTGCCCTTTAAGTTGAGCCTGTGCATCCTCTGTGCTGCCCCAGCCCGGGCCGGGCCGCTGTTGGCTGGCATTCGTTATCTCAGGACACTAAATCTGTGCTTCTAAGCCCAGCCATTTCATTAGCTTGTGGTTTCTTTTTCTCCTTGGTATCCTAGTTACACTTATGTCGACAAATGTTAACTCTTCCTCAGCTGAATTAAGGTATTAAGGGTATGTCTACATCTTAGCCAGGAAAAAAAATAAAGAGGCGGGGGTTGGGGGAGAAAGCATTTATAGCCCAAACATGATGAATATACAAGAATCAGCTGAGCACCCTTCAGTCTCAACCTCTTTGCTAATAGCCGTGTGACCTTTGACAAGTTGATCTCTCTGAGCCTCAACTTCCTCATCTATAAAATCAATCCTATCCAACTCACCGTATTGCTGATCCTAAATATCAGACAAGTTAATAGGATTGGGGCAGCGGCTGCTCCACGTCTACCTGAATAGCTTTTCCCTCTTTCTTTCCTGGTAATGGATTTGTACCTGGGCACATGGCAGCCTGAAATGAAGACGACATTTCTAAGTAACCCTGCAGTTAGTGGACCCGCTTGACTAAATTCTGACCAACGAGTTACATGTGGAGATGAGGCGGTTACCTTCCAGGGAAGGTCCTTGCGTTGAAAAGGAAATGCCTTCTTGCCCACTTCTTTTTCTTCCTGGTTGGAATGCGGACGTGATGGCTGGTGCCCAAGCAGCCCTTTGGGTCCAGGGGGCAGCACACGAAGCGCGGGGAGAGAGCAAGGAGAAAGAAGCCTGGATTCCTGTGAAGAGCAGGAGCCACTACCCTGCCTCCGGATTCATTACGTGGGAGGCATGAACTAACTTTAAAAATTTTTTTTTAATTTTTTATTAATTTTTTATAGAGAGGAAGGGAGAGGGATAGAAAGTTAGAAACATCGATGAGAGAGAAACATCGACCAGCTGCCTCCTGTAACACCCCCCACTGGGGATGTGCCCGCAACCAAGGTACCTGCCCTTGCCCGGGTCCCTTCGGTCCGCAGTCTGATGCTCTGTCCACTGAGTCAAACCGGTTTCGGCTGAACTAACTTTTGAAGAAATTCATTTAGAGAAGTTTTTGGTTACTCACTAACCTTACATTTAATTAGGTCTGTGCAACACATAGTGTGTTTAGAGTAGCATAGGTAAAATCTTACATATGTCACTTCTTTTTGCCTTTTAGGAAATACATATCAAAGCTCTAAAAAAAACATTGCCGAAATGGGTTTGGCTCAGTAGATAGGGTCTGAAGGGTCCCAGGTTCGATTCCGGTTGGGGGCATGTACCTTGGTTGCGGGCACATCCCCGGTGGGGGGTGTGCAGGAGGCAGCTGATTGATGATTCTCTCTCTTCCATGTTTCTGGCTCTCTGTCCCTCTCCCTTCCTCTCTGTTAAAAATCAATAAAATATATATTTAAAATTTTTTAAAAGCTCTAAAAAACAATAGACAACAAGTGAAAGGACCACAAGGGCCACAGAGGGCGCACTGGCGTCACGCCCA
The DNA here is from genome assembly GCA_963924515.1 of Vespertilio murinus. Taxonomy (NCBI): domain Eukaryota; kingdom Metazoa; phylum Chordata; class Mammalia; order Chiroptera; family Vespertilionidae; genus Vespertilio; species Vespertilio murinus. Next base: position 21,071,543 of record OZ004704.1, on the reverse strand, counting down.
GGGTTATGTGAGCGGGACAAGAGAGATAGCCTTTGTCCTGGCCTCTCTTTATCTCCTGGCTGAGCCTCTCCAGCCACCAGCAATACGATCTGGAGAAGAGGAAAAGGCCAAGAAGAGCTCCCGGGAGGACGTCAGCCTGGGCTTGCCTCCTGGCTCCTCCACCTCCTAGCTGTGCGACGCTGGGCTAGTTGCTGTCCTCTCTGAGCCCCTGGCTCCTCCTGCTAAAGTGGAACATGGGACGACACTGTATACCTGCAGTGTGGTGATGGGACTCAAACAGTAAAATGACAAGGTCTCAACCGAGTGCCTGACACGTTATAACTATTTGGCAAACATTTCTTTTTAAATCTAACTTTATTGATTTCCGAGAGGAAGGGAGAGGGAGAGAGAGAGACAGAAACATCAATGATGACAGAGAATCATTGATGGCCTACCTCCTGCATGCCTCCTACTGGGGATGCAGCCCCCGGCATGTGCCCTTCACCAGAATCGAACCCAGGGCCCTTCAGTCCGCAGGCCCACCACCCTCTCTCCACTGAGCCAAACCAGCTAGGGCATATTTTTGGCAAATATTTTGAAAGTAATCTGAACTTCATCTTTTACCATTCCCAACCCTAGCCCCAGGCTTCCTCCGGAGCCAGTAACTAACTGTCCCCAGCATGGGCTGTCTTCTCCCAATGCCACGCGCTTTGCTCACTGGGTCCCTGCCTAGAGCTCCGTTGCTTCTCTTGGTTTCTCCTTGTCTTTCATCGTCAATGTTCAGGGCAGCTGGATTTGACTTCCGGCCCTGGGTGATCTCACTCCCTCCCCCTCTGAACAGTGCCAACATTTACTACCCAACCACTCATTAACGTTTACTGCCGTGTATTGGTATTAAATTCTGCGGTGCGCGTCTCATCTTGCCGGCCATGCTGTGCACTCTGCAAGGGTGTGGCTCCTGCCTCTTCCACCTTTCCGGCCCTTCAGCCTGTAACTCAACGCTGCGTGCAGGCCTCAGCGAAGACTTGCTGAACAAGAAAACCAAATCCAATTATCCAGAACCTTCTCTCTGTAATGTATCTTTGAGCCTATGAGCCCATTGCTTCTCTATGTTCCTCCTAGTTCAAGGCACAATGAGATGGCGCCTTCCTGTAACATCATTGCGGCTCAGGTAACCTGGCACAGCATCGCACTCAGGTCCAGCTGCATAGGTTGCTTTGCTGGCTTTGGGCAGTCATTGGGCATAAAGCAAAAAGCTGGGAGAGAACTGCACTTCAGAGAAATCCATCATTCCAACCAAAGAATAAAAAATAAGCAATCAAATAATTTTTACGGGTGCCCTGGCCAGTGTGACTCCCACGCACTGAAAGGTCACCAGTTCCATTCCTAGTCAGGGCATATGCCCAGGTTGTGAGTTCTATTCCCGGATGGGGTGCACATGGGAAGCAACTGATCAATCTTTCTCTCTCACATCAGCGTTTCTCTCTCCCTGCCCCCATTCCTCTCTCTCTAAAAAAATGTTTTATAGGGTAGTGAGTCAATACCACTACTTGGAATTTTAGAGCACATTCCATTTGTCTTTTGAAAGCGGAATATTGCGATGCAACCCAACTCTGATTTTGAATATAAGAATGCATTTCATATGTCTTTTCAAACAGGGATGCTGGACTTGAACTATGTGCCTGTGCTTAATCTGCATGCTGCCCAGTGCCTCAAGGAGATGGACAGAACAGCACTCGCCTGATCTGGATCCTCTGGAGTGGCGTTCTCCTCCAGCAACGCTCCCCTACCCCCCCACCCCCACCTCCCACAGAGGTGCCCTGCCCTCCCCCAGCCCCCTGGGAAGGCCACAAAACTATGAGGTCATTTCAGCTGCACAGATCGTTCCAACTACAGAAGGAGATTCTAGTTCCCTTTTCAGTGGGCCATTTAAGGCACACTCGGGGATGCTTATTAAAAAGATAAATTCCGCCCGGCCATGGTGGCTCAGTAGATTGGCATCAACCTATGAACCAGGAGGCTGAGATTGGATTCCTGGTCAGGGCGCACGCCAGGGTTCCCAGCTCCATCCCAGCAGCGGGTGTGCGGGAGCCAGAACCAAAGGGCAGCTCAAAATGTGTGTGCGCTATTGTTTTTTTGTTTTGTTTTGCGTGTGTGTGTGTGGGGGGAGGGGGGGCTTAAATTGCAGCTGGTGGGAAGTAAGGGCAGGTCCTGGAAATGCTCCTGAACTGGGGAAGAGAGAAGTGCCGTGGCCACCAGCTGTCCTGGGAGAGTGAGTCACCAGCCTATGTGGCAGGAACCGCGGCTGGTGGGGCGACTCCCTCCTCGGCTGGGGGGTGCTGGGGGAGGTGCTGGCTGTGGTTGGAGAGAGCAGTGCATTCCAGAGAGGAGCCAGACCTCCTGTGCAGATGCCAATCTGTGCTGTCAGTCACCTTGGCAGCCACGGAGTGAGAGGAAAAGGGAGAGGGAGGGGGCAAATGAGCGGTCTCAGCAAGACCACAGAGGCACCATTCAGTCCAACTTAAAAGTATTAAAAGCCCTGTGTTCAGTCTGCCTGGCTTCACCCTGGCCTCCTCCTCCTCATCTCTAAATCCAATGTCTAACTCTGGTCCATTCTACACTTCACCGTCTTCTAGGCATTCCCTTTACCACGGCCTTCACTGCGCCACTATCACGTATCATGCATTTTTCCTTTTCTACGTATTCCAACCACCATGACCCCAGCTCACACTCGCATCATTCCTCACTGGGACTCAGCAGGCACCGAAACTGCTGTGCTGCCTCCTGTCTCCTTACCGCCAATCCACCCTTCACGCAGCCGCCGATGTGTTCACTCCGTGACCATCTAAGCATGCCATTTCCTTACTTAAAATCCCCAGCTTGCCCTGGCTCGGCGGTTCTTCAACGTCAGAATCCCTGGGAGGACTTGCTCACACGCAGCGCTGGGACCCATCTGGAATTCCATTACTTTTCCACGTTTCCCTGCTTTATCTCTGAGCTCCAGACCCTACCGCTCTCCGGGTAGCTTCTCCATCTCCTCTCCCTCATCCTCACGCCATCTCCACCACCATCATCATCATCACCATCACTCACACCCCTGAGAGCTTATCATGTTGGGTCCCATTGAACCCTCACAAAACAAAACAAAACAAAACAAAACAAAACAAAACAAAAACATCACCCATGATGCCGGTACCATTGTTCTTTCCATATAATGTAACTACTGAAACTGGGCTCAGAGAGGCCCCAAAACTTACCTCCGTCATAAGGCTAGAGTCAGGGGTGGGCAAACTTTTTGACTCGAGGACCACAATGGGTTCTTAAACTGGACCGGAGGGCCAGAACAAAAGCAACCTGGCCATGCTGGCACTCTCATCTTGGGCTGCTGGTGAAGGAGCGGAGGGGAGAGCAAGAGAACCCTCCGCTCTTTCGGCTCTGTGGGCCGGATAGAGCTGCCGAACGGGCCGGATTTGCCCACGGCTGGGCTAGCCCGACTGCAGTCCCCGGCCCCTAACCCTTGTGAGTACCATTTCACCCAGATGGAATTCTTTCCTCTACGCTCTGGGACATTCTTCCTGCCACTTACACATACAAACACACATATGATAGAACGTGAGGTCTCACTTACCTGATAAGTGACTCAGTTAGGGACTGTGAGTTATTTGAGGAAGGGTCTTCACCTTGGTTTCTGACACCTAGAACATAGAGGACGTTCGATCTGGGGTGATTACATCAACCAACTTCTTGAGCTCGAGGGTTAGCATATGTGAAGTAATTTCTCTGATGGAGTTTTGGGCCACGAGAAATGGGAAATCTTCCAGAAGATTACTTACGTTCTTTCTAATCTATCAACTCAACATGTAGACATCATATAACGTGGACTCACAGATATCCCTAGGACGATAAATCTACACGACACCCAGGTATCAGTTTGTATCAGAGGAAAACCTTGAGAGGAAGGGAAATCCACTTACCATTATTGTTATCTACTCTCGGAGGGTCTCCATTCTACCCATTCCCATCTTGGTTACCGGGATTATGGGTCTGCTACACTTATTCACAGCAAAGGGAGTTTTCGGTCCCAGAGGGGCATGAAGGCAGAGATGTCTACAGGGTACTTTTACAGGAAATTTTGGTTCATGTCTTTTCTACTGGTCTAAAAAAAAAAAATACCCCAGGAAGTCAATATTTTAAATAAACAAACCAAAAAAGCATAACTATAGGAGCAGGTGCATTAGAGTACAAATTCCACGTGTATTTGGAACCCAAAGCAAAACAAATGTTTTCTATAACTAATCACCATTAAAAAGAGAAAATCATTTTCTATACAAAAGTCTAACGGGTGGACAAACAGCAACTTGTCTGCTTCTCTGTTTCACTGAGAAGGAAACAGTTGCCAGACAGCCCTTGGGGTATCTCCCCTGCTGAAACATCTCCCCACCAAGGTGAGAAATGACAGTTTGGGTCCAGAAAGGAAAAAGAGAGAGAATGTTGTGCCCTGAGTAAAAGTGACCTGTGGGTCACTCCAGACCTGGGATGTGCCTCAGAACTCCTCCCCAGTCTTACTCTGGGTTTAGGGTCACGGGATACCAAAGGTATTTGTTTCTTTTGCATCTGACTTCAAGGTCCTTGTCAAAAGGCATCATAAAGTAACAGGTTCTGTCAAAGCGAGGGCTTCCTAAAGGCACCTGAGAGCCAGCCGGCCCCTTGCATTGTTCAGGAAGATGGGGATACAGAGAAGAAACAGGCACCGTCCCTCCCTCCTGTGGCGTCTGTTTAATTCTCACTGCCAATTGTGCACACTTCTGTCCTTTTAGGCAGGTGTTGGGCAGAGGTGGCACCGCCCTTGGACCCAGGATGGCCCATTTTCCAAGTCTCTGTGTATTCCCCCCTTCTCAACCCTCCCACTCCCCCACTCCACACACACACACACACACACACACGCAAAGGGTCAAGGGCCTCTGAGCCTTGGGTCCCTCCTCCGAAGCTATATGGACGCTTTTACTTCTTTAACCCATTGAGCATCGGTAGCCTCTTTCTACAACTACCTGGGGCCGGGTTCTCCCGCCCTACAAGTCAGTAAGCACAAATCGTTGCAGAGAATCCCGGAGTTCTCAGCACTCCTGCAGCAAATAAAAATACTTTTCCAACTCAGGCCTGCTCAGGACACATGGTCTCAGACACTTCCTGCCTCAGTCTGAGCAGCTTTCCTCCTCTGGCATACATGCTCCCCCTACTGGCTGCCATTGACAATGCACCCGGGGGTGCCTGGGAACTAGAAATGGCCAGCGTGGCCCTGGGATAGCCCTGTTGAAGCATTGCAGAGAAATTGAAAGAAAGAAAAAAGGGAAGGGAAGGGGAAGGGGAAGGGGAAGGGGAAGGGGAGGGGAGGGGAGGGGAGGGGAGGGGAGGGGAGGGGAGGGGAGGGGAGGGGAGGGGAGGGGAGGGGAGGGGAGGGGAGGGGAGGGGAGGGGAGGGAAGATTCTTAAGAATTCTTCCATTGCTCAGATGAAGGGCCCAAGCTAAGTCTTTTTTTTTTTTTTTTCCACATTTCAGGAATAAACTCTGTACTAAATAATAAATACCGAAGAGGCCTAGCTGGGTGTGGCCCAGTCTGGTGGAGTGTCATTCGATACACCAAGAAGATTTGGGTTCAGGGTACATACCTAGGTTGTAGATTCGATCACGGGGAAGGGCACGTATAAGGGGCAACCGATCCATGGTTCTTTCTCACATTGATGTTTCTCTCAAAGTTGTGGAAATATCTCCTCTGGTGAGAATTAAAAACAATAAAAGAAAAAGACTGAATAAATAAATTTTCCTTGAATAAAGTTTTGCCAAATAAATTAAATGCAGACTTCCCCGTAAGAGTTAAATGAACTTTACTGTTTTTATTTTTTAATATATTTTTATTGGTTTCAGAGAGAAAGGGAGAAGGAAAGAGAGATAGAAACATCAATGATGAGAGAGAGTCATCTCTTAGCTGCCTCCTACTGGGGATGAAGCCTTGTGCCCTGACTGGGAATCGAATGATGACTTCCTGGTTCCTAGGCCCACCGCTCAACCACTGAGCCACGCTGGCTGGGCGTGCACTTTGGATTTGGATTCAGGATCAGGGACTCCAACTCAAGTTTTGCTCCTTTATTTGAGGAATGATTTTAGACACTGACCTTTCTAAGCCTCCGTTTCTCGATCTGTAATTTGGGCCTAAAGAGATTGCTTAACCCCTAGCATTTGTGGAAAGTGGGAGAATGCGAATGTATGAGAAAAGTGTTTTACAACATAAAAAACTTCATGTGAATTGACTTGTTCTGTTTCAATCCAACCCGCACACTCCTTTTCCATCCGCCTGAGTGGGAATGGTAGAGGCAGCCTAAACCCCCCCCAAAGGAAGTGGAGCAAGGAAAGCTCAGTCACAAACAGGAAGTCACAGAAATGCCACGAGAAACATTGGCTCAGGCAGAAGGAAAAAAACACCACCAGTTCTTGGGTTAAGTTTTTTTTTTTAAAGATCTAGTTAGATTTAGTTAATGATTTGAGGTGTTGCCAGCCTAGCTCGACCCCCTAAATTAGGGGGGTGCTTTTCGGAGACGATTGGGTAATTCTTCTGACCTAGATTTGACCTCCTTGCCGCTGGGAGTTCTCACTGGGCATTTTTAGGCTCTCGGCAGTGGGCAGGGCCCTGCCTTTTTAAATGTAGGTCTCTCCTCCTTTTCCCCGGCGGCAGCGGGAGGGGCCGGGAGGAGCTGGGCCCGCCCGGCCTGCGCCTGGGAGCCGCCCTGCAGCGCCTCTCAGATTACCGCCTCCCTGCCCGGCTGTGCAGACTGGCCACATGGCAGGCTGGCTTCTGGAGGGAGTGCCAGAAAAGCACTCCGGTGACAGCCACACAGCGATGTTTTTGCAGTTCTGGGGATTATGTCAAACTTTCCTTCCAAGTTTCTGTGAAGAGGAGAAAATATCCCAGATATTTTTTTTCTAGGGGGGAGAAGAAAAAAAAACAACAACAAAAAAAATGAAAGGGAAACATGAACATGTCAGGACGCATGCTGTTTGTTTGTTTTCTTGGTTTTCCTGTCTCATTCCTGAAACCTCTTTCAAAAATCTTACCACTTTTCTTGCCTCTGCCTTAATTTTGTGTGTGTGTGTTGTTGTTTTTTGGGGGGTAGGAAAAGGAGAGGGTTAGAAGCCTAAGAATTTTTTTCTTTTAATCTTCACCAGAGGATATGTTTTTACTGGAGAGAAAGAGAGAGAGAGAGAGAGAGAGAGAGAGAGAGAGAGAGAGAGAGAGAGAGAAACATCTATGTGAGACACAGCAATGAGCTGCTGCCTGAATGAGCCCTGACTGGGGATCGAACCGGCAACCTTCTGGTGTACTGGACGATTGAGCTACCCAGGCCAGGGCTGGGAGCCTAAGAATTTTAAGTCATCACCGTGCATTGCTAAGACTTGTTATTTGTTTAGAGTTCCTATTCTGGCCCAGTTGAAGGGATGAGTTTCTGCATCCATTACCTACACTTTTATTATTATTATTATAATGACCCCTCCAACCTTTAGCAAATGCCCGGTGCAAGTGAGAGCCACACGCCGAGTGACTGCCTTCCACGGACAGTGCTGCAGAGACAAAGGCAAACCCTGTGCTTGTGCCACGGCTCGTGTTCAGGCTTTGCGTGTTTTACAGTGGCCTCAAATGAAACACGTTCAATTGGAAACTGTACTGTCAGGGCAATAACAGTGTTTTTCGAAACGTTGTTTTTACATTTGAGTCTTATAACCACCCTAGGAGCAGAGCGGGAGGGGAAATGAAGCGAGAGCGGCAGATGAACAGGTGAGGAGCGGAAAGGAAGAGCAATTTTAGTCCAAGGCCTCACAGCTATGAAGCCCAAGCTAAGAGGGCAAGGTCTTCTGAAGCCTTCTCTAGCACCGAATGCCCGTTCTGGGATTATTACCGGCGGGTTCCACAGGTTCTCGTTTAGGCTGAACTGCCACCATTTTTAAACATAGGGTAGCACGGGCATTTAAAGTAGCCTAACATTTTACGAATCACACAGGGTGTGTTCATGAACAAAGATGGGACTCAGTACAATGTTTAAAATTAAAAATCCATTTTTTAAAATAAATCTTTATTACTCAGATTATTACAATTGTTTCTCCTTTTTCTCCCCCAAAGCTCCCTACCACCCAGTTCCCATCCCACCCTCTGCCCTTACCCCCTCTCCCCCCAACTGTCTTCCTCCATTGGTTATACAATTTCAATCCAGTCTCTCACTGCTTCCCCACCCCCTTATCCTCCTGATAATTATCAGTCCACTCCCCTTCTTTGCCCCTGATTCTACTATATTCACCACTTTATTCTGTTCCTCAGATTTTTTTCCTTCTCTTTTCCTTTTTTTCCGTATATGAATTTCAAGTGGGACACTCTCTCCCATTTGTTTTTGTAGGGAAATACAACAGAGTGTTCTGAAGCAAATAGCTGCAGACTGTCCAAATGTCTCAGGACCACACGAATAGAATCCGCTCCTCCTCTGGTTCACATCGCCCTCCCCCCCCCTCCCGGGTCCCACCGCTCCCCCAGGGCACATGGCTCCCCCGGGTCCCACAACTCCCCCCAGGGCACTCGGCTCCCCCTGGGGCACACGGCTCACACAGGGCACACGGCTCTCCCTGGGCACATGGAAAAATCCATTTTTGATGGGTAATTCATTTGCACAGCCTGAGAAGTCTGGCTCCCTCCCCCCTTTCCCTTTACGCTGTTTCTCCACTTCCTTCTCTTCCTTTGGTAGTCATGTGTATTTACTTTGTTACCCTACCTATGTTGCTTTATGAAAATACAAAGAAATACAAACGTGTATATTTCTTATTTATTTGTGGTCTTACGGAAAAAAAAGAGAGCATAGAGGGTACATTTTGAATTGTATTTCGGGAAGTAGTGGTGGACATTGCTGAACCACCCACGCTTGCCAAAACCCCCAGGATCACAGGCACTGATGTGCAAGCAGTACAGGTCAGTGACGAGAATCCCGGAATTAAAGTGACGAGAATCACGGAGGCTCCAAGCAGATGAGTGTGCCCCATACACCCGGGTCTCTCACTAAACCAGAGCCAGCCATGGCCACTGCTAGTCAGCCTGGGGATACTAGGACAGTCCCTGACGGGGCAGCTAGCTATGTCAGAGTCAGGAGCCCACCTAGATAGCCAAGTAAAGCCTGCATGCTATGGTAGGGCAAGTGTTTAAGCAGCCATTGTCCTAGTTTTGCTCAGAGGGTGGTTAGTGACGACTCGGAGGAGGTGTCCTGGTGCCTCTCGGACAGAGGGGTCATCGTCGATGCAATCTCCGAGTAGGATTCCTCCACCAGAGGAGCTTTGGTGTTCTTCCCGTTGTCACCGTGCCCAGAAAGAACCCAGAAGGTCAGAGGAGATCAAACCCAGGCCACTGCGAGGAGAAGGCCGGGGGCTATCTGTGAGCAGAAACACCAGACTGAGCGATAAGAAAGGAAGGTCCAGATAAGACATGCAGGTCAGATCACCTGGGCCACAGCTGCTCTGGGCCTGGGAAAGGTCACAGGTCAGATCAACCATCGCAGAGCGTGTCTCGGCAGCCCCACTGGGTCTGGGTTTACGACGACGATGGTTCTTCGCAAGGAGATAGTGGAGAGGAGCTGGGATGCTCCAGATTCCCCAAGGTGTTGCCCAGACAGGTCGTTTGGAGATGGCTGAGATGGCTCACAGAATCACCTGCTGTTCCTCGTATTCATTTTTCTGGAGCTGCCATGGCAAAGTACCACAAGCTGGGCTGCTTAGCAAGCAAAAATGGATGGGCTCGTGGTAATGAAGGCTAGAGGCCCAGGATGAAGCTGTCGGTAGGGCTGGTTCCTTCTGAGGGCGAGGAGGAAGGGACCTGCTCCAGGCCTTTCTCCTGAGCGTGTGGATGGTCATCTTCTCCCCGCGCCTCTTCACATCGTCTTTCCTCCCTGTGTGTCTTGTCCAATGTCCCCTTCTTAGGAGGAACCAGTCACAATGGAGTCGGGCTGACCCTCACAACCTCACTTTAGCTTGATGACCTTTGTAAAGACCCTCCCTACTTGCCAGTCAGGTCTCATTCAGAGGTCCTGGGGGGTTAGGAACCAATGTATCTTTTTTTTTTAAGTGATGTTTAAAGAATTTACTTAAATTAAAACTCACCGCTTACTACATTAATACAGTAAACAGTAAACATACTATTAGCAGTTTTTTTACCTTCTTAAATGAAAATACCAAAGTCAAGATTTTCCAGGTTTGTTGTTGTTATTACTATTTTACATAACTTACTGTTTGTTAATAAAGCTTTCTGAGTTGAATGTGAGCAATTTGAAAAGGCATATATATTCTACTTTTTTAAAAAATTATTCTCATGGTATTCACCTGGAACCATAATATTTTAGAGATGACTTTTCTTTTTTTCCAGTATTTTTTTTTTTACTGTGGTAAAACACACATAACATGAAATTTTCCGTCGTAACCAAATTTACGTGTATGTTCAGTGGCATTAGGTACATTTACATTATTGTGCATCTATCACCACCTTCCAATTCCAGAACTCCACTTTGTAAAATGAAAACTCAACACCCTTTAACCTTCCTTCCCTTCTTTCCCCAGCCCCTGGCAACCACCGTTCTACTCTCTGTCTCTATGCCTACGACTCCTCTAAGCACCTCACATCTGTGGAATCATTCAGCATTTATCTTTTTCTACAACTGGCTTATTTCACTCCGTTTAATGTTTTCATGATTAATGCATATTCTAGCATCTTGTAGACTTTCCTTCCTGAATAATATTCCATTTGTGTGTATGTATACATATATTGCATTTTGCGTATTCTTTTCTGTTGATGGACACTTAGGCAGCTTCCACATTTTAACTATTGTGAGTAATGCTGCAGTGGACGTGGCTGCACAATATATCTCTTCAGGACCCTGCTTTCATTTCTTTTGGGGTATGTATTCAGGGGTGGAATTGCTGGATCATATGTAATTCTATTTTTAATTTATTGGCAGAATCACCATATTGTCTTCACAGTGAGTGTACCATGCTGTACCATTTCACTTTCCCACCAACAGAGCACAAGAGTTCCAAATTTCTCTGCGTCCTCACCAACAGTTGCTATTTTGTGTGATTTGGATAGCAGCCATCTTGAAGTAGTATCTTATAGAGTTTTGATTTAATTCCCCTGTTGTTTAGTGATGAGCATATTTATCTTATGGACTTATTGTCCAATTATATATCTTCTTGGGAAAATGTCTATTCAAATCTTTTGCTCATTTCTGAATCAGGTTGGGTTGTTGTTGTTGTTGTTGTTTTATGTAGTTTTGCTATATTCTGAATAGAAATCTCTTATAGGATGCCAACATATCTCTTTTGTAGGGATGCAATTCAACTCATAATATCCTTTTCAGATCCACAAGTGTCCTTCTCATTCCCAGCAATGCTGTCCTCACACCCCCATCCCACTCTCAGGAACAAGGCCATACAGAGTCTATGGAAGTGTCTACTACTTGGACATACTGTGAAAAGTGGTGGCAGTTTGAAACCCCTGCTTTGTAATTTGTTGCATATATATCCTAGAGGTTCGGTGCATGAAATTTGGGCACAGGCAAGGTCCCTAGGACTGGCCAGTGATCAGGGCTGATTGGGGCCAGGCCAATCAGGGCTGGGCTAGAGAGGAGATCACCAGGCTGGGCACAGAAGGAACAGATGCCGATGCTGACGCTGCCATTGTTGGTGCCCCACCACCATGCAGTTTTCTGCCTCCCCGCTCCTCCTTCCCTCACTGCTGTGCCATCACTGCAACTGGTGGACGGTGGGCTGGTTGGGGCCTGCCGACTCGGGGGAGAGACGGAGCATGGAAGGTTGGCTGCCGGCCCTGAGGAGGGAGCTGGCCTTAGGCCCCCTAGAAAAGGGACTGCGTTTGCTGCCATCCACCCCTAGTTCCCCATCCCAGTTTGGGGGAGGGGAAGGAGAAGGACCCCAGGAGGTTGGCTGGCCAGGGGAGAGTGGCTGTGGCACACACTGACTACCAGGGGGCAGCTCCTGCATTGAGCATCTGTCCCCTGGTGGTCAGTGCACATGATAGCAACTGGTCATTCCAGTCACTTGGGATTTTATATATATAGATATCACATGTATACTGAATCATAATGTTATGGAGGGTGGTCCCTGTCACTTTCAACAAACACTCTTTTGTCTTTATTATGAAGTCCAAGGAAGAAAAGAAGTCCCTCCAACTATTGTGCTATAAACCAAGCTCCAACACCATTCTCTCCCACTTCATACACACCTGGCCATTGGATTTGTGATCTTGATGCCCAGATTGTACAAAAGCACATGCTCTTTTTACTCAGAAGTGAGATTTTTCCTTTACCTGTGCTTTGGAAGACATACTCAGCTGACCGGTGTATCACTAGAGCTGGGCTTTGGCGCTGTGGTTGTCAGTCACTTTACCTTTGTTTCTGTTAAATCTGGCCTGACATCTTTGCTGAAAAGATGTGACAAACACTTTGGACCCACATGACCGGGTGTGGCTTGGCCTGCCCCTTGTCAGGCAGGTGAAAACCGCCAAGCTCAGTTCAAACACGCTCAAGAGCTTCGGCAGCTGGAAATCCCCACAAAGCTAATTCCATTCCAGTTCTTTCTCAACACCCAGAGAAGCGAGCGCAAGGGCTGTGTGTTTGGACAGGCTTCCCTCCCTGCAGCTCTATAGTCTTATAGTCTGGGAGGTTGGGGGAGCAGGGAGTGGGTAGAAATAATATATTTATTAGTGTGGGGGTCTCAGGTCAGGAAGTACTAGTAGATCCGATGCCTGAGAGGAGTCCAGCGACTAAATGTGGCACCCCTGTAGTTCTGAAGGATGACGTTTAGAACTGGGTGGCCCCAGCCCCGGGTGCCTACATCAAACCCCTCCAGCGGGCTCCGACCATGGGGCTACTTTCCTTGGGGCGACGGCCTTTGTGACTCTGGTCTCCTGTTGCTTCTTGTCATTCTCATTTGACAGATTTCTTGGGTTCCATCCTTGTTTTCCACGTTCTTGGGCTCGATCCAATGCTGAGTAATGATTCAGAGCCAGAAGATCTGAGGCGTGAAGCAGCCACTCCAACAAAGAGGGTAACAGCTCCAGGCACCAAATGGGGCCTCTTACCTGCCCTGGGGTGTCCATAGGAGGACTCCGGAGTAGCCTGGGTGGGGTGACTTGTTTTCTCTGGCAGGGCTGGGAGGAGCCAGGATGCTCCCAGCTGAACCTCTGTCGTGTGACTTATTGGGGGGGGGGGGGGGGGGTCTCTTACTTCACACACAAAATGTGACCCCATAGACATCGCTCTTCTTCCTTTCCCCTCTCCTGTCCCACGTTACCCCAGGTTCCCTCTTTGGAAGTATTTTAGTCCAAAATTGCCTTGGGGCGAGGGAAAGATCTGAAATGGGGAAGGGTGTAACTCAGTGTTTTCCCTTGCATGACTGGCTTGTGGACACATTTCCTGGGGGGTGTCCCCAGGGTTGGCCTGGCAAGTGAGGGTCTGATGGGAGGGCCAAGTGAGCTCTCAAAGTGCATCGGACGGCAGTATGGCAACGTAACCACAGCAGCCTTTACTGAGTGCTTTCTCTGTGCCAGGTGTTATTCCATTTAATCCTCACAACAGCCCTGTGAGGTAGGTACAGTCCTGTCTCCATGTTACCAGTGAGGAAACTGTGTCACTGGGAGGTCCGAGATCACACAGCTAACACAGGATTTCCACCCCGGAGGTCCAGCCCTGGAGTTGGCACACATAATCACTGCTGTCTATGAACAAACACATGGGTATTACAATCTTCATTTTTACAAATGAGGAGACGGAGGTACAGGGGAGTCAAGTGCCTGCCCATCCCACACTGCCAGGGAGACGCTGAGCTGGTCCTGGCCCCTCCCAAGAGGACCCATCAGTAGTAGGTGGGGAGACGGGGGAGCAGTGGAGTCAGGATGAAATGTGCCCGCCCTTCTCCACCCCAGGTTTCTACCTCCCTCCTCAGGCCTCACGTCCTCGTTTCAGGTGACAGGAAGCGACTAGAGAAAGAGCCAGCTAGTGAGTGAGCAGGTGAGGAAATCAGAAACCTGCACCTGCCAATCTAGGAATCAGTCCAACACGCCTTATGGAGCTGACACCTGGCCACCCAGGTAAAGTGTCCAGATGCCCCCGGGGCAAAGGGAGGGGGGGGAGCATTAGAGGAAGTTAGAGTTTCCAGAAAGGTGAACGTGGCGTTGGAGAGAAAATAGAGACAGCGCAGATGTGATAGAAGAGGGTCGGGAGCAGATACCCTCTCCGCTGGAAAGATGGATTGGTCCAAACCCCGCATATTATCAATAGAGAGCTAACACTGATGCTCACCTGCTCTGTGCCAGGCACTGTGCTTCCTGCTCTCCTTGGGCCTACCACAACCCTACGAGGCAAGTGCTGTTTTTTGTCTTCGTGGGGAAACCAAATCAAAGATTAACTGGCCCACCCAGAGGTAAATTTAGGCTGTCTTCCTCTCCCCATAGCCCATATTCCTTTTGTGCTCTTTACTTTTTTTTTATAATGGGCCATTCCAAACATACACAGAATTAGAGAGAATACAATAATGAACCCCCATAAGTCTATTGACCAGTTGCAATAATTGTCAATATATGACAGGTCTTGTTTTATCATCTGTTGCCAACCAGCTGCTAGATTATTTTGAAGTAAATCATTTATTACACATTATCTTATAACATGTAATTACATTTTACATGTGTAATATAATACATATAATAATTATAATTATTTCCGTTTTTATAGCATCCTGTTATTATCTATACACACTTTAATATGTTTCTCCAAGAAAGAAGAACTTTCTTTTTTTTATATGTCTTATTGATTTTTTTTTTTTTTTTATAGAGAAGAAGGGAGAGGAATAGAGAGTTAGCAACATCGACGAGACAGAAACATCCAAGGTACATACATGCCCTTGACCAGAATTGAACCTGGGACCTCTTCATCCAAAGGCTGACTCTCTCTCTCCACTGAGCCAAACCTGTCAGGGAAGAACTTTCTTAACAACTGTAATGGCAGCATTACCTCTAAAGAAAATAACCATTTTTCACTATCATCAAATGTCCAAGCACTGTTCAAATACCTCAGATTTCCCCATAAATGTCTTTTTACAGTTGGTTTATTTGAATTGGAATCAAAATCACTCTACACAGTGCATTGACAAACCTCTTAAATCTCTAGTGCTGTGTATGGGATCCCTTCTCCCGCTGCCAATCATTGCTGAAGAAATGGAGTCATTCCCCCTGGAAAATTTCTCACATTTTGATGTTGCTGATTAAATTCTTGTGTTGTCATTTAACATGTTCCTCTCTTCCTCTGTATTTCCTATACATGGTAGTTCGATCTGGTGGTCTCATTGAATTACTTGGCACAGATACTTCATGGGCAATCAAGGCTTTTCCCCCAACAAAGGTGAAGGTTCCAGCCCAAGCTGATAAAACAAATAAAAGACAGAACCAGAACTGGAAATCCGCCTTGCGACTCCATCCCCCCCACTTTTCCACTCCGTCACAGGACTTGAACCTAGAATTTTCTCCTTGGAATGGAAGGACAGTTTGGCAGTTATTCAATCTTCTACCTCTTTCTATGAGGGAAGCCAACAGAGCAGCAGTGGGAAAGTTTGGACCTCTCTGTGGCATATGGCAGGATTTTAATTTCAAGCAGAAGGTGGGGGGGAGGGGGCCCCCCCAGCCTGGTGGGGCTGTGCACCTTCTGCTTTTGCCAGAGGGCTGGAAGCACTTAAGCCCGGACTCTGGCGCGGAACATCCCTCTGATTCCCTTTCTCTCCTTTCAAATACTGAGAGCCAATTTACCTGAGTGAGTGCTGACAGGAGCGTGTCATCCCTGCGACTTACTCATTTTAATTGGAGGGGGAGAGGTGTGCAAGCTAGCAGTGCTGAAGGCCCAAGGAGGCGCACAGAACTCCACTTGGGGAAATCCGAAAGCCAGGGCCCATGGAGGCACAGCTGCGGTGGGCGCCTCACAGACGAATGGGGTGTTTTCTTCCCGTCCCTGCTACACCGCGCATGCACATGCCAGAACCGAGACTGTATGACACAGATAAAACGATTCCCATCGCAAGAGGAAGAAACCTACTCATGCCAAGATTGGACCCAAGGGTGTGCAGGGGGTTGGGGGGGGGGGGGAGGGTGAGGAGAAAAGATAGCTCAGATGCGTAATATCAGTGCATGTCCACGTTTTCTGAACACACTACGGGCACGGTATATTCAGTATCTCACTTTATCCTCACAACAGCGCTGCAAGGTAGAAGTTGGGTGCTTTCATCTGAATCTGCTGATGAGGAGGAACGTAAGATCACACCGATATTATCAGGGAAGGTTGAATTCAAGTGCATGTGTTTCTCACACAGTGTCTGTGCCTTACCCATTCGGCTACAAGGTCAGTTCAATTATGACAGGTATTTGAGAGGGGCAGCAATTTAGAGAGGCGTTTTAGTGGGGTTTAGGGAATACACCTTGGGGTCCCCAGCCTCTGGGGACCAGTTGTCTTCCATTGTAGCACAGGTCTCCAAGTGAATTTCACAGATGGAGGGGATGGGAAGATTCCACAAGAAGTTGACGGTGGGGAAGTTAGCAGTTAAGCACTCTCCTGCCTCCTCTCTGTCAAGTGGAGGGCTCCTGAGTGGGAAGAATTATCAGGGTCACATCTGGCACCGCAAAACCTTAGTGTGAATTCAAAAGTGACACCTCTTGTGGGCGGATAAATTACCAAAGCGTGCCCTTCTGGGAGGCCTCTTCTGCAATGATGATATCTGCAATGGGGCTGGCTGCCTGGCTGGCCACTGGCGGGTCAGATTTCAGCCCCTTTCTTGCCTGCAGCCAAGCAAGAAAGCGACAGCAGGCCCTGTAAGAGGGGAGCTTGTTTCCCTACCCAGCGTGCTTTGCACTTGTCCAGCCCAAGTCACTCTTGCTGAGTTGTTACCATCTTGTGGTGATTGTTTTTACGCAACTGTGATCTTGTGCCAGCTCAGAAGAGGGCATAACCCAATTACTAGATTACTCGAAGTGCTGGTTTTCTTCTTCTCCCCCCCCCCCGCACCCCAAACTCCCCCTGTGCCCCCAACCACCACCCACCACTATCACATTCAAAGCTGTGGCAGCCAAGTCTTCCCCAACATCACTGGTCTGACTCAAGAAGCCAGGCTGACATTAATATGCATGGGCAGCCCAGAGATTGCTATCATATGATTCTGTCTATTTTCAATAGAGCTGATCACCACGTGCCCTGACCAGGAATTAAACTGGAGGCTCCTGGTTCATGGGTTGATGCTCAACCACTGAGCCACGCTGGTTGGGCTGTGGGTTTTTGTGTTTGTGTGTGTGTGTGTGTGTGTGTGTGTGTGTGTGTGTGTGTTCTTTTGTCTTTGGGTATAAATCTCTTGATAAAAGTATCTCCACTCATTTTGCATGTATACCTACAATTCTGACTCTTATCCCATTTCTGGTCACCTGGTACCAATTCCAGCATGTGGGTTTTCTCCCCACACAGCCAAACAACGAATTCTCCAACACCAGCTGGGTGTCTCAATGCAACTGTGACACTATGTACCTGCAGAGAGTGTCAGATCTCCCAGGTTAAGGGCTCAGACCCACCAGACTGCCTCCCCACCTCACCCACTTCAGATACCAGTCAAAAGCCCTGGTTGTTACCTGTGCTTCTGACTCGCTACTCGTAGATGGGAGGTTCCAACAACCCCATCCTCAGTTTCAGTTGATTTTCTAGAGTAGCTCAGTGAACTCAGAAAAGCATTTTACCTACTAGATCCTGTTTATTATCCAAGGATGTAACTTAGGTACAGCTAGATGAAAGAGTTGCAGAGGGCAAGGTATGGGGAAGATGTGCAGTGCTTTTATGCCTTCTCCAAGCCATTGCTTTCCCAGAATCTCTGCTTGTTCACCAACCTGGAAGCCCTCCCAACCCCTTCCTTTTGAGTTTTTATGGAGACTTCATTAAATAGACATGATTGGTTACATCATTGGCCATTGACGATTGAACTCAATCTTTCCCCTCCCCGGAGGTCTGGGGGTGGGACTGAAAGCTCCAAACAGCTAAGCATCTTCCCCCAACCAGTCCCCGTCCTTACGTCCTTACGTGACCTAGGGGCTGCCCCAAGTCACCTCAATTAACATAAGAAAAGGTACCTTGAACACGTAGGAAATTCCAAGGGTTTGAGGAGCTCAGTGCCAGAAACTGGAATAAAGACCTTATATACATTTCTTATCATATATCACAATATCACAATACCCAGCCACTCAGCTTTTCAACCCGAATGTACCAGCTACAATGTTCAGATTCTTTAAAGTGGAGCAAGAACTGAAGGACACTTCTGAAGAAACCTGAGGCAAATCCTGTTAGATTTTAGGGATTTGCTTTTAGTCTTTCATGGTTGCATGTCCATACTTGAGCTAGCAGTTTTTTTGTGTGTGTGTATTTTGTGGTGGTGGTAGGTTTTTTGGTGTTGAAAGGAATTTTTAGGGGGAAATAAGCAGGTTTAGGAAATTTTAAAAATTAAGGGGCCCATGGGGAAAAAAACAAAAACACAGGGTTACAGAGTTGTAAAAGGGCACATTCCCATAAGACAAGGGAGCAGGGAGCCAGCAGAAGTTACATTTCCATAAGACAAGGGAGCTGAGAGTGTCAAAAGATACACATTTTCAAAATAAAGGGAGGGTAGCACATCATTCAAAGAGCGAGGAAGAAAGCCCAGGGGGAATGGAAGAACAGTAAGGGAGAGGAAGGAGGGAACCTCACCTGAGACTGGAACGCAGGAGTTGCTATAGTGACCAAATCAAAGGGAATATTGACCAATCAGAGGGGTTGGGGGGGTGGGATATCATGACACAGGGACCTGCAGCCTTTATAACCCGGGGAAAGAGGGACTTAGTGGGGCTCCTTCTCCCTCCCCACATGGGAGTCTGTGCTTGTTCTTCAATAAATGTCCACCCTTGCTGTACCATCTTCCATCTGTGGTTTCATTCTTCGACTCCAAAGGACAAAAAGCACGGGGAAGCCATCCTGCCTAGGGGACACCGAATGTTCCAGAACAAAAACCCCATTTCAGTGTGGCTCCTCTTTATCAAGTCTTTTTCAGAACAACTTGATGTTCTTAAGGTTGTTCTTTCTGAATGATATTTTCACCCATTTGTAAGATTACGTTACAAAATTTCACTTGCAACCTTTTAAAGCATGGCTGGGAGCATAGGACTTGACCCTAGGCAAGGAAGCAACACAACTGGTGGAAGAAGTGCCCAGGTGTAGTTTGTGAATGCCAGTGGCAGGTGTGAGGCTGGCATCAGACCGATGCTTTACGGGGAGAGTGGAGACTGCGTAAATCAATCTGGTGGGTTCCTTAAGTGGAGCTCAGTTAGAGAACCTATTGTATTTAAGTCAGCGGTGGTTGTGTTTGCATTGCCTGGCCTTCCTTTATTCCATTTTATCTTTTTTTTAAAAAATATATTTGATTGATTTTCCACAGAGAGGAAGGGAGAGGGATAAAGAATTAGAAACATCGATGAGAAAGAAACATCCACCAGCTGCCTCCTGCACACCACCCACCGGGGATGTGCCCCAAACCAATGTACATTCCCTTTGACTGGAATCAAACCTTTCAGTCCGCAGGCCAACACTCTATCCACTGAGCCAAACCGGTTTCGGCATATTCCATTTTATCTTAATAATCCGCCTGTGTTATAACTCCTGTACACCAAAGGGGAGGGGAAAAAAAACCCAACAGTTCATGTGTTTAAAACAACTCTTTTTTTCAATAATCCATTCAGAGGACTGGACTCAAGCACAAGGAAGGTGTGCGATGAAAACCGTTGTCCGGGACCAGCGGGTTGCCGGGTTCTACAGAACCCTGGGCTCTGAGCACCCGCAGGCACTTGATGCAAAGACACCGTCTGCAGAGAGTGCTGCTCTCACCGGCCCGATTTCCTGAATGCACAGCAGTCGGACTTACCACTTTGAAGGTTCACACACTCTGATATTCAGATTCTGGTTTCATTTTGACTATAAAATTACACAGAAACCAAGCGATCAAATCTGCATTTCCTCCTAAATCTATATGCAAATAGTGAGGCAGGGATTCCCCTTGCTCTTGGCATTCCTCAGCAAAGAGGATTCTGGACCCCCTCACGCTGCGATCCGAGGTCCGAGGATGAACTGGCCGCTTCCTGGATCCTGCCAAAGGTCTCGGGCCTCGCTACAGCTCCACTGCGACACCGCTGCTGCTTTTTGCTTTCGGATCGCCTGTGGATGCTCACAGATCTTCTGGAACTGGGGAGGGGGAAGTGAGAAAGGCGTGAGGCTGCCGCCGCTGCATTCATTTTCACCACTTGAAGGATGGGGAAGCCAAAGTTGCGAGTCAGATCTGTTTTTATCCCACGGGGGCATTCCGCATCTCCCCTCTGACTCAGAGCTTTGATCGTAGGGCGCTTCGTGGGTGTGTTTGTAAGAGAACTTTTGAGCTAAGCCCATCTCGCTGCGGTGGCAACCTCAGGGAAGTTCGGAAGAGGGTTAAGCATAAGGGTGCAAAATCACAGCCGGGACGGACCCACCTTCTGTCCTGTCCTTCCGCTCTGGACCACACGCTTCAAGAAGTCTGGACATGGAGTCCTTTCCGAGGAGCCCCACCGTGGACACAGTGGGCGGACAAAACCGAGTGAATCTGGTCCTCAGACCCCAGAAATGGAATGGTGATACAGTCGGTCACATTGAATCAGGGGAATGCTGTTCCTAGTTGTACCCACAGGACAGCAGGTCAGTCAGAAAGTAAGATCCGCTGGAGCTCCCCCTGAAGAAACCTCCTCACTCGCACATTTCCCACCACCTGCTCAACCTCATTCTCACGTTCTGGACATTGTCAGCGGAGCACTCTTCCATAAACCAAAAACCTGCTGGCATTGTTTACACGCCAAACCACCAACATTTACCTAGCACTGGATTCATTGGTTCGCTTACCAATTGTACGCAGAATGCACGAAGAGCTAGGCTTGGAAAAGAAAGGCGGCCATGCTGGTGAGGATGCAATCAGATACGTTTGAAAATAAATTATTATTATTATTATTATTATTATTATTATTCCCCACTAGGTATGGTGCCAGGCGGGTACTTGCAATATTGTGGGGGTGGGGAGGGGTGGATCAGTTCGTAAAGTATATTCTTGTCTAACCATTCTGCTGTACACCTGAAAGTAAAACAAAACCATGTTGACTATAAACTGTAACTGAAAAACTGAATTGGGATATATCTCACCTTTCATATCATGGCTAAAAAAAAACCACCCACACCATTATAGCCTATATCTAAAGTTTTACTATTCTTTTCCTACTTTATAGATGTGCATGTCTGGTATGTAAATACATTGGGATCTATTTAATCAATAAATTAGCTTAGTGATAAGACACCGCTGCACTTTTCTGAAAAGTCCTGAAGAGCCCAGCATTTATCTCTTAGATGAAGAATGGATCTTAAAGAAATGTAGTTCTCTGAATGACCCTGAGAAAAAGTATTGCTATTCTCAGAGAACTCTACACTAGTAATCATGGTGAGGGTGTGTGTGTGTATGTGTGTGTGTGTGTGTGTGTGTTTCTGCAATCCAATTACAGCAGTATAACGTTACAGGAGCATGTAGTGTTGCTATGGTTTCTTAGAAATCTAGAGGCAAGAATCCAACAGAATCCCAAAAATATAAGTTGCTTTAAGCCAGTGCCTGGGAAAAGTGGTCCATTTATCACAAAGGTGTTCCTCGTGTGCTATATAATTAAGCTAGCTATCTGGTTTTCAATCCATCATTTGTCTTCCTCTAAAAAAAATAAAACAATAAAATAAAATAAAATAAAATAAAATAAAATAAAATAAAATAAAATAAAATAAAATAAAATAAATCAGAAGATGAGAATGAGATAAACCCTACTGGTGGAAGGTGGTTCTCAAAGGCACAGCACCAATTGCTCTTTGCATGGTGACTTAATTATTCCTCCAATCAGGAGTGACATAGATTTTCCCCTCCTTTAATCTGGACTGGCCCTGCAAATTGCTAAACTGCTTAGTCCAGTGGTTCCCAATGTGGAGCACATGCCCCCAGGGGGGGCAATTTGATTTTTAAGGGGGGCAATTTGAGAATGAGTTATTAACAGTGAATTTTTTGCACTTCTATGGTTCTAGGAGCCTCATATACAGTTTATAAACATATATTGAGACATATTTATGCACTTCAATTCTCTACTATATGTTTTGGAACTTTATTTGCTATTTTTTCATATCACTTCATATTATTATTATTTTTTAAACAAATTTTTTACTGATTTCTTCCTCACTACTTCAGCTGTCCTTTCGCTCTTTTATTTTTCTCTTTCACAGATGCCATGCTTTTTGAGAGCTTGTTAAGACCAAGCTAATGGCCTTTCAGGCTTCTTCCACGTGAATAGGAGTTCACTTTTTGAATAATAAGAATTGTATGTCACGGGGGAGTGGGGGCATCAGAATTTTAGAGATGCTCAGGTGGAACCTGGCCAGGAAAAGTCTGGGATCCACTGGCCTAGACTAAGAGAATGTGATGGAAGTGGTGCTGTGTGAGTTCCAGGCCAAAGCCTCCCCAAGCTTAGTAGCTTTCTTAGAACACTGCCCTGCCGTGTAAGAACACCAGCATGATTCATAAATTACTGTTTCAGGCCACTACGTTTTTTGTTGTTGTTTTTCCATAACATAAAACTTACTATATTGACCACTTCAAAGTGTACAATTTAGTGGTGTCTAGTTTACCACAGCGTTGTGCAATCATCACTACTATCTAGTTTGGGAATCATTCTCATCACCTTAAAACGGTGGTTCTCAACCTTTCTAATGCTGCAACCCTTTGCTACTTCATAACTGTAATTTTGCTACGGTTATGAATTGTAATATAAATATCTGTGTTTTCTGAGGGTCTTAGGCTCCACAGCAGCGGTTCCCAAAGAGCAATTGGTATGACCCACAGGTTGAGAACCGCTGCTGTAGAGCCTAAGACCCTCAGAAAACACAGATATTTACATTACGATTCATTAGCAGTAGCAAAATTACAGTTACGAAGTAGCAATGAAAATAATTTTATGGTTGGGGTCACCACAACATGAGGAACTGTATTAAAGGGTCGCAGCATTAGAAAGATTGAGAACCACTGCCCTAAAAGGAAACCTCATATTCATCAAGCATTCTCCATTACCCTCTCCCTCCAGACCCTGAAAACAACTCTTCCCCACCCTCCCTGTATCTATGGATTTCCCTATTCTGGATATTTCATATAAAAGGGATCATACATGATGTAGCTTTTTGTGTCTGGTTTCTCTCATTTAGCATGATGTTTTCAAGGTTCATCCACATTGTAGCATATATTACTACTTCATTATTTTTATGGCCAAGTAACAGTTCATTGAATGGATATGCCACACTTGTTTATCCATTCATCAGTTAATGGACATTTGGATCATTTCTACCTTTTAGCTATTATGAATAGTGCTGCTATGAATTTTTGTGCATATGTTTTTGTTTTAACAACTGCTTTTATTTCTTTGAGTATATATCTAGGATTGGAATTTCTGGGTCACATCTTAAAACCATGTTTAATTTATTGAGGAATCACTAAATGGGTTTCCACAGCAGCTGTACCATTTTACATTTACACTGGCAATGTATAAGGGTTCCAATTTCACCACATCCTTGCCAACACTTTATTCTCTCTCTCTCTCTTTCCATCCAAGTGGGTGTAAGGTTGTATTTTATAATTATTTTTATTTTCATTCCCTGACAACTAATGGTTGTGCATTTTCTCATTTGCTTGTTGGCTATTTTTATGTCTTTGGAAAAATGTCCATGTCTGTTCAAGTTATCTCTCTTAAAATGTTGTTGTTTTTCTTTCTGTTGAGTTGTAAGAGTCCTTTATAAAGTCTGGATGCTAAGCCCTTATCAGATATATCATTTGTAAATATCTTCTCCCATTTTGTAGGTTGTCTTTCTTGATAGTTTCTTTTGATACACAGAAGTTTTTAATTCTGATGAGGTTCAGTTTATCTACTTTTTCTTGTTTTGCTTGTGCTTTGGTACTATATAAAAAAATGATATTAGAACCTTTACCAAAAATCAGTTTACTAAACCACTCAGTTTTGAGGCTGTTGTCACATAGTAATGATGAACTTACTTGACCTGATGAACTCACAATCCATACTCATAATTATGCTGTACATCCGTCATCTTTCTTTGCAACTTTACAAATAAAATATATTAAGAATAATGAAAAATGAGCCGTGTGCCCCGGGTGAGCCGTGTGCCCCAAGGGGGCCGGGTGTCCCAGGAGAGCCGTGTGTCCCAGGGGGTCCAGGTGTCCCCGGAGAGCTGTGTGTCCTGAGAAAGCAATGGGACCCGGGGCGGGGGGTGTGAACCAGAGGAGGAGCGGATTCCATTCGTGTGGTCCTGAGATAGTCACCATAAAACAAGCAGACTGTCAAATGACAGCGGGGAGGGGAAGGAGACCTGGGGGAGATAAGAGATCAACCGAAGGACTGGTATGCATGCATATAAGTACAACCAATGAACATAGAACTCTGGGAAGGGAGGGCATGTATGGGGGAGGGGGGCACTGGTAAGCTATGTACACATATAATACCTTAATACATTTTTTTAAATGAAAAAAAAATAATGAAAAATGAAATAACTTCTTCTTGGAAAAACAATCATCTGATAAGCCATGAATAGACCATCCAGCCTACGTCACATTTAAGGTTAATTTTCTAGGAATGGCTAGTGATGTTTTGAGATCTAAGTTGCCAAAGATAAGGCTGGACTTATAGGTTTTATGTGCATTAGTTATCTTTGGCATGTTAGAGGAACAGCAGCACAGCCGGTGGACCTGAAGCAGAGGGAGCAAGTAAAAGAGCAGTGATGATGAGGTTAGAGATGGTGGGGGGGGAGACGGCTTTATAGAGAATAGAAGGGGCTTTGGTTTTGCACTGAGCAAACGTGGGAAACCATTGGAGGGTTCTGAGCAAAAAAGTGAGATGATTTGAATTAAGTATTAACAGGATCAATCTGGTTTTGTGCTGAGAAAAGACTAAGGAGGAGCAAAAGACAAAGAGTCCTGTAAATTAGGCCATGATGATAACAAAGTAGAGAGATTTCAGAGCCCTGGACCAGAAAGGTAATTGAAGTTGTGAAATTGGCTGATTATGTATTTCAAAGGAAGATCCCATGGGATTTGCTGAGGGGTTTAATATGGAGTGTGAGGAAAGAAGAAGTCTGTTATGAGTTAGAGGGTTTGGCCTAAGCAAAGAGAATAATGCAGTTACCTTTACTAAGATGGGAAAAGCAATAAGAGTAGATTGAGTTCTGGATTGGACAGCTTCAGTTTGAGATGTCTATTAGCTATACAAGTGGAAATGTTGACTAGGCAACTGGATATATAAGTCGGGAATTTGGGGGAGTGGGTGTAGCTAAAGATGAGGTCCAAAGATTAAGTACCAATCACCCCAATGCTAAGAGGTTGAGCAACAGAGGAAGAATAAACAAAGGTGACTGACTCACAGATGGTGCAGCCAGGGAGCTAGGAGGAAAACCAATCTCATGTGATATTCTGGAAGCAAAATGAAAAAAGGAGTTCCTTTTGTCAGGTGCTCCACTGATATGATGAGTAAGATGAGGACTGAGAATTGACCGCTCTTCTTATTCTCAAAATTAGAGCTTAAGTAAAGAATTTTTAAATAGTCTAGTGGTTTTTGCATTACCATGCAAATGAATATTTTTCTATTTAATTTCAATTCTACTTATGGTTAAAAATAAATGTAACAGTATACATACACAGATACTGAGGCATAGAGTTATTTATAAATACATCTTCAGCCTTATTCAGTGAGCCTAAGTCATACACTTCTCATTATAACCTCAAGGGGTCTTTCTCAACTGTAAACCCCATCCTACCCCATTATCACAGAACCCTAAGCAAACTGTGCAATTTATAGCATTTTTAGAAAGAATAAAACAATCAACTTGAGTACACCATCAGGAAGTGAATCAGCAGAGCACCATCTGTAGGAAACCAAGCTAAGGATGTGGCCCAGAAAATTAAAGGCAACTTTTTGCTGGAGTATTGGGGGTATTAAATCACCATCTCGGAAAGTCAATAGTAGGCACGACAACATGGTCAAGTTCATGCACGGAGCCCCTAATAATTAATGCCCGGAAGAAATGTTATAGGATAAATATTAACCTGGCTTAGGGTAGCCCTTCACTTAGAATGTAAGCCATATTGCTTATTTGACTTACAAAGTGTGAGTACTAATTCACAAGATAGGATTTAAAAAAAAAAAAAAAAACACTCAGAATTTTTGTCTTTCTCTGTGGAGTTTTGTCTTTCAAGAGAAAAATTATATACTGATTCCAGTAGTGTAAATATTTAACTACTGACATAGCAACAGTATCAACCAATTAAAAGAGACACTCAACCAATGAAAATGGCTGTCTGATCAATTAGAACGGTAGGAGATTGTAAGCAGCCTGTGTTCAACGGGGGAGGGGGAGGGAGAGAGAGTCTAGCTGTGGGGAATGTTTTTGAAACTTTCCATCTGGTGCATCAGATGCATTTATAACTCAAGCTAGAATGTCAGTCATGACATATAGTATAGTTCAACGTAACTTTGATTTTAAACAGTACTCATAAGTTGATTGTTTTGTTTTTTCTTTTGGTTTTTTTTTTTTTTAATAAATCTTTATTGTTCATATTATTACAAATGTTCCTCATTCCCCCCCCCCCAATTGCTCCCCTACACCAAGTTTCCATTCAATTCTCTGCCCTTTCCCCATCCCCCCATTGTCCTCAACCATAGGTGCAGTTTATGTTCAGGCTCTTCCCGCCCGGCCCCATTCCCCCGAGAATCATCAGTCCACTCCCCTTCCATACCTCTGATTCTATTATATTCACCAGTTAATATTGTTCATCATGATTTTTACTTCCCTTGGTTTTTAGACTCACTTGTTGATAGTTACGTGTTTGTTTATAATTTTTATCTTTATTTTCTTCCTCTTCCTAAAGAACCCCTTTTAGCAATTCATATAATTCTGGCTTGGCAGTGATGAATTCCTTTAGCTTAAATTTATTTGTGAAGCTCTTTATCTGGCCTTCGATTCTGAGTGATAGCTTTGCTGGGTAGAGTATTTTTGGCTGTAGGTTCTTGTTGTTCATCACCTTGAATATTTCTTGCCATTCCCGTCTGGCCTGCATGGTTTCTGTTGAGAAATCAGCTGACAGTCGTATGGGTGCCCCTTTATAGGTAACTACCTGCTTTTGTCTTGCTGCTTTTAATATTCTCTCTTTGTCTTTAGCTCTTGGAATTTTAATTATGATGTGTCTTGGTGTGGTTCTTTTTGGATTCCTTTTGTTTGGGGTTCTGTGTGCTTCCTGGACGTGTAAGTCTATTTCTTTCACCAGGTGGGGGAAGTTTTCTGTCACTATTTCTTTCAATATGTTTTCGGTATCTTGCTCTCTGTCATCTTCTGGGATGCCCATAATTCTGATGTTGGTTCGCTTGAAGTTGTCCCAGAGGTTTCTTACATTATCTTCAACTTTCTGGATTCTCTTGTCTTCTTGCTTCTGTGGAGGAGTGTCCTCTGGCTCTTTGTGTTCCAAATCTTGGACTTGATCCTTGCAATCTTCCAATCTGTTTTTAGGACTCTGTATAATATTATTTATTTCAGAGATTGTATTCTTTATTTCTAGTTGACCCTTCATTATTTCTTGTTGATCCCTTATCATATCCTCATAGGTCTCATTTATTTTATCGGCCTTTTCTAAGAGATTGTTGAACAACCTTATAAGCGTGGCTTTGAACTCTATATCCAGTCGCTTTTTGTCCTCCATTTCTTTTGTTTGTGATCTGTTTCCTCGTTTCGGCATTTTCGCTGCTTCCCTGAGTTGGTAGGTTGGGAGGATCAGCTGTGTCTATGCCAGCAGACAACCTTATTCCACTAGACTTGGAAACCTGCAAAAGCCTCTCTGAGTTCAGCTTGGATGGGGCAGAGTTTCTGGGTGGAGCTTACAGCCTGGGCTTCCGGTTAGCCTCGCCCTCGGAGGTTCCTGAGTCTCAGTGTACCTCAGGGTCCTTTGGTACTTGCTGCAAGCACCTTTGAGAGAAAGGCACTCTAGAGTTTCGCCCACTACCAGACAGTGTAGTCTCTCCCCCAACAAGCCCACAACTGGGGTTCAGAGCAGTTGGAAGTGGGGTTAAGAACAGTCCGGAGCTTATGTCTCCTTCCCGCTAGGGCGATCTCGCGGCCCAATCAACAGTCTGTCCTCTGTGCGCGCAATGTGCGCGACTCAGGGGCTCGGCTTTTCGCCGTTCCCCCTGAGCTTCTGTCTTACAGCCCAGATTCCCCCTGTATGAGGCTGGGGCCCGAGGGTCTTGCCCAGGACTGGGGTTCAGTGCAGTCAGAACTGGGGCTCAGCACAGTCCTGAGCTTTTGAGTCCTTCCCGCTGGGGCAATTCAGCTCAGCGAACAGTCCCTCCTCTGCGCGCAAATGTGCGCTACTCCAGAGCTCTGCCTTTTCGCAGCTCAGCTGAGCTTCCGCCTTACAGCCCAGATTCCCTCTGTGTGAGCCTGGGACCCCCGGGGTCTCGCCCAGAACTGGGGTTCAGTGCAGTCGGAGTTGGGGTTCAGCACAGTCCAGAGCTTTTATGTCCTTC
The DNA here is from genome assembly GCA_963924515.1 of Vespertilio murinus. Taxonomy (NCBI): domain Eukaryota; kingdom Metazoa; phylum Chordata; class Mammalia; order Chiroptera; family Vespertilionidae; genus Vespertilio; species Vespertilio murinus. The sequence goes on along the minus strand of OZ004704.1, from coordinate 21,042,769 downwards.
CCGCAAGGGAATGCCAGCCAGGCACTCAGCGGCCCCTCCTCTCCGGCTCCGTCCTCTCCCCGCGCGCACCGTGTCTCCGTACCTCAGGCTTTTACAGCTCCTCTGGTTTTCCTTCTGTTTTTCTCTTTCCTTCTAGTTGTAGAATTTCCAGTCAGTCAACTTTCCTGTAGTTCTGGATAGTGTCCACTCTATATTTTAGTTGTATTTTTTGAAATTGTTGAGTGCGGCTGCAGTTAGGCTTTTACCTCTGCCGCCATCTTGTTGTGAGTCTCTTTTGGTTTTTAATAAATAAAATTTTTATTGATCTCAGAGAGCAGAAGGGAGATGGAGAGAGAGAAATATCAATGATGAGAGAGAATCCCTGATCAATTACCTCCTGCAAGCCCCAATTGGGGATCAAGCTCACAACCTGGGAATGCACCCTGACGGGGAATTGAACCTCAACCTCCTGATCCATACATAGGTCTACACTCAACCACTGAGCCATGCCAGCTGGGCTGGTAGGTTGATTGCAAACTCTGCTTAACAAAACTGGCCCCAAATTAGCCTGGGCTTTTTCCTAATCCATTCAAAAGAATGTTCACAAGCAGTGCAGGTGAGCCTAAAAGAGAAGTTCCTCTGATGGGCAGATTCTGATGTGGGTCTGCTCTTCCCCAAGCTCCCTCCATCCTCCCTGCAGAGGAAAGGTGAGGGAGATGAGTCCTGGGAGTCAGGTTGGGTCAAGAGGGCCATCAATCAAAATATTTCATAAGTGAATCATCCCAATGGAGAGGTAGAGCCAATAATTCAGAGAAACAAAGACATGCATTGTTCCAAGGAACCTAGTGAGAAAACAAGAGCAGAATGGGGTTTCTCAAGTATGGTCCTTGGATGCCTACCACAAAAGTTCCTACACTGTTTCTTTCAATGCAGATTCCTGGAGTCCTTCTAGACCCAATGAATCAGAATTTTGGGGAGCAAGGCTGAGTTCTTCATTTTACACCTGTCTCCAGGTCATCTTTATGCAGGCTGGATTTTGAGAACCACTGCGTGCATGCAGTAAAACTTAGAAGACAAAAGAGACAAAGATAGAAGTATTGGCTGAGTCAGATGGGACTGGACATCCCCGACACCCCATAGCAGGGACATAGGGGCTCTCTCAAGAATAGGATGCATCTCTCCTTTCAATGCTCTGTTGTTACGTAGTGCCTCCATAGAATTGCACATAAACTTGACACAATCCAGCAACGTTTTTTTTTTTTGTTTTGTTTTGTTTTTTAAATATACTTCATTGATATTTTACAGAGAGGAAGGGAGAGAGATAGAGAGCTAGAAACGTCGATGAGAGAGAAACATCGACCAGCTGCCTCCTGCACACCCCCTACTGGGGATGTGCCCGCAACCAAGGTACATGCCCTTGACCGGAATCGAACCCGGGACCCTTCAGTCCGCAGACCGACGCTCTACCACTGAGCCAAACCGGTTTCGGCTCCAGCAACGTTTTCTAAACAACTCCTAAAAGCAGAAAGCAAGGATGAAAAGACTACGTTTTATAGCAACTTTTCAAGGGAGGGTAAAAATATATTTAAAACTTTCTTACTTTACTCCTACTTTGATTTTTTTTTAACCTGCAATATAAAGTTAAAAGATGATTGTGCGTGGAGATGAGTTTGAAGGCATATTACAGAGCTAACGCAAAGAGATCACAATAACTAATACAGAGAATAAAAATATAAACTGCTCTGTCCTAAGAGTTTATCAAGAGTCTAAACCTACCTGGAGATGGATTGCAATGTCCTGAATTGCATATGGTAACCCTATAGATGTGCAAGATAGGATGCCCTGTACTATAGACTAAATGTTTATGACTTTCCCAAATCCATATGTGAAATCGTAATGCCCACTATGCTTTCCTTTCGGTACTTGGAGGAGAAGCCTCTGGGAGGAGGTTAGATCGGTCATGAGGGTGGAGCTCCCATGGATGGGTTAGTGCTCTTATAAAAGAGGCTCCAGAGAGCTCCGCGGGCCCTTCCACCATGTAAGGACACCATGAAAAGCAGCCACCTATGAACCAGGAAGTGGACCTCACTAGACACGGAATCTGCCAGTGCCTTGCCTTGACCTTGGGCTTTCCAGGATCAAGAACCAAGAAATAAAATACCTGTTTTTTGTAAGCCACCAGTCTATGGCATTCTGCTACAGCAGCCCAGAAAACTACAACCGGCCTCTACATAAACACAAATCACTTACAAAAGTGATGTCCTACGAAGAAAGAGTGTGGGGCAGTGGACAAGACATCTAAGATGTTTTCAGAGGCCTGGGACACTTCATCACAAGAAAAAAAAAATCCTTGTAACTGTATATGGTGATGGGTGTCAAGTAGGCTTATGATGGTGATCATTTCACAATGTACACCAATATCGAAGCATTATGTTGTACACCTGAAACTAATATATTGTTAAGTGTCAATTATACCTCAATAAAATCAAATAAAAGTAAATTGTATTTACAATAAAAAGAACCCATGAAACAGTTTTAAATGCTAAAACAAGGTCACCAAACTGTAGGATTTTTAAAATGCGCACACGTGACGAATAAATACATGGCACCACATAATGGCTCATACAGAATTTATTTGAAAAGGGTCCATTTATAATGCATCAAAAGCAGTCTGATTATACAGTAACAGAACAGAGGTTTAAAATTCTAAATCTGTCAGCGTGCTGCTTTGACAATATATGTTATAACAACCTCATTTGAGGGTAAAGGAAGAACATTAGCATAGGAGCCCATTGTCAATGGGAGGTCCAAGCCAAATACCCCAATGCTTTATCTGTGCTCAACTGATTCTTGGGACACTGACTAAAAATGTGACCTTGGGCAATTCAATGATGTCCTCTTATGTGTGTTTCTCAATCTGTAACATGAGAGAAGTTGATTACCAAGGCTCCTTCCCGCTCTTTGCATCTATTGTATTTTCATCTATCCCAGCCTGTTTACAATGTATTTCTACAGCATCTCTCATCTCCTACCAGAGGGCATGTTGCTAGAACTGCCTTGGTGCCAGTCAACTGTGTAAATCTTAACTCGTACATTTAATTGAGCTTCGATTCAGTCTTTTCTCTCTAGTTCTATTCTTTGCCAGTGAGCCAGCTCTTTAATAAACATTTCACGAGCTGTCTCAATAATTAACAACCAATTAACAAGAAGGCCTTGCTGCTAGGGGGGTGCTTTCAAAAAGAAATGAGCAGGAATGTTGCTCCCCTTTCTGTATTCACAGCACCCCCCACCCCCATTGTCATTATAATATACTGGGGAAGGCAGCTTCTTAATAGTGTGAGCAATCTCATTAAAGATCTCAGCTGGAACAATCAGTTCACTGTCAGAGGACCATATCGATCTTCAAGAACTGTCATCGAGTTCCAGGGTGCTTGTAAAAAATTGACAACCGGAAGTGTGCTTGAGTGTGGGCTATTTATTTCTCTGAGAAACACATTAAAATCAGATGGAATGTAAGTGGCTCTCTGTTGCTCCTGCAGGCTGAACATACTGACAAGGAGCTTCTTGACAAGAGTGTCAGCAGGATGCCCTTTCCAGAGAACCGGACAGGCATGCATGACGCCTGCCAGTAATTCGGTCCCCTCTGAGATGCTTCTGATCATCTCTCATGGCCACTCTTTAAAACTCCTTAAGATGCACGCCTTCTCTCGTGTGGTCCTGCTTCCCTAGCCGCAGCGGTAGGGCCAGCAATGGGCACCTGTCCCTAAAAGGGCTCCTCTACCCAGTGGCCCATGGGACAGCCTGGCCCAGCAGCATTGCCCATGGAAGCACTGAGGTGTATGGAGGTGGAGAGCGGTTTAAATGAGAAAGAGGGAATATGACAGAGCTGCTAGTGGTGGGGACAGTGGAAGCAGAGAATGGTGCATGGAGTCACCACAGTGGTGACCCAACTGGACTGGGGAGCAACAAGCATGTGACCAGACAACTGGTCACTGGGTCCTGAACAATAAAACCATCACTGAGGCCCCTGCACAGTGAGTGGGAATGAGTAGTTTAAGCCTTCATCACGATGGCAATAACTTAAGCAAGCTGCTCACCTAAAGCCTCCCCTGAGAGAACCCCAGGACTCCATCCCAGGTAAAACCCTGTCCTCCTGCACCCGTTGGGATGAACTAATGTGATAGATCCTCCCTTCCCCCAGTTGATTGACAGAGGTAAACCCCACCTGTGGCCAGACATTCCTGAGCTCTGAACCACCAATCAGCACCTGCCAGATACCCTAAGCCCACCGATTCCTAAGACCCTAGGTCCCTAATCACCAGCGTGTGCTGAGTACCCTAAGCCCCATCCCCTATCCTCCCCTTAAAAGCAGACCCCCGGGAGACCGAAGCAAGATGGCGGCCCAGGGAGTCTCCTGGGCCGCCATCTCCTCAACAATTTGGAAATAAACAACAGATAAAACCAAAAGGGATCGCACCAGACCCACAGGAAAGCTGGCGAAATGGGAAGGCTACATCTAAACGCAAAGCAGGACGTCGCTGCTGCCATGTGGAGTTTAAAACTACAGCGAAACTGAACCTGCCAGAGCCGCTGCCGCTGGGAATGAGGGAAGCCAGACCTCGCTCCGCCCCGGGGCCCAGGGAGTGGGCCAGCCCCGCCGGCCGCCACGGGAGCTGATGGGGGCCTACGCCGCCGCAGCCACCGCCACCGCCGCAGCAGCGCCTTCGGCTCCTGCCTGGACGAGAAGCCCGTGAGCGACCTCCCAGCCCGCTCGCAGTGCTGGAGAGAAGCGGGTGCCAGGACTCGGGCCCCCGCACTCGCCGCTGCCGGGCGGGCGAAGAGATGGTGTAGTATCTCCCCGCCGGCCCAGCCCCCGCGCTTACTGTGCAGGCGAAGAAATCGCGCAGCGGCTCCCCGTCTGCAACCAGCCCAGAAGTGGGAAAACTAAACTAGACACCAAGCAGGGCGCCGCCGCCGCCATGTGGAGTTTAAAACTACAGCGAAACTGAACCTGCCGCTGACGCCGGAAATGAGGGAAGCCAGACCTCGCCCTGCCCCGGGGCCCAGGGAGTGGGCCAGCCCTGCCGCCACTACGGGAGCTGATGGGGGCCTACGCCGCTGCCGCTGCCACCGCCGCCGCCTGGGCCGCTGCCGCCGCGCCTTCACCGCGCCTTCGCCGCGCCTTCGGCTCCTGCCTGGACGAGAAGCCCATGAGCGTGAGCAAGACCTCCCAGCCCGCCCACAGTCCTAGAGGAGCGGGCACAGCGCCCCCCCTCCCGCACAACCAGCTCGCCCCAGAAATGGGAAGGCTACAGTTAGACACCAAGCAGGGTGCCGCAGCTGCCATGTGGAGTTTAAAACTACGGCGAGCGGAGGACTGAGAAGGTGGGGCAGTTCTGTACCGTGCTGCCTTCCACTGGTTAAGACCTCCAAGAGAAAAGGCCTACCGAGGTGAGGATGCCCCTACTGTCACCTGTAGAGGGGCAGCACTGAGCTGGCCAATATTTGTGGTGGTGGTGCTGCTTGTCCTGGCTCAGAGGAAGCGTTCCACTAAGTCTGAAAGACTAAGACATCGCGGGGACTCTCCGCCACCGCCCGCGGCCTGCTCTGCCAGGCCTTCGCGCACGCTGTGCTGGCGCTGCGCCTTCCGTTGGCAGACCCGGAGAATCCTCTCTCCGCTGCCACATGGCCAGGCCAAAGCATCAGACACTACCACCACGCGGATTTTAAAAGTACAGGGGAAATTGAGCCACAGGAGCTACCATCGCTGCCGCACCCACTGCCGCCCCCAAGAATGGGAATCCACCGAAATCAGAGCTCACTACACACCAGGCTCATAGAGAGTGTGGCTTCAGAAATTAGCCTCTGCATCCACAGAAGCTCCACATCCGCAACAAAGAGGACGCGATGGAGGGCGGACTCTCCCCATGCAGCCATCACAGCCCGCCCACAATCTCCCCAGCACACCCACCATGCTGGGAGGGAAATGGAGCGCGCTGGTGAGGAAATGGCACGGTGCCTTCCATTACCCACTCAGGCGAGCCCATCCTCCGATGCCACATGGCCAAGCCGAAGCTCTCACCACCACCGCCATGTGAACTTTAAAACTACAGTGGTAATTGAACCACAGGAGTGACCGTCAATATTGCACCTGGCACCGCCACTCGCCACTGGCGCCGAGAATAAAGGAAATCCACCAAGAACAGAGTTCACCACGCCTTGGGCTCAGGGAGTGGGCGACCTCAGAACTTAGCCTCCATGTCTGCAGCTGCTCTGCTCCCACACCGAACGAGACACCGTTGAAGGTGGTCCCCCCGCCTGCAACCATCTCAGACCAACTGCAGCTGTCCCAGCCTGCCCCCCATGCTAGCAAGGAGCTCCGAGTGTCCCAGGGGGCCGAGTGCCCCGGGTGAGCCGAGTGTCCCAGGGGGCCATGTGCCCCGGGTAAGCCATACCCCCCAAAGGGGAAGGGGGAAGGGTGTCCCGGGTGAGCCGGGTGTCCCAGGGGGCCGAGTGCCCCGGGTGAGCCGAGTGTCCCAGGGGGCCGAGTGCCCCGGGTGAGCCGAGTGTCCCAGGGGGCCGAGTGCCCCGGGTGAGCCGAGTGTCCCAGGGGGCCGAGTGCCCCGGGTGAGCCGAGTGTCCCAGGGGGCCATGTGCCCCGGGTAAGCCGTACCCCCCAAAGGGGAAAGGTGTCCCGGGTGAGCCGTGTGTCCCAGGGGGCCGAGTGCCCCGGGTGAGCCGAGTGTCCCAGGGGGCCGAGTGCCCCGGGTGAGCCGAGTGTCCCAGGGGGCCGAGTGCCCCGGGTGAGCCGAGTGTCCCAGGGGGCCGAGTGCCCCGGGTGAGCCGAGTGTCCCAGGGGTCCGAGTGCCCCGGGTGAGCCGAGTGTCCCAGGGGGCCATGTGCCCCGGGTAACCCGTACCCCCCAAAGGGGAAGGGGGAAGGGTGTCCCGGGTGAGCCGTGTGTCCCATGGGGTCGAGTGCCCCGGGTGAGCCGAGTGTCCTAAGGGAAGCAGTGGGTCCCAGGGGAAGGGGCGGTGAAAACCAGAGGAGGAGCGGACTCTATTCATATGAGCCTGAGATGGTCACCATAAAACAAGCAGATTGTCAAATGACAGGGGGAGGGGAAGGAGACCTGGGGGGAGACAGGAGAACAACCGAGGGACTGGTATCCATGAACATAAGTACAACCAATGAACACAGAACTCTGGGGAGGGAGGGCATAAATGGGTGGTGAGGGGGGGCAATGGTAAACTATGTACACAGAAAATACCTTAATAAAATAAAATTAAAAACAAAACAAAAAAAAAAACAAAAACAAAAACAAAAAAAAAAAAAAAAAAAAAAAAAAGCAGACCCCCGGGTGTTTTACAGTCTCTTCCAGTCTCTTCCTTTCTTTCTCTCTGGAAGCAGCCAGTGGAGGGTACCCATCTCCAATAAAAGACTGTGTCCTGGCATCCCAGTCTCAGCTACCTTCTTTAATTAATCTATCATAATGCAGGTTTAAACTTTAGTCTCTGAAATAATGATACTAAAAATAACCCACACCTATACGTGCGGATCAATACATTGCGTTTGTCTTATTTCAGTGATTCTGCGGTACTTTTTTAATGGAGAGAAAAACAAGTTGAAGGCTGTGTCCTCTCAGTGGAACGAGCAGAAGGGTAGGAATAAAGAATAACGGCCCACATTAGCACAGAGGCTCGGCATCTGGAAACGGGAGTCCCTGGCAGCATCACCTTCCGTGTTTACAGGTAGCCAAAAGGCGGATCTGGAACATCACCACTTTCCATATCAGATGAATAGAAACATACAGAAAATATTCAGAAAGAAAGAAGACAGAATTGTACGCCTGGCAACATGAAGTGGCAACAAGACTCTGAATCCAGAGTCATGAGGTGTGTTCCAGTCTTTTTCCATGCAGTTATTAGAAGCGTGCATTTGGGCTAGTCATGTGACCGGCCTGAGTTTCAATTTCCTCACCAGAAAATGGAGATAGCAACCTGTAATCCAGCATCCCACAGAGTTGTTATGACTGAGGATGACGAGACGGTGTATATGTGGGAACATTGTAAAATGATGACGCGATGATCGCGATGATGGTGCTGACGGTGAGTCGGAGATGGAGGGGCGGGGCCAGATCTTGACACCTTTGTAGCAACTTCCCCATTTTTTCCCCTTCAAACTTCTGTGACTATTCTTAACACTTAAACTGCCTCTAAACAATTTCAGAACGCTGATAAGATGATGACAATATAGTCGGTGAATAAGTGACTTGGCTAAGTGGAGCCAGATCACTGACTTCTCTTATTTTCCATCAAATTGACTCAGCGCCTTGTTTTCCCAGACCAATGAGGAAGAGTCGGGAGGAGGAAGTTAACTTTTACAAAGTGTTTGCAGGCATTTTACACTTGTCATTTCCTTTCACGTTCACACTGAGATGGCCTTCATTTCCATTTTTACAGATGAGGAAACCGAGGCTTAGAGAGACTTGGTGGAGGTCACTGAGGTGGTGAGGACAGCTGCCACCATTTAGACCTGGAGCTGTCTGTTACTTGGAGCTGACTGTGCTTTTCTCCTTAATGTGACATTGTGGGCTCAAACGCCCAGTGGCTGAAATATGGACAGATCGTCCTTTCCCACAGCAACAGAGGACTGGAGCCATATGGATAACTCAAATCTCAAATGCATATTGGTCAGTAGTTCCACTCTTGTCCTTCAACCTTAATTAATAACAAATAACAAGTTGGTTCTCTGATTCTGCTGTTGAAAACCCCCCTTGAATTTTGGTGAAAGGAGCCAACAAGACAAAATAGACTGATAAAGAAAGCAGGAGCAAGCCAGGGACTTTCCCCCAACTGGACTGCAGTCCCCAAGTAATCAAGGGCTGATTATGTAATTGGGGTAAAAAGCCAATTAGAGCAGAGTTTGTAAACAGCCAAAAGCTTTCATGGGTAAAACTTAGCGCCCCCCACCCCCAACCCCGATGTTTCTTATCTGGGGTTCCAAAGTACCTGGATTTCCACAAAGGAATAAGGCAAGGAGCAGTCACAAATTATTTTCAATATTTTAACAAGTTCAGCACAATTCACAAATTTCAAGTAAAGGTGAACAGGCTAACACAGATGTCCAAATACCTTGCTTTGGCCTAGAGGTCAAGACAAATTCATATGAAATAGCTTCCATTACCTTCAACTTCATAAAAACAACAAATAATCACTTTCTCTGTGTTAGGCACTTTGCCCTCATGGTCTTAATACTCAAAACAACCAAAGAAGGGAGACATTATCCCCCTCTCATAGACTAGGAGACTTACGCTCAGAGAGGGTAAGTACCTTGCCTAGGTTGACACTGCTAATAAGTGTAAGAGCTGAGCTTCACCAGTTACAATTAGTCCATCAGAAGCAATGTTTGGGAGATCCATATGTCTTTGAATAATAAAATGTGGGAGGCATTTATTTTTACTTAATCAAGGCAGGGGAGCAATGAAAAGCAATTCATCGTGGTAAAAAATTTGGGGAGACCTGCGTTATGCCATTCTGGAAATGACAGTCACTCTCTGAGGCCAGGAGGAACTGAAGTGGCACTGGCAAATTAGGCCCCATCTGTACTGGAAGAGATCACCAAAAAGGAGAACCTTAAACCTGAAAATTAGCCCTAACCAGTTTGGCTCAGTGGATAGAGCGTCGGCCTGCGGACTCAATGGTCCCAGGTTTGATTCCAGTCAAGGGCATGTACCTTGCTTGCAGGCACATACCCAGGAGGAGGTGTGCAAGAGGCAGCTGATGGATATTTCTCTCTCATCAATTTTTCTAACTCTCTATTCCTCTCCCTTCCTCTCTATTAAAAAAAATCGATAAAATATATTTTTAAAAAAACAAAAAACCTGAACCTTGAAATGAGCATAATGCCTAGAAAGGACACACACACACACACACACACACACACACACACACACACCCCTATATTGGTTTCCCCCACGAAGATGGAAGCAGGGCTGGGTTGCCTCTGTCTTGGATCTGCTATTGCTGCTAAGATTATTCAGTCTTTTCACATATTAGTGAGGGAACTTCACCAGGCCTCCCCACTTTTCGGTGCAGCTTCCAGATTCCTTTTAGAGAGGAGCGGTGCAGTCAATAGTGAGCGTGGGCTCAGGAGCCAGACCACCCGGGCTAAACCCAGGCTCCTTAGTAGCTGTGTGACCTTACACATCTTAACCTTCTGCGCTTCAGTTTCCTCATCTGTACAACCGAGACAACAATCATGAGGCCTATTTGATAAAATTGTTGCAGGGATGAGAATTGTATTTGTAAAGCACTTCAAACAACGTCTGGGACCTGGGAAGCACTGGAGAACCACAAGCTGCTATTAATGAAGGAGTCGAAACCATGACTCCTGTGTCTGGCTTTTGAAAGTGGCAACAGTTAAAAAATCAGCTGGAGCCGAAACCGGTTTGGCTCAGTGGTAGAGCGTCGGTCTGCGGACTGAAGGGTTCGATTCCGGTCGGGAGCATGTACATTGGTTGCCGGCACGCCCCCAGTGGGGGGTGTGCAAGAGGCAGCTGGTCAATGTTTCTCTCTCATTGACAGTTTCTGGCTCTCTATCTCTCTCCCTTCCTCTCTGTAAAATATCAATTAAATATATTTTTTAAAAATCAGCTGTGGGTAGAGGGATGAAGAATTTATTGTTGGAGAGGGTCCCTGGGAAGTTCCTAGATAAGATAATATTTAGTTTATTGACCTAGGTAATAATTACACAGGTATTCATTTTACACATACAAAAAAAAGTACTTAGCTTTTCTTGGGTTTTGAGTACTTTTCTGTATGTGCATGTGCATTTAATGTCACATTAGAAAAAGACAAAGAAGAGGGAGAAAAAGGGAGGAGAAGGAGGAGTTGAGGGAGAGCAAGGAGGAAGGGGAGGAAAAGAAGGAGAAGATGAGGAGGAGAAAGGAGAAAGAGATGCTCCATCCAGTGACTGAAGCATTTTTGCAGCAAATGTCATTTCAGAAAAATCTAAACCAGGGCTATTTTTTAATTCCTGCTTTTTTTTTATGTGAGAAAACCTTGGCATGGAGAGTGGTTAAGTAGCATCTTGTTCAAAGTCCATGAATAACTGAGTTGAAATGCAATTCCTAAGGAACTAAATCCTAACCATCTGCAGGGAGCCGGATGGAGTGAGCCCAGCTCGAAAAATAGACAGCAGGTGTCTATGGTTCATGAGCCAATCACCCATCAGAAGAATTGAGGTCTAGCACCTGAGAGGAGGTTCTAGACCAGCCGTGGGCAAACTACGGCCTGCGGGCCGAATCTGGCCTGTTCAGCTGTTCTATCGGGCCCGCGGAGCCGAAAGAATGGAGGGTTCTCTTGCTCTCCCCTCCGCTCCTTCACCAGCAGCCCAAGATGAGAGTGCCAGCATGGTCAGGTTGCTTTTGTTCTGGCCCTCCGGTCCAGTTTAAGAACCCATTGTGGCCCTCCAGTCAAAAAGTTTTCCCACTCCTGTTCTAGACTCTGGAGCTGTGGTTCTCAATGTGTGGGTCTCGACAAGTTGAGAACCTTGAGCAGGGTCGCCTAAGACCATCGGAAAACACAGATATTTACATTACGATTCATAACAGTAGCAAAATTACAGTTATGAAGTAGCAACGAAAATAATTTTATGGTTGGGGGTCACCACAACAACATGAGGAACTGTTTTAAAGGATCTCGGCATTAGGACATTTGAGAACCACTGCTCTAGAGCATCCGTGTGTGGCACATCAAAAAGGAGTCAAGAGCCTGGAGATATCAGAGTGACCAGCTTGTAGGCGAGGAGAACCAACTTCTCAGCAGGCCTGGACCATTATCTTGTCAACCTTCCCATCAGCACAATTGTCAGAGGTGAGGCTGCTGGGGTTGGTGCACTTCTGACATCATTGCGGAGGGCGGGCGGAGCAATTCAGTTAGGTGGACGTGACACTTCATGGCTACTTATCAGCTCCAGAAAAGAAGCTTCTAGAAAAGACCCCCTGCTCGCTAACATCCTCGTAGGGAGTGCTAGGTGCTGAACAGCGATGCCTTTTAGAGCTGGAGGAATCACAGAGGCCAGTCAACCCCCTTTACAAGGACAATGGTCAGAGGTGAGGGAGGCAAAGGCACTTACTCAACATTATCTAAGTCATTAGAGGCAGAGCCAGAAGCAGAACACACATGTCCTGCTCTGGGGAAATCTGAAAGAGTCAGTGATTACTTATAATGAATGGAACAGCTTGACTCAAAAACTTCACAGTGTTGAAAAATACTGGTCAGGGCTACATTTCAAAAATAAAACCCATCTTCCCTAAAAATAAACACAGATGCACAAGCATTTCCGGTCTAAGAAAGATGTCAGGATTCTTTCCCCCACCTCCCTGCCTGATTTTCAGTGTGCCACCCAGGATAGGCACATAATTGACTTCTAGAGATAAGCAGTGAGCAAGACAGGAAACTCTGCCCTTGATGTGCTCACAGATCAGCCAGGGCAGGGAAAGAGGGAGAGAGATGGGAGGGAGAGCGGAAGTGAAGGGAGAAGAGCGGAAGTGAAGGGAGGAGAAGGAAGAGGAGAGAAAGAAGGAGAGAGGCATTAAACTAATAATCATATAAAAAAGAAGGAGAAAGCACAGGCTGCTAGGAAAGCAAGTACCAGGCAGATTACACTGGAGGATGAGGAAGTTTGCTCTGGGCTTTCTTCCCCACCCCCAGGAACTCTCAAGTATAGAACATTCTCTTCCACCCCAGTTTGTCACAACCAGGTCTGCCACACCCCAGGATAGAGACTAGCTGAATCCTCAGGGCGAGTAGTAGAGCCTCGGGAATAGACTCCTCCAGCCCTTAGGGGAAGCTTAGACTATCTTTCAAAGACAGGAACCACATCTCCCCGACACCCCTAAACCCACAGCACATGGTCATAGGGAACACAGTCTCTAAGGTCTGGCAGGAAGTTGGTTGCCTACTGGGAACATGTCCCTCTGTTCTTTTAACACAAATGCAAAGATCTTCATTGGAATATAAGCCTCATGAGGCTGAAATTTCAGTATGTATATATATATATATATATATATATATATATATATATAGGCTCTGCCTCTCTATATATATTTTATTGATGTATATTATTTTAGTAATTTCAGATAGGAAGAGAGAGAGAGAGAGAGAGAGAGAGAGAGAGAGAGAGAGGAACAGCAATGAGAATCATTGATCAACTGCCTTCTGCACACCCCCCACTGGTGATTGAGCCTGCAACCCAGGCATGTGCCCTGATCTGGAATCGAACTGTGACCTCCTGGTTCATAGGTCAAATGCTCAACCACTGAACTACACCAGCAGGGCAGGAGTTTCAGTCTTATTGGAGGCTCTGTCCCCGGCACCCAGAAGGCATCTGGCACCCAGGGGGTGCTCAGACGCTACTTTGCAGAATGAATCTTCACAGGATCAGAAAGAGTCCCCTGCTTTGATTAGAGAATATCAGAAACCCTGAAGTCAGGTACGAAAGCACTCGCCATGTGCCAGGCAACCAAAAGACAGGGAAATCCAATCGAAATTGCACAACGGAGGCAAATTTATCAAACAGTCGCTTGGAAATTCCCTAGCAGCACGTTCACTGTTTACCATGCCGGCCAGGCCATGAGCTCTGGCAAGTCACGCTGGCCGCCCGAAGCCCTCTGCCCGGAACTCCGGCCTGAGGAAGGGGTGTGGGACCTGGAGGTTTGGAAGCTCCGGGGTGAAGACACCTGGACAGAGGATGATGGGCACAGGGAGGAAATGCCCCTCCTCCAGGGAACTTACGGTCTGCGGGGCAGACGGGCCTTACACAGAGAACCAGAGAGTGACAGTTGGGGCCAGTGCCACGAGGGCAAGCACAGGATGCTGTGGGGGTGGGTGTCTCAGGGGGTCCTCACCTTGTGTGTTTGTGGGGGTTGATCACGAGAGGCTTGCACGTGTGAGTCTACTTAAGCGGAGAGCTGAAGGTTTGTAGGAACTAGCGGGTCAGTAGGTAGGCAAAGTGTCAGGGCAGCGTGGGCTTGGCCCTGAACCAAGGAGGCATTGGGCATGTTGGAGGGACAGGGAGAAGGGGGTGTGGCCACAGCGCCTTGAGCCCCGGGAAGAAAGGGAGTGGGGTTCGCTGGTACATTTTGGTCATGGTAAGGAGCAATGGGTAGTTCCCGAGAAAGGATGGGATAAAGCTCACGCATCAATTTTTTCCTTCAAAATGATAGTCTGCCTATTCTTAGTCCGGACTAAGGATCACAGAGGCAAAGATGAATACGATACCATATCCGCCCTCAGGAGTTCACAGGTGAAAACACTTATATACAGCCCGACGCATGATCGAAAGCCATCTTCCTCACACTCCCGTGTGCGTCAGTATCCCTGAGAGCTTGTCAGAATACAGACCCCAGGGCCCAAGCTCTGACTTCATACCCGAGGCGGGAGGGGAGAGTGAGGCCTGAGCATCTGCATTTCTAACAGGTTCCCAGATGATGCCGAGGTTTCCGGTCTGGGGCCTGCACCTTGAGAGCCCCAGGCCGGATTGGATCCTGTGCACGGAATTAATTCTGACTGGTGTGGAGGGAGGACTTTGGAAGACACAGCCTGAGCAGAGTTTAACAGGGTGGATAGCCATCCATTAGACAGACCCGGCAAAGGAAATACTGCTCTAGTTCTGGGTAACAGGCTAGCCAAAGAGGCCGGGGTGGCTTGTTGGGTCCCAGAAACCACCGGGAGAAGGACTAGGCTGCATGTCCCTGAGCAGCATAGCAAACAGGATGACAGGGGAGGAGGCTGCTTCATTGGCATCTGTCCACGTCCACGTCCACGGGAGCATGTTCGGGTGCCAGTTGCAAGCAGAGAGAGGGTGTGGCTGAGGGAGTGGCCGGGTCTCTCCTCCAGATCTGGGTGAGTCTGAGTCGCCCCGGGGCTCACGGCAGCTGCACCCTGGTTTTCTGTTGCTTTCCAAACAAGTCCCAGCTTTTCCGCCCACCTCGGGTGGCTTAGCTGATGCCCATAGCATGGGTTTGCCGTATTGACTGGGGCTCTCGACTCTGCCAGCCTGGGAGAAATTAGGTCAGCTGAATCACCGCTGATGTCATGAAAACAGCTTTCTTCTTGGGAGCCCTGGTGCAGGGTGGGGCAGGGAAGGGAGCTGAGGTCACCGCTGAGGAGGCTGCATGGGCTGCTAACGAAGGCGCTGGAGAAAGGTGGGTCTGTGGGCAGTGCCTGCCCGAGACCTTTGAAGTTTCAATTGCAGTGTTTTATGGCCACACAGGGGAGTAAATTGTATCTGCAGGCTGCTGCCCTTGGCCCTCGCCGCTGGTGGAATTCACTCTAATAACATCTGCCGCGAGATAAGTGCGTGGGGCCAGAGAGCACGGAGGGATGGAGGTGGCCTGTCCGTGTCCTTGTAGTGGGGCGCTCCGGGGACCTCTGCGAAGTACGTGGGGCTCTCAGCTGTCTTGGCATACAGCCCACCCGGGTAAGCCACCCTCTCGGGGCAGTGTGATCAGGCCTTTGGAGTGCCCGAGAGCTTGAGCTAGCAGAGGACGAAAGCATTTTATGTTCCCAACAATGGCACCCAGTCCGTGCAAACTCAGAATTAGAGGTGGAGGCAATTTGTTGGGGGAGGTGCTCGCTTCTGTGGCTTCAAGCAGCTGTTTTTAAACATTCTGTGCCTGTGAGCTGTGTGTCCCAGGGGGCCGTGTGCCCCGGGTGAGCCGTGTCCCCCAAAGGGGCCGGGTGTCCCGGGTGAGCCGTGTGTCCCAGGGGGCCATGTGCCCCGGGTGAGCCGTGTGTCCCAGGGGAAGCAGTGGGACCCGGGGGTAGGGACAGTGTGAACCAGAGGAGGAGCGGACTCTATTCACGTGGTCCTGAGATAGTCACCATAAAACAAGCAGATTGTCAAATGACAATGGGGAGGGGAAGGAGACCTGGGGGGAGATAAGAGAACAACCGAAGGACTGGTATGCATGAATATAAGTACAACCAATGAACACAGAACTCTGGGGAAAGAGGGCATGAATGGGAGGGGGGGGGGGGCAATGGTAAGCTATGTACACATATAATACCTTAATGATAAAAAATAAAAAATAAAAACATTCTGTGCCTGGACCAGCTGCCTCCCAATTGAGAGAACCCAGATTCTCGACTCCACAGGCCTGGGGTGCAGTCCACCCTCATTGAAAGGCACTCAGGTGAGGCTGATGAGTCACAGGTTTTGAAAGCCTTGGCCTGGAGGTCTGAATGCAGAAGAGACCTTGAATGGGGCGGCAGTCCCTGTGGATTGGGCGTCCACAGCTTGAGGCTCACATGCAATCACACTCCGTGGTATTTACCTAAATAAACTGAAAACCTATGTCCACAGAAAAGCCTGCACATGCCTGTGTGTAGTGGCTTTACTCAGGATTGCCAAACTTGGAAGTAACCAAGATGCCCTTCAGGAGGTTCATGAATAAATACACAAGGGCACCCCAACGGGGGAATATCGTCTAGCCCTGAAAAAGACATGAGCATCAAGCCATGAAGCCAAGACACGAAGGAAAGTTACGTGCATGTAACTAAGTGAAAGGAGACAACGTGAAAAGGCCACCTATCATAGGATTCCAACTATATGACATTCTGGGAAAAGCCAAACTATGGAGACAATTGAAAGATTAGCAGTTGCCAGGGGTGGGGTGGATGTGGGAAGCGGAAATAGGCAGAGCACACAATATTTTTAGCGCACTGAGACTATTCTGTGTAATACTACAAGGCTGCAAACTGTCATTATACATCTGTCCAAAACCATCGAATGTACAACACCCAGAGTGGGCCCTCATGTAAACCAGCAGCTTTGGGTAGCAAGGATGCACCAGTATGAGGTCATGGATTCTAACAATGTACCACTCTGGAGGGGGGTGTAGACAGTGGGGGAGGTTGTGCATGTGAAGGGGCAGGGAGGTGTATGGGAAATATCGATATGTTTTGCTCAGTTTCTCTGTGAACCAAAAAATTGCTCTTAAAAAATACAGTATATTACTTTAAAAACAACAACACCAACAACAACAAGCAGCAGCTGGATTTGAGCTTCTGTCCATAATTTGCCAATTCTTCCTTAATCATATCCACTGCACCCCACTATTGAGAACTGTACTTTTGCTTCCAAACTTCATTTGGCACTTTGGGTAGCCACCATCCACCCCATGTAAATGGCTACCTTAATTTCAGAAGAAACCCATTACCAGACAGTGGCCAGACCCAGAGATGCTGCATGTGACCCTATAGTTCCTTCCTGCCTATCAGCAGGACTCCCTGGTCTTAAAGGCAAATGATAAAAGTGGGCCTCAGTCAGCAAAGAAAAATCAGGGTCCTTGCTTGGCTCCCAGTAGGCAGCTCTGTAAGCATCTCAGCCCTTCAACAAGCCAAGTGGCCATCCTTGAGTGAGTCAGCAATGGGTTAACAAACAAGCCCCAAACTGGTTTTGGTTCCAGTGCACCTTTAAAATAACAACCTGGGCCTGGATTAACATTCAAGAAAACAACCCCTCAGGAAAGTGTTCTATAATAAAAGGATCCTATTTCCACTCAACCCTTTACCTTGCTTTAAAAAAAAAAAAAAAAAAAAAAAAAAAAGGGTCTGAAGCAAGCTCAGAAGGCTGTCAGGCTGAGTGAGTGATGAGTCAGACATTTAAGCAAACAGGTTTGCTCGCCTTGTGCTACTTGACACCTGCTTCAGACTCAGTGGAGAGGGTGGGGTGCATGCACAGGCAGACAAGAGTTCATCCAAATCCAGGAGGCAGCGTAGCCACCCACAGTGTTGGTATGGGCATGGCCACGGTGTTCTTTCAAGCTTCGACCTGAACTGTGTAATTGCTGACCCTCCTTAGAGTAACTACTTACACCTGTGAAATGTTCGCTGCCACAAGCCCGGTGCTTAGACTAAAAGATGCCCTGACCCCTGTGCCTTGAGAGGTCTGAGGAGAGGTGACTCCATCTCCCTACTTCTCCTCCCAGCTAGACGCAGTCCTCAACTAGTACAGCTGGGAGTGAAGGGAAGACCTTTACGACGTTCAACCGTGTTACAGTGAATCCTCACCTTGACTCTGTGAGGTGGGTGGGTATTACTCTCCTCACCCTACAGAGTGGAAATCGGAGGCAGGGAGACAATGATGGTCCAATAACCCAAAGCTAGTAAATAGCAGAGACAGAGCTAGAACCCATCTCTCCTGTCTTCCAGGGTACTGCTTCTTCCACTGAGCCATCTGGGGAGGACCTCCACTCTGCTTTGGAGCATCCCGTGAGAATCCGGATGTTCCTAGGGAAGTTGGAGGGGCATGGATGTGGTGCTGTACTCTGTAAGTGTGGGGATCCAAGTCAAATCTGGGTGCTGATACCACACTCCCATGAATCTAGTCTACTGGGTTGGATCCTAAGCAAATGAATTCTCAGAGTGGTTACATGTGTTGAGATATGGATGGCGTAAATTCATCTCATAGGCACTACGGTTAAATGAGGCTCCCCATACATGTTTCTAATAATTTTACTCATGACTACCCCTAGGGATGTATGGCCAGGTAGAAATGGAGGATAGACTATTTACACTAAATGAACTGGGGTTCGTATGGGATAAGCTGGGATAAGAGAATGAGATCCTATAGTGCATACTCAGAACTTTGAAAGGTCTATATCCTTCTACCTAAAATTGTAGGTTGCTGGTAATCATGACCCCAATTCTCTGCCCCTTCTTCAATGTGACTTTACAGCTACTCTGACCCAAGGGTGGAGTTTATTTCCTCACTGCCCTTGTGCCTTGTTTTGGCCAGAAGAGATGATGTGCCAATTTCAAGTCTGGCACACTCTGCTTGCTCTCTTGGAATCCTGTCCAGCGATCACATGACAAGCTGGGGCTGGCCAGCTAGAGGGTGAGACCCTGTGAGGCACAGATAAGCTGTCTTAGCTGATAGCATCTTAGATAAGCTGGCCCTCAAGCCACCTAGCAGGTAACTACAGATGCCCGATTCAGGGCAGTCTAAATAATAAGAACTGGTGCCAACCCAAATTGTTGACTCTAGAATCATGAGCTAAACAAATGATGGTTGTTTTAAGTCACAAGTTTTGGGCTATTTTGTTTTGCAATAACTTTGTGGTATTCTCAATAACTTTTTTGATAGGAACTTATCCTAGTAGCACAGTCAGAAATTTCCAACAAAATGTGTATCTGTAGAAAGACTCATCTCAGTGTTAATTATAATAGCAAAACTTAATCAATAATGGGGGATGTATCCATACAATGCAATTTTAGAGTGCAACCATTTAATGCACAGAGATTGCATAGCCTGTGGTACAGCCACACCACAGAGGTATAAAAAGAAATAAGGACTATTTCAACACCCTGCAGTAGTCTCCAGGATATTGGGTTTAAAAAATGATTATATATATATATATATATATATATATATATAGAGAGAGAGAGAGAGAGAGAGAGAGAGAGAGAGAGAGAGATTCCCCGAAAATAAGACATCCTCCAAAAATAAGACCTAATACAGGTTTCCTTCTGAGTGAAATATAAGGCATCCCCCTGAAAATAAGGCCCCCAGGATTCACAGTTTGTCTGGTTTGTGTTGACAACTACCATACTACCTTACCATATAGGTAATATATTTCCTTTATTCCCATTTAACAATAAATGTGTACTGTATTCTTCTTCATGGAAAAATAAGACATCCCCTGAAAATAAGACCTAGTGCGTCTTTGGGAGCAAAAATTAATATAAGACACTGTCTTATTTTCGGGGAAACAGGATATATATATATATATATATATATATATATATATCACAAGGACTCCTGAAGAAATGGCTTATTCGGGGTCTGAGATAAAGAAATGTCTAAGGGAAGTCTAAGTATCATATCAAATCAGAAAAACAAGGAAGCTATCAGATCACAAATGCCAATCTGAAAAAAAGGCAAAATTTGACTATCAATAAGGACTTTTACTGTAATAAACTATATTTATGAGTTCATAATGATAATGATTTTAAAAATTCATTCCTCCTTTTAGCAGATACTAGGAAAACAAACTCACTGAAAAATATGCTATATAGTAAAGAGCTAACATGCTAATTAGGCTGGCCGAACAGCAGAACCACCATCTGGACGAACTTCTGGACGAAGCCAAGCTGTGAGGACCAAGCCCTTTGCATGAATTTTGTGCATTAGGTCTCTAGTTTGGTAAATAAAGATAAAGATTCAAGCATTTATCCTGCCTTTTTTTTTTTTTTTTTTTTTTTTTTTTACAAAATGTCCTTCAGGGTACCAAATAATTGATGAGAGGAAGTTTATAAAATTATTCCAGCTAGTACATGAAGAAAAAATAAATAAAATAATTACAATACCATTATTTTTGCAGAAATAGACTAAGGCAAAAATTACAGGTGGGACTAATACCACAGAAAGAGAAGCAAGCAGGCCTCACATGTCTCTTTATGGAAGTTCACAAGACCATCTACAAAGTGTTCTTACCATAAGAATAGAATCTGAACTTGATGGAGCTGCCAATTTACAGAAAACACAGAGAAACTTTCCAATAACTTTGTCTAATAACCCAAAGCTAGTAAATAGCAGAGACAGGGCTAGAACCCATCTCTCCTATCTTCCAGGGTACCGCTTCCTCCACTGAACCCTCTGGGGAGGACTCCACTATCAAACTAAGCCAAACTATCAATCAGCAAAACAAACCGAGAGTCTCACAACAGGTGACCCTGTTTCTTCACCAAAAATAGAGACCGAAGATGGAAGGGAAATCTACAGATTAAGAGATACTTTAGCAATTGATAAGCCAATTTTAATGATGATGATGATGATGATGATGATGATGAAAGAACTGGAAAAATGTGGACCCTGGATAATAAAGAATTGTTATCAAATTGGTATTACCGTTTTGGGGGAAATGAGAAATAATACAAGCTATTTATTGGGATAATCTACTATGTGCTCAGCATCATGGGAGATACCAGATATCAGGATCTCATTTAATTCCCACAACAACCATGTAGATGACAGTCTCATCTTTCAACGAGGTCCCAGAGGCATCAAGGACTTTTCCCAGGGCCATTTGGCTGCGTAGCACCACCAAAAAGTGTGCTCACCTGTGGTGCACACTCAGCTCATTCGCTGTTCCAGCAAGGCACTGGCTCCTGCTGAAATGCATAATCACCATGGCATAATCATCAACGTTTGGAACATATGGCAGAGTCTCTCAGAGGAGGTTTGTGGGATAACTTAAGATGATGATTATGAAGACGTGGTAGCAATTTAAAGGTATGTTTATGACGAAGCAATCACAACATTTTACAAGGATTCTAATTTTAACTACATTTAAAATACACACAGGGCCAAATATTGAAAGGAAACAGAATCAGATGCTAGATTAGGAACGTAGGCTTTGGACACATTTTACTTTGACTTTGCAGTTTTTCCTTCATGTTAAGTTAATGCTACAATACAAATGAGTAAACACCCAGCCCTGGTCCAGAAAACATTTTCTGACCCATGTCTTGTTTCTTTAAGATTCCATTTTTTTTTTTTCTGTTAAGGTAGTGTATTTTCTATTGCCACGATAATACATTGCCACAAATGTAATGGCCTGAAACTCCACCTACGTATCTCACAGTTTTGGAGGTCAGAAGTTCAAAATAAGTTTTGCGGGGCTAAACTCAAAGAGAATTTGTTTTCTTGACTTCTCCAGCATCCTGACGCTGCCCACACTCCTTGACTCATGGTGCCTTCCTCCACCTTCAAAACCAGCAGTGCAATGTGTCACGTCTCCTTCCCT
The DNA here is from genome assembly GCA_963924515.1 of Vespertilio murinus. Lineage (NCBI taxonomy): Eukaryota > Metazoa > Chordata > Mammalia > Chiroptera > Vespertilionidae > Vespertilio > Vespertilio murinus. Next base: position 21,020,973 of record OZ004704.1, on the reverse strand, counting down.
GCCTCTGCTTCCACCGTCACATCTCCTCCTGTGACTCCGACCCTCCTGCCTCCCTCTTATAAGGACCACTGTGATTACCTTGAGCTCACCTGGATAACCCTAAATAATCTCCCCGTTTCAAGAGCCTTCGGGTAATCACATCAGCAAAACCCCTTTTACCACAGAAGGGAACACAGTCACAGGGTCAGGGAGTCAGGACATGTACATCTTGGCAGGGGCATTTTTCACCTGCCACAGGTAGAGATCTCTCTACCATGTTGCTCACATGTGGCTGGGCACTGTGTGTTCCCACAGGCTGCTCACAAGGACATAACCAAAGGGGAGAAATGAATAATGGGAAAAGCAGGCATCGCAACAGGGCAGAGGACAGGTGAGTTGCCAGGGAGCATCCCCAGAACAGCATGGAGTCCTGGGCCACATCAGTGTGCAGTCAGTGCATCCTGGGAAGCAGCAGAGAGGTGTGGTGTTCGAGCGAGGCCAACTCCCACCAGGTGTTTGGGAGTACTGTCCAGGTCAGCTACACCTGAGCAGTTGAAAACAACAAACAAACAAACAAACAAACAAACAATATAGAAAACCCCACTTTCCTGTAACTGTAGGTACCACGATATAAAGTGCTCTTGGAGTTGGGAGTGTGAAGCAGGAACTGGTTTTTACTTTCAGAGAGACCCTGAGGGCTGAGGGCTTGGAAAGTAAGGGCCTGGGATCAGGAGTTCCCTGGGACAATCCAAGCACAGTGATGGGTCAATGGGCACAGGCGTAGCAAAACCCCAAAGTCAGGCAAAGTATTTGACTGTTTGGGGAGCCAATGAAATTGTTCAACTCCATCCTACTTGTAGGGGTGGCACTCATGCCTCCAAATCTTTTGGAGGCTCTTGGTGCTAGAAGAAGGGTCTCTGGGTCTTCTCATCTTCCCCACCACTTCCTTCTCTGAGCTCATTTCCCCCACATTAGTCCTGTGAACGAGTTGTCTTGCTGTTGTCCATGGGCTGCCCACGTGAGGGCATGATTTCCTGCAAAAACACCTCCCACACAAGGCTCCCATGTGAGGCTCAGAAGAAAAATGATGGCATGAAAGCTCTAAACATCATAGAGTCAAACAATGGGCCTTTCTATTCTTAGAAGTCCCCCAGTCACATTACCAGTGGACCTGGCTGTGTGTCATTGTCCCCTCAATTTTGCCTTCGGCTTCCTTATTCTCTGTTCCCCACCATCACCCTTGGTGTTCGTTCTCTCATGGCCAAACTCAGTTCCCTTCACTTATTAAGGAGGAATTCATCTCCACCTCCCTTATATGGATCTGAACCTATCCACTGCTTAACTGAAGCTTCATTACTTGCCCCGCCAAGCCCTGGGCAGTCTCTTCCGGGTGCTACCTTCTTAGCAGCAACAAAGAACTGGAAATACATTTTGAAATGCGACCTTTCTTCTTTACTCCCTCTGGTCTCTGTAAGAGAAAGCAAGCACTATAGAGGTAGAGTCCCTGTCTTCATTTATGCAATATCCCTACATGCTTTGGGTTTTAAATAGCAATTCTCCTCCTCACATTATACAGCCAACAAGATAAGAAAAGCATCAACTTAGGGATCAAAAAAACAAAAAAACAAAAACCCAATTTTTAGTTCCAGTGTGGCCATGTGACCTTGAATAAGTCACTTCACTTTCCTGATACTTGGTTTCCCTACTAGTAAAAAGCCACAATTATGTCTCTCAGAGTTGATGTGATGCTCAAACAAGACTATTTAAGAGTGATAAAGATTATTGATGAGTAGAAGATTGTTAGCATTGGTAGCCAGGAAATTATTACTTATGCAATTGGTGATCCATCAACAAGATAAGTGGTTGGTTGGTTTTCCCACACTGTGTCTCAGACAGCTGAGTGATAAGGGAAACCAAAAGGAGTGAGCTAACTGGCCAGTTCAGTCCACCCTGCTTTGAGAGGCAGGCTGTGGTATTGCCAGGCACACACAGGCCACCCACATGCAGGGGGTAATGGGACAGCGGTGGGTGGTCTTAAAGAGCAAGTGGCATGTTCCACAGTTTTAGAGAAAAAGAAGAGAGTGACAGCATCCCTGGCTGGACCCATTGGGGAACTGACATCATGGGAGTTGGCCAGGCCTTCTTCACACGAGGCCTCTCATTCATTCCTCCTGGCAAAGCCAAACACAGATTAGAAAAAAATAAAAAGTGATGTTCCTTTTTATTTGAGGGTCCCTTTTCATTGGCTGCTATACATTATATTGCTGCCTATAACGTAGCAACGCTGATTTCCAAGATTTCCTAATTTATTATTACTCGTGAGGTTTTGTTTGTTTGTTTTTGCCTTTAATCAACAAGTTTTAAGCTAAAGCAAGTCTTGGCAGTGCGTGTCCTGTGGGATACTTCTTAAAATAAAGGATCATGGCCATGGCCAGCAAAGTTTGAGAAATAGACCATTTCCATTAAAGAACCACTGTGTGCATTAGCATTTTAGAGCTCTTAGGAAGTCCGGAGGTAAAGAAATCTGTTTAACTTCATTTTCCATCTTATCCTCTCACACAAGCCTCTTTTTTATTCCTAAAGAACACTTAGCATCCAATGGAAATAGTTTCCAAACAAGAAGGTTTGAGATATGCTGCATCCATGGTCATTTCCATTTGTCCGCAGGTCTATTCTCACTCTCCCTCCCACTGCCCTGTGCTCAGAAAGGCTGATTTGCCTGAACTGCATCAGGGGCCTCTTGCCCTCTGACTCTTATTGAGTCCAACCAGCAGGTGGAGAGATAAAGATGATAGGCAGGGAGTAGGTGAAGCTATTTCTTCCCCAGCCCATTCCTTTCAAGATCCCTGCCTATTGCTACATGGAGGCCATAGTGACCCTCTATATACAGTTATTCTCTCCCGGTCCCAGTAACCAGTCCTTCCCTCCACCCTGCAGGCCATAGTTAGTACGTACTCCTCAGGGTAGATAATCTCAAATTTCTGTTCCATCCTTGGTCAGTCTCCTTTAACTCTGCCCACGCCTTAGTAAATTGTCCCTTTAAAAGACTATTCTTTCCTAGCTAGTTTGGCTCAGTGGAGAGAGTGTCAGTCTGCAGACTGAACTACAGACTGAAGGGTCCCAGGATCTATTTAAGTCAAGGTCACATTCCTCAGTTGCAGGTTGCAAGCTCAATCCCCAATTGCATACGGGAGGCAACCAATCGATGTGTCTCTCTCACATCGATGTTTCTCTCTCTCTGTCTCTCCCCATCTCTTCCACTCTCTCCAAAAATCAATGGAAAAAAATATTCTCTAGTGAGGATTAACACAAAATAAAAAGTAAAAATTAAACTCTCTCTCTCTCTCTCTCTCTCTCTCTCTTTCTCTCTCTCTCTCTCTCTTTCTCTCTCTCTCTCTCCTGAATTACTTCATTTACAAAAAAATATCTCCTTTTTCCTCCTAAGGTCCTGACTAATACACTGCCCTGACACTCCCTTTGAGGAGCTAACGAGAGAAAAAAATCTAACATGGTTACATAAGGGAAATATTTTAAAACCTACTTAATAGCCAACTGCAGTCACAATCCTGTACGATATGCAAAACAGAGCACAGCCTGCCAGGGGAATATTTAGATCCCTGGAATGGCTCAGCCTGATGTCACTGGGCCTTTAGTTCCTGCCCTGACTCATCATGCATTACAATCTCTCAGACTTAAAAGGGCTTTGACAAGACCACGTCCACGAGTGCCCAGCCATATCCTTAGCTGTTGACAAAGAACGTCCAGTTCCTTTTAGGATATTCAGATTTCTAAGTTGGAGCACTGATTAGGAAACTTAATTTTTTAAAAAGCAGTTCTGAGACCCGATGCCAGCAATGAAGGGCATGAGTGGACTCTCATGTGCTTCCTTGGCAGGATTTTTGAAGGCGAATGGAAAATCGAATTCCGTATAGAGGACCCTTGTCCTCGATTGGTGATCAACCCCATACCAATGTCTACAGAGTGCAAGCACTGAATGTGCTGGAACCAGGCGCATGGTCAGAAGAGAAACAGAAAATGTTGATCCCTTCCCTTGAGGAATTTACAGTATCATCAAAAAAAAAAAAAAAAAAAGTATACTCTCAACACTTGAGCCGAATCATATAAAGCTTAAAAATGGTTATTACAGCCGAAACCGGTTTGGCTCAATGGTAGAGCGTTGGTCTGCGGACTGAAAGGTCCCGGGTTCGATTCCAGTCAAGGGCATGTACATTGGCTGCGGGCACATCCCCGGTAGGGGGTGTGCAAGAGGCGGCTGGTCGATGTTTCTCTCTCATCGACATTTCTAGCTCTCTATCTCTCTCCTTTCCTCTCTGTAAAATATCAATAAAATATATTTTAAAAAATGGTTATTACAAACAGTTGAGATATCTAATGTGATATGTTAAAATATTTGTATTTTGTTCAGCGTTGAGGCCTGATAGTATGTATCTGTCTATCTGCATGCAAAAAAAAAGGGGGGGGGGTTGCAAGTTCAGAAGTGGCATGAAGTAAGGAAAAGACTCTGAGTTTCAGAGTTAAGTATTTGGGTTAATATGCATGACCATTGGTAGGTGATTTCATCTTTCTAATATTTCTTCATCTGAAAAATAAATAAAATAAATGCTATACTGCGCAGGTAAGATTCAATGAAATAGAAAAACAAAGTGCTGAGCTGGCACTTTGGAGGCCTTCCCTAAATCTCGGTTCCCCTCTCTTCCTTCAGGAAAGGAAAAGGCTCTAAAATCTATTTTTACTTTGTTTGTCTAGGCTTTGTGGAGAAGGTAAGACTTTTAAAGGCTTTTGACCAATAGAAGGCAGGGACCCGATAGGAATTATGATCCTTTAAGGTACTGCCAGTGGGAGAAGAAAAATCAGAGAATTGAGATAAAATCAAAGTGTCCACAGAAAGGTTGTGCCATCCATTCTGTTGCCTCTAGAGGAAATTAAATCACCTAGGTAATATCTCTTGGAGCCACTCAAGTTTTATCTTCAACGCAAGTACGTCTCTCTACTTTCCAGCGTAGATTTTTCACCTGCAATCTAAGCTTCTCTGCCCTACTCCCAATTCTATGTCCCCCGAGACAGTATAAATTTACTTCATAGCATTGCCTTCTCCACCTCTTTTTAAGTCATCGTTTGTATCCCCTTTTCCCCCCTAGTCTTTAAGTAAGTGTTAGGGAGTTACCAGACTAGCATGGGAAGGAGACTGGAAATAAACTCAGTTTAGGTCCTGAGGTGCCTTAATCCCAGGGAAACCTCAAACATCAGCTGCAGTAGAACTGACCATTCTGTTCAGAAGAGGTGGATAACCTCCAAAGCCAATTCACACGTCTCCCAGGAGCATGTGTGCGGGCGTGTGACATTTGCCAACTGCTCACTTCCTTGAGGACTGTATTCTCTGTGACATCCTATGAGTTAGCCAATTGACCAGGTGACCTCTGATGACTGCAAAGACTGTCATACCCAGTATTTAAGAAGAGGCACCATTCATTCCCAAACCACAACACAGTTGATTTAGCAGGAAGGGACGGAGCCACTCTCTGAACTGGCGGGAGACTGAGGGAGGGAGGGCTGGCAGAGAAGGGCTTCCTTGTTTGTTTCCCTGGGGCTGTGCCCTGTGGACCTTGATAATTAGGGGACAGGGCGGGGCCCTCTAGACTGAAAATGATAGGAGAGGTGCTGCCCTAATTACTAGATTTTATTGGGATGATACTTGAGGTGTGGTGATTACCATCTGTTGAAGTCCATTAACTAGACCTCATAAACGGCAGCAGCTAGGGTTCTAAATAGAAATGGAATAGTACAGGCTGCCCTGAAGCCTTCAAGTGAGGCCATTCAAAGGCCAGGTGCAAAAATGGTCATCTTAAATTCTAGAGAGATGTGCTTGGTGTTTTTGCACTGAAATAGTTCGGGAAAGAAGATAACCCCCGAATGCATGGCCCTCTGTGGTGGGTCCAGAGCATTGAGCACCAGGGCCCAGGCACATGTGGCCCTGGCCTCCCTGAGTTTATTGTAATTTGCCTATTGAATTGCCTGTCTCCCGCTTGGCTGTAAAAATGGGACAGTTTCTCTGACTGGGAAAGCGTAGGGTGCCCTGAAATCACGTGGCAAGGTCAACTATGGGATAGAAAGGTCATGGAAAGCTTCCTTGAGGAGGTGACATCTCAGCCAAGACCTAAGGTGGGACAGCCTATCCCAGCAGAAAGGTAAGATGGCTATCCCATCTCCAGCACTCTTAGCCAGGTTGGTGCTTCTCAGATCACCTGAGGGTCTCACTTAGCTGTAGGTTCTGATTCCGTAGGCATTGGGAGCACTTAATTGATCATGAAGTCCTTTCTCTGATCACCCGCTACTGCCTCTACTCAAACTTTTAGTGTGTCTTGCCTGCACCACTACAATGGCAATTGTCTTATCCCTGCCTCCGTTCATACCTGTGCCCTCCATACATCCGTACAGTGTAAGGAAACCACCATGTCTGTGCTTGTCTTCCCCAGGGGGACGGGGCCTGTCCTCCAGCTTTACATAAACGCTTGCTGAACGGAACTGCTGTCTGCCGTTGTCCCCCTCCATCTCTATCAGAGTCCAATCTGGGAATCAGAAGGCACTGGAGGTGTTTCCAAAAGTAGGAATTGAACACAGAGCATTGGTTTGCAAGTGAGAGAATTGCTGAGAGGCCAACAGGAGGTCTTAGGCAATGTGAAGATTAGCATCTGCAGGAAGCTGCTGCCACTCCCAGGGCGGGGAGGAAATGGGGCTGTAGGTGTAGCCTGGGCTGAAACCTAGCAGGAGCTGCAGGGCTAGTGGAGGGAGGGGCTCTCCAACTAAGGAAATGGGGTAACATAGCTTCTAAAGAAGATGCTGCCCGAGGCAGAAGGACTTTAAAATACCTGGCTTCTCTGCCACTCCATCCCCTCTAGACTTCCGCTGTGCCTTCCGAAGCCTCATCTAACTGGAAGTCAAATGCAAGGGAGCCTGGGAAATGTAGTTCTCCGTGAAACAGGCAGGGGCCAGGAGAGTGGGGAGTGGGACTGGGAGTGAATAGGCAACCTGAAGGGACCTCTCTGACTCTTCCCCATACTGCTGCCACCAGTGTTGGTTCTTTCTTCCTTCTTCCTTCGTCTCTTTAAATATATTTTTATTGATTTCAGAGAGAAAGGAAGAGGGAGAGAGAGAGAGAGATAGAAACATCAATGATGAGAGAGAATCATTGGTCGGCTGCCACCTGCATGCCCCCTACTGAGAATGGAGCCTGCAACCCAGATATGTGCCCTTGCCCTTGACCCTTCAGGTTGCAGACGGACGCTCTATCCACTGGGCCAAACCAGCTAGAGATAGAGGATCTCTCTCTCTCTCTCTCTCTCTCTCTCTCTCTCTCTCTCTCTCTCTCTCTTTCTCTCTTTTTTCTTTCTCTCTTTCCCCCCCTCCCACCTGCCCTCCTTCCCTTCCTGTTTCATTGTTAAATTGAAGTTGTTGCAATAATGGAGGCATTTAGTTATCACACATAGTGAGATGCCGAAGTGCAACTGGTTCCAGATCTGGTTCATCCTGGGCACTGGCCAACACCTCTGTGCTGTTCTCCTAGTGCTACAAGGTGGCTGCACATGTTTATTAGAATTCACACATTAGTGTAAGTTTGTATGATAAATGCTAGGTAGATTCCCCCCCACCCCCACCCCCACCCCATTGAACTTTAGTCCCTTAGCTTGGTAACTAAAATTATCTGTGAGAAAAATAAATTGTTAACAAATAAATGGATTTTATTTGCTGGGGAAAAATAAGCTCCAACACCTGGGAAGTGAGGTGGGCAGGGGAGAGGAGGGAGGGGGGTGGGAACCCTTTGACCACTCTGCTGCATGGCGGACCCCCTCTACGCGCAGCCCTTCCTAAAGTCTTCTTATGCTTCCTTTATTGGCTCAAATTTTTCTCCTAAGAGGGGGTAAGATGAATTTAGAAGAAAAGTTGTGAAAGGGGATAAAATAAAGATAAAGAGAGCTTAAATATAAATTGCTTCAAACTCTCAGCAGGGCAATTTAACGACACCTATAGCAATATCCCTATTGCCCTTCCTTTAAACCAGCAAGATCATTCCTGGGAGTTTATCTGACAGAAATAAATCATACTTACCCACAAATATAGATATAAGAATGCTTATTGAAGCATTACTTTATTCAAAGGGACATACTTAAAATAACCTAAATGCCCCTTCATAGAGAATTTGTTAAGTACTCTGCAGTACATTAATGCAATGGCATAGCATGTGACCACATGGGAAATGATGGTATAGGAGAAAATGGTAAGTGTGAGCTACAAAGCTTTATTTAGTGTCAAGTGAAATAAGCCAATCAGAGAAAAAGTATCACATGAACTCACTTATATGTTTCGGGGGGGGGGGGGGGAAGAAGGGAGGGGGGGCCTGATGTGGCTTGGGCCAAACATGGCAGGGATCTCCCTTTTCCACGTCCAACGTGGAAAGAGAGATGAACGAACCAGTTCTAAGTGGAGGCAGCCAGGGATTGAGAAATAATAGAAATAAAGAGAGAAGACGCAGAAATTGATTTAAAGCTGAGAGCTGGGTGGGATGCCATCCATTCTCTCTGATGGAGAGGCTGCAACAAGGATGACCACTACCCCAGTCACGCAGATTGTTTATTTTTATAGCCTAGATTTACATATCTAGTCCCGCCCCTGCCGACACCTGGGCTGCTATAAAGGCCAAGCTGTCAACATGTCCTTCATCTTGGGGAAATGTGTATCTGAGTCTCGGCTCTGCCAGTTGTCTGGGACTCAGCTGACAATTTAAAGGGAAATGCCCATGTGCCTTCCCAGGCAGCCCTCTACAATATGTGAAATCTAACGAACAAAATAAACTGAAGACAAAATAGATCCAGAGACATGTAACAGACTGACCAATCTCAGAGGGGAGGGAGAGGTGGGAAGAGATTAACCAAAGAGCTTGTATGCATATATGCATAACCTAGGGACACAGACAATAGTGCCATGAAGGCCTGGGGAGGGGACAGAGGAAGTCAATGGGGGGGAAGGGGGACATTTGTAATACTTTGAACAATAAAGATCAATCTTCAAAAATAAATAAATACATGAATAAATAAAAAGATACAAACAAGATGTTCTTAGCACTATCTATGGGTGATGTAATTATAGGTGATTCCCCCCCCCTCCCCCCGGCTTATTATGTATCTTCCAAACATTCTATACTTAATTTGATTTGATTGTTATTTTGTAAAATTCAGCTTTAATATTTTTCAAATGTTATGGTAAAGCTGGATAATTATTTTTAATCAGGCTTGAGGTGTATTCTATATATACAGGGGGAAATTTTACCCTTTAATATACAGTCCTGTAAGTTTTGAAACTATATATGGCACAATTGAGATATAGATTTTCTGTCACCCTAAAAAAGGGTGAGTCTGTCTGTAATTACCCTGCTCTGTATTCTTAATTGAACCCTGGAAATCACTGATCTATTATCTCTCATATGCATGGAATCTTACAGTAGTAGCCTTTTGAGTCTGGCTTCTTTAACTTGGCATCAAACTTTTTTAAAAATATATTTTATTGATTTTTTTTACAGAGAGGAAGGGAGAGGGGGATAGAGAGCTAGAAACATCAATGAGAGAGAATCATTGATCAGCTGCCTCCTGCACACCCCCTACTGAAGATGTGTACGCAACCAAGCCCTTGACCGGAATTGAACCTGGGACCCTTGAGTCTGCAGGCTGACGATCTATCCACTGAGCCAAACTGGTTTCAGCCTTGGCATCAAACTTTTTTTAAAAAAATATTTTATTGATATTTTACAGAGAGGAAAGGAGAGAGAGAGAGCTAGAAATGTCAATGAGAGAGAAACATTGACCAGCTGCCTCTTGCACACCCCCTACTGGGGATGTGCCTGCAACCAATGTACATGCCCTTGACCGGAATCGAACCCGGGACCTTTCAGTCCGCAGACCAACGCTCTACCACTGAGCCAAACCGGTTTCGGCGGCATCAAACTTTTAAAATTCATTTATTACACTCTTGCACGAATCAGTAGCTCATGGTATACATACACATACATACACACACATACATATACATGCACATATACATGTACATATACATGTACCACATTTTGTACATCCATCATGGACATTTAGATTGTTTTTAGTTTGGGCTATTATGAATAAATCTGCTTGTTATAGATACTTTCCTATAGGACTTGGTGTGGACTGTTTTCATTTCTATTATATTTCATAAATACTTAGAAGTGGGATTGCTGGGTCATATGAAAAGTGTATGTTTATAAGAAATAGACAAGGTGTTTTTTAAAGTTGCTGCACCATTCCAAGTCTCACCAGCTCTTAGATTGGCCAGGGTTTTTTGTTCGTTTGTTTTTATTTTAAAAGAGCTGTTTGTTTGTTTTTTACACTTTTGAAAATGACTAATGATCTTGATCATCTTTTCCTGTGTTTGTTTGCATCTGTATCTCTTCCTTGGTGAAAAGCCTCTTCAAACCTTTCACCCATTTTTGGAGCGATTATTTGTTTTCTGATTACTGAGTTACAGAGATTTTTACTTGTTCTAGATACAAATCACTTATAAATATGTGATTAGTAAATATTTTCTCCCAGTCTGTAGCTCATTTCTTAACAGCATTTCTCAAAGAACATAAATCACTTAATGCTAACGAAGTGCAATTTACTAATTTTTTATGAATTGTGTGTGCACTTGTGTCATATTTAAGAAATCTTTGCCTAACCAAAGATCACAATGTTCTCCTGGTTTCTTCTAGAGTTTTAAACCTGTTTTACATTTAAGTCTTTAATCAGATATGTGTTTACAAATATTGTCTCCCAATCTGCTTTCCATGACCATCATATCTTTTGAAGAGGTTTTCAATATTGTGGAAGTGAAATGAGCCCATTTTTATGGTTTGTGTAAATGTCCTTACTTTTATATTTATTTAGAAAAAACAAAGCATTTTTCCCCTCCCTCCCTCCCTCCTAAGGGCAGTGTAAGGCAAAAGGTCTGTGAAAGCCCAGCTCCTCATGACAGTATCTGCCCAATGGGGTTTTCAGGACGTAAGGGAGGCCGATGAGATAATTTTATGGTGGATAAAACTCACGGAAAGATGCAAATGGCATCCTACAGTTAAGAGGATTATTAGACCCATACACTTCGCAGCCACTCTTCGAAAGTGAGATGAGCACACACTTTTCCTCTTGTGTCCCAGGATTTAAGTAAAATGGGAATTTCTCTGAGAAAGTGAGTGAATACAAAGGGCATATTTCATCACTTTCAATCCACAAATTTGACTACGGAGTGTGTAGGGCATTGGTTGGCACAGCCCCTTTTCCCGGGTAAAGGAGTGTTTGGATAGGTCTCTTATTTCATGGATCAAAAAAGGCCAGAGCCGCTTCACACTGTTTTATGAAACTTGCAAGAACTCAAGGTCTTACACTGACCTCCGTTTTACATAGTGTTTCATATGAGTTAAGGGCCAATAAAAAATAAACATGAAAAGTATTACGTGTCTGAACAAAAATACTTGAAATTAATAATGAAAGGACTGAGTGAAATTCAAAATGGAAAACAAAATCCTCATCCCTACAATATCATCCAAAGGCAAAACTCGAGGTCAAACATAAATTTTCACAGCACTCACGTTTGAGAAATCACAGTACCCCTCTCTTCCCATCTTTGTCTCAGACTCGGGGTTGGCCAACACGTAGAGCTTTGGAGGGAAATTAACTTCCAAAGTCTCTTTCCATGCCCCATGGGTGAACAGAAACGATCACAGGGCCCTTGGCAAACACGGGAATCAAGACGCTGCCATAACAGTTTCATGAGCATTGGTGTTGAGGCTTCGAATGAACATCTATAATCAGGCTGCACTCTCTTTTTGGGTGCCTAGAAATAAAAAGTGGAGACTAGAGGGAGGGAAGGATCAGTGACACCAAATATGTTCGCTGAGTCAAGAAGCTTAATACAATGTGCCTTCTGTTTGTTTAGGACAGTGGTCGGCAAACTCATTAGTCAACAGAGCCAAATATCAACAGTACAACGATTAAAATTTCTTCTGAGAGCTAAAAACTGACTTCTGCGCATGGGCCACGAAGTTTCCATTGCACTGTACGTGCGCGCCCACACGTGGTATTTTGTGGAAGAGCCGCACTCAAGGGGCCCAAGAGCCACATGTGGCTCTCAAGCTGCAGTTTGCCGACCACTGGTCTGGTAGATATTGGAAGTCTTAAGAAGTGATGCAGTGTATGACAATTCACATTTCTCCTGAAGGCCCAAAGGAGAGAAACCTTTAGCTACATGGGCCAGGAGCCCAAGAAATAGGTGTGGGGAGGGATCCAGGACGTTATTATGATTCCTCCTTATGGTCTTTCTTCTCAAGTTTAGGCATTTATTCATCGAATAAATAAGTTTTTCATGAGCCTTTATTATGTTCCAGACATGGTAAGAGAGATTTAAAATTAAAAATATTAAGAGGAAAGGAGCCCTAATGGGGCACAAAAGATTGTTTTTAGCTTGTTCTTCTTCCATTAGTGCCTGGATGTCCAAATCCTTCTCCCCCAGATCACTCTCCAAACACCCGATCCACCCACATCCACCACACACAGGGCCTTCCCAAATCTCCCAGGGCTGCCCGACGTGCCCTCGGCTGGGAGGTTTCCAGCTGAAGGTGAAAACTCTGGTCTCCTGTATCTTCTTGAGCGCCTGCAGTTGGCTGTGGTATAAGCCTCGTTTGTCACACCAGGTATCGCAGGGCTGTGGCCCCACCAGTACAGAAATGCCTCACCAGGTTAGCTCTTACTAGTAAGAGCCAAAGGATCTCAACATTCAGCCTGCGTTTCTCCTCAGCTTATCTCCCTTGGGGGGGCGGGGGGGGAGGCGGTTTAGGGTTCCCAGATAATGCTTGAGAAGGCTACATCATGGAAACAGAGAGGGAAAGAGTTTAAAGGGTGGCTGTTGGTACCTGGGTTTCAATGCCTTCTGGTTGCAAAAACTGCAAAGCACAGAGCTCAGAGCAAGGAATACCAGCGGGGATAGAGAGGGGCATTACAGAATCACAAAGGGGACCAATTTACCAGGGAGACATAACAATCCGAAACATCTACGCATCTAACAACAGAGATCCAAAATATATGGAGCAACTGTTAATAGAACAGAAAGAAGAAATAAACACATCTTCTATTCGTTGGAGATTTTAATAGCCCTCTGCTAGTAATCAACAGAAAAGGAAGACAGAACATCAGTAAGGTTAGAGAAAACCTCAATAATACTATCAACCAAGTGGACCTAATCAACATTTATAGACGACTCCAAAATATCAGAATATACCAACTACACACAAGACATTCACCAACGTAAACAATGCACTGGGCCATAAAGCACATTTGAACACATTTTTAAAAATTGAAATTATGCAAAGGATTTCTAAGGCCAAAATAGAATAAAATTAGAACTCAACATCAGAAATATATCAGGGAAATCCCTAAATATTTGGAAATTAAATAGCATACTTCTAAATAACTCACAGATCAGAGAGGTTTCACAAGGGGCACTGGAAAATATTTTGAGTTAAATAAAAATAAAACAAAAAATTGTAATATGTGACTGAAACCAAGAATAAAGGGAAATTAGAAGATTAAAAGCTTATATTAGAAATAAAAAAGATAAAAATCAATTATCTTAAGTTTTCACCTTAGGAAGCTATTAAAAGCAGAGCAAATTAAACTGAAAGCTGGCAAGAGGAAGGGAAGAATAAAGATAACATCAGAAATCAATGAAATTGAAAACAGAAAAACCAGAGAAACATCAATGAAACAAAAACCCGGTATGAAATTACCAATATCAAGAATATGAGAGGTGATGTTTCTACAGATCCTGCAAACATTAAAAGGAAAGTAAGAGAATAGTATGAAAAACTCTATGCCAAATATATTTGATAGCTTAGATAAAATGTATCCTAAATTCCTTTAAAAAAAAACTATCCAAACTCACCCAATATAACCTTGATATTAACATAACTGAACTTTTAGTTTAAAAAACCTTCTCAGAAAGGAAACCCCAAGTCCTTATGGCTTCCCTGGAGTATTACCAACTATTTAAGAAAGAAAAATGCAGGGCTACACAAACTCCTGGAGAAAACTGAACAAGAGGAACTGTGTCCACATTTGTTCTATAAGGCCAGCATTACTCTGATACCAAAACCAGATAAATATAGTTTTAAGAACAAGAAAAACTACAGATCATTGTGCCTAATGAAGATAGATACAACAAATGTTTTAAAAACAAACAAACACAACAACAACTTTTAGTAAATCAAATGAAACAATATAAAGACATCATAACTTAGTGGAGGTTATCCCAAGAAGGCAAGGTTGGCTTAGCATTTGAAATTCACCACATCAACAAAAGAACCACAGGAGTATCTTAATAGACTCAGGAAAAGAACTTTATTAACACCAGCGTCCATTCCTGATAAAACCCTCAAAAACCAGAAATCTCCTCTTGATAGACAACACTATGAAAAGCCTACACTAACATCATAAGTAATGATGAAATATATCAAATGTCTTCTGTTTTCTCCCTAAGGCTAGGAGCAAGACAAGAATGTACACTCTCACTTCTGTCCAATATTCTACTGAAAGTTCTAGTCCAGCCATGGGCAAACTCTGGCCCGTTCGGCTGTTCAATCAGGCCCGCGGAGGAGCCAAAAGAGCGGAGGGTTCTCTTGCTCTCCCCTCCCCTCTTTCACGAGCAGCCCAAGATGAGAGTGCCAGCATGGTCAGGTTGCTTTTGTTCCCGCCCACCGGTCCAGTTTAAGAACCCATTGTGGCCACCCCTGTCTAGCCCCTGAAATTAAGAAAGCAAAAGAAATAAAGGCACCTAGTTAAGAAAGAAAAATGTGAAACTCTCTTTATTCATAAATAACATGATCATCTATGTTGAAAACCTTAGGAAATCTGTTAAAAAGCTATTAGAACTAATACATAAGTTTAGCAAGGTTGCAGAATATAAGATTAATATACAGAAATCAACTGTATTACTATATACTAGCAATGAACAATGCAAAGTTGAAATCTAAAAAAATTTACAAAAGAGTAAACATAAAATACTTGACCTGTACACTAAAAATTGCAAAAACAAAAGTCCAATTTTAATAAGTAGATAAGTAATTTGAACTGAAACTTTACCAAAAGGACATACAAATGGCAAGTAAGCACATAAAATGATGCTCAACATCATTAGTAATAAGGGAAATGAAAATTAATACCATAAAGAGCCCAAGGTGGTTTGGCTCATTGGATAGAGCATTGGCCTGCGGACTGCAGGATCTCAGGGTCAATTCTGGTCAAGGGCACATGCCCAGATTGCATGCTTCATCCCCTGTAGGGATGTGCAGAAATCATTCATATAGTCTACCAGCTTTTGAGTCAGATAAGCAAAAATAAAAATTTAAAAAAATGGGCCAAACAGAAAATGGTATGAATATATATATATATATATATATATATATATATATATATAATTGGTCCAGGGCTTCAAAGCAAGGCCCACTTCTGCTATCCCAGTGCCTTGTTAAAGGGGAATCCTGCAGGGATGCCAATCTATACTAATAAAAGGGTAATATGATAATTAGGCCAGATCAACTAGCCATCTTTTGGACATCTAACTTCCTTCTCGACAAAGCCATGGGGGTGGGGGTTGAGGCAGAGGCAGTAAGGGGCAATCAGACCAGTAGGGGAGGGCAGTTGGGGGCAACCAGACTGGCAGGGGAAGGCAGTTGGTACAAGATCAGGCCTGCAGGGGAGGGCAGTTGGGGGCGAGATCAGGCCTACAGGGGAGCAGTTAGGGGCGAAATTAGGCCTGCAGTGGAGCAGTTAGGGGTGATCAGGCAGGCAGGCAGAGGCAGTTAGGGACAATCAGGCAGGCAGGCAGAAGGGTTACAGGCAATCAGGCAGGCAGGCAAGTGAGCAATTAGGAGCAGTGATCCCAGATTGCAAGAGGGCTATCCGACTGCCAGTTTAGGGATCAGGCCTAAACCGGCAGTCAGATATCCCCCAGAGGGTCTCTGATTGAGAGACCACCCCCCTTCCATGCACAAATTTCATGCACTGGGCCTCTAGTGCCCTTACTGTGTGCCAGGCACTGTTGTAAGGATTCTCCTATGTTATCCCATTTAATCTTCTCAACAAGCAGTGGTGTTAGCATAGTTAACCCCAATTTATACAGAGGGGCCTTTGAGAACCCAACCACTTCTCACTTCTTCATTGCTAACTGGGAATGAGCCCAGGCCATCATCATTTCTCCACCAAAGGCCCCCAACAGCTTCCTGGCTGTCTCCCTCGCCCACTCCACTGCCCAGCCCCAGCCCCAACCCCAACCTCAGCCCCATTCCCAGTTCTACTCTCCACACAGCAGATACATTATCCTTTAAGACACAAGTCAAACATAGCCCAGGAGGCTCCTCCTCTTTCTCCCCATTCACCTCTGCTTTTCCCATACCCCTATTTTAGCAATCCTTTGCCTTAACCACTCAACTACCTTGCCCCATACTCCACATCCCTATTTTAATACAATGTCATGATTCACTTTCACCAGGAGTGACATGCCTGCTCCTTCTGCAAGGATTAGAAGATTGGTGGGTCTTGATCCTCCTCTCCTCGCCTCTTCTGAAGCCTGGGAATAGGGCCTGACATTGTGGTGGAAGGGGCCTCAGAATGTCTGCATCTTGGTGATCAAGTGTAGACAGTCCAGGAAGGCACCAGGTTTTTCAGTCTCAGAAAACAGACATTTCCTGGAGCCTCTCATGGAAAACCTTAAGTAATGTGAATGATTCTTGAAGTGAAACATAATGACTTTTTATCTTTCCTGCAAGTCTTTAATTAGAGACTCCAACACAGACACACTCCCTTAGAGGAGGGATTGAGTGGAAAATTCCTTGGCCAGAACACAATGACCCACCAGTTGGATGTTTGTAATGTTTTTGCCCCTAAGGACTGTATCCATCATCCTTTAGCTTCTGGTAACAAGTGTTTATAAACTTTTTTCAAACTCAAAGATTCAATAGTATTGTCATTTCCATCCCGATTGATCTATGGATTCAACAATATGCCACTCAGTAATCTAGCAGCAATTTTTGTTAGGAATTAACAAGCTAATTTTAAAATATACGTGGAAATACAAATGATCTAGGATAACTAATATACCTTTATAAAAAATAATAATAAGATTTCAGAGAAGAAAGGAGAGGGAGAGAGAACTTGAAACAACAATAATGAGAGATCATCATTGATAGTTGCCTCCTGCACACACACACACACACACACACACACACACACACACACACACACACACAACTGGGGATCAATCCTGCAACCTGGGCATGTACCTTGACTGAGAATCGAACTGTCACCTCCTGGTTCATAGGTCAACACTCAACTTCTGAGCTACACTGGTAGGGCAAGATATCTTTTTAAAATAAGAACAGAGTTGGAAACTGACATTGCAAGATTTTAAGACTTCCAATAAAGCCACTGCAACCAAGAGAGCCTGGTATTGGCATAAGACATGGCCAGATTTTCAATAATCAGTTTCTTATGGTGGAAAGAATAGTGTTTTAGAGACCTAATGCTAAAACAGCTGAATAGTCAAATGGAAAAAAAATGAACCTTGACCTGTAATTACACCGTGTCCTCAATACTAGAAATACTAATAGATTCTAAAAGCATAAAACTTCTAGGAGAAAACATGGAAGAAAAAACTTTGCAATCCCAGTGTAGGTAAAGATTTCTTTCTTAGATAGGACACAAAAGCATGACTCCTAGAAGAAAAAATTGATAAATTGTACTTCATCAAAATTCAAGATTTATTTTTCACCCTAGTCTTTGTTCAAATAAAAATGAGACTTGAAGAAAAATTAGACTTGAGAAGCTTCCTGTGTCCATGGATGGACTGTGGGAGGCATTCTGAAACTACATGGGTTTGGGGAGGGGCCCCCTTACTCCCATGCTTGGCACTGAGGGCAAAATTCTTGCTCTTGATTTATACCAGTAATGAAAAAGTAAGCCAGAAATAGAAGGAAAATATTTGCAATACAAAGAACTTGACTCAGGAATATATAAAGAACTCTAAAACTACATAATAATAATAAGATAAAACAACCTAATTAAAAAATGGGCACAAGATTTGCCACGCTACCAAAGGAGATGTAAACAAAAAATGACATGGCTTTTCAATCTTTTCGATCCTGCCAATGAGTGCATTTTCCTCCAGGAACTCTCCCCTACTCCCAGTGCCCCCTCTCCCGTGGCCTCCCCTCTAAGATACATGCAGTCACTTCCTTGACTGCTAAAAGTTCACTTGTCTTTCAAGGTCCCTCATGTCCCTCTCCTTAAGTCACATTATTTTTTTCTGTTTTTTAATTAATTAATTTATTTTTTAATTAGAGTGGTTAAGTCTGACTTTGGGGGTGTGTGTTGCACATTACCTTCTGTGAGCTCTTACCATCGAACTGTTAGGATTGCCTGTTTCTGAGTCTGTTTCCTTCATTTGAGTGTGAATTCCTTGGAGAAGACTGTGTCTTCATCTTATCTCTACTCCTGAGTGCCAGGGTTGGCATAGAGTAGACGCCCAAAACATGCTTCCTAATGGAGGAGGAAAACATTTCTTTTTTATTTCCTGGGATGCAAATGACATCTGGTTCTTATCATTTCTCTTAAATTGGGCTCTCTGTGGGCATAGGAATCCTAAATGTAAGAAATCAACGCATTCTAGAGCTCAAAGGATCACAGGTAGAATCCTGCAAATCTGAGGGGGGATCCTCAAAAGCCACATGCAAGGGCTGAGGGGCATTCTTCTGGAACCTCATTTTAAGGGAAGCAAAATAGCATTCCATTGTTGGGGGTCATTAAAAGTTACTTTTAGGGCCGAAACCATTTTGGCTCAGTGGTAGAGCATCGGTCTGCAGACTGAAAGGTCCCGGGTTCGATTCCGGTCAAGGGCACATACATTGGTTGGGGGCACATCCCTGGTAGGGGGTGTGCAAGAGGCAGCTGGTCGATGTTTCTCTCTCATCGACGTTTCTGGCTCTCTATCTCTCTCCCTTCCTCTCTGTGAAATATCAATAAAATATATATTTTTTAAAAAGTTACTTTTAGGCCTGGCCAGGTAGCTCGATTGGTTGAGGTGAATTATCAAATGGACTTCATCGCTCACTGCAAATGAACTACAGAAAGGGCAGGAGGTGGTGAAATTTTTTAAATTATAGATATTTTAATGCATTCTTAGGAGGAAAAAGCACATTTCACCAGATTTTTAAAAAATGCCTTCATATATAAAGTAATGCATGTCTATTGTAGAAATTGAGGTAATTTGGATAAGAAAAAAATTATTCTTCATACCATCTTTAAAAGAGTTCATCATTTCACAGAGATATTTCCAGGCTTCTTTCTGTGTGTTATATGTGTGTGACCACAATGAGATCAGAGTGTTGTAGAGTCTGTTCTTTCCTCTCTAAACTACAGATTAAACAAATCCCGATGTCATTAAAAGCCTTCTATCACATCCAACCATTTTTAGCAAAATTTCTCTCAGCAATCCCCTCCCATTGAACATACAGGTTATTTCTAATTTGGAGCGATTATAACAAATTCTTCAGTGAGCATCCTTGTACCTGCAGCTCTAAGAATCACTTTATTGATTATTTCTCCAGGATACATTTCTTCAACTAGAACTCTGGGTCAAAGGGTATTCAAAAAATGTGAAATAGCTCTTTTTTCTTATTATTCCACCAGAGCCAATATTTTAATTTAGTTTTGTGAGAGGCCTCCATTAGCACATACAACTCTTCTTGGACTTAGGTTAATTAAATGATTTTGGTTATTGAATCACGGTTGCCAAATATATATATATATATATATATATATATATATATATATATATATATAGAGAGAGAGAGAGAGAGAGAGAGAGAGAGAGAGAGAGAGAGCTGACGTATCGCCCAACACAGACTTTTCCTTCTACCAAAAGTCCCCACAAGGTTGGCATTTCCTGCAGCTCATTTCAGTATAACTTAGTCTTGGTTGTTCATGTCTTGCCCTTCCAGTTTTCTGCCTCCTAATGGATGTGCGTGCTTTAAATCACGCTGTCCCCAGATCCCTAAATCGCATTAGGCAAAATCCTGTCATCTAAGTCGTTGGCATATTCCACTGGTAAGCCATTAGTTTCTCTCTGCCCAAGTTCATAACACCTTGTAATTTGGTCAGCTTGGCCAATTTCCTTCAGGTGTTTATATCTTACAGGTCATTAATAAAGATTAAATGGGCAATGTCTAAGCTGACCTCCCTTGCCACACCCAGTTTCCACCCTCTGTCAGTTTCATCCCTGTATTATATCACACTTCTGTGCTCTCTAGTTTTCACCCCACATGACCACATGTTGACTGGAGAAGCTGGACTCCACGGTCAGATCACCCATTGCCTTAAGCAGTGACCACATCTAAGAACTTGAAGGCTCCGCCTCACATTTTTATTTTCCCCAGGCTCTTAAATGACCCACCCCTTGCACTGGGAATCTTCCATGTACCTTTCCATCTCCATGCTCCACCACCCTTCTCCAGCTTGGGCTGGACCATGTGGGGTGGCCTCAACAGATTCCACAACCTTCTGGTATCCAGTCAGTTCAGCCAATGGGGAGCACCGCAGGTGGTGGAAGGGAGGAAGCAGCACGAGATAGGGTATCTCTTCACTCAGCTTCCTCTCAGAGTGTTGTGGCCAAATCCGCTCACCGAAGGCCATTGCCTTGTCCGGGAGCCCTCTTCACACAGCTCTCTCTACAAGGGTCCCCCAGCTACACCTTCTCCTTGCCCTTTCAATCCTAGGGGTGGTAACAGACCTATTATACCATTCTCAGGCTTCCAACCCACCCCTATGATGTCCCTACACTTTGTCCATGCCTCATAAATATTTCTCTTTATTAAACTCTCCTCAGTTACCCCATATGAAAGTGCCATTTGTTCTTTACTGGGGCCCTGCCTGACTGATGCACCAACCCTAGGACAATGCTACTATGGGGCTGGGCTGGACATGGCCTAGGTCGGTCCCCTCTGCCTTCAGGCAGACTGCAGTGACGCCAAATCTTGTCCAGAGTTGAGCCTCTCACCCTCCTGTCCAATTCACAAATGTTTAGCTCTTTTGAAGTGCTCACATTTTTCAACACACAAGAACTTTGAAATTCTCTTAACAAGAGCTATTCTGAATGTTCCAGCATTTTCCACTTGTTTCATTTGGCAGATATTTATTGAACACTTCCTATGCACAAGACACTGAGCTAGACATCAACCAAGCACACACTGAAAACAAAGCAGGGTCGCTCAGGGCTGTGAGCTGTGACACCAGAAACCAGGAAGGTTCTGAGGTGCTTCAGCAGAAAGAGGTGACTTCCATTAGACGTTTTCCAGCCACTTGAAGGACCACGCCTCTTCCTTCTCAGGGTTTCAGTTCAACGTTTCATGACATCCTAAAAGAGCGTCAGTTCTGGAAATACAAGCAGATAAGAGGGTAACACAGCCAAACAAAAGGACATTTTGGAAGGGAGGAGAGACTCTATTCCCCTGTATTCAAAGATTCATCTTGAGCCCCCATGAGGCCGATCGCTCTTGGCCTCATCAGTGTTGTGTCACCTCCATGCCCTAGGCCCTGCCTCTGCTCTTTCTTCCATACCTGTCACACTCTCACACCTGCCCCACCCCAGCCTGCTAGGCAAGGTGTGCATATCCCAAGATGCTCAGAGCAATTACCCCAGACCCCTTTCTTTCTTCCTGACATGGTCTCACTCCCAGCCTGTTACTTCTACATCTCACCTGTCCTCTGTGGTGGGGTTGTCAGGAGGGCCTACCTGCCTTTACCACCACCACCCATGCGCCTGTGAAACAGGTGCTTCCCCTCCAGGACTTGGACCTGGTTTACTTCTGGTTTAGCTCTTGCTTTCCATACCTCGTGTTGCTTTAAGGAGCAACCTTTTCTCGGTTCTGGTCCCTTGAAGCTCAACTCCCAACAGGAGCTGTGCTCCCCTCTCACTCCCCATGGACTGCCAAAGCCAAGAGTTCTTTTTCCGGTCAATCTTGTATTAATTTCTCTTCTTCAGATGCCTCAACAAACCCAGATGCCTCCTTTTCTTTCTCCTCTCTTCTCCCATCTTCCTTTGTGCCTTCTCTCCTTCTCCTCTACATTTTTGCCTCTCACCCTTCCTAAGAGCTACAGGAGTTCCTTGCTTTGAAAAATAGATATTTTTCTGAGGGTTTGAATGCAATTAAAGTCTATAACATTTGAAATTCACTCATGTTAAAATAATGGTGGTGACGATGATGATAATAACAGTAATAATAATAATAACAGCTTACAATTACTATGCTTTCTACTTACTAGGCACTGTAATGAGAACTGAGAAATTTATATGCATCAGCAAGTTTAATCCTTACAGGAGCCCTTGAAGTAAGTACTGTCATTCTGCCCCATTTACGGTTGAGGAAACTGAGGCTGAGAGAGGTACAGTGACTTGTACAGGGTCTCCAGCACAGTCCTGCTCCATGCCAAATTCCCAATTCCAATTGTCTTGCTGTCACCACAACACTAGTAAAAGGAATCCTTTTCTTGTTTTTCTTAAAAGGAGCAATAATGTTCTGCAACAGAAATAGCCCCTCCCCAGCTACCCACTTGGTGAGGCCAACCTTTATATAATGAGCTTCCCTCAGCCAGGCACACCCATCCTCCTCCTTGGGTGGGGAAAGGCTCGCCAGGTGAAACCTGCTATTTACTCTCCATCCACTGCTGGTCCCTCCGTGGGTGTGGCTGTGGGTAGGGAGCCACCCAAACCACCTTTTTACATCTGCTCACCCACAGGTCCTCCCAAGAATGAGTCTGGCTACAGGTTCTGCCCTCCTGACGGCCCCACCACAGAGGCCAGCAGCAAGCACTCGACTCGGACTAGGATGAGAACATCCAGTGACGTGGAACCTCTATATGTGTTTCTAAAAGGAACGACTTACTACATGGAAAACATGTAACTAGAGAAAAGGCCATGCACCTGTTAAATTGAGCTATGACAGTTCAATCGTTTAATCAACAAACATGTACTGAGGGTCAATGATGTTCCGGGCATATTACTGGGCTCTCTCTTCCAGGAGTTCAGAATTACATCAGTACAAGGGATAAAATATTCTAAGTGTTCCTATGGTAGACTGGATTATAATTTAGCAATTTTCACTCTATTCTCTCTCTTCCCCGTTCTCTGCCCCATTAATTTGCGACTCAGTTAAGTCAAATACTTTGGCCAATGGAATTCGGGCAGAAGTGATAGCATGCCATTTCTTTATAAAGTTTTTTAGAGAGAGTGGAATGGAAAAGGAGAGAGAGAAGCATAGGTGTGGGAGTGAAACATTGATCCTACATGCTTTCTACTGGGGACTGAGCCTGAAATCCAGGCATCAAACCAGCAACCTTTTGGTGTATGGGATGAAACCCAACCAATTGAGCAACACTGGCCAGGGAGATGACGTGCCATTTTTGAATGAAGCCATTAAGAGCCATTGCGAATATCTTGAACTTTTGCCCTCCAACATGGGAACATTGCTGGTCAGTGAGGGGTTGTTCTTTCAACCTGGTTTCCAGACTAGTGAGATATGTGGGGGTGGCCTTAAATCATAGCACCAAGTCATGGACACTCAAAAATTTCATGAACAAACAATATTTTTTATTTTATTGAAGGCCATTAAGACTCTGAAGTTGTTTGTTACACAGCATTATCACAATAAGATGGACTAATCCAGCCAGTCCTATACAGAGCTATATTCCAAACCTACCCTCTGCTGTTTTTCTTGCCTTTGAATTGAAATCTACACTATCCTATAGGTGATGAGTTTCACTGATCCATTTTCACAGCTAGTAGTTGGTGTGGGAAGTAGGGAACGGGGGAGGGGGGAGATGCGCCGTCTGAACAAAAGTTACTGATCTACATGTCATATAAGTACCTACAGAAACCCCAGAAGTGCCAAAAATTTGCGAGGGGTGGATTCAAAAAGGAGGGTTGTATGCAGTCATGCAGTCAGAGGGGGGGGTCAAGAACAGAGAGCACCTCAAACGGAGTGGAATAGGATAGGAAATGTGGAAAGATAAAAAAGACTAACAGAGGCCACTGATCTACATGTCATATAAGTACCTACAGAAACCCCAGATACCCAACACCAGAACACATTATTAATCACTGCTACCCACAGACACTTTATTTTCTATAGTTCATTATCAGGTTCTAGAGTTAACATCAGTGCTATATAAATAATAGCACTTGTTTAAAATACTCTGAAGGCTCTACCGAGTTTAATGTTTATAATCCGAGACCACAGCAATTCAGGAAGACAAGAGACCTGGGACTGTGGCTTCCGAGGCCTCTCCAGTCACCATCTGGTGCACTGTAGGTGTTTAATGGTGTTCTTTTCTTTTTCCTTGGTTCAACAAATATTTGCCGAGCACATCCTATACCTAAGGCACTGGGATACAAAAGGGAGAAGGCATGGCTCCTACTGTCGACTCACTGGCGTGCCATCTTATGGAAAGGGTAGTAACACGAGCACTTACATAACTATAATTGACGGCCACACAGGAAATCGCTTGAGGGAAGTGCCAAAAATTTGCGAGGGGTGGATTCAAAAAGGAGGGTTGTATGCAGTCATGCAGTCAGAGGGGGGGGTCAAGAACAGAGAGCACCTCAAACGGAGTGGAATAGGATAGGAAATGTGGAAAGATAAAAAAGACTAACAGAGGCCACACTGTAAACAGCTTCCAAGGCCAGGCTGGTGAGCGGATTGCCAAACCCAAGAATGACCCAACACCTAATTAAATCCATCACGTCCATGTTGATCACACCTTTCACTGGGCCCAGAGTCTGAATTGTTCTTACAATTTTAAGTCACTCTCTGTGACTCCAGCCAGCAGGCTGCCTGCGTCCTGGGGAAAGAGGCTAAGGGACGTCTCAGCAACACGTGCCACTGGAGGTCTTTTCCCTTTCTAGCATGTCCCCAGGGCTGGTGGGGATATGGGTTGTAAGTAAGTAGTGCGATGGGCTGTTTAAATGTCCCTGCTGACATTGACAATGGCAGTAATAATGGCAAGGATGACTGGGCCTTGCCTCTCTCAGGAGGTAGGCCTCTGAAGGCTCATGGAAGGCAGGGCCCACACACCACGCCCTCCCCGCCCTGCCCCATGCCTCTTCCCCAGGCTGCACCTGGCTTCTGGCCTCACCTGCCCCGCCCAGTTACACCCAGGCCTCCACCTGGCCCGCAAACGACTCACTATCAGGCAATTGCACAACACCACCAAGTTTAAGGAGCGCCAGGCTCCAGGTGGCCTCAGCGGAGCTCCTCCAGCGCCACCTGCATGCCCGTCGCTTTCTGCTCCCACACCCGATTGAAATGGTCTGTGCAGGAGCCCAGCTCCCCCAGGGGTCACAAACTGCATGGATGGGGCCATGTCTTTTCATCTCTGTGTCCACTGTCTGGTCCATAGATGGCACACATTACATTAGCTGTGTTTCCCAAAGTGTGGTACGCGTACCCCCAGGGGTACGGGAAGAGTTTGGTGGGGATATGCACTGCACCGTGCTTAGCTGCGCCTAATTCTGCGTTCTCATGAGTCAAGACAGTCTTGTGAGGTGTGAGATGGTCCAGTGTGCAAATAAATGTTATTTCTAATATAACTTTTATTTATATTGTATTATGAATACTTTTATTTTTCGTTTATTATTATTTTGTATATGTACCAAAAAAAGAATAAATAAATATATTTTGATTGTTATTAAAATATATCCCCCTTTTTTTTTTTTTTTTGACGAGGGGTACTCAGCGTTACGGAAATTATAGAAGGGGGCCAAAACCAGTTTGGCTCAGTGGATAGAGTGTCGGCCTGCGGACCGAAAGGTCTCAGGTTCGATTCCGGTCAAGGGCATGTACATTGGTTGCGGGCACATCCCCGGTGGGGGGTGCAGGAAGCAGCTGGTCGATGTATCTCTCTCATCGATGTTTCTAGCTCTCTATCTCTCTCCCTTCCTCTCTGTAAAATGTCAATAAAATATATTTTTTTAAAAAGAAAATTATAGAAGGGGTACACATATGTCAAAAGTTTGGGAAACACTGCATTACAGCAACAGGATCTCCAAATATTAAATGCTTTCTCTTCACCTACACCTGGCATATTATCTTATGGAATGCTTGCAACAGCCCAACCCGATGGGGTAGCTATTGCTATCCCTCTTTTATGAATAAGAAACTAGAAAATCAGGAAGGTTAAGTATTCCCCCAAGACTATGTAGCCAGGAAGTGGAGGAACTAAGATCTACCTGTGCACAAGCCCCTCCTTACAGAAGCAGGTGTGTATGCAGTGAATGGAACCGACAACCAGGTTTTCAGACTCATCAGACACCGAATGTCCTCATGAGATTCACCTTTTAGGAGAAGGTTCCTTGGAGGCTTGAAAATTGGAAAATTCACCCAGGCTGTGAGACACGTAGGGCCTTTGTTTACTGTCTGATAACTCTGTTTGAAACTGACTTTGACTCTCCAGGCCTGGGCCGTAAGGAATTTGCAGGAGTTGCTCCGCACTTCCTTCACCAGGGTTATACCTGCCAGGGCAGGGCAGGGCTTCCCCGGAAAAGCCAGGAGCGGGGGACAGGGACCTGCAGGCCAGCAGGCAGGCCTGGAACACCTGCTGGACACCCAGCGGTGGCCTCTGCCACGTACCCCGATTCGGAGGGTGGCATCTGGGAGGAGGGAAGAAGCTGGGTCTGAATGGAAACTTAGAATGCCAGCAGGCGGCCATGGGAATTCACATTAAGAATATTGGCCTTCTAAAGCTCACACTAGTATTCAACAGGTGTTTTGTCTTGTGGTTTTGTTTGTTTGTAAAATGTTTTTATTGATTTTTAGAGAGAAAGGAAGGGAGAGGGAGAAGGGAGAGACCCATCAGCTGCCTTCTGCCGCCCCCTACTGGAGATCAAGCCCAGAACCTGAGCATGCCCCATGACGGGAAATTGAACCAGTAACCTCTTGGTGCATGGGTCAACGCTCAACCATTGAGCCACACCTGCCCGCCAAGGAAGTCTTGTTTTTAATTAACTAGAGAATGAATCCACAACCCTTCCAGATTTTGCCAAGAAAGAAAATTGGGCCTCTGTCATTGCCGAATAATGACCAACATCTGTTTTATTGTTATTTTTAATATATTTTTATTGATTTTAGGCAGAAGGGAGAGGGAGAGAGAGAGAGAAACATCCATGATGAGAGAGAATCATTGATTGTCTGCCTCCTGCATGCCCCTTACTGGGGGTCGAGCCTGCAACTTGGGCATGTGCCCTTGACTGGAATCGAACCTGGGACCCTTTGGTCTGCAGGCTGATGCTCTATCCATTGTGCCAAACCAGCCAGCCAGGGCCATCTGTTTTTTTTATGTGTATTTGTGTGTGTGTGTGTGTGTGTGTGTGTGTGTGTGTGTGTGTGTGTGTGTTTCAGAATCACGTTCCCCAGTCCAGTGTCCAGACATATCATGAGGCCTGACTGAAACAGGCTGGTCTGAGGGCGTGCTGACCCAGGGTCAGGAGGCGGAGATAAAGAGTGTGACTCCTGGGTTCTGCCCTGGGGCTTGGGTAAGAGCAGCAGGCATCCGCCCTGCTGACCCAGCTGGTCCATCAGGATGAATTATTTTTGTTTGCTGCCACACCCACTGCTCCACCTCAAGAAACAACAGGTAGCTGCGCCTGAACCCTGCCAGCCACAGGCGCACACTCAGAACACAGGTCTGAAGCCAGACCCCAGAGAGCAAACCCTCTATAGAAATCCGAGGGGGATCACGGGGAAGCCTGGGAAGAAGGGAGGGGCCGTGGGGCCTAAAACCTTTTCCTTTTCTCCCCGCATGGAGACCAGTTGGGGAACTAGTGAATGATTTACAGCGAGGCTCTTTATAGAAAGGAGCACGTTAACTTTCTGGATTACTCATCCGCAGTAAATCAAGAGAACTCAGTTGAAATGCAAGATTCCAGAAGCCTTGGGTTCAAAATTTCAACTTTTTAAAAACTTTGCCTGAATTCAGGCTTTCACCACAGAGCTCAGCCCTGTTGCATGGAAGGCTGGCATTTCCTCGGAGGAGCCTGAGCTCATTCCCAGCAGATGAGCAGTTCTGAGTTAAGTCCGAAGGTAGCCAGGAGGGGCGGGGCTGGGTGCGTTATCATAGCAGCATCCCGGGCCCACCTCTGTCCTCCTCCTCCCCCTTCCCAGAGAGCAATGGGAAGATGGAAGCCAGGTCACTTATTTGCAATTGATCTTGTTTTAAGAACGCAGGATAAGTGCTAAAGTGACCAATGAATTTAGCAAACACATCTTGAAGAATTTTTGTTGGGTTAAACTGTTTCCAATTAACATCACTTTTCAGCTACACTGGTTTGGAGACAGGCTTGGAATATGTGTCTTCCTTTTCCCGGCAGGAACTGTTTCTTGTGCTTATTTCATTAACTCTTAGGGCCCCCAAAGTGAATGAACAGGGGAGAAGATGGGACCAGCCGGGGGATCCTGCCCTGCAGACTGTGCTCCCAGTATTAAAATAACCAGTTACAAAAGACATATTTGGGAATATCCTAGGCCAGCTGTGGGCAAACTACGGCCCTCGGGCCGGATCCGGCCTGTTCAGCTGTTCTATCCGGCCCGCGGAGCCGAAAGAGTGGAGGGTTCTCTTGCTCTCCCCTCCGCTCCTTCACCAGCAGCCCAAGATGAGAGTGCCAGCATGGGCAGGTTATCTTTGTTCCGGCCCTCCGGCCCAGTGTAAGAACCCATTGTGGCCCTTGAGTCAAAAAGTTTGCCCACCCCTGTCCTAGGCCCTACCTGCAGGCAGTTAAGTCACATCAGAAGTGAGTACAGATCACCTAAGACTAGAACTGATTGAGCTTGCGTGCTCTGGTATGGCCAGGCTACGCCTGTCGTTGTGCGGTGCACAGCTTGCTCAACCATACATGCAGGCTGGGTGTGGCCCCATCAGACGTTTATATATATATACCTAGCATCTCCCTGATGGGCTGGCGCCTTTGCTGATTGTTAAACTGTGACTATCCCTCTGTCAAGGACCAAGACCCTGCTGGTTACAGGGGCTCACTCACTGAGGTCTAATTTTTCCTCATTTTCCCTTTGTCACTTGGACCTTGTTAAAGTATTGCCTGATAATTGGGGGGGGGGGTGGAAAGGGGAGCAGCATGGGGACTGTTCAATCAGTGCTCAATCTGCATACAGTGACTTACTAATTCCCCAAGTTTGGCCATGGCACCTCTCTATCTGGTATCTCTCAACCAGAGACCTTCTCTTTTTCTAGGGTGTAAACCACCAAGTATCCTTCAAGTATACAAGAAATAGACACCCCCCCCCCAGAGGGTGGAATGGGGGATTGTGACCTAGAGATCCAATAATTTCTCAACAAGGTTTCACCCTACTTCCTGTATGAACTCCCCCTCTAAGCACAATTCAGAAGTATCTACCCCCTGGTGCAGGTGAGTTAGCATCTTCCCTTACTGCCACTTTGAGCTACAGCTTTTCTCCAACCTGCTGAGTCATTTCTATGTGTCCATCCATTGTCTAGTTTCCCAGGTTATGTTGCTGCTGTCCCCTCTCTTGTTCTCCCTGTCCTGGCCAGTTCAGGCTTTAAAAAGTCGTTGCTGTAATTTTAGTTGGGTTTGGGGAGAAAGATACCTTAAGCAAGTATATCAAACCCCCCTTCTGAACACGAAGCTAGAGTACATACATCTAAGATTTCCTGATAAGATATTCAGTAACTAGAGGCCCAGTGCATGAAATTCGTGCACAGATAGGGTCCCTAGGCCTGACCAGCAATCAGGGCCAATCAGGTTTCCTGACTCCCAGCCTCCTCCTTCCCTCACTGCCAGTGTGCTGCCACCATGTGGTTTCTCCCCTCTCCCCCTGCTCCCCACCTTCCTACCTCCTCCTTCCCTCGCTCCCTCAGAGCCCCACAGCTGCCACTGGTCACCCACCATCTTCTGCACCAACCCCTGGTGGTAAGCACATGTCATAGTGACTGATCAAACTCCCTTTCTCCCTGTCAAACTCCCGAGGAGACACTTTGCAATTAGCCATATATATATATATAAATTGGTTCTCTGAAATAATCTTCAAGGATTTTAAAAGTAATGTTTGCTATTGTTATTTTAAAGAACATGAGAATCATAAATCAGAGTTCCTACACAATTGGAAAGAACTGTGTTTGAAACTTGATAAGCCCATCTGACCTTCTTGGTGGTGACCAGAATAGATGATCAGCCTCTTGAGTGGAGAGTGTGGGTCATAGTATGACTGTGGCCAACAGTGAGGTGTGTTGGTATGCCTGACCAACTCGAATACGGTACAGTTATTCATACTGACATAGTTGGAAACTGGAAAAGGTCGTTAGGACCC
Organism: Vespertilio murinus; assembly: GCA_963924515.1. Classification (NCBI taxonomy): domain Eukaryota; kingdom Metazoa; phylum Chordata; class Mammalia; order Chiroptera; family Vespertilionidae; genus Vespertilio; species Vespertilio murinus. Next base: position 20,990,486 of record OZ004704.1, on the reverse strand, counting down.
AAGACACAAAGATGTGTCATCAGCATGAGTTATTGACCTACTACATGAAAATACTAACTTGACTGACCACTGAGGTGATCCCATTCTCTTAAGAAAATGAAACAAGAAAGTACCATTGGAAAGAGAAGAGAACGTACCTCGCAGCTGGGCTTGCCCTAACCTTAGCCTTTTTTCTCTGAAACCAGAGGGTGAGGCTCAGTGGAAGGCAGGTACCTGAGATGACTTCTAAGATTTATGTCCTTTTTATGTCCTTTTCCTGTGTATGTACCTAAGTACACTACCTTTATTTCTCAGAATTTTTTGAATCATCCTTTTGTTTACACCATAAATACTTTTGAGTGCACAACTTCAGGTACATACTTGCCTTTGTGCAAAACCACGGCAGAAGCTTCAGAAATACAAAAACATCTCAACTTCAGAGGCCTGGATAGATAGCAGCAGTAGAAACACACTGCTTAAAAGAAGCTTCGAACAAAGGCCAGTGGGTGTTGTTGTTTTAAATACATATATATTTTATATTGATTTCAGAGAGGAAGGAAGGGAGAGAGAGAGAGATAGAAACATCGATGATTGGAGAGAATGGTTAATTGGCTGCCTCCTGCACACTCCCTACTGGGGATCAAGCCCGAACCTCCGGGCACATGCCCTGACCAGGAACCCAACTGTGACCTTCTGGTTCTTAGGTTGATGCTCAACCAGTGGGCCAGGACAGCTGGGCCAGTGGGGTTTTTAGAGGAGAAAGGACTGGCTGGGATGGGCAGGGCAGACTTGTCAGAGGAGGGCCATGTGAGCTGGGCTTGGAGAACTGAGAGGAGAGTGGTCCAGGGGAGGGAAGCTTATACATTAGGAGACTTCATCCCTACCTTCTCTGGCCTCTTCAAATTCATGCGTTTTGGGCTGGAGGGAGAGGGAATAGGAGAAATGTTGTTTGTTCTGTGTACAAACTGGAAACAAGCAAATAAATTAGTCCTGGAGATCTGATGCACTGTATAGTGAAGATAGCCACCAATATTGTGTTATAATCATCACACTGTCTAAAAGACTAGATCTTAATTATTCCCACCACACACACACACACACACACACACACACACACACACACACGGTAATTATGTGATGTGAGAGTAGTGCTAATTGTCTCTACAATGGCAATCATGTGAAAATATATAAATGTATCACATCAACATGTTGTACACCTTAAATTTATACAACGTTATACGTCAAATATATCTCAATAGTAAAGATATAAATTCATGCTGCCTTTCAATAAACATAAAAAGCCACATCCTCATTTAGTGTTATGTGAAATCTCAAAATAAATTAAATAGCAACACTTAAAACAAATTAAATACTTGAAACAATTAAATGAAACAAGTCATTAAATTAAATCTTAACACCACCCCCTTCCTGTTCCCCCATACCCCACATTCCCACCCAATTCTTAGTAAAGGAACAAGTAATAGAAAGATGATTCTTTCCAAAGCCAGGAGACTATGACCTAAACATCCCCCATCCTTCCTCCCCACATCCCCATGGCATTACAAGAAGACACACACACACACACACACACACACACACACACTCACACACAACTAATAACTTGGCAAGAGCACCCCTACAGATAGCTTCTTTCCCCGCTTAAATGTGGAAAGAGCTTGAGGAGTGAGAATGCTATGCTTTGCTTTAAGAAAAGCCGACATCTGGGAGAGAAACCAAGATGGCAGGATAGGGTAGACACCCGAATACAGCCTACGACAACAAATTTGAATTTAGAACTGGAAAACAGGGGAGGCATTACCCTGAAGCACCGGATGGCTGGCTGACAGGAGGCTCTGCCATCTGGGAAGGAGACAGAAGGTGCACTGACCCTCAGAAACTGTGAAGGTGCAGAGAACTGTGTTCTCAAAAAGGCGCTGGTTTACTCCCGGTACGCGGAGAGGGCAGGCCGGGCCGAGTTCACTGCTGGCTGATTCCCGGCATGTGGAGAGGGTGGCCAGGCTGAGTTTGCTGCTGGATTACTCTCGGCGCTCGAAGACAGCTAACACATGACTGGCTTTCTTGTTCAGGAGGAAAACAGAATCACCCTATTGCTTTGATAGACTGCCCCGTCAGGGAGAGGCCAGACTGTAAGGCAGCAGGCAGAGATCTCTCGGAGGTGTGTGAAGCCAGAGGCCATTACTGTGGGCCTCGTGGAGCAGCCAATAGGAAAACAAAGCTTGTCTGCACAACCCCAAGACTCCGCCCCATCCAAGCTGAGCACAGAAGCTCTCCCAGAGGCTGGCTTTCTCTAAGGAGGGACTGACTGGAATCCAAAGCTTGTCTGCACCTTTACCAAAGAGGTGCATGCACCTGCAACCAATCTTGTGAGATTCACTGCGAAAAGGACTTTCCTAAGGCAAGACTGACAGGGAACCAAAGCTTGGCTATGCCACCCTGAGACTCCACCCCATCAAAGTGGAGTACAGAAGCCCTCATAGCTGAGACACTGCTGATCCTCACAACCAATTGGCTTGGAGATCAACGCTTCCCAGTGATACCAACAATAAGCAAGGCTTAACAATAAGATTGCACACACAGCCCACAAAGGGCTACACCAAGACTGTCCACCTCAGGTAACTGGGAAGGCTGGGCTACTGGGCTCTACCAGAACACCTAGCACACAAAACTATTCCATCAAATCAGGGAAACAACTAAAATGCAGAGAAGAGGCAGGACACAAAGGAAGGAGATGGAGGAAAAGAAAAGAATGGACATTGAGTTCAAAACTACAGTGATAATGTTTTTCAAGAATTTCCTAGAAAAGGCCGATAAAATAAATGAGACCTATGAGGATATGAAAAGGGATCAACTAGAAATAATAAGGGATCAACTAGAAATAAAGAATACATTCTCTGAAATAAAAAATATTACACAGAGTCCTAAAAACAGACTGGCGGATAGCAAGAATCAAGACAAAAATTTGGAACACAAAGAGCCAGAGGACACTCCTCCGCAGAAGCAAGAAGATAAGAGAATCCAGAAAGTTGAAGATAGTGTAAGAAACCTCTGGGACAATTTCAAGCGAAGCAACATCAGAATTATGGGGGTCCCAGAAGAAGAGAGAGAGCAAGATACCGAAAGAATACTGGAAGAAATAGTGACAGAAAATTTCCCCCACCTGTGGAAAGAAATAGGCTTACAAGTCCAGGAAGCACACAGAACCCCAAACAAAAGGAATCCAAAGAAGACCATACCAAGACACATCATAATTAAAATTCCAAGAGCAAAAGACAAAGAGAGAACATTAAAAGCAGCAAGAGAAAAGCAGGTAGTTACCTATAAAGGAGCACCCATACGATTGTCAGCTGATTTCTCAACAGAAACCATTCAGGACAGACGGGAATGGCAAGAAATATTCAAGGTGATGAATAGCAAGAACCTACAGCCAAAAATACTCTACCCAGCAAAGCTATCACTCAGAATCGAAGGCCAGATAAAGAGTTTCACAAATAAAAAAAAGCTAAAGGAGTTCATCAACACCAAATCAGAATTATATGAATTGCTGAAGGGGGTTATTTAGGAAGAGGAAGAAGATAAAGATAAAAATTATGAACAACAGCCGAAACCAGTTTGGCTCAGTGGATAGAGCATTGGTCTGTGGACTGAAAGGTCCCAGGTTTGATTCCGGTCAAGGGCATGTACATTGGTTGTGGGCACATCCCCAGCGGGGGTTGTACAGGAGGCAACTGGTCGATGTTTCTCTCTCATCGATGTTTCTAGCTCTCTATCCCTCTTCCTTCCTCTCTGTGGAAAAAATCAGTAAAATATATATATATTTTTAAAAATTATGAACAACAAATACGTAACTATCAACAAGTGAAACTAAAAACCAAGGAAATTAAAAAAATCTGATGAACAATATTAACTGGTGAATATAATAGATTCTGAGGTATGGAAGGGGAGTGGTCTGGTGATTCTAGGGGAAAAGGGGAGTGGGGGTACGGGAAGAGACTGAACAAAAACTGTGCATCTATGGATGAGGACAATGGGAGGTAGGGAAAGGGCAGAGGGTGGGGTGGGAACCTGGTGGAGGGGAGCAATTGAGGGGGGGGGGGAAGAGGAACACATTTATAATAATCTGAACAATAAAGATTTATTAAAAAAAAAAAAAGGAAAGAAAAGCAGACATCTTTAAAGGGGGAGGCCTGATGTCTTTGCAGGAGTGAAAGGCCTGGGCTGGCTCCGGATTAGGGATGCTGGCGGCAAACCATCAAAGGGAATTTATATGACACCCTGCAGGGCCCCGCTGGGACAAGCCCGGGTCCCAGAGCAAACAGAGGCTAACAGAACTGGTTCCTCAAGGGCAGGCCCAGCCCCACTCTGCTGGGAAAGGCCTGCTGATCACAGCATGCCTGCACTCTGAGGGAAACAGTGGGCATGAACGCCAGCGCCCACTGAAGTTTGGGGAACAGTTATGTGTCTGATGGTCAACGCGAGGTGCACAGCCGTGGGTCCCCTGGGTTAATTCAGAAATAAAACATGCAATCACGCCATTCCCCGTTGCCCGGGAATGGTAACTCCCACAGCAGGCTCCATCCTTGCACTTCAGAACAGTCATAACGGAGAGGGGGGCCAGCCTGAGCTCCCAGCAGCTTTTTTAACCAGGAAAGATGGCCAGAGCCATAGATTTAACGCGAGCAATTAAGCTCCACGGGCTAAATAAATGCACTGGCCTGGTCCAGTTCCCTAAAACCCTATGTTCCGTGATGCCGTGTGCTGGGAATGCCTCGCACAGAGGCCGCTGATTCCAACTGCGGTGGAGGAAGTTCACAAAAGTTCACATTGAACTTGGCAGGCCGGGGCAGGGCACTCTGGCAGCTCCGCAGATTCCGACTGCAATTCCCCAACCTGCCCTGGGGATCCCATTCTCTCCGGGATGGGTTGGCAGAGGGGAGGCCCCTGTGATTGATTTACTAGCTGCTCTACCTTATGTACAAGTTTATAGGGTATTGTACCAGGGGAGAAAAGACAGTTTCGTGGAAGTAACTCAAGCCTCATGTGGTTGCCGTGTAAGCCTCCCTCCCCACCCCCACCCCCCCAATCCCATGATTGTTTTGGAGCCTGAGTGAGGAAACTTGGGAAGAGCTGGTTTGGAGGATGTAACTGGGTGAGACATCATTTGGGATTTTGTTTTTGTTTTTCAACATTTCCAATCACCTTTGTCCTCCAGGCCTCAAAACACATGGGGAGGATGGCCTTTTAAAGGGGTGGGGGGAGTGGGGAGGACGGAGGGGGGGCGGGCGGAGAAAGGGTGGGGTTGGAGCCCTAGTTCAGGGAGTGGAGCAATCCCGCTGCGCGGAACAGACGCTGAGTAAATATTTGAGTCTACAGCCCAGAGGCTGGTCATCTCTTCCAGGTCCCGAGGGCACTTTCTAATCATCGGATCAAAGACAAGGCTGGCTCCTGGTTTCCGCAGAGTAAAATCAGACACTCCCCGCTGTTTCATTCTTCCTTAGCTTTCTTGTCTTATCTCTCATTACATCTCCCCCCCCCAATTTTTTCAACACTACCCACCCACCCCCACAGTCACCCACAGCCACCCACCACCGCTCTACGCCCCGCCTTCCTGCTCACCAGCAAACACTCCTAACACATACTTACATGTGTACACGTATGCACAAACACACACATACACACACTTCATTTCTTTTTTTAAAAAAATATTTTTTATTGATATTTTACAGAGAGGAAGGGAGAGAGAGAGCTAGAAACGTCGATGAGAGAGAAACATCGACCAGCTGCCTCTTGCACACTCCCTACCGGGGATGTGCCCGCAGCCAAGGTACATGCCCTTGACCGGAATCAAACCTGGGACCTTTCAGTCCGCAGACCGACGCTCTACCACTGAGCCAAGCCAGTTTCAGCCACACACTTCATTGCAAGCATTAACCCAGAACCTCCAATGTGCCAGACACTGAGCCAAAATCCTCCCAATAAACCCATGAGGCAGGTGCTTTCCCTCCACCGTTCCTGAGATGTAACGGACATACCACATTGTAGAGGTGTACGTGTACAACCTAATGATTTGATCTACGGTATGTTATATATTGTGAAATGACCACCACAATAGTTAGCATCCATCACTTCATGTCGTTATAGTGTTTTTTTCTTGTGGTGAGAACTTTGAAGATCTATTCTCTTAGCATCTTTTAAATACACGCTACATCACTGTTAGTCATCCTGGTCTGCATTATACCTCCAGAACTTATTTATCCTAAAACTGGAAGTATATACCTTTATGGGTAAGGTATAAACCTTATGGGATATATGTTTTTATATCCCCACATTACAGGTGAAGAAACAGACTCAGAGAGATTGACTTGCCTAAGGTCACACAGCCGGTAGGCTCATAGACATGGGGCTAGAATCCAGGTTTCCTGATTCCTGAGTGGAACCCCTACCCTTTATTGCCTCCCCACAGCTCCCACAAATCTGCCTGTTCAACTATTTATATGTTTAATTTTATTTTTTAATATATCATTTATTGATTTCAGAGAGGAAGGAAGAGGGAAAGTTAAAAATATCAATGATGAGAGAGAATCATTGATCAGCTGCCTCCTGTATGCCCCTTTCTGAAACCCAGGCCTGTGCTCAGACTGGGAATTGAATCATAATTTTCTAGTTCATAGGTTGACACTCCGCTGTTGAGCCATGCTGGGCCATAAATATATATATTTTAAATCCATTATGCTATGGTAATTTTCCCAAGCCTTCCATTGAAAATTCACCTCATTCCTGCTGTATTTTTATCTATTCTAACCTCTAGTAAGACACTTAACAAAATCAGTTTTATGTCGCAGTTACTGTGTACCTGCCTCCCTAAGGACACTGAGCACAGGTGAAGGCTAATGCACTGATGAGTCCCCAGCAGTACCTGCCATCATGCTTTCCACACAATAAGTGCTTGAACATAATTGACTTGACTGGAAGAAAAGGATTCCTGAACCTCTTCAACAATGTGAGCGTGCCAACACAGAGTGGGAAAATCTCAGTCAACACTCTGCTTTGGTTTAGATTTTCCCCTCTGCTCTTGAGTGAGAGCCACTACAGCTAATGACCGGACCTCTGGTCAACACTGCTTAGTCTGGGACAAATAAATCAGAAGCGTCTGGAAGAACTTCCAAGAGCCCAGTAAGCCCCTTTTGGAGATGGATGGCCAATTCCAGAAAGACTCCGTGCCTTCACTCTGTCGCTCATGCCCAGCTTTTCCTTTTGGGTTTGTTTGTTTTTGTAATCCAGAACATCAGCGAATACATTTCATAGGGTCACTAGTCTGTGTATGCCAGTGCATTCAAAATGCCTTGAGGAAGAATATTTTCCATCTAAAATTGTATGCTCAACCTAGCTACCATTCAAGTGTGAAGGCAAAATGTAGTCATTTTCCAACAAAGACTCAAACATTTTACCTTCTATGTATCGTTTCTGAGAAAATTAGTTAAGACTGGACTCCAGTCAAACAAGACTAAAAGCTATTAAAAAGGAGGGAATTGGGGAGGAAACTGAACCAGCAGTCTAACAGAAGGAAGACCCAGGCAGATGAGTATGCAATAGGCCTGGGAACTAGCCAATTAGGTACAGGGAAGCCAGCTTGCTCAAGGTCACACCCACCTGACGGCAGAGCCAGGATTCAACCCAGGTGGCTGAGCTCTGGTGCCCGTGCTCCTATCCACTCCCTACACTTTGGCATGAAAATGTTAATATAAAATTTTCAACTCTGCAAAAATTAATATGCTACAAGTTTAATGCAGTTTGAATCAAATCTCACAATAATTTTTGTTGACATTGTTTAAAACCACCTCAATATATATATATATATATATATATATATATATATATATATTCTGAAGAAGAGACATGGCAGGAAAAACCAAGTATGAAAGTGAGAAATAATAAAGGGGGACTTGCCTTATCTGATCATAGCAGATAATATAGATTCATTACATTCAAAGCAATCAAATACTGGCATAGACATAGACAAATAGAGCAGGGCAAGAAATAAGAATTCATAAATAGATCCAGCATATATGATAATTTAGTATGACGAACTCATAACTGTATTATGTGTAAGGAGAATGGATTACTTAATACATAATACTGACAAAGCTGATTGTTCCCTAAAAAATATTATTATACTCTCTTAAACCATATGTGTACCCAAATTCCAACTTGAATAGACCCCAATACAAAAACAAAATAATAAAAAAATTTTTGCAAGTTCATTTAGGAGAATACACATAATTCTAAGGTTGATACATACCTTTCAAACTGTGATTAGAAACAAGAGAAAGCTTGAAAATAAAAAAAATAAGTTTATGGAACAACAAGATGGCGGCAGAGGTAAAAGCCTAACTGCAGCCGCACTCAACAATTTCAAAAAATACAACTAAAATATAGAGTGGACACTATCCAGAACTACAGGAAAGTTGACTGACTGGAAATTCTACAACTAGAAGGAAAGAGACAACCAGAAGGAAAACCAGAGGAGCTGTAAAAGCCTGAGGTACGGAGGCGCGGTGCGCGGAGCGGTGCGCGTGTGGGGAGAGGACGGAGCCGGAGAGGAGAGGAGGGGCGGCTGAGTGCCTGGCTGGCGTTCCCTAGCGGGAAGGAGATAAAAGCTCCGGACTGTGCTGAACCCCAACTCCGACTGCACTGAACCCCAGTTCTGGGCGAGACCCCGGAGGTCCCAGGCTCATAAAGAGGGAAACTGGGCTGTAAGGCGGAAGCTCAGCTGAGCGGCGAAAAGGCAGAGCCCCAGAGTCGCGCACATTTCGCGCAGAGGAGGGACTGTTCTCTGAGCTGCTGGATTGCCCCAGCGGGAAGGACTCAAAAGCTCAGGACTGTGCTGAGCCCCAGTTCTGACTGCACTGAACCCCAGTCCTGGGCAAGACCCTCGGGCCCCAGCCTCATACAGGGGGAGTCTGGGCTGTAAGGCAGAAGCTCAGGGGGAACGGCGAAAAGCAGAGCCCCTGAGTCGCGCACATTTGTGCACACAGAGGACAGACTGTTGTTTGGGCCGTGAGATTGCCCTGGCGGGAAGGAGACATAAGCTCCGGACTGTTCTTAACCCCACTTCCAACTGCTCTGAACCCCAGTTGAGGGCTTGTTGGGGGAGAGACTACACTGTCTGGTAGCGGACGAAGCTCTAGGGTGCCTTTCTCTCAGAGGTGCCTGCAGCGAGTACCAAAGGACACTGAGGTGCACTGAGACTCAGGAACCTCAGGGGGCGGGGCTAACCGGAAGCCAAGGCTGTAGGCTCCACCCTGAAACTCTGCCCCTTCCAAGCTGAACTCAGAGAGGCTTTTGCAGGTTTCCAAGTCTAGTGGAATAAGGTTGTCTGCTGGCATAGACACAGCTGATCCTCCCAACCTACCAACTCAGGGAAGCAGCGAAAATGCCGAAACGAAGAAACAGATCACAAACGAAAGAAATGGAGGACAAAAAGCGACTGGATATAGAATTCAAAGCCACACTTATAAGGTTGTTCAACAATCTCTTAAAAAAGGCTGATAAAATAAATGAGACCTATGAGGATATGATAAGGGATCAACAAGAAATAATGAAGGGTCAACTAGAAATAAAGAATACAATCTCTGAAATAAATAATATTATACAGAGTCCTAAAAACAGATTGGAAGATTGCAAGGATCAAGTCCAAGATTTGGAACACAAAGAGCCAGAGGACACTCCTCCACAGAAGCAAGAAGACAAGAGAATCCAGAAAGTTGAAGATAATGTAAGAAACCTCTGGGACAACTTCAAGCGAACCAACATCAGAATTATGGGCATCCCAGAAGATGACAGAGAGCAAGATACTGAAAACATATTGAAAGAAATAGTGACAGAAAACTTCCCCCACCTGGAGAAAGAAATAGACTTACACGTCCAGGAAGCACACAGAACCCCAAACAAAAGGAATCCAAAAAGAACCACACCAAGACACATCATAATTAAAATTCCAAGAGCTAAAGACAAAGAGAGAATATTAAAAGCAGCAAGACAAAAGCAGGTAGTTACCTATAAAGGGACACCCATACGACTGTCAGCTGATTTCTCAACAGAAACCATGCAGGCCAGACGGGAATGGCAAGAAATATTCAAGGTGATGAACAACAAGAACCTACAGCCAAAAATACTCTACCCAGCAAAGTTATCACTCAGAATCGAAGGCCAGATAAAGAGCTTCACAAATAAATTTAAGCTAAAGGAATTCATCACTGCCAAGCCAGAATTATATGAATTGCTAAAAGGGGTTCTTTAGGAAGAGGAAGAAAATAAAGATAAAAATTATAAACAAACACGTAACTATCAACAAGTGAGTCTAAAAACCAAGGGAAGTAAAAATCATGATGAACAATATTAACTGGTGAATATAATAGAATCAGAGGTATGGAAGGGGAGTGGACTGATGATTCTCGGGGGAATGGGGCGGGGCGGAAAGAGACTGAACATAAACTGCACATATGGTTGAGGACAATGGGGGATGGGGAAAGGGCAGAGAATTGAATGGAAACTGGGTGTAGGGGAACAATTGGGGGGGGAATGAGGAACATTTGTAATAATATGAACAATAAAGATTTATTAAAAAAAAATAAGTTTATGAAATGGGATAAACATTTTTATACATTTATAGGCAATAAAATAAGTGCCTAAATAAAATTGGTAGAAAAATAACAAATTCGGGATAAACTTTATAACACAGAGACCAAAATTAACATCTATAATATAAAAAGAGCATTTACAAGTTGGCCAGAAAAAAATAAGACAATTCAGAAAAATATGCAGAAATAGTAAATAGACAATTCAGAGAAGAGGTGATCCAAATAGCAAAATTATGTAAATTAATTGTGATCAGGAAAAGGAAAATTAATGCAACAATGAGATATCAGTGTACTTGAATTATAAGCCTACAGGTTTCTAAGTTGAAAACATCAAGGGACTGTAGGCTGGAGTAAAAACTATGAGATGCAGAAAGGAGTTACTCTGGTACACTGCTGGTAGAAATGTCCATTGCTACAGCCTTTTTGGAAAGCAATCTGACAATGTCTATTAAAATTTAATAACTATCACATACCCTTCTATCCTTCTATTCCACCCCTGGGAATCTATCCCATAAACATAAAACCACCAGTACAAGGAGCATGCTTACAAGAATATTTACTGTACCCTTGTTTGTAGTGGTAAACCTGGTAAACCATCAGTAGAGGAAAGGCCCAATAAATTATGCATATCCACACAAAAGGAGATTTTCTAACCATTAAAGGAATGAATTAGAGCTTTATCAGTTGGCTTAGAGGAATTTCCACGAGGCATTATTGAATGAAGAACAATAGTGTGAATAATAAAAACCTATTTTTATGGAATTAATAATAATAGTACATCTTAAGTTTTGAAACTGTTTGTCTTGACCACTGTCTTATTTTGGTAACAATATTTATTCCATTTCAGTGTCCATTTCAAAATGAGAACTTCCCTGCCCAGCTGGTGTGGCTCAGTGGTTGAGTATTGACCCAACCACCAAGAGGTCGCCAGTTTGGTTCAGTTCCCAGTCAGGGCACTTGCCTGGGTTTCAGGGTCCGATCCCCAGTGAGGTGCCTACAGGAGGCAGCACATCAATAATTTTCCCTCATCATTGATGTTTCTACCCCTCCTCCCCTCTCCTTTCCTCTCTGAAACCAATTTTAAATTATATTAAAAGAATAGAACTTCTGCCAAAACCGGTTTGCTCAGTGGATAGAGTGTCAGCCTGCAGACTGAAAGGTCCCAGGTTCGATTCCGGTCAAGGGCATGTACCTTGGTTGTGGGCACATCCCCAGTGGCGGGTGTGCAGGAGGCAGCTGATCGATGATTCTCTCTCATTGATGTTTCTAACTCTCTATTCCTCTCTCTTCTGCTCTGTAAAAAAATCAATTATATATATATATATATATATATATATATATATATATATATATATATTTTTTTTTTTTTAAGAATAGAACTTCCCTTTAGCCTTTCCAAATTAGTTTTTTACCTTTCATGTAAAAAGAAAATATTTACAATTTCTAACCTTTCTCAGTTTTGATGGTCTCCAAACTCTGGACTAAGCAAGGCTTTCTGTAATAATTAGGTTCCCAATTCAGGGGGGATCTGAGCACTTCTGACAGCTGAAATTCTGGGTCAGCTTGACTTTCCTTCTTCTTTCTCTTCCACGTTCTGCTTCCTTGATCTTTGTGTTTGGGGAAATTTTTTCTTCTCCCCGAGTTTTAAGTCACAGTCTCTCACTGTTAAAAAATAAATAAATAAATCTTACCCTTCCCACCACCATCATCACCTTTGCATTCTTTTTTTGGTTCTTACTTCCCTGAGTCTTTGTAGCATCCCAAGGCAATATGATGCTAGCCCAGCTGGCGTGGGTCAGTGGTTGAGCCTCAACCTATGAACCAGGAGACCACAGTTTGATCCCCAGTCAGGGCACACATCCAGGTTGCAGGCTCCATCCCCAGTGCGGGGCGTGCAGGAGGCCACCAATCAATGATTATCTCTGACATTGATGTTTCTCTCTCTCTCTCCCTCTCCCTTCCTCTCTGCAATTGATAGATATAGAGTGGAGCCAGAAGACCGTGGTTTCCAACAGTTTCTCTTCTGCTTGTAGAGGAAAGAGGTTGGGTCTGGGCTAAAGTCCTACCTCAGAAATTTACCAATTTATCTCATCTTGGGCAAAACATATCCCTTCTGCGGGTCTCCTTTTCCTCATAGGTAAAGGACATGTTGGTTTACATCAGGGATTCTATTACTAGGCGGCAAACGTGAACGAAGGAAGCTGACAGAATGTAAGAAACGCCCTAGTGTGCAGGAGGCAATAGGGCGTGGTGGGGACTACAGAGCTCGCGGGAGCACAGGCAGCTCCTGGAGTGAGGAACATCTACCCAGTGACAGCAGCTCAACTACCACAGGAGCCTGAGCTCTGTGCTGCCGGCTTCTGATTTTCTTTTTTTTCCAGAGCCCTCTGAAATACAGACTTTTATGGGAACCCTGTTGATTATCATTTGCTCAAAAGTTAGAGTCTCACCGAAACCGGCTTAGCTCAATGGATAGAGCGTCAGCCTGCGGACTTGAGGGTCCCGGGTTTGATTCCGGTCAAGGGCATGTACCTTGGTTGTGGGCACATCCCCAGTGGGGGGTGTGCAGGAGGCAGCTGATTGATGTTCCTCTCTCATCGATGTTTCTAACTTTCTACCCCTCTCCCTCCCTCTCTGTAAAACGTCAATAAAATATATATTTTTTTAAAAGTTGGAGTCTCTTTTATGCTCAATGTTGTATGATTCTAAGACTATGCCTGGGGGTGTTGTACCCTGGGACTCTCAGAGACCCTTCTACAACCCTGTTCTTTGCGCTTTGCTTTGGGGTGCCTCCATCTTGTAGGTGCAAATCTGGGAAGTAATTACCTCATCCAGAGGGAAGAAACAATTTGGAGCTAAAGGATTCTTCGAATTCTGATTTCTTGGCTTAGACTAAGCCGAAGGGTGAGCCGGCTATGCAAAGGCCTGCCTCTAGGCCAGTCTTCACCTCGGAACAGAGCAAAGGACTGCTGGACGGGTCCCCGGGAGAGTCTCCTCCTTCTCTAGAGATGGGGTGTGCCTCTTGTTCCCGTGTCTGGACTGGGAAGGTTTCCGGAGCGTGAGCTTCCTCACCATTCCCTTCACCTTCTAGGTGTTGGCATTCTTGGTCTTCCCCTATTCTGGCTTCTTACTTGTCACCAGTTCTGCCCAAACTATTCTCAACCATCAGCTCACCTTTCAGATACAGATATTCCTGGGTTTGCACAAATAAGGGCAAAAAAAAAAAATCATATAGCTGCCACTTACTGGCTCTGTGATCGCAGTCCAGTTACTTAAAAGTGCCTAAGCCTCAATGGCCTCATCTGTAAAATGGACATAAAAATACATACCTTTCATGGTTCATTAGGCTATGGTGTCCAGATACGTGGTCAAACATTATTCTGGATGTTTTTGAGACTTTTTTTTTGGGGGGGGGGGGAGGGTATGAGATTAACATTTAACTTGGTAGACATGGAGTAAAGCAGGGTGGGCCTTCTCCAGTTAAAGGCCTGAACAGAACAAAAAGACTGCGTCCCCCAGGAAGAGTTCTTTCCAGGAGATTGCCCTCAGACTTCGACTGCAGTATCTACTCTTACCGAGTCTCCAGCCAACTGGCCCACCCTACAAATTTGGGACTTGCCAGCCTCCACAATCACATGAGCCAATTCCTTAAAATCTCAATGTCTCTTTATCTCTCTCTCCATATATAACATAGATATGCTATATGTGTCATATATGTATTAAATGTCTAGATATATGCATACATACATACAGATTCTATTGGCCTGTTTCTCTGGAAACCTCATTGGGTTGTAAAGATTACATAAGAATACGGTTTGTAAAAGACCAGTCACATAGTGCCTGATATGAACAAACCTCCCAATAAATGATAATAAGAAGACAATGAGCCCTAGCTGGTTTTGTTCAGTGGATAGAGCATCAGCCTGCGGACTGAAGAGTCCCAGGTTCAATTCCAGTTAAGGGCACATGCCTGGGTTGCGGGCTCATTCTCCAGTAGGGGATGTGCAGGAGGCAGCTCATCAATGATTCTCTCTCATTGATGTTTCTATCTCTCTCTCCCTCTCCCATTCTCTCTGAAATCAGTAAAAATATATATTTTTTTTAAACAGCAATGATTCTAGCTAGCTCCATTTCTTCCCTCCTCTTCTCTACTCCCAGATTGGCCAGCACCCCTAGATGCTGGCTGGCTCTGAATCTCCTTCCTCCTTCCCACTGTCTCCTGGCTGCAGAGGATTGTGGGACTCGGGTGTAGGTGGGAGGAGGATGGAATGACACCCTCTCCACACTATTCTGGGAGCAAAGTCAACTGTTTCAGAGCCATGGCTCAAGTGTCACTCTGGGGCACCTGCAGGTTTGGGGACTATGATGGCCACCATTGGTCCCTTCTAAAACTGAGAAAGCTCAGCTCAGCCTCCTTCAAGGCCACCAGGAGTTAGACCAACCGAGAGAGATAGAACGCTAAGAGGTCTGATTCCTAACCTTTCCCCCGATAGGCACCCTGACCAAGCAGCATCAGATCAGAAGCAAAAACTGCCACAGTGTGTGCTAACGCAACAGAACGCAGAAGAAGCAAGGCAGACAGAAACACATTTTCTGAAAAGTGAGCCCTTGTATATACTAGCTTCCCTTTATTTACTTAGACTGGGGAAGGCTGGCCCTGTGGGGGTCCCGCCAGACCAAACACAGCCTCCCAGCACCCAGCAGCGCTCTCTCCCCGCCATGGGCCCTGCTGGGGATCAGGCGTCTGAAAACTCTCTGCCCTGCTCCTGGCAGCCTGCCCACGGGGAGTGGCAGCTATAAGTCTCTGCCCGGGTTGTTTTTTGCTTGGACAACCTCTGCTCTTACAAACAGAGCCCACCGCTCTGAGGCCGGCTGGCCTGCATCTCCCCCCACCTCCCACCCCCAGGGCTGTATTGTTTTCATTTCCCGCGCTCCCCAACTTCCTTGTCATAATATTATCCCACGTTGTTCAGGCCACTGGTAGGCAGGCAGGGTGGTGTGACAGACAGCATCTGGCCTCGGTAGCATGGTTTTATCTAACTTCTTTTTTAAAATAATTTCTTTATTTATTAAGATATCACATATTTGTTCTCATCCCCCCATTCCCATCCCAAACCCCTTCCCATGCATGCCCTCACCCCCCTGTTGTCCGTGACCCTGGTTAGACTTATATGCATGCATACAAGTCCTTTAGTTGACCTCTCTCCCCCTAACCCCCACTCTCCTCTACCTTCCCTCTGAGGTTTGACAGTCTGATCCATGCTTCCCTGTCTCTGAGTATGTTTTTGTTCATTAGTTTATGTTGGTCATTATTTCCCCTAGGTGAGTGAGATCATGTGATACTAGAAATCTAAAGAGAAAAATGCTAATTGACCATACCTTCGTTACGCCCACAGCCAACCAGAGCAAGTATGCAAATTAACCCAACAAGGATGGCAGTTAATTTGCATACGCTGAGGGAGTGAGGAGTGAAGACTGGAGACAGCATAGAAGGAAGAGGGAGAAAAAGTGGAAAGCAAGGCAGCTGTCAGAGAAAAAGCGTGGGTGGGGCAGGCAGCTGTGGCCACTTGCAGGAGTCTTCCTGAAATGGGCCCCTAGTACACTTACAAGACCTGAAAATGAGACCAGCCATAATGGTTTTGCTGAGAGGCAAATGAATCAGTCTGTAGTGAGTTACTTTCTGGGCCAACAGTTCTTTTGAGTGCCCGTTTCTATGTCAAACAGTTCCTTGTGTGTGCATGTCAGCCATGATATTTTAGTTCTGGATGGTAGTGGTTTTGTCTAACTTCTCCTCACAATCACTCCGAGGCACCCCCAGGAACCAGTTAGCAAGTCAGCAGTGGCTGTCCCAGGAACGCAAGGCCTGCCTTTCCACGGGGCCTGTGTGTCCAGAGAGGTGGCCCCACGTGGAAATTGGTTGGTGAGGAATCCAACATGCCCAGCAAGGAACCAGGAGGCGGGGTGGGCACCACTCTGTGAGGTGTGTGGAATCCTGAACTGCCCTTTCGTCAAGTCAGGTACATCATCCAAACCCCAAGAGCACCGGCATAGCCCAGCCCCACCCAACTCCTAATGCCTCCCATGGACAAGCTGCCCCTGCCGCTTCTTCCGCACAGTGACCTGCAAACCTTCTCCCCATCGTTGTCCCCACTTGCACCCTCGCTGTGACATTCGATATACACCCCCAAATGTAGATGAAATCAACAGCCCATATTTCATCTCCGATCTCCCTGATTCTAAGATCTCAGAGACATTATTAAAATGGGGGGAGGGGGGATGGCAATGGTGTAAAATATCATTCATTGAAAAGCATTCTTATTTCAGAAAATGTTAAAATATGAGGGGTGCATGTCTAAAATGGATAAAGACAGTATTATGGAACCGGTAGTATTTTTTTTTAATGAACATGGCAGTCAATTACTTTATTTTTTAAATATTTTTTTTATTGATTTCAGAGAGGAAGAGTGAGAGTGAAAGAGATAGAAACACCAATGATGAAAGAGAATCATTGATGGGCTGCCTCCTGCACAACCCGGGCCTGTGCTTACTGATGGCCTGGAGGCCAGGATGGCAGGTGGTGGATGTTAACTCTGTCACAGAGCAAGGCAGTGGCTGTCCTCACCAATTTGGGGATCAGGGGGGTGATGTTGACAGAGCTTTCCAAGGCAGTCGGTACCTCCCCTCCCAACCTGTGCTTGCATGTTTTAGAAAGTAAGTTTCTCTTGTTTGTTTGGCCCATTTTAAAGAGCATAGAATTTAGAACTGGCAAAACCAGGATGATGTCAGATGATCTTGGGGAATTTAGGTAAGTCCTGAGCCTAATCTAAAATGAGGAGACTTGGGCCTTGGCCAGTGTGGCTGAGTTGGTTGAGCATCATCCTGTGCTCAGAAAGTTTGCCAGTTTGATTCCCAGTCAGGGCACATGCCCGGGTTGCAGGCTCCATCCCTGGTAAGGAGTGTGCAGGAGGCAGCCGATCAGTGTTGCTCTCACATTGATGTTTCTCTCTTTCCCTCTCTCTTCCTCTCTCTAAAACTCAATAAAGTCTATTTTAAAAAAATAAATAAAATGAGGATACTTAGCCATACCTACCACAGTGAGTTATTTAAAGACATCATTTAAATAAAACCATTCTCTAGAGAAGAGCTCCATAAGGTGCTATGGCATGCTAATTATTATTTTAAATAAATCTCGACCCTTGACCTCACAGGCCACTAGGAGGGGTGGCGGAGCGGTCCAGTTGGGCAGGCGGAGGGTGGGGGCCGGACGCTGTGGCTCAGATGTCATGTGGCCTGTGTTTTGGACGGCGATGCGGTCTTATGCTCCTGATGTCACATTTCCTGTGGCCTTCGAGGTCAGGACTGTGGGGTAGCACCTGGAATGGTTCGTCCGGGGAGAAGATGCCCAGCCTGTGGAGGAGGAAGAGGAGAGCATCTCAGAGCATTGGGAAGATGGAAAGGTGGATGAGCTGCTAGGCAAGGACCACACTCAGGTGCTGAGCCTTGAAGACAAGCTGGAATTTGCCCCTAACGCTGTCCTGAACAGAACCCGCCCGGAGAAGAATTAATGGAGGACACAGGGCTATCTGGCCCTTCGGGCACTGCCTAGCCACACACGTCCCGGGGGCTCTTCTGCAGTCAGGCCCACGGACACACTAGAGGCTGAGGGGCCGGTGAAGAGGAAGGCCCCGGAGGGTTCTGGCCTGCAGGCTGCACCTGCTGTTTGGTGGGCACCACCGCCCGGCTTCTGGGCGCACTTCTGGGAGTAGCCCTATGGAATGAACCTGGGCTCTCAGGCCCTGCGGGGAGGCAGTGCGGCCTCCAGCTGAAGCGCATGGGATTGGGGTGTTGCCTTAAGAGAGATGCCACATGTCTAGTTCCCGTTTGCATGGGAAGAATCCTGAAATCTACCTGGTTTCTTCCCTCGTGTGCCCAGTCCTTTGTGCTCACTCTTACTAAAATCCGGTCCTACCAGCTTAGGAAATGGGTGGGGGGTGGGGGGAGACTCTCCGGGGCAGGGCTGTTCTCGGCACCCCAGGCTGTTCCCGTGGGGTGGGTGAATTTGCTTGAAAACAGTCACCATCTTTCATCCCCCATCACTGAATAGTGCAAAACTTGATTAAAGTGGCATCTGAGAACCAAAAATATCTCATTTTTTGTAGTAGCCACACCCCTTTGTTTATGCCAGCCATCAGTTTCATAAGCCAGCCTCCTGCGTCTTCATCCCTTCATCCAAGTTATTCAAAAAGAGACATGGCGGGGGGGGGGGGGCAGGAGGGGCCATCAAAGTTGGGGGAGGGCAGGAACACCCTGACAGGACCTGAGCGAGGACAGACTTCTATTGTTCAACACCAGCATAATAATTTTTTTAACAAGCCAAGAACCAATCTATTTGCCCTAAATCAGCCTGTGTTTCCCAATCTTCTGAAAGAGTTCATGAATGAGTCTGTCAAGCCCCTTGAAATCCGGGACACTATCCTCATGACCCTTGCTTGAGCGGCCAGTCCAGTTTTTAGCAAAGGAAATTAGATGGGCTGCTAGACCATGCTGTTTACCCTCACTGAGCCCATGCTCTCCTCCCTCCCCTCCACCCCCTCTTCAGCCTCCATGGGATCACCTTTAGAATGACCCACCATCCATTTGTTCTGAATTTGTTCTAGAATGTTCAGGGGGTGCTACCTCTTCTCTGGGTGATAGGACTTGAGAGAATCCTGCCAGCATGCCAGGTTGGGAAGGAGAGCAGGGGTCAGGGGTCAGGTGCCAGGCTTTGTCTGAGAGCCATATGGGTGAGCAGCAGGAGCCCACGTGGGCATTTATGCGAACAGACCCCCAGCCACCCCTGCGAGGACCCAAATCAAAGGTCTGGGTACAGGAGAGTTGAGAACTAGCATAGCCAGGCATTAAAGAGCAGCACACACCACAGGAATATAAAACCAAACCGGGAACCGAAAGGAGTGGCTGGATATTACCCACCTGAGCTGAGGGGTGGGCACGAGGAAGTTCAGGTGAATTCCATGGGCCTCCTGCAAGCATCCGGTCTATTAGCCCAGCCACGGGGATGCTGGCTGTTCACGAAGCATCCATCCTTATGAGACCCTCCAGCTTATACATAGTTTCAGTCAGTCACTTTCTCCCACTTCTATAAAACTGTGTGTGTGTGTGTGTGTGTGTGTGTGTGTGTGTGTGTGTAGCCAGTCTTCTGGCCCCTTCCCTATCACCCCTGGTTTTTCAAAACTGACCTCTTGTATCATAGAAGCCATTTCTTTCAAGACAGTTGAGTCGGGGCTGAGAGCATGCGCACCAAACACACCAGAGTGCACGTCCCTGCCGGACATCTACTTCAGTGACAGCTTCACTAGCCAACCTCGTTGAGCCTAAATCTTCTCATTGAAAAAAACAGGGAAAACAGCAGCAATCCTACCAGATAGGACCCCTGTGAGGCTCTCATGCAATCATGTCCATCCAGCACACGGCACAGCACCTGCGGCCACTGCGTGCCCCCCTGTCCCTGTGGTCCGTCGCACCACCATTCCCCATTGCCTGCTCCTCCTGGGAGCCATGTCCTTGGCCATGTGACTCTTGGGTCCTCCCCGCTGGAGACAGCGTGCGCCTCCTGTTTCATTGGTGTTGAGCGTGGCTGGCATGTGACTTGCCTCGGCCACCGGCGTGTGGGCAGGAGGAACAATGTGCCCTTCTTAGCCTAGGCCTTATGTATTGTGCATTTCCACTCATCCCGTTTGTGCGCCGGCCACTGCCAAGGAGAGGACATGCCCTGGGAGGCCTGCTGGAACCCGCATAATGAAATTCTCCCGGAGCAGACCTGGACCCAACCCACAGCTTGGAGCCATGCCCAGCAGAACTCAGCCTCGACCAGCCAAACTCAGGCCAGCCCTCAGGCACGTGGACAAGAAATAAGGACTCATTGTTGTCCGCCACAGAGTTTTGGAATGGTCTTGTTCAGCTGCATTACTGTGACCCTACTTTATGCTTATCTTGTCCAGACATGGAGACTTAAGCTTATGGGAAGCAGTGAAATGGGCTCATTCCTCTTTTACTCCAGTTCCCACCAAGCCTCCATGGAATGGAGAGTACATGGCTTTCCACTCCTCATTCATATCTAGCTTCCCCATCTTACTGGCCCAGTGCCTTAGGGCAAATCACTGAACTTCTCTGAGTCTTCGTTTAGTTGTGGAATGGGAGGGAGAAAGCCAGCCCCTAGGAGCATGAAGGTTAAAGGGTATGATTCATGCCGCACATGCAGACATCGCTTGGGTTCTCAAGAAAGGTGGGTTACTCTTCCCTTTCCTTTATAAGCGCCCTACCCATCTGCTAGCCTCATGGCCAGATCTCGACAGAGGGGACAGATGTGAATAGAGTTTGGATACCTCCCTCAAACATAGGGACAGAGGCATTTGGCTTTGTCTCAGACTTCAATTTCATTCATTCATTCACATTTATGTGGCACCTGTCACATATAAGGCACTGTTCTAGGCCCTGAGAATCTGGTGGCCAATAAGGCAAAGTCATTCCTCCGATGGAGCTGACATTCTAGAAGAGGTTAAAGTAGATGTTGAATAGAGTAATAAATGAACTAGATAATTCCAAGCAGTGATAAATACCATACAATAAACACAAAACGGTGGCATGAGAGGAAGTGACAGTGGGGGGCAGTGGTCAGGCCTTGTTGAGACAGTAGCACATAGCAGAAATGTTTCTCTCTAGTGATTCTTGATCCACACTTACCCAGAGAAGCACTTCTTGTCTTCAACGCTTTAACAAGTTCTGTTTTCTCGTTTTCTCTCTCTCTCTCTCTTTTTTTTTTTTTTAAAAACCACCTGTTGCTCCTGGTAGCGATCCAAGCAACTCTTCCAAATTCATACTTGATCTTCTGTTCTTCCTCCCTCCTTCTGTGCATGTCTGGGTTTTGTAAGTTACCTCGGAGGCCACACCTACCTTTTTAGACACCTTCTTTTTTTCTCCCTCACTGGCACCATTTTTAGTTTCATACCTAGGAGAGGTTCCGTTTTTGAGGGCTCTCACTTCGTCATGCCATCTGTCTGGCTGCCTTTGAAGAACCTTGCATCAATCTCATCTTTCCACCGTTTGAAATCTGTTCCTCTGTGCCTTATACCATATGACTCTCCCCCACATCTCCTTCTCGGCTCTTAAGAACTTCAAGTTAATGAAAAGATCCCTTTAACATGGCCCAGCCCGTGTCCACTTCAGCTGTCCTTGTGGCCGGAGGAGAGCACACACGAGCAGTGTCCCTCCGTCCTGACCGGTGGAGTCTTCAGGAACACATGCCAATCATTCACCAGCTGCTTTGTCCACCGTTAGCAACATGAATGTCAGCAGTCATCTAGAGCAGACTGGTGAGTCCCAAAATTCAAAAAACTTCCTTTAACACTCTCATATAAATGGCCTGAGAGGCCTGTCAGAAGTACTGGTTCTGAATCAGTGGGTCCAATGCCAGGCCCAAGACTCTGCATGTCAAGCAAGCTCCCGGGTACCAGCCGAGCCCATTTAGAATAGTCACATCAACCCTGCATCGTGACCACCACAGACCTCGAGGCTGGATTTGTCATTGGGGTGAAGGAAACATCATCTCTCTGCCTCTCAATATCTCTACCTAGAAGGTAGTCTGGAGCCCATGCCACAGCAGTATTTCTTCTTTAATATTCTGCCTCAATGTCAGAGTCTCAATTTTCTCCCTTCTATACATTGGTATCTGTCATTAGGGGTTTTCCCCAGTTTCATTTGATGGCAGAACATGAATCCATGAGACAGGACGGCAAGCCTTGTTTTCAACTCCACAACGACAGTTGACAAGGAAAGGGTGCATCCGACTAGATGCACCAGACCCGCGAAGACCAGACCACATCGGACACCAGGATTCAGAGAACACAAAGTGACAGCTGCACCTTAAAGGAGGAAAATGCACAGAGAACGCCCCAAAACCACATCCCAGGGAAAATCGTGTATTTATCCAACCAGAAGAATAACAGTGAGAAATTACCCAGTAATTTTTTAAAAAAATTAAAAAAAGGGGGGGGGGTATGAAAAAGCACTCATTCTATTATTCATCTACTCATCCATCCATCCATTCAGTTCAACTAATACTTTCAAGCATCTGTTCTGTGTTGTGCTACTCAGGTGCTGGGTAGAGAACAGAATCCTTCCCTTTCCTCATGGAGCTCACATCCTGGGGAGAGACAGACACTAGACAAGGAAGCAGACAAGTGACAAGTAATTGCAAATAGGATTAACTGTGAAGGAAACAAGATACTGCGAGAAAGAAAGGAGGAGCAGGGGCCTCCTGGGGAGAGGCTCCTCTGAGGAGATGATGTTCAGGCTGAGAGTCCAAAGATGAGAGGCGGTGAGACCTGTGAGGAGTCAGAGGGAGGTGGAGGGAAGAGAGGTCGCTTCAGGGGGAAGGACCAGTATGTGCAGAGGCCCTGAGGTGGGAAAGCATCTAGGGGTTGAAGGACTGAAACGAGACTGTCTGGCTGGAGCTGAGCTCAGTGGTGGAGAGAGTGGCAGGAGAGGAAGTTGGAAAGGCAGTATATTGTCTGGGACATCGGTACATCAATGGGCCCAACGCGGCTATTGAACAAAATGAACTTGAAATGTGAGCACAAGAGGGTAGAAGTATAATTTTGGTGAGATGGGACTTATTTAAATAAATACATGCAGCCCTGTCTAGTTTGACTAAGTGGATAGAACGTCGGCCTAGGGACCAACAGGTCCCGGGTTCAATTCTGGTCAAGGGCATGTACCTCAGTTGTAGGATCCTCCCTGGCCTGGTCCCCGGTCGGGGCTTGTGCAGGAGGCAACCAGTCGATGTGTTTCTCTCACATCAATATTTCTGTCTTTCCCTCTCTCTGAAAATCAATAGGAAAATATCCTCAGGTAAGAATGAAAAAAACAAAACAAATACATGAAGAATGCCTACTTGTTCCAGGCTTGGTGTGTGGAAATGAACAGTAGATTACAAAGCCAAATTTTGGAGTCAGCCTGGAATTAAACAGTGGCTTTGACAATGAATACCTGGACAAGTGTGTTTGAACTGACTTCTCAGAGTGTCAGAGTCCCTTGTCCGTAAGAAGACAGTGACCCTGACCTCCCAGAGTGGCTATGAGAACAGAGGTATTGAATATTAATTAAACGTGGAGACTGCACATGGCAAGGGCTTGATAAGTGGAAGCTATTTTTCTACAGGTGTAATCATGGTTTTAATTTGCATCTCCCAGATTGCTATGAGGGTGAGCAACTTTTCATACGTTGAAAGCTATTGTATTAATAGCATCATTTTTATTGCTCTCCTGTGGAAATTTCAAACAGGATCTAGCACAGCACAGAGGCAGTCGGAAGCATGTAAGTTTCTTCTAAGTTTCCCAGCAACTGACAAGACGGATCTTCCCCTTGAGGGCTGGGGGGAAGACTTCACCCCAAATCCAGCCTAAACAGTACCCAGGCACTCACACCTCTCAGTGCTGCTCCCCACCCCATCTCTCTGCACCTGGTTCCTCTCCCAAACAAGGATTTATCTGCCCTAATTCCATTGCTTTCATTCTGGGCCCATATATCACCACCTTTGCAAAACCTCGTTAATGCTTTGGGGATGCCAAAGCATTCACCAATGCCCCGAAGAAAAGATATTTACCAAAGCTTTCCTGGCCAGGTTAAAAGAATTGATGCAGCTCCTTGACAGACAGAAAGCACATGCCTCCAGCCCCACCCCCACCCCCAGGTGTTCCCGACTTATAGATATTCTCTTCCTAATTCCTAAAGGCACCGGACGCCCATCATCCCTTCAGGCAAATTGAAAAACAACTGTGCTTCATAAAGCACCCAAAGGTATTTGATGCGTAAGGTAAAGAGTAAGTTAAGGTGTATGTGCCTGAAATAAACAATCTGACGGCTCTTTCTGTAGGGAAGAAAAAAATGAGTCAGTGTCATTCTCAGCAAATCACTTATTACGTATTCATTCATTTGACCGCTTTTTATTAAACATCTATTGTGTGTTGGCTTGCTGAGAAGTGTACACAAGTGTACACATACTAATGAGGCATAGAAGCTGACGGCCTAGAAGGAGGGCCAACATAGGTACAATTTGTACCTCTGTATCTACACACACACACACACACACACACACACACACACACACACGGAATAGGCCATAATGCCAGCAGAAAGGCTCAGATAGGCTACTGTGGCAGTTCAGATGAGGGACCCTCTTGCTCCAGCTGAGGCCTCCCTGGCCATCCTGTATACTATCACCACCCGCCCCAGCCTCACACTACAGTCTCCCCATTCCTGCTTTCCCAGGCCACCCATCACCTTGTCGTATAGCATATAAGTCATTAGGATTTTATCTTGTTTGGTCCCTCCCATTCCTGCTAGAATGCACTGTCTCTCCATGAGGCCAGATATTTTTTTGTCTATGTTGCTATATCTCAAGTTCCTGGAATAGAATGTGACACACGGTAGACACTTCAATTTCCCTAAATGCCAGGTAGGAAGGACGGGGGTGGTGAGAGACAGCCATTTGTCCATCTCCTGAGTAAGCATCTATGGAGTCTCTTCTCTAGGCCAAACATTGTCCTAGGACCCAGTGGTCGTCGGCAAACTCATTCGTCAACAGAGCCAAATATCAACAGTACAACGATTGAAATTTCTTTGGAGAGCCAAAATTTTTCAACTTAAACTTCTTCTAGCGCCACTTCTTCAACTCACCCAGGCCATAGTATTTTGTGGAAGAGCCACATTCAAGGGGCCAAAGAGTCGCATGTGGCTCGAGAGCCACAGTTTGCCGACCACGGTCCTAGGCCCTGGAGATGTGAAGAAAAGAAACTTTCCATCCCTCGAGTGCCGGCCACTTGGACAGAGGCGTCCTGTTCCGATGAACAGTGTGGGCAACGCCTCCTGAGGCAGCAGCCGGGGGAATGCGGGGGTGAAAGTGCAGAGCTGGGTGTGATGGGGACCTCCTGGGGATGAGGCTGGAGAGGCATCTGGCCACCGAGCCTGGGGAGCACAGAACCCCTGGCTGAGCAGCCCCCACTTACAGCTGGACCCTCACAGTCCTCCCAGACACAAGCTTTGTTTCCAAGTAACTCCCTTAGACACAGACACAAGACTCCATCGGAGCCAACCTATCAGGCCTAGCCCGCAAGGTGGGACGTCAGACAGTGGGAATGCACAGACTCCTCTCCCTTAGAGCTCAGGTATTTTTTAAAAATATATTTTATTTATTTTTCACAGAGAGGAAGGTAGAGGGACAGAGTTAGAAACATCGATGAGAGAGAGACATTGACCAGCTGCCTCTTGCACAACCCCTACTGGGGATGTGCCCGCAACCAATGTACATACCCCTGACCGGAATTGAACCCGGGACCTTTCAGTCTGCAGACCGACACTCTATCCACTGAGCCAAACCGGTTTCGGCTCAGGTATTTTTCTATTCTTCGCACTCTGCCTGTTTGAAGTCACGGAGTGGGCTCCGACGCATACAGAACACTCAGGCTGTTTCCAACGTTGCACGGCAATTCTTCACGGCAAGGCAGGAGAGGGCCAGGTGTGGCGAGCACACACACCTGCCTTGCTCTCTGGACACCTTGAGAGGAAGTAGGATGCCCTGTTCAGGCAGCAGGTTCCTGGAAGAGCGGGTGTGGCCAGCAGTTCCTAGCTCAGACCCAGTATGCCCAGCAGACAAGACCACCTTTCGGAACTTCGGAACGCGGAGCTCAGGCCCTGGACAAAGTCATCGAGATTCTAGAAGAGAGTCTGGAAGAGCTCACATCGGACCCCGGGAGGGAGCGAGGAGATGCTATAAAAATAAGCGCTTATGGGCATAATTAGATCGGAGGCTGTTCTGAGCTCTGGGAAGAGTAGCGTGTAAAAATAATTCTGTTATAAACTGAGTCCTATTTATAGCAAATACAAATAACCAGCCACTTCCCCAGTGCTGTGAGTTCCTGTTGTTAGATGTTGGGTTTTCTTAAAAGCTCACCTCACACGCAGGAGTTCTAGTGACAGCTACAGAGGAATGTTCAGCCACCAAGGTGACCTGGGGGCCCCTGCCTACACTAAAGGGGGGTGGGGGTGGGGGTGGGGAGGATTGCAAGACCTGGGTGATTCATCCATAGGGGAAATCAGGTCGCTTGGACAACATCAAAAGCATGCCTTTCAGACAGCTGCCCTGTTCCTGTCCCGGATCCCTCTGCCAACCTTTGTGCTCCCCACCTGCGAGTGCCCCAAGTTGGGCTGCCAGTTGCCACTGTGTCTTCCCCCCTCCTCTCCCCACATCCTGCGTGGTTCAGGGTTCAGGTTCAGGATCTGGGCTCTGGAGAAGGCTGCACACAGATGAAAGAGACTAGGAAATATTAATTTGGAAATACTGGGGATCAGGCAGGAGCCCAACTCAAGAGGAAGGACTCCACCCCGCTCCGGCCTTGCCATCCCTTTTATTAAGACTATGTGATACACCCATAGCCTTTAGGCAGGCAATTCCAATAATAGCCAATCAGCAAGGATTTATATAAAACTAAAGGTGGAAGTTGCTTTAGCTACCATTGTCTCAACTAGACAGTGGGTGGTTGGCTCTGACCTTTCAGAGCTTCAAGGTTGACCAGTCTTCTGGGTTCCTTGTCCACACCTCTCTGCTAGTGAGGGCAATGGGCGGCTTCCAACACCCACCCTATGACCTTGGCCTGAGTTCCTCACAGTCTGACTACGAAGTGCCCAGGATTGCTGTGGGGAGGAACCACCTGCACGAGGTGGGTAAAAGGCAGATGCAGATCTCCAGGTATCTCTATGGTCCCGGGTCTGACACGCTGTGGAGGGCACCTTCCCTGTGAGAAACCCCCCCCCCCCCTGTCTCTTTTCCTCTACGAAGCTTAGCCAAGGAACAGAGCCCCCTGCCAGACATCAGCCCTGATGAAGTTTGACCCGTTGGAGGAGAGGGGTTGGGGGGAGCAGCTGTTGCTGGGAATGCAGACAGGGAGGGGTCACCCCTCCAACTCACGAAGAGGCTTCCATACCTGGCTCTGTCAGGAAACTGCGTGGTGCGAAGCCTGGTGACTCTACCCAAGAAGTCTCACTTCCCATTTCTATTTCATTGTTGCCTCCCTCTGTCCCAGGGAGCAATTCAAGACGCTCGAATTCTTCCCTAGCAGCACTGAATGACGACAGAGCCGAATAGAGAAGGCATTCCGGAGGGAGACAGCCCATGGGAAATACCTGTGAAGAGTCCTTGGGGTTTGGGACCACCCCGTAACGTGACCGTTCAGGATGCGAG
Source organism: Vespertilio murinus (assembly GCA_963924515.1). Classification (NCBI taxonomy): domain Eukaryota; kingdom Metazoa; phylum Chordata; class Mammalia; order Chiroptera; family Vespertilionidae; genus Vespertilio; species Vespertilio murinus. The sequence goes on along the minus strand of OZ004704.1, from coordinate 20,962,556 downwards.
GGGATCCGAGACAGCAGTGGTCGTGCGGGCCTGTCACCCACTCAGCAAGCGCTGAGTGCCTGCCCCACGTCCGCATCACAGTAGCCAACAGCTGAGATTTAGTGGACACTTACAGGCCAGGGACCGGGCTAGTGCTAACGTGGGATATATTATCTAATTTAATCCTCCCACACACCTAGCCAGCATCACTCCCAGCGTGTGATGGAGAAAGTAAAGGCACTGAGAAGTCATTTTCCCAGGATCACGGCGCTGAATCACACGGAAAAGCCTGGATTGACCCCAGTTCCGCCCCCAGGAGAGGAAGATTGTGCAACCTGCCCCCCCAAATCTGTTCCAGACGTGGCCTTCAGAAGGTCCCCGGTAGGGAATTGGAATTTCTCCTACTTCCGTCACAGTCCATTTCCCCTCCTCGGCCCCGAGGGGAGCTGGAGAACTAGGCGTGGCCGCTTCGGAGAAGGGGACGGGGGACGGGAAGGGTGGGGACTCTGTGGGAGCAGGCGTGGAGGTGACGTGGCTCCCTGCACCCGGAACTGAAACACTTCCAGCGGAGGTCACCTGCTGCCACTGGGGAGCAGGGTCACATCCTGCTCCCAGCCCCGCACCCTCCACCCGGCCTTGGAGAGCAAAGGTTGGCTGGCCGGCCTGCCTGCCGAGAACTCCCATCCCATCCCGCCTCTGATGCAACAGCTGGCATCGGACCAGCCGCGCTTGTGGAAAAGGGCAGATGGTGCGTTGAGTCCATTCCGAGAAGACGCCCTTAGGTAAACAGTGTGGACCGTGAGCTGGAACCTCCCCCAAGGCTGGGGCCTCATTTCTCCCCATCACAGGCCAACGCCGTGACAGGAAGCAACCCCTGGCACCACCGAGCGTGCCCGGAACTGCATCTGACACACAGCCTGGTTCCAACCCCGTGTGCTGTGTGCTGTATCGGGGCCCAGGAACATGCATTTCTAACAAGGCCGAGCTGCCTCGGGTCTGGGGTTCCCCACTTTCTGCCTTTAGAGATTCTTTTTGTACAATTCTTGGCGTTGTGTCAGCGCTGGCAACACCATTCCTGTACACCACAGCTCCGACGAACACAATCCCCGCACAACGACGTGATGCCTAAAATCCCAGGAGCACAAAGATGAGTGAGGTCAGAGGCACAGGGAGTGGAGAAAGGGGGACGGGGATCCCCGGCTAAGTGGCAATTTAAGAATAAACCCTAAAGGACGGGAGGAGGGGCTTGGGGAGAGAGGAATCTGAAGGGCTGGCAGGGAAAGCCTGGCTCACAGACGGGCTTCCCACCTCATTCCTGAGAGCACCAACCCTGGTCTGGCCCGAAGCAGGCCCGGCCCTGCCCCGGGGTCCTCCGAGGGAGCCCGTGTACCTCCCAGCGCAGCACAGCCATGCCAGGGTGTCCGCTCCCCCGGGAAAGGACAGAGCCCACCTCGCCCACCAGCTCACTAACATAGTCTTCCTCCATCGGAGCAGCTGGCACGAAGGCTGCTGGCCCGCCTCTGCAATCCTGTCCACGTCAAGGTCAGGAGCTAGAGAACAGAGGAAGGGGCTGGCCCAGCCCACTGAGAGCGTCAACCTGGGCCCTTACCCAGGGTGACTTCCCCTCCCCTCCATCCCCCACCCCCCAAGTGCCCTTCCCTCTGAGCGGAAATCCCTTTCTCCTGGGCCTCTCGGTGAATTCCTCCTCTTCCTTCAAAACTCTTCTCGGGCATTTTGTCTCTGGGAGGTGACCCCCCCCAGCACCCCGGGTAAGGCTGTCATTGCCTCCTCTCCGCTTTCACAGCATGCCTGTCCCCATAGTCTGCAAGATTCTGACTGACAAGAGAGGGATGGTCCGCCTCTCACCGTTCCCAGCCTGTCTCCTCTCTCCCGCACAGCTAGGAAGGCTCCTGGCACTCGGCTCCCCCCCTCGGTGATCTCTGAGGATACAGGTCTCCCTGCCAGGATCCTCCTCCTCTCTCCTGTGACACCGAGCCAAAGGCTGGGGGACAGAAAGACCAGAGACACAGGAAGAAAAAAGGATGTTCCGAAGAGACGAGAGGCCTGAGGACCAGGGCCAGAGAGAGATTTTCTCTAAGGATAGAAGGGGAAGCATTGCATAGCTCAGGGCAGCTTTCCGGGGGGAAGAGGGGGGATGAAAAGAGAGTCAGGCTGTGCGAAAGTAGGTGGGACAGGGAAGAGGTTGTACGAAGGCAAGGAGGGACTGTCCTCGAAGATTCTATGTACAGGGTTTGAACACACACGTAAAGGACAAATTATTCTGAAAGGTCTTTGGGTCCCCGGGACCCTCTTTCTTTGCTGCTGCTGCTGGCGCTGGACTCCATGCTTATTCTTTCCTTGCATTCCATCCTTGGGCTTCTCGGATCCCTCCCAGGGCTGTTCCCCGCCTCTGACACGCAGAGCCCGGTGCAGGAGAGATGCTCAGAGGTGGTCAGCTTTCTGCCTCCCTCCACGTCTTCTGTCAACCCCGAGCACCCCGCCAGGCTGCGACGGTGCCAGAAGGGAGCGGGGCCGCCAGGAGAGCCCGGGGGAGAGAGGCGAATAAAACATCCCACCGAGCCTCCCTGGACGGAGTACCAGCCGTGCACTGCTGATCTTGGCTGGGAGCCCACCATTTACCAGGCCCCTCCGGGCCCCTGGGGGACGGCTAATTAAAGACACGGTTACTCATTTCATTCCCCAGCCGCTATTTAAGGAAGTCGAATCATGCCATTCCTATAAGGCCTCTGACCCTACAGTGGAGGCAAACAATGCCGGGGCTTGTCCAAGTGCCTGTAAGTACAGAGCTGTTCAAAGAGGCGGGGAGGGGGCGGGGGCCGCAGCCCTGCAGCTGGGCCGGCTGCTGGATCGTCCCTGCTTCGGGCCCTCCTCCCTACCTCTCCCCAGGGGCCGGGGTCTTGTGACAGCCCCTCCCCGAGCACTGCCAGGGCAGCTCCTGTGCTTTCTGGACACACTCAGAACCACACAGCTGACTCAGAAAAAAAAAAAGAAAGAAAAAACAAACAAGCACATGAACAATCTCCTTTTGGATTTCAAGCAGCAGCCGCTTGGAGATTTTTCAGTTGTTTTTTAAGAATTAAAAAAAAACACACACCAATAGTACTTTTAATCAACAGACTCTTACTGAAATCTGTTCTATGCCCGGCCCCCTGCTAAGCTAAGCACTGGGAAGAGAAGTGAATAGAAATAATCCCTGTCCTCGAAGAGTATCCAGTCTTACAGCTGAAAGAGATGCATAAACAAATCACACTAGCCTGGAGTAAGTGTACAGGTGGAGTCGTGCGCCATGCACAGGACGGAGAAGGTGGTGATAACCCCTAACTGGTAGGGAAACAAAGGTGGGTGTTTCAAAGTGGGTTTTGAGGCCCACATAGGAGTGCATCAGGTAAACTAACACGGCAAAGAGCATCCCTAGCAGGGAATAGCGTATTCAAAGTCATTCAAGTCATGGAGTCACAGGTTGAACCCATTCATTTCAATAGGTCTCAGACCTTCCTAACAAAACATCTCAGCAGTTTAGAGCGAACGGAGGGGCAGGCTAGTCCGAAGCATGCAGTACAAGCATGAAATGATTTTCTAAGTGAGATGTAACTGACCTATAACATTACATTAGTTTAGGTAGCATGAAGTGTCTTCAATATTTATTTTCATTTTTATTTTATTTTATTTTTTTAAATATATTTTATTGATTTTTTACAGAGAGGAAGAGCAAGGGATAGAGAGTTAGAAACATCGATGAGAGAGAATCATCGACCAGCTGCCTCCTGCACACCCCCTACTGGGGATGTGCCCACAACCAAGGTACATGCCCTTGACCAGAATTGAACCGGGACCTTACTGAGCCAAACCAGTCTCGGCTATTTTCATTTTTTTAAAAGAACAAATGGCGCATTATGGTTTGTAACACATTTGTTGATATTAAAATCATGTTTTTAACTTCTAGCTGGTAAGATTATGTGACTTTCTAAACACACATCATCAAGTGACAGTGGCCCCTAGTGGTGGAAGGAGCTCCGGGCCCACCCCGTGGGTAGGAGAAAGGCAGTGTGCACCCAGCTGGAGACTAGAAAGCCTGCCAGAGATGCTGAGGACCCGGGCTTTGTCTCTGAATGCGCAGTGATTTTTCAGATTCATGCGTAGGTGAGTTGGCCAGGTGTGGCCACAGCTGAGGCATTTTCCAAACACTCTTCTGGGAGTGAGTTTGTCCTGGTTCCCTCTCATCTTCGCTGTCGGCCGTGTTGGGTACTTACTATGAGGAAGATACCGGGGGGGGGGGGGGGGGGGGGGATACTGGGAGCCAAACAAACGTGGACTCTCTCCATCAAAACCAGCATCCAGAGCAGCCGTGGGCAAACTACGGCCCGAGGGCTGGATCCGGCCCGTTCGGCTGTTCTATCCCGGCCCGCGGAGCCGAAAGAACAGAGGGTTCTTTTGCTCTCCCCTCCGCTCCTTCACCAGCAGCCCAAGATGAGAGTGCCAGCATGGTCAGGTTGCTTATGTTCCGGCCCTCCGGTCCAGTTTAAGAGCCCATGATGGCCCTCGAGTCAAAAAGTTTGCCAACCCCTGATCTAGAGGCATTCCAAGCCGAGTGCGCAGTTGATAGCCAAGCAGATGCAGGGCACCCCTGAGGTTTAAAAAGCCAGCCCAGGTGAAACTCACGCCAGGTTACACTCCAGACCAATTAAACTCTGGGTGTGGCGCCCAGGCCTTGGCTAGAATGTATTAAACCTCGCAGGTGGCTCCAGTGTGTGGCCAGCTTGTGAATCAGTGGGCCAATTGCCTCTTCTCAACGTTGGCCGCACATGTTAGGATCCCCTGGGGCCGTCTTTATACAGGAGGTGGGGGAGCTGGGCCGCAGCCCAGGAGGCCAGAATCTCCGCAGCTGGGGTGTGGGCCTCCATGTTGGCTACCGAGGGAGAGATGCTGGCAATTGGGACATGCCGAAGGGGAGCCATGAAGTGCTGCCTTCCAGCGAAAAGACAAAAGTTCTCGATTTCAGTAAAGAAAAAAATTGTGTGCTGAGGTGGCTAAGATCTACAGTAAGAACACATTTTTCTGCCCGTGACATTGTTACTGGACTGAAGGGGTCTGTTCACCTGTCTGCATCAAAAGGTGAACGGAAATTTGCAGCAAAGAGGTAGAGATTTATTCATTGAGAAAGTGCTGCCAAGCCCAGAGTCACAGGTGAGCTAATGCAACCTCCCAAGGCACGGGTTATACATGGAAAAAGTCATTAATTATGGTGGTTAGTGGAGTTGGGGTCGTGGGCTGTACTGATGGGTAGGGGCCAGGGCAGGGGGTAGTGCATTGTTGCATCAGGTCCTGAGGTCAGCCATGGCGTTGTTCTGTCTGGTTTCTTGAGGGTGTGCCCCGTAGGGTCTTCCACTTTCAGGGGCCTGGGGCTGGAACACAACGGAAGTCAAGATGTTATCTTGCTGGACCAAAACTGTCTCTGCGGTCAACTGAACTGAGGCTTTGTTCTGAGGACAGTTTGACACCAACCAGAATCTGAAGTCCTAAGGGCTTAATGATTAAGGAAGGGAATGGACAGACAGAAAGGACAAAGGGTCCTATTAAGGAAATGGAGTTTCTATGCTCAGAGTATTGGAAAAGTCATGCTAGTGTCCTGAGAGACTGAGACCACACTCACATGGCTTTTATTACCATGCACTGTTATAATTATTCTATTTTATTAGTAGTTGTTGTTGCTAATCCCTTACTATGTCTAACTTGTAAATTAAACTTTGGCGTTATTATTATGATCTCTGAATGCATAATAATCGGGCCACTCAGTGTATATCCTATATAATAAAAGCCCAGCAACCGAATGGCAGAACCACCAGAATGACCGAAGCCCCTCCCCAGCTGGCCCTGCCCTCAATCGGCCCCCAACTTGGCAGGCCAACTGGACCCCACCAGTGCTGCACCAGGCATCGTGTGTGTGTGGGTGTGGGTGTGTGTGTGTGTGTGTGTGTATTAGAGGCCCGGTGCATGAATTTGTGCATGGGTGGGGTCCAGCCAGCCTGGCCAGGGGGAGCAGGGGGAGGGGACATGGGCAGTTGGCCGGCCTGCCTGCTGGTCGAACTCCTGGTTGAGGGGACAATTTGCATATTAGCCTTTTATTATATAGGATATACCAGGCGTGGGCAAACTACGGCCTGCGGGCCGGATCCAGCCCATTTGGCTGTTCTATCCGGCTCGCCAGGAGCCAAAAGAGCAGGCCGTACCCCTTTAAGTAATGATGTTTATTTTGAATTTATATTAGTTCACACAAACACTCCATCCATGCTTTTGTTCCGGCCCTCCGGTCCAGTTTAAGCACCCATTGTGGCCCTCGAGTCAAAAAGTTTGCCCACCCCTGGGATATACACTGAGTGGCCAGATTATTATGCATTCAGAGATCATACTAATCTGGCCACTCAGTGTATATGGGAATAAACATGTATTCATAGGGGTTAGTACTATCTGAGGTTTCAGGTGTCCACTGGGTGTATTACTGAAGAAGGGTGACTACTGTATTCTTTTTCAATAAAAACTGGCATTGTAGCCTGGCTGGTGTGATTCAGTGGTTGAGTGTCAACCTATGTACCAGGAAGTCACAGTTTGATTCCCGGTCAGGGCACATGCCCAGGTTGTGGCTCAATTCCCGGTGGAGGGCGTGCAGGAAGCAGCTGATCAATTATTATCGCTCATCGTTGATATTTCTATCTATCTCTCCCTCTCCATTCCTCTCTGAAATCAATAAAATATTTTTTTAATTGACATTGTAATAATAATGACATGGCTTCCTTCTTACAGTAGGAGATGCGAATGAAGCAGTGATGGTGTGTTGGACAATAAAGAACAGGAAGAGGGTATCGAGGCCCTATAACAGTGTTTCCCAAACTTTTGACATATGTGTACCCCTTCTACAATTTTTGTAACGCTGAGTACCCCTCGTAAAAAAAAAAAGGATGTATTTTAATAACAATCAAAATATATTTATTTTTGCTTTTTTGGTACATACACAAAATAATAATAAACAAAAAATAAAATTACTCATAATAAAATATAAATAAAAGTTATATTATACATAACATTTATTTGCACACCGGACCACCTCATGCCTCACAAGACTATCTTGACTTGACTCATGAGAATGTAGAATTAGGCCCAGCTAAGCACGATGCAGTGCACATCCCCACCAAACTCTGATGCAACGCGTACCCCCACCAAACTCTTCCCGTACCCCTGGGGGTATGCGTACCACACTTTGGGAAACACTGCCTTATGAAGAAGCTTCCTTGTGCTGACTGGGCAATAAATTAATACAGGAAGTAGCACTTCTCTACCCATTATTCTAATTTCTCTTCAATAAATCACTGTACCTCATGTGGGCCCATATATTTCATAATACATTTTGTAACCAACTCGTTTTGTACTAGACAATAAATAAATATGTAAGTAGCTCTTCTCTATCCATAATTTTTCTTCAACAAATCACTGTAACTTATTATGGGCCCATGAATTTTTAAAAACATTTTTTAATCAACTTGTCTCATAGATAGGAGGCCTGCTAGATACCATTGGCCAAGCTCTGCACCTGCCAGAGGCAATCCTTGTAGGCACCCTGCTTTGTTGTTGTGTGTTCCCCCCCCCCCCCCCCGCAAAGCTCTCCAGGGGATTTCAGGGCTGCACCCGGGCCCCTGCACCAGAAGCAAGCAGGCGGGTGTCCAGGCCTCCGGTGTCAGCCAGCCGTGGAGAAGTGCCAGGTGGAGGTGGCGGTTTGAAGCGTGTCCCCCCATTCCTTGGTTGTTGAAGTCCTAACCCCCAGTGCTTCAGAACATGAGGATCGTCGCCAATGGAGTTAGTTAAAATGAGGTCATATTGCCGAAAACGGTTTGGCTCAGTGGTAGAGCGTTGGTCTGCGGACTGAAAGGTCCAGGGTTCCATTCCGGTCAAGGGCATGTACATTGGTTGCGTGCACATCCCTGGTAAGGAGTGTGCAAGAAGCAGCTGGTCGATGTTTCTCTCTCATCGACGTTTCTAGCTCTCTATCTCTCTCTCTTCCTCTCTGTAAAATATCAATAAAATATATTTTAAATAAATAAATAAATAAATAAATAAATAAATAAATAAAATGAGGTCATATTGGAGTAGGGTGGGCCCCTAATGCAGTGTGACAGGTGTCCTTATAAGAAGGGGGGATTCAGCCGAAACCAGTTTGGCTCAGTGGGAGAGCGTCGGTCTGCGGACTGATTCAGGTCCCAGGTTCGATTCCGGTCTAGGGCATGTACTTTGGTTGCGGGCACATCCCCGATGGGGGTTGTGCAATAGGCAGCTGGTCGGTGTATCTCTCTCATCGATGTTTCTAGCTCTCTATCCTTCTCCCTTCCTCTCTGTGAAAAATCAATAAAAAATATTTTTTTAAAAAAAGAAGGGGGGATTCAGACACAGTCCCACACACAGTGAGAGCGTCATGCGAGCATACAGGCAAAGATCACGGTCTGCACCTACAAGCCAGGAATGCCAAAGATTGTCCGCAAACCACCAGAAGCTGGGCGAGACTCCGGCACAGATCCTGCCCTCGCCACCCGGGGGAGCCCATCCTGCCCCTTCCTGGAGCTCAAACTTCCGGCCTCCAGAACCGGGAGACAAGGCGTTTCTGTGGATGATGCACCCAGTTTGTGGCACTTCGTTATGGCCCTGGGCAACTAACATGGGGAGATTCCTCAAAGGAACCAAGTGCAAGTTCAATACGCAAAGGTTCAAAATGGATTAAAAATGAAGCGTGCCCGCCTGCAGAGAGCTGGCGAGAGGATGGATGGCCGGCTGGTGTGGCGTGCCTGGCTCCTGCTCACGCCCCTGTTCATTTCACCCTCAGACCCCGGAGAGACAACTGCATTGAATCACCTGGAAACTTAAGCGCTCTCTCCCTTTTAGCATCAAAGGAGCCTTTTTCTTTGACCAATTAAAAACCCGGGGACGCCTGGCACGCGCGAAAGCCTTAGCGTGAGGAGTTGGCCAGGTGCTGGGTTCAGCGGGAGAGCTTCCAGGTGTAAAAGGAAGCTTCTGGAGGGGAAAAACATGTTTTCAAGCATGAAAATGAATGGTTCAGGCGCAAGTCAGTTTCGCTTTCTCGTCCCTCGGGGGTTACCTGCCAAAGCCACCAGTTCTCTCCCAGCACCTTTGTTCCCAAGGCCACCAGCACCGGCTGCCACTCAGGTTGCTCTCTTGTTGCTGGGCCGGCTGCACATCCCTGCTGCTGAGGGGGAAGTCGGCCTCCTGGAAGGAGCTCCCCATCCCAGGCTCAGACCTGAGCCCCAGGCCCTTCCCCTCTTGGCGCTGCAGGACTTGGTCTCCTCCCCGGATGGAGATGCAGTGAGGGGCGACAGTGGCTTCACAACCTCCTCGTGAGGATCCAATGGAAGAAGAATAAACAAAGCTCCTGACATTCTGTATTAGAAGACATTTCAATAAAAGCCCAGCAACCGAATGGCTGTGTATATAAATACACAGAGTTAAATAAAAATGTATATAATAAAATGTATTATGTAAAATAATAAGTGTACACTGAGTGGCCAGATTACTATGATCTCTGAACACATAATAATCTGGCCACTCGGTGTATATCCTATATAATAAAAGGCTAATATGCAAATTGTCCCCTTGACCAGGAGTTTGACCAGCAGGCAGGCTGGCCAACTGCCCAGGTCCCCATGGCCAGGCTGATTGGCCCCCACCCATGAATTCATGCACTGGGCCTGTATATGTATGTATATATATATATACATACATACTCACTGAGTAGCCAGATTATTATGCCTTCAGAGATCATAATAATCTGGCCACTCAGTATATATATATATATATATATATATATATATATATATATATAGTATATTGGGAGAATAGTAACTAAATAAAGCTCCTAGATCAGCTGTGGGCAAACTACGGCCCACAGGCCGGATCTGGCTTGTTCGGCTGTTCTATCCGGCCCGCGGAGCCGAAAGAGCGGAAGGTTCTCTTGCTCTCCCCTCCGCTTCTTCACCAGCAGCCCAAGATGAGAGTGCCAGCATGGTCAGGTTGCTTTTGTTCCGGCCCTTCAGTCCAGTTTAAGAACCCATTGTGGCCCTCGAGTCAAAAAGTTTGCCCACCCCTGCCCTAGATGCTCCTAATAGATTAATAAAACAAAAACAACAAAAACAACAACAACAACAACAACTCCTGACCTGATGCACAGTCATTGGTGCTCAGTCAAAGGGCCTCCCCTCCACTTTGTCGGACCTGCAGCTCCGCCAAGGTCCGGTCCTTCTGCCTCATCCATAGGAAAAGGGAGCGGGGGTGGGAGCAGAGTTCTCTCCTCCCCGGCCCTGAGCCCTTTAGCGGTAGCTTGTGTCCAGGCTCCGGTGCTGTGCCCTCTGAGGAGGGGCCTCGGGCTGACAGAGGACTGGCCCTGTTCATCTCTGGGAACCGGTAAAGGAGAATCACGTGCTAGACTTTCCTTGCGATCAGTCAACAGGTGTCGAGCACAGACCACATGTCAACCCTGTGCCAGGGGCCGAGGATGAAGAAATGAGTAAGACCTGGTCCCTCCCTCCAAGCTTCTCTTCATCTCCACGTGTAGCTGGTGAATGCCAAACATCTTTCGATATATCTATCTCCGGAAGAGGTGGTAGTCATTCCATATTTTATTATCCTCCGTTGGCTTATTTTTGTCTTAACAAAAAGATTTATGGGCCATTCACACTGCACAAAGAAAAACATTATTTTTCTCCTCTCTTAATTCATAACTTCATTGACATTCAAGATCAAGTCCATTCCTAATTATGTCAACAGGAAGTGACTGTTTTGTTACTAAATAAATATAACCAGCCATATTTTCATTGAAATAATTTGACAAAAACCAAGCTAAATAGTTTTTAAGTCCTGGAGAAGAAATTCTCTCTCGAACTAATTAAAAGCCACTTATTCTAGTGAAACAGATTCTCCGTGAATCTCCTAGAGCAGAGACAATTGTATTAATCCGAGGTGAGCTACAATACGAACATAGGAAATACACTGAACTGAGGGGACAAACGTGTTCTAAGTGGGAACTCTCACTTGCCCTCACGGGCTCCACAGTTGACTCCTCTCTGTTTGACAGGTGGCTGTCTTCTCCATTGGGAACTGGAAAAGCAAATCCCTTCCCCTGGTGGCTGGTGATATCTTTCCTCGGGGACGATGGCATGTGCTCTCCTGCTCCCGCCTGCAGGCAGGCCAGGCTGGTCTTGTTCTGACACTTCCTCTCTTGCCCAATAGCTTCCCCTTGAAAAGTGAGACCATTCTGGTAGGCTAGCTCTTCCCGTGCCAGCAAATGGAGCTTGGTGCAGAGTGGAGAATAGCATGGTCTGATCGCCTCCCGAGTAAGCAGACACAGAACAAAACTCCCTCCCGGACTCTGAGAAGTATGGCTGACGCCGAGTAGACCTTAACCTGAATTATGGAGCCTCTGAGCAAGAACATGCTACTTAACAAACCACATGTATGTGTTCTGTATGTATCTGTGGGGAGATAGCCATGAATGCATCTCTGTATTTTCAAGAAAGAAGCCCAATTGATGCTCTTTGGCCCCTTGAGTGTGGCTCTTCCACAAAATACCACGGCCTGGGCGAGTCTATGTTGAAGAAGTGGCGTTAGAAGAAGTTTAAGTTTAAAAAAAAATTGGCTCTCCAAAGACATTTCAATCGTTGTACTGTTGATACTTGGCTCTGTTGACTCATGAGTTTGCCGACCACTGCCCTAGAGGTCTCTAAGGAACTTGCCTTAACTAATAGATTAGAATAGTTTGTATTCAACATAACAATAAATAGATGATAGATTGATGGTAGATAGATAGATAGATAGAATTTAGAAGTCAAGAAGACCTAAGTTTATACCAATTACTGGCCGAAGGAACCTTTATAAGGTATTGCATGTCCCTAAACCTAACCTTACTTGTCTGTAGAAGGGGTTAGATTACCTCCCCAGAGGGTCACAAGGCGTAACTGAAGCCGTGTGTGTGATGTGGCTGGCATACAGTGAGCCTCCGTGAGCGGGGGACCGCTGCCAGCAGCATTCTCCCTGAAGACGAGCTCATTCGGAGCACCTCCGCGAGGTCGGGATTTCGGGAGGCAGAGTGGACTGAACGGCAGGCCCCGCTATGCACGCGTGTAAAGGGATACTTTCCACCACAGTGCACAGTCTCAATAGGGTCAGGCACCTGGCGGTCAGGTGTTTCCCAAGTCACGGAGGGTGAGACCAGCTCTGGAGAGCCCGGCCTCATTTCCTGGTTCAAAAATCACACCTGTGAAACCCGAGCCAGGTGGGAAATGCTTTTGGTTGACTCGGCTGCAGCCATGGTTCATTATCAAGTTATTTCTCTGGGTCACTTTGAGGTCGTCTCCTTAATTAATGCCACCGCCCAGGGAGGCTACGAAATCCATTCCGCTCAGCCTAAGAGCCCATCCTAGGACCCTTCCTTCGCGGAACACTTACTTGGAGCCAGACACCATGCAGACAGACTATGTACATCAGTCTATTCAATCCTCTCCAGGAGGGCAGCTACAATAACCCTCATTGAAAGACGAAGAATCCCGGGCTTGCAAAGTCCAGTCGTTTGTCCAGAATCACGGCTGGGGCGTGGCCGGAGTCATCACTCCAGGTGGGTGGCCCGGCTTCTTCCCAGCAGGCTATGCTTCCGCACAAAACCACTAATCCGGCTTTCTCTCCCGAGCCCTGTGTGTTTATATAGCGTCTGAGAACAAGAGGGGGTTTACACTTCTCACTTTTCTCGCCTGCTGAAGAGCAAGGCTGTTCAGACGTTTCCTCCCGTCCCCTTTATATCTCATCTCTGATTACCCCAACCCCTGCTCAGGACTCTTTCTGGCCTTTCAAACGCAAAACAAAAAACTGGCAACAATTTAGCAGCGCGTTTAAATCTCTTTAGCTTGGCTGAGACGCTCCTTCCCAGGGGTACCTGGTTGGATCAAGAGTGCCACCTGGTGGAATATTTGGGTCACTGCCAATACATACGCCTCTTGGGCAAAGGTGGGCAGGTTGGACTCAAGTTAACAAGGACGGAGGAGGAGTGGTGTCCACACTGCCTGGGACCGCTCGTGGGCGGCTACAAGCAATAACTGTGTCCAGGCGCTCACCCCCTGGGACTCAAAGTCTTGCTCAAATACAAGTCTGGGACTTTAAGGGCATATGCTTCTTGGTTCCAACGCCTAGGTCTGGGGTGAGGGTGAGGCGAGTGAGGCAGGGCCATGAATGTGCATCTTGATTTAAAACTTTGAAATTTTATCCATCATGGATTTTTTGCACTTATTTTTGACTCTTTAAATTTGCACAAAAGTATCCTTTATCTTGATTGCTGAGTTTTTTGGCACCTCCCCCTCCCCCCTTACAATTTACATCTGGGGCAAATGCCCCATTTGCCTCACCCTGTTGGAAGCCCTCTGACAAAGGATTCCATTTGCTTTCAAAGCTCGGCCTATAGATGAGCTACACACAGTTCCTGTCGCTTCCCCAAACATCTGCCTTCACTCTTTCCCGGTGGGGAATGGTCTCAGGATCACCCTGGTTCATTCACCAACTTGTGTCCAAAGAAAGTGCAGGAGCCCATTTCAGAGTGTAACTAGTGCAAGGCTGACAAAAAGCGCTCTCCAGGCACTGATCTCATCCCAGCTCCTACGCTCGCAGGCAGCCCCGATGCCAGGCCCAAAAGCTGCTTCCGCCTCCGCTGGGTCCAAGGCCCGGGCCACCGGGCATCCTGTCCGCACGCCGCCCCTCCCATAACCCGGCTAGGACACACTGACAGGTCTTAGAGTCTCCCGGACGACAGCCACATCGGGCCAGGCCACCGAGCAGCTCGGAGGTGTCCACACGGCTCGTTCCAACCCTCCCCCCTCACCCCCCAGACTGGAATGTATGAATGGGCATCGGAGGGGGGTGGTTCTGGAAACCCCTAAAATTTTATGCAAAACGATGTGCATTTTCCGGGGAGATTGTGCAAGGCTTTCCGTCCGTCCTCCACGGAGCCCTGACCTCGGGAAGGGTAAGACTGTCTTCTGGCTTGTTCCAGGGTCAAGAAACAGCAACAAGAAATCGCCCCCGGGGCCTGGCCTGGCAGATGGGGTCTCGCTTGCCTGGTCTGTGGTTTGTAAGTGGTGCTGAGCGATCCTGATACAAGACCCCAGCATTTCTCTGAATTCCGGGGAAGAAAAAAATCCTCTCTCGGTGAACCGGAGTCTCCGCGGGCTGATGAGAACGGGATAGTTCACGCTGCCTCCTTTGCCTTCCGCTCCCTCCTCACCATCTTTCCCGGCCTTGTCCTCGGCGATGCTCTTCCAGAGCGCAGGGCTCTCCTCTGGAATCCTCTGCCCGCCTCGGCATCCTTCACTCACCCTTCCAGATCAGCTCTGGACCTTCCCAGGCAGGGCTGGGCGCTGACACACTCCGTTACCCTGCAGATGTCTCTTCTAGATGTTCCTGCATATCGGTCTATTCTGCCTGCAAGTCTGTGAGCTCAGGAGGGCAGGAACTAATCTGATGGATTCCATATCCCCAGCACCTAGCATAGAGCCAATGTGAAGAAAGAAAGAAAAAATAAGGTTTAGGTGGATGAATAGATAAACACAAGCGGCCCCCGCCATGCCTTCCTTCTCTAGAGGAAGAGAGAGAGGCTCTGGTGGACACCAGCAGGCCAGTGAGACCGAGCCGGGCTGGGCCGCCCCCGGAGCCGCACCCAGGCCAGCTGCAGGCCACGCCGCAGCTGCGAGCTGAGGTCATGCAGGGACCCCGCCCGGCCGCTTGGCCGCGAGGGCTAGAGCATGCCACCCGCCTGGCTCTCCCTTCCCCCTGCTGCTCCCTGGCTCAGGTCCCCTCCCCCTGTGCTCCGGGCACACCAGGGGACACTGACCAGGGGAACTCAGAGGTGAGAAGGTGGTCGCTGACGGATGCCAACTGTCCCCCTGGCAGGGTCTGCATCTTCTCCGTCATTCTGTGCCATGACCACCGTGAAGAGGAAAAGGAGAAAACATCTGACTGTTTCCAACTCCCTCCAGCAGCAGGATAAAGGGCTGAGCCTCATGGCCAGCAATGCATTGTCCAGGAAGGTAAACAGCTAGCCTCCCTCGGCTTCCTCCCACCGGAATTCGATTCATCAGAGTCTGATAAAATCTCCGGGCGCCGAGCTCGGCCTGCCCCGGACACAGAGCCTGCACGGAGAGCTGGGGAGGGGGAGGCCCGGCCAGCTGCTCTGGCTCCTGCTCTGGGGCGGCCGTGAAGCTCCGGAGGGAAACCGGAGGCCTGAACGCAGCTGCGGCCGTTACTAAACCATCAGACTTCCCACAGCGAGCTGCACATTTCAGACGGCAGGGAGGACGCCTGTGGTCTGCGGAGTGGGGTTTCTCGTGGGGTTTTGGCTTCTTGTGGTGGCCTCACCTGCAGGGTTTCCTCACATTCGGTGTGCCTTTATCGGAAGTCACAGAGCCCCCCACCCCTGCCCCCCACACCCAGCCCCGCAGCCCCCACAGCTCCTCAGGAGTCCCCTCCATGGGCCCAGGGTCCTGTGGGTTTGTCAACAGGCAAATCCGGAAACGACTCAGGGTTGGAGTCATTGTTGTGTGAACAGCATTTGGACTTTCCCTTGTCCCTCCTCAGAGCACAGGCCCCTCCTGTGAAGGACACGAAAGCCCACGCAGGGTGGGAGAGGGATGTCCCTTTCCTGTTTGTCCTCAGCATTCACTCCACTGACACCCCCCCCACACACACACACACACATAGCTTTCCAACCTGCCCAGCCTCACCTATCACCCAATCTCTTCCTGCTCCCTTTCGTACCTACTACGAGTAAGAAACATTGATAATAGCCTAGCTCAGTGGTCAGCAAACTCATTAGTCAACAGAGCCAAATATCAGCAGTACAACGACTGAAATTTCCTTTGAGAGCCAAATTTTTTAAACTCAAACTTCTAACGCCACTTCTTCAACATAGACTCGCCCAGGCCGTGGTATTTTGTGGAAGAGCCACACTCAAGGGGCCAAAGAGCCGCATGTGGCCCGCGAGCCTCGTTTTGCCGACCACTGGCCTAGAAAACCAAGAGCCCATCGAAAGCCAAGGGCACTTTTATACAAACATAAATCCTGCAGAAAGCATTGCTACAGGCCGGGCCGTGTATGCCACGTTTAATCCTCCCCGCAGTCTTGTCAGGTCGATGTTTTTATTCTGTCTCACCGACCAGAAAACTGAGGCTCAGAGGATGCCGGGGAGCAAACAGCTTCTCGGGGGGAGTTGGATCCCAGGACTGTCTGACTGCGCCGCTGTGCTCTCCACTGCGGCCCAGCGTCTCGGCGAGTGAGCCAGGGAGGCTTTGGCCTCCTGAGCGCAGTCACAGGGAGCTCGGGGTCAGGGAGCCGTGGAGTGCATGGCCGGGCCGGAGCAGGGACAGGTTCCCTGTATACAGGAGCCATTAGTACTTTTCTTTTTTAAAAAAATATATTTTTTTTATTGATTTATTACAGAGAGGAAGGGAGAGAGATAGAGAGCTAGAAACGTCAATGAGAGAGAAACATCGACCAGCTGCCTCTTTCACAACCCCCCACCAGGGATGTACCCGCAGCCAAGGTATATGCCCTTGATCGGAATCGAACCTGGGACCTTTCAGTCCACAGACCAACGCTCTATCCACTGAGCCAAACCGGTTTCGGCAGCCATTAGTACTTTTCCTGGCAGAACTGCACTGCTGCCCAGGCCATGCTGTCACTCCTCAGAGCCTGCCAATGCCTCCTAACCATGCCCAGCCCTTCTCACTCCTGACCACCTTGAGCAGGTGACTCCTCCATCTAACCAGCTCTGTTGAGGTGGGAGGCGGGGGGTGCTGAGACACCTCTGAGGTTGTGAGAGACTGATGACACTATTATCGTGCCGGTACCCGATATCCCTGAACTGATTCCAACTTTCTTTGCTATAGAAGACAGACTGGACCTCAGAATCCTTCTCAGCACAGCATTCCCGGCCCGTGACTACCAATCAATCAGCACTGTCCTGCGATTAAGTCTGTGTCATTACTCGCAGAGCAAGTGGTCGGTGGAATTTAATTTCCATGTCCTTCTACCCTTCCTGCCTGTCTTCCCCAGTGTTTCTGGGATGGATGGATGGATGGATGGATGGATGGATGGATGGATGGATGGATGGGTGGATGGGTAGATGGATGATTGATGGAGGGCAATTGAGATCCCCCCCTAAACAGGAGCCTGGTTGGCTCCACTCCTGATTTTGCTGACTTCACCCAATGCCGATGCTTCTTTGACAAGACTTGCTCATAGCATGAGGCATATTTTGTGGCATTTGTTACAGGAACTGGTGAGATTTCTGGGTCATTCGGAGGTCATGGAGGAGCCTCAGCGTCAGCACTTTGCTTCTCACTCAGTCTCATTTCCTCCCCCTCTAACATGTGCCTGAGCTTAAAAACATTCACTCACCCCTACTTCCTTCTTCTTTTTAAAGCCCAAGCTGACAGGAGAAATTTCTTCTCCCACTCACCTTCTTTACTTATACACTGAGTGGCCAGATTACTGTGATCTCTGCAGGCATATTAATCAGTGTATATCCTATATAATAAAAGGCTAATAAGCAAATTCTTCCCTCCACCAGGAAGGAGTTCGACCAGCAGGCAGACCAGACCAGTCAACTACCTATGTCCCCTCCCCTTGGCCAGGCAGACCGGACCCCACCCCTGCACAATTCATGCACTAGGTCTCGTGTGTGTGTGTGTGTGTGTGTGTGTGTGTGTGTGTCAGATTATTATGTGTTCAGAGATATATAGTATATGGAGAATGCTCCACAGTGGGCTGTGTGGCAATGGCCAATGATTAACAACTCTTCTACTAGTATGTCTTTGGAGCCACCAGCATCCTTAACCTATGCCATTAGTTCCTGGGGGGTTCTGAGTCACCCCATGATCCAGCTGTGGACAAGGTGGCATGCTTTTCCAAGGCCCTTCTAGAGCCCTGGCTTTTGGTTTTGAGCCACCCCATTATGGTGATATCAGGATTATTCATTCCCTCAGCAAAATACCACTCGGTGTTCGAGAGGAAGGAAATGTTAAGAAATTCTGATTCAAGGGAGTTTGAAGGATAAAATCGCTCTTACACAGCAACATTTTGGAGATATGAGTACGAATAAATCAGAAGCATATCGACTGTGTGCTGTTGAAGCATGCTTTTGTTTCCCAGGAAGGAGAAAAATACTTGGGAAAAAATATATTTTCTAAAACGGCGTATATTGGAAAATAGCTGATTTTTAAGAAAGCCAAAATGTATTAGGGACGGTCCTACTCCAGTTATTAATATCCTGGAGCCAGCTGGGGAGTAAAATTAGGTGGTAAAAAGATTGTACCATTTGTTATGGAAGCTGGAAATGACAGCTCTCACACATAATTCAAAAAGGGGAAAATGCTCTCCATACTGAGGCCTGTGACATGAGGTTGTGTTCCATTGTCTCTGTTTTGATATTACTATGATAATAGTTCTTTTTTTCTGAACTCACAGACTGTGGAAGGTCAAAGTTCAGGGTCCTGAGGTCAGAATGTCGGCTCAAGTGATGGCTCTGCCCACATCAGCCACCAGCTCCCAGGCAAATGCATGTGCCTCTCCATCCCTAATTTCCTCATCTGGAAAGTGAGAATGATGATCGCAGGAACCACTCCACTTACCATCTGGGCAAAGCATTTGGAAGGAACCCCTAGTACTCGGGAAGTTCTCGGTAAATGCAAGCTGCTATTCTCTGTCATCCTCGCCAACAGATAGCTCCACGGCTCAGTCACTTCACTTCAAACACTGGGAAACCTTTAGCTAGGCTGACAAAGGAAAAAACTAAGCGCATGTGGGGACATTACAACCAACCTTAAAGAAATAAAAACCATTAGAAGAGAATGCTATGAATAGCTGTGCACTAATACATTAGGTAACCTCGATGAAAGAGCAAATTCTTAGGAATGCATAAATTACCTAAACTGACTCAAGAAAAAATAGAGAATCATATCCAACCTATAACAAGTAAAGAGACTAACTCAGGAATCAAAAACTTCCCAATGAAGAAAAGTCCAGGGCCATAGGGCTTAATAGATGAATCCTACTAAAGATTTAAAGAAAAATTAATTCTTTTAAAACTCTTTTTTAAAAAATACTAGAAGAGGAGGGAACACTTCCTAACTTGTATGCAGCCAGGATTACTCTGATACCAAAATTCATCATTCATTTTTCCCCCCACACTTTGCCACCTCTGAACCTTCTATATAACTACAAGGGGAGGTCCCCTCAGCCCCACCTGCACCCTCTTCAATTCGAGACCCTTCAGACATCCCTCTCATAATCCAGAATCACTGGCTCCTAAACTACTCACTTGAGAAAGTGACCGAGAATCAGACTATGAGAAGAGGCCACAGAGCAGTAACTACTCCGTGAAGGCGGGAGAGAAACCTGCCAACATACATTCTTTGTGGATGAGAAAAATGCATCAGCAATCGTGAAATTAGGGTTGGCACCATATTTAGCCATGGAGTGAGTCTTCCACTCACTTCTCTCCCACGTTTGCAGTGCCAAACAGTTGATCCTAATAATCACTTGAGAAATAGTCACTATCGTCTTCTCAAGTAACTTCAGTCTTCATATTGCAAACTGAAAAATATTGGCCTTAGCTATATAACCTCTCTTTACCGCTCCTAAGTTGCTATTTGGATATTTATCAAATAACCTTTAGGCCCATCGGTGAAGACAAAAATTATCAGCAAACTTGCTCTTTCAATTTTGCTTGCAAGCTATCTAAAGAAACAAAGGGCATTCAAAGACTTTATGGCACTTAGGAACCCGGGGGAGGTTAGATGTCTAGCATGGAAATGTGGAAAGGGACTGAGAGAGCTGAAGGAGACACTGCAAAGCTCAGAGCAGATGTGTGCAAAGCTCGTCAAATCCAAGTCTGATTCCATGGTGTGTGTGTGTGTGTGTGTGTGTGTGTGTGTGTGTGTGTGTTCAGGTATGTTAACCAGAAAGTATGAGAGTTAGCCACTTTTTTCTTATTTTTAATGGAGACATTTGGGCATTCATAGTGGTCAAGATCGTGGAAACACTACAAGTCTTGGGGGCTCCTGGGTCTAACCTTCTGAATGTACTGTGAGGCCTCAAGGATGTTACTTTTCTTAGGTTTGTTCTCAAAGTCCAATGAGATTCTCCTCATTCTATATAATAAAGACCAACTACATAACAACAGGATCACAGATCAGCAGGAGGGTGGGGCAATGAGATATAAGCAGGTGGCAGAGAGCTACAGGAGGGAGCAGGCAGCAAGCTATGAGGGGAGGGCGGGGGGGGGGCACGCATGGAGGGATCTACAGGAGGGAGGGAGCGAGCTACTGGCAAGCTACTGGCACACAGATTCTTGTGCAGGGCTACTAGTCTATAATATCTCCCATTTGTCGTGCACTTACCATGTGCCAGACACAATGCTGAAAATTTTAAATATCCTATCTAATAAAAAATTAATATGCAAATTGACCATCACTCCAAGACACAAGATGGCCACCCCCATGTGGTCAAAGATGGCTGCCTCCAATGGGGACACCAGATGGCTGCCACAAGATGGGCAGCAAGGGAGGGAAGTTGGGGGGGGGGAGGGCAGTAGAAGAGGGCAGTTGTGGGCAATCAGGCCAGCAGGGAGGGCAGTTAGGCTGACTGGGCTGCCAGAGGAAGACAGTTTGGGGAGACCAGGTCAGCAGGGGAGGGCAGTTAGGGTCAATTGGGCCAGCCAGAGAGCAGTTAGGCATCAATCAGGCTGGCAGGGGAGTGGTATAGGGATGATCAGGTTGGCAGGCAGAAGTAATTAGGGGAAATCAGGCAGAGGCAGGTGAGGGTTGGGAGCCAACAGTCCTAGATTGTGAGAGGGATGTCCCAGATTGGAGAGAGTGCAGGCTAGGCTGAGGGACCCCTCCCCCCCCATGCACGAATTTCGTGCACCAGGCCTCTAGTCCTATATAATAAAAGGCTAATATGCAAATTGTTCCCTCTACAGGAGTTCAACTGGGAGTTCAACCAGGGGGCAGGGTCAACCTCCCGCATCCCCTCCCTCTAACTGAGCCAGGCCTGATCTGTTGCAATCAGGTCAGGCCAGCCGGACCCTACCCATGCATGAATTTGTGCACTTGGCCTCTAGTATTATATAATTTACTTTGTCCCCTAATCCATTAAGGTTTTCTTTATACTGACTTTACAAATGAAGAATCAGACACAGAGCAGTTACATAATTTGCCTGAGGTCACAAAGCTGGTGAGTGTGGAAAAGGTAGAATGTTAATTCGTGTTTTAACCAAAAACCATACCCCCAATAACTCATTCTACTACCTTCAGGCAGGATGTTTCTGGTAGGACAGGTTCAGATGCAGGTGACCTAAAATCTCAAAGTTATCCCTCACCATCACCAAGGACTGTGGCTCCTTCTTGTTGCTTTACCATGTCTACAGTGGCTTCCCCCTCATGGGCTGAGATGGCTGTTCATGTCCAGCCATCATGTCCACATCCCAGTCAGCATTAAAAGAAAAGCACATAACTGAAACCAGTTTGGCTCAGTGGATAGAGCATCGGCCTGCAGACTGAAAGGTCCCAGGTTCAATTCCCGTCAAGGGCATGTACCTTGGTTGTGGGCACATCCCCAGTAGGAGGTGTGCACGAGGCAGCTGATTGATGTCTGTCTCTCTCATCGATGTTTCTAACTATCTCTCTTCCTCTCTGTAAAAATCAATAAAATATATTTTTAAAAAGAAAGAAATAGAAAAGCACAAAAAAGGGCAAATTCTCCCCAACAAAGGACATTTCCTGAAAACTACACACAGCTCTTTTGCTATGTCCTGTTGTTCATGTGGGCACACATAGCTACAAGGGAAGCTGGGATATGTAATCTTATTGCAGGGAGTCACATGCTTGGCTACAACACATGGAATTGTGTTATTGGGAAGAAGGGAAGGACAGACATTGGAGGACAATCTCTGACAGGCAGGGTTATTGAAACTAGGAGGGATAATGCATATGAAACACTCACTTCACTGTCTGACACATAGCAGATAACTTGGAAAGTAGCCCTGTTTATCATTTATTGTTATTGACCCAAATCTGGCACTCTGTGGAACACATGCAGAAAATCATAAATTCAAATCCGCCCAGAAAAGGTCACAGAGAAAGGGCAGGAGAAGAAAACATTTCTTAAATTAACGCCATGATATCAGGGTTGGCACCTCCTTGCTTGTTTGCACAAAAACACCATCTTTGCACATCTGTAGGATCCCCAGTACTGGATGGAGGGTGATAATGAGTAAATGCTTCAGCAACCATCCTAGCAGACCTGGTGGCCCACTGCATGATGAGATCACAGGAGACCGTTGGTAAGTGATTTTTGCTGCAGCAGTCAATGGCAATGCAGTTTTCACTACAGTAAGAAAATTGAAATGTCAGCCAGCCTCTGTGGGTTCCATCTAACCCAACCTTCATTTCTCATAAGATGGTGTGTTGCTTTCTTCCCTCTCATGATTAACTTTCATCATAAAGGGTATGGGGAGCAAGGTAATTGAAATCCCCAGGAAATCTCTACATCATACTACCATTTAAAAAATATATATTGTTGGAATGACAAGATGGCGGCAGAGGTAAAAGCCTAACTGCAGCCGCACTCAACAATTTCAAAAAATACAACTAAAATATAGAGTCGACACTATCCAGAACTACAAGAAAGTTGGCTGACTGGAAATTCTACAACTAGAAGGAAAGAGAAAACCAGAAGGAAAACCAGAGGAGCTGTAAAAGCCTAAGGTACGGAGGCGAGGTGTGCTCGGGGAGAGGACGGAGCCGCGCACATTGCGCGGAGAGGAGGGGCGGCTGAGTGCCTGGCTGGCGTTCCCTAGCCAGAAGGAGATACCTAAAAGCTCCGGACCGTGCTGAACCCCAACTCCGACTGCACTGAACCCCAGTTCTGGGCGAGACCCTGGGCTCCCAGCCTCATACAGAGAGAAACTGGGCTGTAAGACGGAGCTCAGCGGAGCGGCGAGAAAGGCAGAGCCCCGGAGTCGCGCACATTGCGCGCAGAGGAGGGACTGTTCGCTGAGCTGCTGGATTGCCCCAGCGGGAAGGACTCAAAAGCTCAGGACTGTGCTGAGCCCCAGTTCTGACTGCACTGAACCCCAGTCCTGGGCAAGACCCTCGGGCTCCAGCCTCATACAGAGGGAATCTGGGCTGTAAGACAGAAGCTTAGAGGAGAGGCGAAAAGCAGAGCCCCTGAGTCGCGCACATTACGCGCACAGAGGACAGACGGTTGTTTGAGCCGCGAGATCGCCCTAGCGGGAAGGAGACCTAAGCTCCGGACTGTTCTTAACCCCACTTCCAACTGCTCTGAACCCCAGTTGTGGGCTTGTTGGGGGAGAGACTACACTGTCTGGTAGCGGGCGAAGCTCTAGGGCGCCTTTCTCTCAGAGGTGCTTGCAGCGAGTACCAAAGGACACTGAGGTACACTGAGACTCAGGAACCTCCGAGGGCGGGGCTAACTGGAAGCCAAGGCTGTAGGCTCCACCCTGAGACTCCACCCCATCCAAGCTGAACTCAGAGAGGCTTTTGCAGGTTTCCAAGTCTAGTGGAATAAGGTTGTCTCCTGGCATAGACACAGCTGATCCTCCCAACCTACCAACTCAGGCAAGCAGCGAAAATGCCAAAACGAGGAATCAGATCACAAACGAAAGAAATGGAGGACAAAAAGCGACTGGATATAGAGTTCAAAGCCACGCTTATAAGGTTGTTCAACAATCTCTTAGAAAAGGCCGATAAAATAAATGAGACCTATGAGGATATGATAAGGGATCAACAAGAAATAATGAAGGGTCAACTAGAAATAAAGAATACAATCTCTGAAATAAATAATATTATACAGAGTCCTAAAAACAGATTGGAAGATTGCAAGAATCAAGTCCAAGATTTGCAACACAAAGAGCCAGAGGACACTCCTCCACAGAAGCAAGAAGACAAGAGAATCCAGAAAGTTGAAGATAATGTAAGAAACCTCTGGGACAACTTCAAGCGAACCAACATCAGAATTATGGGCATCCCAGAAGATGACAAAGAGCAAGATACCGAAAACATATTGAAAGAAATAGTGACAGAAAACTTCCCCCACCTGGGGAAAGAAATAGACTTACACGTACAGGAAGCACACAGAACCCCAAACAAAAGGAATCCAAAAAGAACCACACCAAGACACATCATAATTAAAATTCCAAGAGCTAAAGACAAAGAGAGAATATTAAAAGCAGCAAGACAAAAGCAGGTAGTTACCTATAAAGGGGCACCCATACGACTGTCAGCTGATTTCTCAACAGAAACCATGCAGGTCAGATGGGAATGGCAAGAAATATTCAAGGTGATGAATAACAAGAACCTACAGCCAAAAATACTCTACCCAGCAAAGCTATCACTCAGAATCGAAGGCCAGATAAAGAGCTTCACAAATAAATTTAAGCTAAAGGAATTCATCACTGCCAAGCCAGAATTATATGAGTTGCTGAAAGGGGTTCTTTAGGAAGACGAAGAAAATAAAGATAAAAATTATGAACAAACATGTAACTATCAACAAGTGACTCTAAAAACCAAGGGAAGTAAAAATCATGATGAACAATATTAACTGGTGAATATAATAGAATCAGAGGTATGGAAGGGGAGTGGGCTGATGATTCTCGGGGAAATGGGGAGGGGAGCGGGGTGGGAAGAGACTGAACATAAACTGCACCTATGGTTGAGGACAATGGGGAATGGGGAAAGGGCAGAGAATTGAATGGAAACTTGGTGTAGGGGAGCAATGCTGGGGGAGGGGGGAAGAGGAACATTTGTAATAATATGAACAATAAAGATTTATTAAAAAAATATATATATATATATTGTTGATTAAGTTGGGAGAGAGAGAGGGAAGCATTGATTTGTTGTTCCACTTTTTTATGCATTCACTGTTTGCTTCTTGTATATGCCCTGGCTGGGGATAAAATCTGCAACCTTTGCCTGTCGGGCAATGCTCTGACCAGCTATGCCACCTGGCCAGGACCCAGAGTACCATTATAATAACCTTCCTCAACCATCCTGATACCAGAGCTCTGGAGAGGTTTTTAATTTGATGTGGAAATGTTACCTAGCAGGGAAGGTTCCAGATGGCTAGTCTGAATTAAAGTGACAGACAGTCCAGAAAGGGAAAGAAGAAAAAAGAAGAAAAGTGGTGGCACCAAGGGACCCATGTCAATGAAAAGTTCTTAAATGTATGGGACAACTTCCCTTGGGCAGGAAGTCTTTGGAACATGGGTACTGTGAACGCTTCCACACAAAGTATGTTTTCAACCCCTTTGGGCTCTTGTTCTTTGAATTGCAAATGAGCTGTGGCTGCCCAGATTTTCTCCCTTGTTAGAGAGAAGTTAACTGAACACAAAGCAGAGTTGCTCCCTCAGATGCCCCTGACCTCTGAATCCTGGGTCATTGTCTCTCGGCTCCTGATCTCTCAGACACCCCTCAGATCCTTTGCTATCTCTGTTGGCTCCTTTACAGCTTTCATTTTTGCACCACCCTCTCAACAGTGTAGGCAAGGAACTAATAGACTTGCCGCAAAGAGAACATCTGTTCAGGTATGTAAATCAAGGCATTCTCATAATATTGTTGAGAAAGCAAAAGAGCACATGACATCCTCCAGTCAGCAAGGACACACCCTGCAAACAGCTTGAGATTTTACCTCTTCCATGTTTTATTCTGCCATTGCTCACGGTCTGACCACATGGTTCCTTGCTGCCAAAGTCTTAGCCCAGAATTGATAACTGTATCAACCAAGTACAAGTAATTTCCAGAGGGGGGAACTATGGTAAAACCAGGACAGTGGAATGTTTGATTTTAGCAGACAGCTAGAGTCAAAGACTTTTCCTAGCCTCCTGCACACTGACATGTCCCAATCATGACCAATTCGACATGGAGTGGTGATGGGGGGGATCCATCTCAGCCATCCTCGAGAGCCTAGTATCTTCTCTGTTTGATTGCTCAAGACATTGGCAGGTCGAGAATTGTCATATTCCCTCATTTATTCGTTCACACATCCTCAAATTCTTCTTCTTTCCCCATCTCACTCTTTTAGGGGATACTTTTTTTTGCCACAATCGACAGAAGCTCATGGACACTGGAGCTAAATTCATCTGTTAGTCTCTTGGAGGACAATCTACCTCAATGATTACATCACTAGTCAGTCAGTTAGGTTCAAGTCCCTCTTTTAAGCCTGGAACCTTTCTGGCCACCACTGTTACCCTGGAATCCTGATTCATTTACATCTGCATGTCTGAGAGACATTTGAGCCTGGGATAGCAAGGCCAACCAGGGGACCAGCAGAGTCTGACTTATCATCACCTTCTCCTTTTGCATCTCTGAACCCAGCCAAGCCACATGATACCCTTCCCAGGCCCCCAAAATGAAGCTGACCCCTGCTCTTTGGCATCCTACAGAAAGATAGACAGCAGACAGACAGACAGATAGTGGGCTGAGGAAGGAAAGAACCACAGATGGTGTATTTCAGAGTTATGAAGAACCTCAGAAACCATCCAGGCTTGTCACTTTACAAGTGCCATGGTCAAGGTCACACAGAAACCTGTGGCAGAGCCAGGCCTACAGACCGATCCTCTGGCTCACAGCTCAGGGCTCGCTCAGTTGTGCTCAGTGTGCCTGATGAAATGCTGGCCTGAGACGTACCAAATGACGTTCTCCAAATGCCAGCGTTCACAACATCATGTGAAGATACCAAAGAGACACACATGTGGAACGATTGACAGAGAGGAAGGGGCAGGAACTTCTTTTTATTTATGGTCACCTGGTGCCTCTATTGGCCTATTCACAATCGGGGGGTGTTGAATGGATGTGAAGGATGTAAGGGAGCAGGAGGAAGAAAATGAGAGAGTCAGAAGAACATAGCATGGTGACTGGGAAACAAAGCTATGGAACCAGCCTTCGTGGGTCTAAATCCTAGCTCTCCACTTACTAGCTGTGTTGCTTAAACGTTCTATGCCTTGATGTATTCATCTTTAAAGAGGAGATCATAATATTATCTACTCAAAAGGTGTGAAGTAAATGAGTCCTCTCATGGAAAGCATTTAGGACCGTCCTTGACTCTCCGGTAGTCATTGCTATTATTAGCAGGGAAGGGAAGCATGAGGAACAGCCAGGAGAAAGCCATAGACTTCTCTCGGGCCTGACTGGAAGTAAATGACCCTCTCTATTTCTAATAGTGTTGGTAGGAGGCATTATTGCACCATGAAAAGAGCCTATATTGACAGTTATATCAGTTAGTATAAGTTTAAGCTGCTGTAACAAAGAGGTCCCAAAATACCATGAGTAACAAAACAAAGACTATTTCTCTGTCATATAATAATCCAGATATGGACTGTCCCAGTCAGTAAAGCACCTCTGTTGTCTACAGTCATTCGGGATGCCTGGTTCTTTCTAAGTTGTTGCTGTGCCATCCTCTTCAGGATCTTGCCCAACTGAGTCACCACCACATCTGGATTTTAGCCAGCAGGTGTAAGGAAGAGAGCATGGAGGAAGCACTCCCATGATCTTACAGCTCAAGCTCAGAGGTGGCACCATGATTTCTGCTCACATTTACTTGCATGAATTGCATCAGGTGGTCACAAATGGCTGCAAGGAAGGCTGGGAATGGAGTCTAGCTGGGCAGCCATGAGCCCACAGAGAAGGGAAGAGCAGAATGTTCAAGCTCAGTTCTTTTCCTTACTAACTGTGTTTGGAAGCCAGTTAAGTAGCTGTTCCCACCTCTTTTAGTTCATGTATAAACCAATTCTCTATTCTTGGGAATTCTTTTATTACACAAGTATTTCCTGAATACCCACTATGTGCCTGGCACTAAGTCCTAGAGATGCATCTTTGAACAAAACAGATCAAGCCCCTTCCTCTCTGAGGTAGATTCACTGTGAAGCTAATGAGGAGTCTCCCAAGGACCTTTTTTTTTTTTTTTTTTTTTCATTCTAAATCCACATTCATTTTCAGGCCCAATTTTATATTCTTATTTTTTTGTTGTTTTTCTTATAAATTACTTCAGATTTACACACACTTTAGTCCCCACAGAACTTGGGTCTTCCCCTTCTGCTGTCATAGAGCTAACATTCTGGTTGGGAGAAAGAAGGTAAACATGTACAAGAATAAACAACAAAGATGGTGATAAGTGTTATGACATGTAGAACCAGAAAGTATTCATTTCATGTGAACCCCAAGAAATAACTTATTTACCTTCTGAAATAGATTCCCCATCATCAACCAAGGGCCCAGATTTTATAAATAAGTCTAGCAGCCATCTGCTGGCCTGGGCTTCTCATTTAAGTTACTCATAACTCTGAAAACCAGGAAGTAACTCTGAAAACCAGGAAGAGTCCTCCCCTGAACTCTTGCTTCCTGGCACAATGCCCTGCCCTTTTACACTTTTATAAAGGAGTTCCTGGTTTTATCTTTCAATCAATGGACTGAGACCTCCCCCATCCAATCAGAACTGCTCCATCACAACTAATCAGGGCCCATAATACCAACCAATCAGAATGTTGTAATTCAAGCCAATCAGAACTGTACCAATTTGGACACTTCATTTACATAAGATGGACCTAATTAAGGAACCAGGGCATGAACTTTGTGCATTAAAAAACAAACAGCCCAGCTGGTGTTGCTCAGTGGTTGGACATCTGAACCAGGAGGTCAGGGTTCAATCTCCACATACCTGGGCTGCAGGCTGGATCCCTAGTGGCAGGTATGCAGGGGGTCAATGGTTCTTTCTCACCATTTGTTTCTATCTCTTCCTTCCTCTGTGAAATCAATAAAAATATATTTAAAAACCCAAAAAAACAGCCTCCCCTTTGTCTTGGAGAAGCATGCTGGGGTTTTCCCCTGAGGCTGTGTTTCCCCATTTTGCAAAGTGTTTATCTGAATAAAGTCTCTCCTTTTTCTGCTCCGGTGCCTTTTGGGTCTGTTTACGGAGGAAAGGAGTAAAGCTGGGTAAGGGGGGAGAGCACTACTTACTTAGCGCAGCTTCAGACCCTGCCATGTGAGCAGGAATGGAACAACATGCGTTGTCCCTACCTTTTCCTACTGTAAAAACCACCACTGTGGTTTATCCTCTTATGCACAAATCTTCGGGTGTGCTTCCGGTTATTTTTTAGAAATTATTTCTGGTAGTGGAGTTACTGAGTCAGAGGGAGAAATGTTTTTAAGGTTCTTGAGAACCACGGGCTGAAACCTCTCTTTTCTTTGAGACTGCTCAAGAGGGTTTTAAACGATAAAGATCCAGATTTGGAGGCATTTTAAATATCATTTTTTTTTTCAAAGGTTAAAGGTGCTGCTCAAGGGTTTTAAGGGTTACTGTCTGGGCTTCTCCCTGCCCTACGACCTAGCTGGCCTTTTTCACCTCCCATCAGAGACACCTACATGCAAGTTCTTATCCTAGAATTGTTTCTGGAGTCACAGAATTTTAGTGGGAGAAGGAATCTTTGTGTTGATGAGTTCATTGCAGAGATAGTGTTGTCTTGCCTTAAGCCTTACAGTGAGTGGCAAGCTAAGCTAAAACCTCAACCTCTCTTCCTGTGTCTGTAATAAAAATCAGTGACAACTGAAATGTGCTTACTGTGTTTTATGACAATGGAACTTCAGACAGAAGTTTTAAAATAAACATTCATGCCGAAACCGGTTTGGCTCAGTGGTAGAGCGTCGGTCTGTGGACTGAAAGGTCCCAGGTTCGATTCCGGTCAAGGGCATGTACATTGGTTGCGGGCACATCCCCGGGAAGGGGTGTGCAAGAGGCAACTGATCGATGTTTCTCTCTCATCGACGTTTCTAGCTCTCTGTCTCTCTCCCTTCCTCTCTGTAAAATATCAATAAAATATATAATTTAAAAAAATAAATAAATAAATAAAATAAAATAAAATAAACATTCATGGAGAAGGTCTACTGATTTACCTACCTCATAGGTGGTATGAGCATTAATTGAGACATAAACATAAAGTACATAGGACAGTGCTGGAACATTGTAAGTGACATTTTAATGTTGGAGAAAGCCAGGCCAGGATGGCTCAGTGGTTGAGCATGGACCTATGAACCAGGAGGTCACAGTTCAATTCCCGGGCAGGGTTCATGCCCAGGTTTTGGGGCTCGATCCCCAGTATGGAGCATGCAGGAGGCAACCGATCAATGATTCTCTCATTGATGTTTCTATCTATCTCTCTTTTCCCTTCCTCTCTGAAATCAATTAAAAAATAAATACCCAAAGAAAAAATGTTAGCGATGGATACTACTTTGGTGGCAGAGCAAGGGGAGTGTTCCAAGACCAGATGTGGGCCCTGTGGGAAAGGGAGCAGGTGTGGGATAGTGTGGAGTGGTCTTGGGTCCTATAGGCTTGGACAGAAGATCTTTGCAGAAAGGGCCGGCCATTCTACCTCTGGAATCCCAGGGCTGGGGGGGAAGGAGTCACACGGGACCACCCAGAGGGACAGA
This sequence comes from Vespertilio murinus, assembly GCA_963924515.1. Lineage (NCBI taxonomy): Eukaryota > Metazoa > Chordata > Mammalia > Chiroptera > Vespertilionidae > Vespertilio > Vespertilio murinus. The sequence goes on along the minus strand of OZ004704.1, from coordinate 20,931,972 downwards.
GACCTTCAGCCTGGGTCAAGGGAACCCCAGGAGACGGGGGCCCAGCTGGAGGCCTCTGCAGAGCCCATAACAGGGCCAGCTTTCATCATCTGCCAGGCCACCCCACGGAGGCCAGCTGCCGGCCCAAAAGGGCTTAGGCCACCCAGTCATGTGAGAACTATATTATTCCCTTACCTCTCTTTCTGGGCTTCGTTCCAGGCATGGAGGAAAACAGCAGCTAGCCAAGGGGAGGAGGTGAGCAGGGGGAGAGGAGAGGAAAAGGACCGTGCCCCTTTCCCAGGGCCGGCTTCCAGGATGAGGCAGGTCTGAGCCAAGGGAGGAGAGAAGAGTTAAGGCTAACTCAGAATTTTAACTATTACATGGCCCTGGGGATGCTCAGATCTGAAGCGAGGTTATTTTTTTGCAACTCAAAGGATTTTTGTTTTTACTGCCTGAACGTGACAGTAAGTCATTGGCCTCCCCAAGACTACACTGGGGGAGAGTATGCTGCAGCTATAAAATTAAATTTTAATAGACAGTGGGGAGGGGGAACACTACAAAACTTGGATCTGCCCCTGCTGCTCTGATGGCAGATAGATTATAGATAGGGACAGAGAGAAAACATTGCATTTTGTTTACAATCCCTGTTTCATGCTTTTCCAGTGTGATTTTACACGTGATTTTAATTTGATAATCGTTCTGTTTGTGTTATACATGTCCTATGCTATTCCTAAATCATCACTTTCTGCTGACAGGACACGCTTTTATTCCACAGTTGTACACTCACTCATGAGTTAAAAGTACTGTTTGGATTTCTTTTTAAACCTCTCTTCCTGGTCGCACACATTACAGTTTTATTTTTCTAGAATCCTCTCCATTACTCAAGCCTCAGTAATCTACATTACAGAGGCCGATATTATTTTTAACTGTACATGAGCTCAAAATTTCTATCGTTGACTCCTGATGTCTCTGTGCCATAGAGTTCCACACAGTGTTTTCATATCTCTTAAGGTCTTTCCCATCACCCTCCACTGACAGCCTGTACCCATTCATCTGTCATTTATTGGATTGGGGACCCTCTTCATGCCAATGCCTCTGTGGGGTGCTGCAGATACAAACTTCATAGCTGAATGGCATACAATTCAATGGATATTAAATTATTGTGATAACAGGTGATAAGGACCATGTTAGCATTACATTCAAGGTGCAGTGGGCATATGGGAGGAAGTAATTAACTCTATCTGGTAATGGGTCAAATCAATTTCACAGAATGAAGACTATGGGACTGGATCGGAAGGTTGGACTCTCCCAGGCAGCTAAGAGAGGTGAGGGGTGGGGGTGGGGGAAGAAGACAGAGAGAACAGCTTATACAAAAGCACTGCATGAGTCAGGACAGACCAAATTATGCTGTAGTAACAAAAGGACCTTAGTAACTTAATATAACTAAGATTTATTTTTTCATTCAAACCACACGTCCAATGTAGGTAGGCTGGTTAGGGATGGGGAGGCTGGTAGAACATGGCTCTGCTCTACACAGTCACTTGGGAAAGCAGGCTAGTGGAGACTGTACACACATATAGCTGTAATATCCTGAACCTGTGTCATCCAAGTTGGCAAGGCAGAAAACAAAAAGCTGAAAGGCAACACACTGGCTGTTAAATACTTCAACACAGAAGTATTTCATTTCCCAGGTTTAGGATGTGAAATAGTTCAAAATGGTTGGAGAAGAGAGTGCAGAGAGGCAGCATCAAAAGTTGAGTCGGGAAAATAAGAAGATAATGAAATATTGTGTGACACATATAGGAGTCTGGGCTACCATATGTGCAGAGCACAGCTTTTGAAGAGTTTTAAACATGTGATGGGCATAGTTGTATTTTAAATACATCTGTCATGAAGTGTTGGGGAGCACATGAGATTTGGTTGGAAAGTTTGTAAGGAGGACATTTCAAGAAAAGAGAAATGTGTTGAAGGTATGCCCTGTTTATCTGGATTCTGACTTAAGGGAGTGCAGAAGCTGGCGCCCCTAATTATTCCTTGACCTTTCCAAATAAGTCTATGCACAAGCAGACCCCCAGGTGTTTACTGGAATCCTTATGCTTCATCTTTGGGTGTCCTTGGTTAAAGGCCACTGCAAACACATGTGCCCTCCCAAGATTACTTATCTTACTAATTGTATCTAAAAGATAAATTTTATCTCAAAATGCTACTACAATAAAAAAAAGTAGCTAGGCAGGTGATTGAGGCCATCTGGTTCCTTTAGCCAGGCAGTCCCTTAGCCCTCTCTTTCACAGCATCGGGGTAATCCTTCATCCATCGCTCAGGGTCTGCTGGACAGCCCCAGCAATGAAGCAACATTCATATGAGGATAAATTGGAAGAGAGTCAGACAAGAGATGGAAAGACCAGTTTAATTCCTACAATTGTCTAGGTTAAAGATGAAGGAACTAAAATCGGGTCACTGGAGATGCATATGAGAAATGTTGAAGAGCTGGTCAATAGAACATCATGACTATTTAGAAATGGAAGAGGAAAAAGAATAGGATGACTTTCTATTCTGCTTTAGATGGGACTTTGTGCTACCAGTTCAGATAAAGAATACAGGAGGATGAGTGGCTTTGGGGAAAAGACAATGAGGATAATTTGGGACCTGAGTTTGAGTTACTTATTGTACTTGTTATGGATTGAATTATGGCCCCCAAGATTTGTTCAAGGTGTAAATCCCATTAGTTCAGAATGTGACCTTAACTGAAAATAGGATAGCTGCAGATATTAGTTAAGATGAGGTCATCCAGAATAGAAAGGACCCTTAATCCAATATGACTGGTGACCATATAAGATATCTATGTCCAGCCAGTGTAGCTCAGTGATTGAGCATTGACCCATGAGCTAATAGGTTGCTGGTTCAATTCCCGGTCAGGGCACATGCCTGGGTTGTGGGCTCAATCTTCAGTGGGCGGCGTGCAGGAGGTAGCCAGTAGATGATGCTTCATCGATATCTCTATCTTTTTCTATCTCTCTCTCTCTAAAAAAATCCATTAAAAATATATCTTTTTAAAAAGATGGCTATGTGACAATGGAGACAGAGATTGGAGCCATGCATCTAGAAGCTAAGAAATAGCAAGGATTGCCAGAAAACACCCGAAGCCAGAAGAGGCAAGGAAGGGTTCTCTACATGTTTCAGCGGGAATATGGCCCTGCTAACACCTTGATTTTAGACTTCTCTCCAGAATTGGGAGAGAATACATTTTTGTTGTTAAATTAAGTCAATTAATGGTACTTTGTTATGACAGCCATAAGATATGGGCATAGGCATGCACATGGAGCTGTCCAGGTCCAAGGTCAGCTGGATGAGGTCAGGCTGGTCTTGGAGGTTACTAAGGAACACAGAGCATGCTGGGGGCACCTGCTGGTAGAGATTTATTCATCCCAGGGTGGAGAGGAGAAAGGGCAATGAGACAGGGAAACTTCATAGTGAGGATGACATTTGGAGAGGGCTCCAGGGAATAAGTAGAAATCTTTTCCTCTCTTAGGTGATGATAAACTTCTGGCAGCCAAGCCTACAGATCTATTCAAGTATTTGACAAGTATTTATTGAGCACTTTGGTGTTGGGCTCTATGCTAGGCACGGAGAACATAATGGCAAGCAAAACAGGCGCGTCCCCATTCTCATGCAATGTGTAATTTACTGGGGAGGATGACATTGATCAAGTAATCGGTCAGAGAAATATGTAAGCACTCACTCTGATTAATGATATGGAAAGAAATCACCAAGTTAAGAGAACATGTTGCAAGGAAATCAGTCAACCCCGGAGGCTGTGAGAGGCTTGTTAAAGAAGTGGTGTCTGAGTTGAGATCTGGGGTAAAGATGTTAATCTTAAGCGATGAAGGAAAGAATGGAGACAGTCCAGGCAAAGGGTCTGAAGGATGGAGAAGAGGGCATGTGCACATTGGAAGATCTGAAAGACAGCCAGTGCCATTGCAGTACAGAAAGGGGGAGGGGGGAGCGAGGCTGGGAGCAGGCAGCAGCCACAGCTTGCAGGACCTCGAAGGGTTTAGTTTTCATTCCATGAGCAATGAAGGGAAGGGAAAGCCAGTCAATGACTTGCAGCAGGAGTGGGGGGGAAAGATCACATTTGTTTTCTGTGGTTTCTTTTTTATTTTTACTTATTTATTTTTTATTTCTTAAAAGTATGTTTTTATTGATTTCAGAGAGGAAGAGAGAGAGAGAGAGAAACATCAAAGGTGAGAGAGAATAATTGATCGGCTGCCTCACCCCTCCCCCCCAAAATTGGGGACCAAGCCTGCAACCCGGGCATGTGCCCTGACCGGGAATAGAACCGTAACCTCCTGGTTCATAGGTCAGTGCTCAGCCACTGAGCCACGCCAGCCAGGCTCTGTGGGTGTTTGTTTGTTTGTTTGTTTGTTTGTTTGTTTAGATCACCTAGATGAGAATGGCTAGAGAAAGGCAAGAATGGAAACAAATTGAACCATTAAGAAACTATCTCACTGGTCCAATCCAGAGAGAACCGTGGCTTAAACAAGGTAGTAGCAAGGAGATGATAAATTCTGGAAGTATTTCTCTAGGCACTCAGTAAAGGGGAAAATGAATGAATGAATGAAATTGACTGTTCATATCTGCAGCTAATCCGTGCTCTTCTCTGTCTTCAGGTTTTTAAATGCTGTCTCTCTGAAAAGGGGCATTGATGCCTCAGTACAAAACATCTTGACACCTGATAGTGAAGCTTGTGTATGAAGAAGAGGAAGTCAAATGTTGTTCTGGGGATATGGTGAGACTCTCTCCAAATGGCGGAGGAAGGCTCATTGAGAGAGAACAAGAGGTTGGATCCTTGAAGACATTCAAGGAGGCCAAGGAAGGCCTAAGGCAAGAACTATCTAAAGAAAGGAATTCCAACAGCCAGCCAAGAATCTCCTCTCACCTGATATTTTCTAAGGAGCATCACACACAGGCATTGCGTTCAGAGGGGCATAACGTACAGCTGAGCGCTCCCAAGCCACTCTGCAAAGCAGTGCCACACCTGGAGAGTGTGGATGCCTCTATAGTTTGATTTTCCTCCTCTCTTGCACTTAGACACTGGACGTGGGGATAAGAATGGAGCCCAGACTGTGGCCTGGCATTCCATGAGAAGGTGGGCTTCTTCCCAGGAGCCTGGCACACACCTGAAGTTCTCCGGAGCAGCTCAGATCCCAGCCCCCACAGGAGGCAAAGCTGTGGTTCCGGGTGCGGAGAGACTTGGCCCTCTTCCGCAGCTTGGGATGTGCTGAGTTTAAATCGGTGGCTTAGTTGGATACCCAATTAGATGTAAGACGCTCAGCTAAGAGACTCTGAAGATGATGTTCCTTCTGACCATGGTGCAAAAATGCTGGAATGCACTCTGCAGATTTAATTTAAAATCAGTATGTTTCCATCCTAATTAACCACGCAACAGGACCTACTTATGAAGTGACAGACAGATGACTCAGTATTTGTTTAATAATGACATCATGTTCGCATATATGCCCAAATTCCGATGATCCTTGCCACACAGCAGTGCCCAAGCCCCCTTTTAAAGTCTTCCTGTCATTTCTGAGCAAACCCAGAGCGGTGTCCATGTCCTGGCCACAGGACCCACCCAGCATTCTCCACTGGCTTTTTCTGCAACACGTCATCATGGTTAGAGTCCAGCAAACATGCCCTTAAAGAAACCGCCTGCCACCGCCTGCCACCACTGCTGATGGTGCTGGGACTGTCCCCAAGCTTTGTGCCATAGTTTGTCATGTAGGTGCAAAGGCAGGGGCCTGGGTCCAGACTCACAAAGCCTTCCTGAAATATGGTTCTTACCCCTGTCCTTGGAGAAAACTCAAGGTGGGTGGAGGACAAAGGCCATGACATCCCTTTCTTGTCATCCCTTTTGTTGATGCAGGGTCCCTGCACCCCCCCCCCCCCCGTGTCTATCTCTCCCTTTTCAGGTGCACAAACCCCAGGCACGTCCACAGAAACCCAAATGTCCTTTCCTCCCCCACTAATTGCATTAAAGCTTCAGCGGCCCAGACATACACACACACACACACACACACACACACCCATGCATGGGAAAGGAGCCAGTGGCCACACATCTAAGAGTTCTAATAATGATGGTGACCCCTGGAGGGTGAGTGTTTGGGTGTGTCTCATTTTTGTCTGCTTACTTTGCTTTTCTGTTGTCGTTTTATCGTGCGATGCCTTTTAAACACATGTATTAATATGCATTTCACATTTTATTACACAATGCTTTCATTTAAAGAACCGCTTCAGATCTTAGCATTTGTCTGATAACTGGCAGCTCCCTGATGTCTTTGGGTCTTCCTGCGGGTTGCTTTCAACCTCTCGGGACCTGTCCTCTGCATGTCTTCTGGCTTTGTGTCTCAACCCACAGGGGAAGCTCATGAACGGTGGCAGCTGTGAGCCCTCCCTGTGTGCCACGTGCTGTGCCCGGCGCCGCCCTCCCCAGAACGAGGACGCTAGGCCATAGACACAGCGCCTTAGAGCAGACACAACCTCCCACACAGCACATGGTGGGTGCCGGGTGCAAGGTGCCCAGACCCACGTTCTGCGGGAGCCAAGAGGCCGAACCTCCTTCCGGGGTACCTATTTGGGCACTAGCTTGGGGCTTCCTCAGGCACTGGCCAGCCAAACTCCCCTCTCTCGGGGAAACAGCGTTCCTCTTACCCCAAACTCCAGTGTCTGAGAAGAGACAGGGCAGGGGTGGGCCCCTCTGCGGAAGCCGCTCACCCCCACCCTCAGGCTCCCGCAGAGCCCGAGCCGAGCCCCGCCAGCCAGTGCGGAGCCGGAGCCGCTGTGGTCCCGCCACGCCCGCCCCACCCAGCCTCCTGCAAGAGCTTAAGTCAACAGGCGCGGAGAATCAGACAGGCCATCCTGGGATCTGGAGAGGAAAAAAAAACCCCAGCAGCTGCCGCCTAATTGGCATTCTACACAGCCAGAGGCTTCCAGAGCCCAGAAATGAATTAAATAAGCGTTTCTCCCCCTCCAGGGTGGAGTACAGACTCCAGGTCTCCACCCAAGTCACACCCTAGCTGTGCGGCTATTTTTAAGATTTAAACACCAGATGCCAGCGAGCTCAGAGACCTGGAGGAAAGGCAAAGGCCTCACCAGCCCAGTTGCCCCCGGGCGCAGACGCCAACCCTGAGACTAATGGCAGGGGACGGAGCTCAGGGGACACGGCACCTCCACGGAGAGCTTCAGAGAGCGGCTGCGGGTGCTTCTCCGACACCCGCCACCCCAGGCACAGCAGGGCGGGTGCTGGGCAGGGACTCGGGTGTACCTGTTAGGTTACGAGCAGCCAGCACACTGCAGGCGAGCCTGCCGCGGCCAGCAACCAGCTGTGGAGGGGACCTGCCAGCAGCTGGGTGGGGCCCCAGGGCCCAGCGGAGGTTGGAAGGAGATGGAGCAGAGTTGGTCCAGGTGCAGAGGCAGAGACCTGGGGCAAATCCTGATTTCCTCTCTCAACCCGGGGCCCCTTTCTGCTGGTGATAAACCCTGGGGACTCTGCTTCCTCATTTGTGAAATGTAGTGCAGGCCGGTGAGTAAACCAACTAACTGTCTGGGAGTATTTGAGAACACTGAATACAGAGTCAGCGCTCTGGGTAGTGCCACAGCATTGAAACCGCAGCTGTTGCTAGCGGACTGTTTGCCCAGAGACAAAAATGCCTCTTTGTTGGCCTCTGACCGAACCAATAGCAATGACTTGGAGGGAGGGTGAAGGCAGGTCCCTCTCCTGGAGAGCTGAGGGCTTGAGAGCTGACAGACCGCATCGCAGTTTCCAGTTCCCCGCCCTCGTGTGCTGTGGCAGATGGAACGGCTGGCCGGGGCTGCCACCCATCCGACACGGGCCCCTGAGAAAGGCCAGGTAGCGCCCTGCTGCCTGCTGCCCCCGCCCAGCCGGGCTGCTGGAGAGTTAGATCGGTTCTCCCCAGACAGAAAGCCCTCCTCCCTCTCGGAGGAAACCCTCCTCCCACCTCATTCCAGCTCCACTCTCCCCTTCAGGAACCTGCCGGACCCCAGATCACACTGGATATTCCTTCTGAGTTTCCAGAGTAGCGCACTGTGCTAGGGAAATGTCATGCAGAGTGGACCCACCCGGTCATTTTGCATTTTCTAGAGGCCACGTGAGTGAAAGTACAAAGCAACGGATAAAATTAAATGTTTGTTTGAACACACTACAGCAAAAACAGTATCAATTTCAAAATGTGATCAATGCAAACATTATTTTTTAAAATATGTTTTTATTGATTTCAGAGAGGAAGAGAGATAGAAACATCAATGATGAGAGAGAATCATTGACCGGCTGCCTCCTACAGACCCTCTACTGGGGATCGAGCCCACAACCCAGGCATGTGCCCTGACTAGAATTGGACTGTGACCTCCTGGTTCCTAGGGCAATGCTCAACCACTGAACCAAGCTGGCCAGGCCATACGAACATTATTAAGGAGATTTTAGATTCTCTTTTCATACCAGGTATTAAAAATCTGGGGTGTATTTCCTACTTACATATATCTCCACTCACACTAGCTATGATTTAAGTGCTCAGGTTCCACATGTGGCCAGCGGCAACTGGATTGGTCCTACAGCATTTGCTTGGTTTGCCATTGGGTTGTTGTGGGTGGTGGGGAGTCTACAGCTTAATGTTCTGTGCTGCCTGCTCTGAGGTTCACTGGAGACATGTCAGGAGAGGCGCCACAGTGCTATTGCAGGCCAGCGAGAGGGCCTTGTGGGAGAGACTGCCACCTCAGATGGAGCTAGAGACAGGACGGCCAGCCTCCGAGCATCACCCTGTATTCCTCCTTGGTCTTCTCCTAGGAGGTCCCCCCAACGGTTTAGGACAGTGTACCTGATGTAGAGAGCACCTGGGAAGGCACATAAGCATTTCTTTAATTATTGTCAGCTGAATCCAGTAGCATTGGCAGAGCCACATTCTGGAAACACACCTTGCCAGAGGCAGGAGTGTTGTCAGCTTGACCCTCAGACCAGGCGCCGCCAGGGGTGGATTTTGTTATCTAAATCCAGCCAAGCATCAGGACTGAATGAGACTCTGACCCACACAAGAATGCACATAATCTCCTTTGTCTTGACCTTTAGTAAAACTTCCTGGTTTTTGCTGTATAAAATACACACACACTGTATTGGCTCTGGGTCCCGGTCTCTCCATCAGAGGACAATGGTCCCGCCCAGCCCCAGCTTCTTCCTTCTATTTCTGTGTCTATCTCTTTCTTTCATTTTCTCAATCCCCAGCAGCCCCTACTCAAGAAGCAGACCTTCGATGGATGCGGGAAAGAGAGAAATATTTACAACCTGACACCAAGAAGGTCTGCCTAAGGCCGGCCAGTAGTAGTGTGCGGGTTCTTGACTTCCTGCATGACTGACTTCACAATGGAATCCAGGTAAATTTTAGGAGGACGTTTATTAAAGCTGGGGACAGGGAAGCAAGAAAGGGCCTGGAGTGGAAGAAGAGGGGCTAGGCAGGGAAATAAGCCTAGGCTTTGACTCATGAAGTCAGAGAAGAGGAGGCCTTGGACAACAGGGTCAGGGGATTAGCCCAGGTCCAGCTGCCGCTGCCCATTCTACCCTGGTTGCGAGCCTTGTGGGGTCCCTTAGAGTTTAGGGGATGCTTGTCTGCGGGGGAGAAGAGGAGGAGGGGAAGGCAGGGAAAGGCATGGGCATGCTCCTGGGCGGGAGAGCATGGGCTGGAACTTTTCGTTTTTTTTTTAAGGTTTTCGAAGGCTGAGAGTTTAAGGGATTGCCTTAGGGGAGGATCTCGGTAGAATATTCATCAGTTTTATGCCAACATGAGATTTATTCCCTTAACTTCATCCGTCCTTGGGCGTGGTTGGCAAATGGCACTAATTGGATTTCTGCTGTTTCCCTGAGTAGGGTGATTTAAACTGTTTACCCTCTGGTTGGGGAGAAGTGTAAATCATTTACTCTCAAGTGTCCTTGGCTGCAGAAGCTGGGGTTTTGTGATTTACTCGACGGTCGTAAACTGCTTGGCATCTAGATTTACTAAATAGCTGCAAACTGCTTGTTTAAGACTATGTTTCCCCGCTTCCCCGTTCTGCGTGCCCCGACTTACTAGCCTGTCTCAGTATTCACTGTAGGGTTGGGATGGGTCATGGGCACTGTATAAATGATACATCAATGAAGTATTAAAAGCTCTTTGTCCCCTGGCCGGTGTGTCTCGGTTGGTTGAGTGCTGTCCCGTGCACCGATGGGTCACTGGTTTGATTCCTGGTCAGGGCACATGCCTAGGTTGGGGGCTTCATCCCCAGTAGGGGGCATGCAGGAGGCAGCTGATTAATGTTTCTCTTTCATCATTGTTTTCCTCTCTCTCCCTTTCCCTTCCTCACTCTCAAAAATAAATAAATAAATACATCTTTTAAAAAAAAAAAATATGCCACTTGCCCCCAAAGATCTCTGAAGGATACTGCAACCCTGACTACACCTCTTTGAACACCCCCCCCCCCATCAACAGAGATGGTTTCTTCACCTCCCTCCACATTCCACAGCTGGCCTTAAGCTTCCAGGCATGACCAGGTGCCACGATTGAGGGACACATGGAACTTTCCAGGGAAGGAGGGCTCTCACGGGGGAAGAAACAGAAAGGGAAAGAGAATGAAAGGAGAATCTCTGGACCACAAGCTGTAGGAACATTTGCAGCGTTTCGCACAGCCTCAGGAAACTGGAAAAGTTTCTTTGGCTTCCACAGTGTCCGAAACATTTTGTAGGTTTGTGGCCTTTGAAGGTTTGGGGGGCCTCTGCCTAGGAGAAATAGTTTCCCAACACATCCCATGAAAAAATGTTTTCTTTTGGTGCTCTGAGGACCCGAGCCCAGGGAGGCCGGATCCTACCCTGAACGCGCAGGAAGGCACTCCCTGGTGAATGAGCCACACTCACCTCCAGTGAACCACGGGATTGTGACGCTGCCTTCTGCAGAACATGCTAGAACCTTCTGGAAAACCCACGAAGGGGCCGCCAAGATTGGACTGTGTAGCTGGTGCCTGCCCGTCGTGAAGCCATGACCCATGTTTTCCCACAGGTCCCCGCCCTGCTGGCGCTGGCACACCAGGGAGCCTTCCCAAGCCTGAGGCGGCCTAGCTTTCCAAGGCATCCACTCCTCTCTGTGGCCTGCCTGCCGTGCAGACTGCCAAGCTGGTGATTGAGAGGACTTGGAGCTGGGGAGTAGGAAAAATCACCAGCTATGCCCTAGGGGAATGTATGAGCTCAGTCTGAACCAAAGGACCTCTTCTGGCCAACCTGGCTGAAGTGCGGCCCCTCCCCTGGCAGAGGGACCAGTTGCCCCTGAATTGAGTCGGTGGGCAAAGAAGGGCCCCCCCCTGGTTTGTCTGGGCTTCTCTTAGGTCCATCCCCAAAAGACCACGTGGATGCCTTGTCTCAGAGGATCCATTTCCTGGAGAAATTGCTACAGCACAGCCCTTGAAAAATAATTTGCTCTCCTCTTATTACTATAAAAATAAGAGGGTTTTTAAGAGAAGAGGGAGCCTTGGGCAATAGGTTCAGGGGGTTAGCATTTTAGATGAGCTCAACAAAATGCTGAAGAAATGAAGGTCTTCTGACAACTGGCCTTTTCTGGTGACAGAAAACTGTTTATTTTAACCAGTGATGCTGAAAATCTCTGTCTCATGGATCAGCACTTGGCCTGGTTTTGTTGGTTTGATTGTTTGGTTTGTGTGTGTGTGTTTATTTTAAAAATATATATTTCTATTGATTTCAGAGTGGAAGAGCGAGGGAGAGAGAGATAGAAGCATCAATGATGAGAGAAGATCATTGGCTGCCTCCTGCACCCTCCACTCCCCCAGGCATGTGCCCTGACCAGGAATGGAACCGTCACACACACACACACACACACACACACACACACACACACACACACACGCTAAATCCACAGCCTGGGCATGTGCCCTGACCAGGAATGGAACTGTGACTTCCTGATTCACAGGTTGATGCTCATCCACTGAGCCACACCAGCTGGTCTTTGGCCTGTTTTTAATCATACGGGATCCACCAGGCTGCAGAGCATTGTGGGTCCAGATGACATGGGTTTTTGATGTAGAACTCCTGAGCCACTGAGTCAGAGATGATTCTAGGCATGCCACTGGATGCTGGCATTTTGTTTCTGTTCGGTTTTAACCAGACCCTTTAGATGAGCTCATTTTGTTGTAACATGTCCCCTTTCCCTGGAATCTAAGCATGGAAATTTGATTTGAAGGCTCAAGTTAATGTGAGAAGTGGCTCTAGTTGGAACAGATCGTGCTTGGCTCCCATCTAGCACCCAACCACACTGGGACGATGGGATGACTTTGGCCTTCACTCGGCAAAGGCACTTCCATTTGGCTCCCTATGAGGTCACAGAAATTCTAGTTATTTCTGCAGTGTGCACTGGCCTGGTTTATTTTTAAGAACCGTCCTTCGGAGCTGAGCTGTTCTTTGTCTGGAGCTGCTTATATTATCACAGCTATGAAATGTTTATTTTCTTAGACCAGCTTGAGCTGATAAGGCAGTTTTTCGGCCGTTAAGAATCTTGTAAGTGGAGCTAATTTAGACAGGGGATGATGTTTCTGGTGGGGCTAAATGGGATGAGTCAGTACCTCTCCCTTGATTGGGCTATTACGTTAAACGGGTTGATCATCACATGCTCCTTTGAGAAACGGAGTGGCCTAGTTTGGAAAGGTCGCTGCCAGCCCGCTTTGTTTCCTCTGGCTCACACTCCAGCTGGGACGGGCCTGGGGAGAGGAGGTCCTCCCCCCCCCCCCCCCAAGGCAGAGGAACTAGTGATAAATGTTCCAACGCCAGAGGGTCTATCTGCCCACAGGAAATATTCTGAACCAGCAAGGGTCAAACAAGCTCTTGGATTTCCAGCCTAAGGGCAAACCTATGTGAAGGGCACTCCGGCGGCGTCTGTCAAAAATGGAACACGCGCTTCCACTTGTTCAGCAAGTATCTGAGCGCCTCTTCCGTGCCAGGTGCTGCCCCTGATTATAACAGAGGAGACGGCAGCTCGTGTCCTCCTAGATCTTGCTTTCTGGTGACAGGGACAGATAGAGAAGCAAGTCACTATGCAATACGCTGGTCAGGAGCACGAGTGCCGTGGACAGAGGAAGCTGGGGCAGGGGCAGAGGGGCAGGGTTATCTGGGAGACAAGTCATCAGGGCTGGCCTCTCTGAGGAATAACATTTGATTTGAGACCTGAATAAAGAAGGGGGGTGGGGGAAACCAAGTGATGGTCTGGGGGAGGAGCTTCCAAAGCAGAAGGAGCAGCCACCACAAAGGCCCTGAGCTGAGGGTGCTGGGTCAGAAGAGCAGAGGCAATAGGGTGCCTGGAGAACAGCAGGTGAGAAGGAGAGGTAGGACTCCAGGTAGAGAGAGCAGGGTGGGGAGCGGAGCGGGTAACACCTTTCAGCAGAGACTGCAAACTGTCCACAATACCCATCCCCTCGCCTTCCTTTTAGTAAGAAAATCCCCACTGTCGGTGAGGGTGGGTGGCAGCTCCAGACCACATCTTCCTTGTGTAAGTGGGGGTGGCGCCATCGCTAAGCTCTTGCCCGTGGGCACTGAATGGAAGGGATTTCTGCCACTTCTGCTCTTGGTTTGGTTCTCTCATAGCCAGGGCAGTGTGCCTCCCTCTCTTGTAGTCCTTTCGACTGGCGGAGCCGAGACTTGGCTTGGTGAGCCCACCTTGTCCATGTGGACGAGGGGAAGACCTCAGGCAGAGGTTCAGCAAGCATGGTCCCTGGACCTGCCTGGAAACTTGTAGAAATGCAAATTTGGGGGCCCCCCTCCAAATCTACTGAATTAGAAATTAAAGGGGGTGGGGGTCGGGCAGCAATCTGAGTTTCAACAAACCCTCCAGGGGCTTCTGAGGCACTCACTCAGGTTTCAAAGCCACTGCTCTAGAGCAGGGTTTGTCAACATCATCAATATTGACATTGGGGTGGGGGACTGTTCTGTGTACAGTCGAATATTTAGCAGCATGTCTGGTCTCTGCCCACTAGAAGATGGTACGCACGTTCCCCCACCCCCATTCTTACAACCCAAAATGTTTCCACAAACACACACATATGTATTTTCTGCAATACACACCAATTTTGGGAAGAAGAGATAAGAAACTAATAGAAGTGATTACCTTTTGGGTAGCATTTGGAGGGTTTTGCTTTTATTTTGTACTAGAGGCCTGGTGCATGAGTTTGTGCACCAGTGGGGTTCCTTGGCCTGGTTTGCACCCTCTCGCAATCCGGGACCCCTCAGGGGATGTCAGAGAGCCAGTTTCAGCCCAATCCCCGCAGGCCAGGCCAAAGTCCCTCTAGTATACATATAAGATCTTTGGTTAATCTCTCTACACCCTCCCCCCCTACCCCTTTCCCTCTGAGATTCATCAGTTTGTTCCATGTTTCCAAGCCTGTGTGTTGAGTGTCTGCCCCCTGGTGTTCAGTGTGCATCATAGCTACTAGTCGAACGGTTGAACAGTCAAAGAGTCACTTAGGCTTTTATATATATATAGATGTTTCTGTTGTGTGAGAGTTTTTACCATATATATGATACATAATAATCATAAGGGGAAATGCTTAAGGAAGACCACCTATTGAGAACGGAAACTGGTTTCTTCCCTATAATTCTGACACCAACTCCAATGTGCGATTTTCCTGCACCACCAAGCAATCCTCAAACCAGTTCCAGCTGGGCATCCTACCATTTACTGGTTTAACCTGTTGCATCAACACAATTGGACTGTCCTTCTGTCAAAGTAACTTTAACTTAGTTAAAGTATTGGGGGGAAAAATGTCAAAAGACTTGCTGACATCAAAATACGTTTCCCTACAATTTTCCATCTTATATTTGGCCTCAAAAAATCATAAAATTACATTGGCCCAACATGACATGGTCTTAGGGAATCATACTAATTTTAAAGATCACCTTTTACAATCTATTGAGAAATTTTACCTAGAGTCGAGTCCAAGTTCACGGAATCAGATTTATTACTTTGTATAATTATAGTGAAATGAAAGCTAACATTTATTGCTTGCTAACCTTGCCTTAGCCAGAGTGTTCTTTGTAAATATTTGCACAACCATCCTATGAAATAGCTGTTATTATTTTTCTTTCTCTTTTACATACAAGAACTCAGGGTTGAACTCCAGCCCCACTCCAGGGCTGTGCTTTAACCCCTAGATGTTGCTTCTGTTTACATTGTCCAGGCTCCCTTTTATTCCTCAAATGATTTACGGTGACTTACAAGAATGTTAAAGATAGGAGAAAGCACCTGGAATAAAGTAAGACCGGAAAGGTTCAAAATGAATCATGGGTCAGAACAAAATGCTTGCACATTTGCTAACTGAAGGGTTACCAATTTGGCTTTGGAAATGTCAAGTTCAAATAGGATCACACGCACATTGGACACTGGATCAAACACAAGCTACTGGGGGGGGGGGGGGAGTACCTGCGATGCCCTGGGGCTCCCTGAAGAAGACACTGAGGATTAAAGGAGCTGTCTGCAAGAACATCTTCAGGATGGACGCAGATAAGAGTTCAAAGGGCTCAATGAACCATAATTTACACCATCACTTATTAAAAACAAAACAAAACACAGGAACTTTGGCTAGCTTTATACTTCTTCAAAGATGTCTGCACTCCCATTTCCAGTACCTCCTCCACCATTATCAACTCACTGCAAAAGAATATTAACAGCGGTCGAGCTATTCTTTGCTCAGATTTTCTCAGGCCGTCAGGATTTACTTTTGGAGAGTTTCACAAAGTCTTCTGACTCACCTTCCCTTTTCAACAATCATGCTGTGAAATCACACCCACCTTTGAAGAATGTCTTCCCAGCCCAGTGTCCCCATCATCACAGCATGAGGTCGACCTGGCTGTGTCGAGGGCCTGTCAGATCTGCCCTCGAGGTCAGCACACACTGAAATCCCAAGGTCACTTCCTGTCGGTGTCTGTCACAGCGCCCATGTCACCGACTCATTCCTCTTTGTAGCTTGATTCGAAGTCAAGAATAGTGTCACTTGAAACAATCAGTGGACAAGGCCAATAATTTATCATTTATATTTATGGGACTATACAGTAATGGGCGCTTGATTTTGAAAAATGTTGGTTATTTTCTTGCTATCTGAAAAAGAGGTGATGTGAAAATGGGCAGGGTTCTTTTGAAAAATGTACCTGATGAACAAGGTTGAAGGTTAGGAGAGAATTATGCATCGTTTGGAGTGCTCTTCCATCTTCTAACTTTGAGCTGCCCAGCCTACTCTCACTCAACCCCTCCTGGGCTGGCTCCTTTCCTTTCCTTTTGGACCTCATCTTGAATACCAGCTCCTCACCTGAGCCTTCTCTGACTGCTCTCTGCAGGCAGCCCCCATGGGATTTTTGTTTACTGGCTTCACTATCTCCCCTACTGGATAAGGGCTGGATGAGGGCAGATGCTTATCTCAGAGTCCCAGGACCTAGATCAGGACCTGGTTTATAGTAGGAAACACCATAACCATTTGCTGGAAAGAGTGAAAACAGATAAGCAGGTGATATAGCAAGGACTGCAGAGTTGGGGCCTAAGCCGTAGGCGGTCCATTTCTACACAAAGGGTAGATAGATGGTGGGGTTACAGCGATATTAAGATTGATTGATCACAGAAGCATGTGGAAGAGAGAAATTCTAAGTGAAAGAGCTCATTTTATCTTTTTTTAATAACCAAGCCATTTTGATTTGAGCTTATAAACTTATATATATATATATATATATATATATATATATATATGTGTGTGTGTGTGTGTGTGTGTGTGTGTGTGTGTGTGTGTGTGTGTTGCTTTCAGAGAGGAAGGGAGAGGGAAACAGAGATAGAAACTTCAATGATGAGAGAGAATCATTGATTGGCTGCCTCCTGCATGCCCCCTACTGGGGATTGAGCACGCAACCTGGGCATGTGCCCTTGACCAGAACCAAACCCAGAACTCTTCAGTCCACATGCCCATGCTCTATCCATGGAGCCAAACCAGCTAGGGCTGTGCTTTGAACTTTAGAAGTTGATTGCCATGTACCTCAAAGGAAGGAAAACGGATCATGTCATCTGGGTAGAAAGTACAGGAAGCAGGGAACTTTACTATCATTCAGTACTATCCTCCATCCCTAAGCAAACTTGCCTCTACTTCCTTAATGGGATACATATGTTCAGATTCCCTAAGACTGTAGCTCAGGACATCACCCTGCAGGTGCTGAGAACCAAAGCAGAGCTGAATCATAATCAAAGAGTCAGCTTTTCCTACAGTTGGAAGAAATGAGAAACACGAGACTTAGAAAGAAATGTCTAGAAGAGCAGGAAGGAGACACCCAGCATTGGTCAACATAGATCCAAACATGGAATTAGGAGGAAAAAAAGGGCAGGAAAATGGAGTCAGAGAGTGAGAAAAAGCAGACGAATCTGAGTGGGAGAAAGAATGTGACAAGGCTGCCTCCCCCTCACCTGTCAGTGCCCCCACTATCTCCCCTGGTCCCGAGGAAAGGGCATGGCAGTCATAAAGTGCAGTGAGTCACAGTCACTATTTTTAAAACACACACACACACACACACACACACACACACACACACCATGCACACCATACACACACAGTTTAGCTCCTCTCTGCTCTGCTCAGCCCACACCACACACACACACACGCACACACACACACACACACACCACACCATACACACTACATACCACACACACACACACTGTTTGGTTCCTCTCTGCTCCGTTCAGCCCACACCACACACACACACACACACACACACACACACACACACACTATTTGGCTCCCCTCTGTTCTGCTCAGCCCAGCACTTTGCCCAGCCCAGGACCTCCAGGCTCACACCAGGCATACAGGCAGGTGAGCGGTGGCCACATGGCAGAAGACAACTCACAGACCACAGCCTGCCCTGATGACTGAGAGCAGAGGGATCCAGGTGAGGGGGCCCCCAGACAAGACCACCGAGAAAGTGCTAAGAAAAGGGCTTTTCAGAAGAGGACATTTGGAAGGCTTTCCATTGTGTAGGTCACCTTCTGGCCAAACACCATGTGAAAGTGTTAATCTTGGAAATGCTTTCCTAACTTGTTCAAAACTTTCCAAATGAAGCGTTTGGGTGCTTTAAAATCCTTGGTTTAAAGATCCAAAACTCTAACACGGTTTGATTACTTTACAATAAATAGTCTGCCAACAGAGATGGAAAGTTTCTAGCCAGATTTCAACAAAAACCTTTGCATCATTGGTGAATCGAAGTGAATTGAGAGCTTCATGATCACTGTGGCCAGCAGTGCTCTTCCTCCATACAGAGTTACTAGATTTTGGAAGCCACATGAGTGCCTTAAAACCAACCATCAACCTACGCTCAACTTGGAAACTGATGCGTACATTACTGTATCTTAGAATAATATTTAAAATAAAGTGTTTATTGTCTTAAAAGCATGAGATTGTCAACTTTTTCATCACTGACATTTTAAAACTATTTGACCTCATTTTATTTCTTTTTTATTTGAAAAATATTTTTATTGATTTTTAGAGAGAGGAAGGGAGATGGAGAGAGAGACATTGATGTAAGAGTGAAACATGGATCAGCTGCCTCCTACAAGCTCCCTAACAAGAACTGATCCATGTACCCTGACTGGGACTCAAACTGGCAACCTTTCGGTGCACAGGACACCACCCAACCAACTGAGCTACCCTGGCTAAATCTTGACCTCATTTTAAAGCTTCTATTTTGGCCATAACCAGTTTGGCTCAGTGGATAGAGTGCTGGCCTGTGGAAAGAAGGGTCTCAGGTTTGATTCAGGTCAAGGGCATGTACCTTGGTTGTGGGCACATCCCCAGTGGGGGGAGGCGGGGAGGCGGGGAGGCAGGGTGCAGGAGACAGATAATTGATGTTTCTCTCTCATCAATATTTCTAACTCTCTATCTTCTCTCTCTCTCTGAAAAAAAATCAATAAAATATATTTTAACAATAAAACTTCTATTTTGTAATAAAATGCAGTCATGTACAAAATTTTAAAATAAATACACACAGTGATGTACCCTCAGACACTGTGCTTATAAGGGCACAACCCAAATGAAGGCAGACAACTATGAAGCCTAAAACATTTATCTTTTGTTATAATTTCAAATGGTTCAGATGATGACTGCTTGTGGCTGCTCCATATCCTAACTCTTACATTCCCCTACTCATTCTGATCATTTCTAAAGATTGCAGCAAAAACAAACAAACAAACAATCAAACTTTACATAATGGAAGCTTTCCCTTTTATTTAAACTGAGGCAATTCTGGGTTGATTTTTTTTTCTTTCTAAAAAGCATTACAATTCAAGGGTTTTCAAAAGCCTAAAGGCAAAAAACAAAAGGCTGTCAAGAACAAACATTGGTGCCATCAGTTCAGACCCTGTTGCTGGAGGATTCCTCTGCCTCTGAGCGCACACGTAGGGCTGGGCTGGAGAAACCCTGGGTTTCATTCATGATAAAGTAAGGCCCTTGGAGATCCCACATTTCAGGAGGAAACTTGACTTTGGATCCTTACTATATAGGTCATCCCGTGAAAATGATACAGACCTTTCCTTCCTTTGAATGTTGATGGCATCAGAAATGATTCTTAAAACTCAAGCTGAGTGGTGTCAACGATGAAGCTGGCAGGAGGCTGGGGGTCTACGTGGATCCTGTAGCCAACCATTAGGCGATCTTGAGCCATTTTTCACTTCACTTACTTTTTCTCCTATCAAATGAGGTGGGATGTGGATGTCTAGGAAGTAGGAAGTTGCTCGAAGCTCTCCCAATCCAAGATTATTCTGAATTATTCTATAAACCCTTAAAGCATAGTTTCAATTTAAGACAATGTGGCCTGTAAACTATTTTCCCACTGGATTTTAATTTGTAGAGCTGTTGTAACGCTGGACAAAGGGGAGAAGATGAAGGACAGGAGGTGTCCTGGAGGGCAGCAGTGGTCCGGTGAAGTTATTAATCTCCCATGTGGCATCATCTGTGACTCTCCAACTCAAAATTAATCTGTGGATCTGAACTCTATGGATCTCTAGTCATATACACTGAGTGGCTAGATTATTATGACCACCCCATCAGGACTTCATTGGGCCACCTTTTGCCTTCAATACTGCAGCGATTCTTCTTGACATTGACTCCACAAGATGTTGGAAGGTGATTCGAGGAATCTGACACCATGCCTGATGAGTAGCACTGTCCGGGTCTGTGAGATTTGATGGTTGTGTAACCAGCTGCCTGATGGCTCTTTTAACTTCGTCCCACAAATGCTCAATTGGATTGAGATCTGGTGATTGTGGGGGCCACCTCAGCAAGGTAAAGTCTCCCTCATGTTCTTGAGACCACTCCTGCACAATATGAGCACCATGGCATGGCGCATTGTCTTGTTGGAAGAAGCCTTCTCCATTGGGTTACACGTACATCAACATGATAGGATGAACTTGATCAGCAATGATACGTAGGTATGTTGTGCTATTCAGACATTGTTCCACGTGAATTAAAGGGCCCAAATCATGCCAGGAAAACATACCCCAAACCATAACACTGCCCCCACCAGCTTGAAGGGTTTTACTTATGCATGTGAGGTGCATGCTTTCATGAGATAACTGCAGCAGTTTTTGTGAGATTCTCTCTCTGTCATCTGCATGACACAACTGGAAATATGATTCATTGGCTTTTTTCCAATGTTCGACTGTTGAATCATTGTGTTCCTGTGCAAATTGGAGATGTTTTATCTTGGTAATTGCAGACAGCAAAGGTGTTCAAACAGGCCTTTGGCTGCCATATCCCATAGGATGCAGTGTACGGCTAATTTGCCTACAAACATCAGGTGGTCATAATAATTTGGCCACTTAGTGTATATTTAGACTGGTGGCCCAGTGCATGAAGTCATGCACATTGAAAGAAAATGAATTAGAAGAAATATTTTAACATTACTATTGGCCCTTTCTTTACAATAGAAGTATTAACCAAATTCACAATCGACAATGACAGATGGAAATGCACGTATGCAATTGGCACCAGCGAGAGCTTTATATGTATTGCACATGTGTGAGTCAACTTAGCCTTTTAAAAAAATATATATTTTATTGATATTTTTACAGAGAGGAAGGGAGAGAGATAGAGAGCTAGAAACATCGATGAGAGAGAAACATCGACCAGCTGCCTCTTGCACAACCCCTACCGGGGATGTGCCCGCAGCCAAGGTACATGCCCTTGGCCAGAATCGAACCTGGGACCTTTCAGTCCCCAGACCGACGCTCTACCACTGAGCCAAACCGGTTTTGGCTCAACTTAGCCTTTTACATATAAAGAATAAACTTGCTTAATTAGACCTGCTTTCTGATTTAGCTAACCTTTTTCCAACCCAGTGAAGCACCCCAACTCCTCTTTCAGGTAATTGTCAGCAACAAAGTAGTAAATAACAACACAAAGCACATTATTATTGTAAATCATGCAGGAAGAACAAAGGATAAAATGTTTAACTGCAGCAGTGTTTGATTATATTCTGCACAATGAGAAAACCTGGTCATTTTCAAGGCCCACCATTTCTTATTTTCAATCGGGTTAAGTTTCTAAGCTTTCTAAATCTCCATTTTCTGGCTAATGAAAAGAAAATAGGATTCACTGAATATCCTATCTACCTACTCCAGGACCTCTGTGAGGATCAAATGAGATGAGGCATGGGAAAACACTTCACAGACATCTGGTTACTGTGTAAAGTGTTTCCACCTGGCTATAAAGCAAGTGGTGTTCCTGGGCTGCAGAAACTGCAAGGCTAGTCGCTAGGGAGAGGAAGCTGGGGGTTGCTACGTGATGTCATTACTTGGACAGATGGAAGGACACTTAGCATATTAACCTTTTATACAGATAGTCTCCATAAAGACTCATACGTGCATGCAATCATTCAAATAAGTCAGGTTTCAAAATTAACTGTTATGGTTTGTACCATCATCTGAGTTAGGTCAGAACTCCCTTCCCCAGAGTTCCCTTCCCTGGGTGATTGAACATTGGAATTGGCTCACAGAGGTACTTGTGTGAGATTCGAAAGACAAAAGTGAAGCAATAGCCATTTTTCTCTGAAGGTCACCATGGCAACTAACAGATGCAGAGGTGCCTGTCCTCGTTCTCCTCTGGTCCACTTCCATCTCTTCTTCCCAAGTGTTGACCTTGAGCATTGGCCTAGGGTGGCCCCAGGCTCACCACTAGGCACTGGTGTTCATGAGGGATTCCTTCACTCCTGGGCTGAAAAGCAAAAATCCAAAGTTTCTAAGAAAACAAAAACAAAAAACAAACACCACACAGCCCAAACACCATAAAAGTGTGCACATAAATTATTTTATTGCTTTCTTGTTCCTTATTTAATGTGGAGTCAATGCCTTTGAGTAATGGTCAGAAGATGTCCAGATTTCAACATTATTAAACATCAAACAGTAAAATATGTGGGCAGAAGCCCTTCAATGTTAACTCTCAGTCTGTCTGGTGGAACAACGTGGGACAAAGGCCACTGTGCTTGTCGTCCTGGTTTGTGCAGAGAACCGCTATCCTGCCACGGGAAACAGAAAAGGTCCCAGATAGCGCCCACACGTTTAGGCAGTACACTTGCCTTCCTCTGAAATGTCTGGGGAGACTGACAATGACTCCAAATATGAGGATCTTTCCTTTCACCCCAGGCTTAATTAAAAGGGTCCAAAGAAACTCCTGGGGAACAGAAGAAGTGGTTAGGACAGCGATTTTTTACCGGGTGTGCTGCAGGAATTTTTAAAACATGCAATACCTGACTATTTAGTCAGGGGCACTGACCTCTTTTCCCTTAGACTGCCAAATAAGAAAAATGACAACAGCCAACACAACAGTGGCCATCCTTTGTGAATGAATCAAAATAATATATATATATATATATATATATATATATATATATATATATATTGTCCAATCAGCAAAAAATATGTTTTTTGGTGTGCTGCAGAACTTTAGTAATTAGCTTGTGTGTGCCATGAGATGACAAAGGTTGACAATCTCTGGGCTAGGACGATTCTGCTGTCAAGTGACATGTGCCTACACAGCGACTCTCCAAGCACCCCTTCTAAGGACACGTGGGCTCTGAGAGCGCACACGGAGGCCCCGCACAGTTACGAGGTGAAGCCAGGGCTGCCGTGAGCAGCTTTCTGCATACAGAAGGCACAAGGACCTCATCGTCCTGAGGTAGGGAGAGGCTCACTGTGTTGGGAATTATGTTCAACACACACAACCTACCTCCAGAAATCTGCTCTCAGCTGCCACACATTTGATTACAGTTGTAGGCTGATCTCCTTTTTGAAAGTTCCCAAGTCTCTGGCACTCCTAAAAAATGCTGCCGGGCCCCGCTACCTCTGCAAAGAATCAGATTCCCAAGGAGTGGAGGCTCAAAGGGACACACAGCTGCAAAAATAAATATACAACTCAACTTCTAATGAATATGAAACACCACAAAGAAATAAATATCTCGGACTCTACAACTGCAGGTCGCATTCGAGCAATCCCTCGCAGGGTCTTAAAAATGCTGATTTCCCCATAAAACATTCATCTATAATAACGTTGATCAATACTTAAGGACTAAGCAAAAAAATGTATGAAAATATGATTTAAAAAAAAAAAAACTTCATTAAATACCAGGAATAGTGATCAAATTCAAGATGTCAAATTTAAATGAATCGCTTTTGATCTTTCCTAAATGGTCATTGTGGCCTTCTGTACCGAGCGCGGACCAGGGCCACCTGCGCGCCTGCCGATGCTGCTAAGGGAGCGGTCACACCGACCCTCCGTGGGAGAGCCACGGACCCCCATCTCTGCCAGAGGAATCATCTTGAGCTTTTGCAATTCCACGGTATGAAGAATGCTCTTTACAAACACAGCAATACTGAAAAAAGAACATAAAAGTGCATTTATTCATGTCCATGCCGTCTAAAAACTACTGATTACAGTCGTCAGGACCCACCGGAACCTAAACAACAACAGAAACTCGGGGACGCTCATGCCCCCGATCCGCAGGGTTCAGTCCAGAAGACTCCGCGTGCTGGCGAGCCCGTTTCCTCCCTGAGAAGCACGCTCCGCGCTTCACCCGCTCCCTCCAGCATCTTCCGTCTCTCTCTCCGATGAAGGCCTGGACGGTGTCGGGCGGTGCCCCGCGTCTCCTCGGGCCGTGCCCTGGTGAGATGCTGTCAGTCGCTCGCCCGGGGGCTAGGGCTGCACGAGGTCAGGCTGGGGCGCCCTCAGCTCTGCGGCCCGCCGCTGGAGCTCCTCCACCGTCCGCAGCAGCGCTGACCGCTCCAGCTCCAACGTCAGGGCGGCCTGCTTCAGCTTGCTTTCGTTGGCCAGGAGCTTCTCCACGGTGGCTTCCAGGCTCTGGATCCTGCCGTTTGCCACCTGGAGAGCGAAAGGAAACATGAGCCCGTCATTGCCCAGTGGCAACACAGGGGGACCCACAGTGCGCTCCCCTGTCCGGCCTTTGGGGAGCTGTGGAGACACATTTTGGCAGAGAGGACTCCCCTCTGGGTACAGTCAGTGCTTCCGGCCACACAGGAAGACTACATCTCCCAGGCTCCCTTGCAAGTTGTCTGTGCCACATGAGCTCCTCCCCTGCTGTGGCTGCTTAGGGAGCTACACACTGAGGTGGTGGCTTCACAATGCTGGGGGAGCCCGAGCTCTGAGCCACACTCTAGAGGGATGGCAGCTCAGATATGGCCACGGCATCTTCCTGGAGAAGAGGTGGTGCTTTGGGGACAAAGATCTCTGTGTTCCACCACTGAGCTTTGGAGCTTTACTTATTACTGCAGCACAGCCTGGCCTATCTATTTAGACATCATCATCTACACTGAGTGGCCAGATTATTATGATCTCTGAAGGCATAATAATCTGGTCACTGTGTGTGTGTGTGTGTGTGAGAGAGAGAGAGAGAGAGAGAGAGAGAGAGAGAGAGACGCCTGGTGCATGAATTTATGCATGGGCAGGGTCTGGCTAGCTCTATTTCCGGGGCCCACTGTCTATTCGGAAGGCATTTGAAATGCCTGCTACACTGCAGACCTCTGTATCCCCTTGAACCTTCCCACACATGATAGCCGAGGCTTCCTAGAGAGATCGCACACAGACACACTTTGAGTTAGGACAGTGGTTGGCAAACTCATTCGTCAACAGAGCCAAATATCAACAGGACAACAATTGAAATTTCTTTGGAGAGCCAAAGTTTTTAAACTTAAACTTCTTCTAACGCCACTTCTTCAAAATAGACTCGCCCAGCCCGTGGTATTTTGTGGAAGAGCCACACTCAAGGGGCCAAAGGGCCACGCGAGGCTCGAGAGCTGCAGTTTGACGACCACAGAGTTAGGAGATCTCAATCAAGGGGGAGAAAAGCAGCTACGTTTCCCAATGTGGCGGGCAGGCAGGACTGGGTGGAAGAAGCATTTTTCTTTGTTCCTCCAGGAGGAAATATCTCCTCGGGTCTGTGGGGACAGATCCCTGTGGAGGGAAATGCACTTCAGACCCAGCTGATTTACCAGGCTCTCCGATGCCTGCCTTCCTCAGATCACTGTCAAGCCTGTGTCTGCAGAGGGGCGATGTCCTATGGACGTAAACAGAGGCTCAGGCCGGGGAGGAAAGCTAATTCTCAGGTCAGCCCAAGAGCGCATAAACGCATACTCAGGGGTGAGGAGGAGAAGGCATTTTTTTCCTGTGAAAACTCAACAAAATTTTTTTTGTAAACACTCCACAAACAATCCCTTTACTCTGACAGGATTACCACCCGTTTCTGATGTTAAAAAAGTAGACTGTGTGGCTCCTTTATTCCATCTGCTCGGAAAAGGAGCTGTGTGCTAAGCCCTTAGGTATTCTTCTTGTCCTTGTTACACAAACCAGGGAGTCAGGTCAGAGCCGGTCAGCGGTCTGTCCTGGTGAAAGCGTGTGGGGGGGGAAGGGGGGGGGGATGTGGGGAGACCAGGTCTCTGGGCTGTCCTCTGCCCTTGCTTCCTGTCACCCTCTGTGCACACAATCAGTGTTTGCCTTTCTACAGTGTCCTCATCCACACGCATCCATGTTAAAATGGAAGCTTCCAGAGTGGACAATTGTGTCCTTCATTAATCAAGTCTTGGTATTTGCACCAAGGACACATGTTTCATGATCCTATGCCCTGGTTTACTTTTTTAATTTTATTTTTTAAATATGTTTTTATTGGTTTGTAGAGAGAGCGGAAGGGATAAGGAGAAGGGAGAGATAGAAACATCAATGAGAAAGAAACATTGATGGGCGCCCCCTCCTGGGGATTGAGCCCGTAACCAGCCTGGGCATGTGCCCTGACTGGGAATCGAACCAGTGACCTTTTGGTGCAGGGGCCAATGCCCAACCACTGAGCCATACCGGCCACGCCTGGCTGATTTTGCAAGGCAGATGTCGGTGTCGCCTGCCTCCTTTAACATCCCTCTGTGGACCTGGCTGATGTTGCTCACAGGAGCTGAAGCCTTTGCTTCTCTTGTCATTATTCAAAGCACAGCTGCTGGCATTCAGCTAAGAGCTCCTCAGAGTCTGGGTCGCAAGTTCATCTCTGGGCCTGTTTCCTGCTAACGGCAGAAACAGCCCCTCGGAAAGCTGTCTGCCCTCAGCCAAGGACCGGCTCGCTGCTGCCTGAGAGAAAGGCCGGGGCTCCGGGGATCCCTCTGATCCAACGCTAAGCGGACCTGGGCGGAGAGGCCCCGGGGCTGTGAGAAAGCCCAGCCTCTGAGTTAATGAGCTAAGAGGGTGCAGGAAGCTGCGTCCAGAACGTGCTCTACCTGCAGCTGTTCCAGGAGGTCAAGGTTCTGTTTGCGCAAGCTGCTGTTGGTTTTCTCCAACTTGTCCATTCTTTGGTTGTCGCTGAGAGGAGAGGAATCAATGAGTTCTTCTTGAAGCACGTGGTACTCCACTTCATACGCTTGTAACTGTTTAGAGATGTCCATCTCAAACACCTGTTAAATGCAGGGAAGTCATGAGGCACCGAAAGTGAGAAAAAACCACACAAGCACATAAACACACACACACACACACACACACACACACACACACACACTCACACACCACGTCAACGAGACCCACTAAACACCGACTCTGCGCCGGGTATATCAGTGCTAATTAAAGGAAACTCTCTGCCCCGAGAAGGAATCATTTCACTAAGGAGGGAAGGACAGAAGCAGCACTTGGAGCTAAGCCTAAGATAACAAATGATGGTCTCTGATACTCATTTTCCACCTTGTTTTTTTTACAAAGGCACACAGCATTTATTTTGAGCTCTGATTCCAGGACTTATTTTCTTCTTCTCTGAAAACTCCGTCAAGTTAGCTGCACCAACGCCGGGTCAAAGGGAGGAAACAAAACAAAGGCACCGCAGCCCTATCTGCCCAGTCACCGAGTCAAAGTGTAATTATAGTTCAGCGGGGTTTTCGGGGTTACAAGAACAGCTAAGTAATGGAGCTGTTTACTGCAAACCACTCTCTGCACACAAGACATGCAGAAATGAGCCAAAACCCAAATGTCACCCACATCGATGAGTGAATCCGAAACAATGCCCGCGCTGCCTTCCTTCCCATAATAGTAACAGTGATGAAAAAACCGCCCGTGTGAAAAACAGCCCGAGCGCATGAGTGAGCGAGCGGTCTGTCTGTACTTTCTCTCGGGGACTGAGCTTGAAGGGGGTGGGGATTGCCACCCCAGGGGCCTCCCCTCCTTCCTGGTGTTGGAAACACCAAGGGGCTGAGCCTCTTGGCACCCACCGCGGACCCCGGGGACTCTGAGAATTCAGCCATCGCTTAAAGAAGCCACGTGATCAGAACACAGGGTTAGAGGATGGCATTAGGCGTTACAAGAGCAGAAACGGACTTTTCAGCACATTCCCTGAAAAAGAAAGGCCGGCAGAGTTAAAGCCAACGGAGAGCTCGTTTCCCCTGATGGCCCTCTATCGACAGCGGGGAGTCCTATCTTCCCCGGAATCAATTTCAAAAAACCATGTTTATTAGCTCAGCGTTCACCACAACCTCATTTCGTCTCCCCTAAGGTCCATTTCTCGGCTTCCTGGTTTTCAGTTTAATTCAATGGACGCTGGTGAGGCACCAAGTCTCTCTCGGTGCTGAAAATCTCTCCCCGTGCTGGTGGCATGCGTGTGCGCTGTTGACTGTATTGACCCGATTCTCGGTCAGTCGCTCAGAGTGACCGAGAGAGAGGTCAGACGAGATTAGCGTCTCTATTTTCAGTCAAGGGAACTGACTCAGAGGCTTTGAGTCGGTCTCAGGTCCCAGCTCCACTGGCGGCTCCCTGAATGACCTTGAGCGGGTCTCCTGACCTCTCCCAGGATCAGCTGGTGGCCTGCAGCATCACTGGGGGAGTCACAGGAGACAACCCACGGACGTTCCGCGCCAGAAGGCAGGTGCTCACTCCGCTAAGGGACCTGCTTCCACACATGTGTTGTGAAACCCGCACATTCAAGCTCGCGCTTCAGCAAAAGGACAGAGGATGCCACAGCGTGGGCCTTTGGCACAGCTCAAACAGTGAAAACCGCCAACAGTAAAACCGAGACTGCGTGGCATTGGGGTGTGACTATAAAAGGGGTACAGTGCAAATGCCACACACACACACAGCTACCTTTCTTCTTCCACCAAGATTTACCGTATTTGCCGGCGTATAAGACGATCTTTTGGCCCTGAAAAATATGCCTCCAAGTGGGGGGTAGTCTTATATGGCGAGTATATAACAAACTCTGTATTTTTAGTGGAAATGTTAGGGGGTCGTCTTACACGCCCAGTCGTCTTATATGCCGGCAAATACGTATTTTTCAGGGCCAAAAAATCGTCTTATACGCCGGCAAATATGGTATTTTTAAAGGAGCCCCTAACCTGGGAAACGTGGGAACAAAGTCTCGCCTTTTATACAGATGGATGACCAGCTGAGGTTAATGGGCTCTCAACTGTGCCTGAAGCTATAGACTCTCTGGCCTCCATTACTACCTAGGAACCCGCCCGGGTCATAATCGGGTCATAATCGTCTCTGCTTCCTGGCACCATTACCTCCTGGGTCCCCAAACGCTGAGGGCCCTCAGATTCTGCAATGATGCCCCAGAATTTATCCCAAACCACAGCAGCATGTGGCTGGTGGTTAAAAAAAGAGCCCTGGTCTCCTCAGACAATGTGTGTTCAAGTAGCTGTATATTCTTCATGGCCATTGTTTTTATAAATGACTTTGCACTCTACCACCTCGGCATCTCACCACCACGCCGATCCATGCACCCAAGGTGGGCTGCCTGGTCACTTGAGTGTCTGTTGCTCTAAATGACAACCCTGAGCATCCTTGTCCACACGGCTTTCCCCATATTTCGGACCATTTTCTAAGGTTACATTCCAGGAAACGGGATTACTAAGTCGAAGGGGGAGAACATTTTACTGGTTCTCGAGACATACTGCCAAACTGCTTCCCAAATGGGAACCATCAACGTACACCGCCATTAGCGACACACGGATGTGCCAGACCCAGCGCACACACCCTTGGCACCGTGCGCTGGCACGAAACGTTTCGTTCGGTCAGTCCAGTCCGTAAAGCACTCTGTGTGATTTACATCTGAATCATGCACGAAGCTAAATATTTTCCCAGATGCTGTTTATTACAAGGGCATCCTCCTCGGAGAACCAAGTTCCTGGCTCGTGTGCTCGTGGAGACGGAGTTTCTCTCTGCCGCCCGTGGACACCGCATAATGAGGCTGTGAGCCTGGTATCTGCCCAGCTGGCCCCGAACTTTCCACGTCCCCACCCCACACCCGCCCGCCTCTGTGGGTCTCGGTGGCACGCCCAGGGCGGAGAGAGGGGCTGTGGGCCCAGGTAGCGGCAGTTAAAGGGGTGGCGGGGTCCGTAGTGCCTTTAAAAACAGTAACACGCCCCACTAATGGTTGGTCTGCTTTTTATTACCGCCACATGCACACGGCCCTACACAATGCCAGTGGTAAAATAAAGTATCCCTCCACCCTACCACACCCTCTGGGTCTGGCACTGACGGGGCCTTTTAAAAAAGTGCTCACTCCCCACAGTGCACGCTGCCCGGGCGGAGGGCTCCTCCCAGAGGCAGAAAAGAGGGCCGGGCCCGACTCCGAAGAGCCCTTCGAACAAAGGAGCCTTGTTAAGATTCTGGTTCAGGCCCCACACGCTCAGCTCGCACAGAGCACTGCCAGCTGTTTGCAGGGAAGTTGCCAGGAGCAGAGCCTTTCCATTGGTTCCCAGGGCCGGAGTCCCCTGGGGCCTCACTGAGATGCAGATTTGGACTCAGCGGGTCTGTGGTGAGGCCCCGGATTCTGCATTTCTGGCCTCAAACACTGACAGTTCCTGCCTGAGACCCTGACAGGCTGGGGCCGCGCTTTAGATGGAGCCCCAAGGATGCTGAAAATGGGCCCTCGGCCCTGTCTCCCCACCCCCACCCCACTCTGTTTTCCTTCCACACACTGACCTCAGGAGGCGCTCGCTGCGACAGGAATGCAAACTGGACCTGCTCTTAGTTTCCGTTTACCCCCAGGGTCCCCCCGCTTCTTGGGTCGGGATTTTTAAGTCACACCAAGGACGAGACAGAGCCTGCCCAGTCTCTGCCCTCCTGCCCGGGGCTCTCAGTTCTGTGGCTGCTCCCAGTGTCCCCAAGCCCCTTCCTCACTTCTTTCTCTCTCTCTCTCTCTCTCTCTCTCTCTCTCTCTCTCTCTCTCTCTCTCATCCTGTACGCAGGCTTCGTCCCAGCCAGGACCACCCATGGAGAGGGCATTTAGTGAACCGGAGCCACGGCTATCAGAGACCCAGACCTGCCCATGCCTACAGGACACTGAGTGCAATTAATGCACTTCCCACCTCCACCCTGATTCCTCCGAGGTCAAACCTGGGGTTCTGTGAGCCTGCAGAGAAAGCGCGCTGCACCTGGCGCCTCACTTCTGAGCCAGACTCGAGACGAGAGCCCCCTTTGGAGGCCAGGACTCCTCAGACCCTAACCATCTCTCTCTCTCTCTCTCTCTCTCTCACACACACACACACACACACACTCTGAACTGTCAGACATATGGAATCTCACTCTATTCTCTCATTCCCACGCCTTTGCATTTGCACATGCTGTAACCAGGGGCCTCCAAACCAAATCTGTCCCCCCCCACCCCACGTCTCTGTAAGTCAAGTTTCACCGCAGCGCGGTCTCCTCATTCCGCCACACACCGTCCACCCGCGGCTGCTGTCGCGCCGCAGAGGCAGAGCTGAGTGGCTGCAGCAGGCCTTGTGGCCGGCAAAGCCCGCACCTCACTGTCTGGCCCTCCACTAAACACGTGTGCTCACTTGATTGGCTCGTTCTTTTTTCTGTTCTTTTTTAAAACTTATTTATTGATTTGAGAGGGGTTGGGGAGAGAGATTTGTTGTTCCACAAATCTACGCATGCCTTGGTTGACTCTCCTGTGTGCCCTGGCTGGGGGTGGCACCCACAGCCTTGGCGAAGCAGGATGAGGCCCTGACCCCCGGAGCTACCCGGCCAGGGCTTCGGCCAATCCTTTGAGGCTCAGCTGAGCTGTGTGCCTTCAGTTCTCGGCCAGGAGCACTCACACCCTCCTCCGGACCGGCTCCCGGGAGCCGTGCACACGCACCGCGGCAGCTCGCACACACTGTAATTACGGGGCCACATGCCTATTTTCCGCACCGGTTGGGCTTTGGTGTCAGGGGGACATTTCCGGCTCTGCCACGTCGCATGGGGTGGGGGCGGGCTCCTCCTTCCACACCCGTCTCCCAGCTCTAAAACAGGGATTACCATCCACATTCCAAAGCTGTCCAGGAGTCAGCGGTCTAACAGATGCCACGTTCACAGCAGCCACCTGAAGACAACCAGCCACACGCTCAAAACTGTTCTCTCCCCGCGCTGTGCCCACGTCCATCCTCCGGACACTCAAGGGGCATCCGATACAGTCATCGCAACGGGTGCCTTTTACAGAAAAAGAGGAGGGGAGTGGGGTTTGTCCTGGAGCTCAGGATCCAAGAGGTAAAGCATGTCAGCGGAGGCTGCTGGCCTTAGAGTCAGGAGCGAAGTCAAGGCGCTCACTGGGCCAGACCCTGGGTTAGGTGACCCAGGCTCTCTGCATTTCCCCGGCAGCATAAAGTATACGGGGAATGGAATATATGCAATAAAAGCTCTGAGAATGAAAAATGCACATAAATGCCAGGAATTACGGTATCCAAAGGGTGGGGGATTTGGTATTAATATACAGGTGAAACACAGAGACACTCTGCAGTGACATGACACCCAGAGGCCCTGCTAGACAGCCGGATCCGGCCCGTTCGGCTGTTCTCTCCGGCCCGCGGAGCCGAAAGAGCGGAGGGTTCTCTTGCTCTCCCCTCCGCTCCTCCTTCACCAGCAGCCCAAGATGAGAGTGCCGGCATGGTCAGATTGCTTTTGTTCCGGCCCTGTGGTCCAGTTTAAGAACCCATTGTGGCCCTCGAGTCAAAAAGTTTGCCCACCCCTGGGCCAGAGGATCCGAGCGTGAGACCCGCCCTGTCCACTCTGCAGCAGGGTGACTGAGGGCCAGTCCGTTATCCACTCTGAGTCCCGGGCTCCTCAGGGGTTGAAGCCACCTCTCCTCTCAGGCGTGCAGTCACGATTAAATGAAATCATGTGTATTTATAGATCCTCACCGGAGCTGGTAAAACCAGGGCCTCCACAAGCCAGTGTGAGAGGCGGAGGCTATCCGTGAACCGAAGGCCCGGTGCAGAGTGGAGGGCTGCTCCCTCGCACAGGCCTGTGAGCGTGCAGAGTGGCAGTGACGCCCGCATGACCCCCTCCCCTCTTCCCTTCCCCCCTCCCCAGGCCTTCTGTGCCCACACCTGAGCAGGGCAGCCAAGGACCTCACAACTCTGGTCTGGGGGCACCAGACCGGAAGCGCTGCTCCTCTTGGACCTGCAGCAGTCCTCAGAAGAAGGACTCTTTCAAAAGCTTTATTTCACGTCTCGTTTTCACGGAATTGCTCTGTGTTTTCATTGTATTTGGAGCGGGTGAGGTAAGTTCTAGGCTTAGGAGAGGCCAGAGGCTGACTGCAGTGCTCCACGCGGACCTCTGCGCAGAGCTTCCCAGCCAGCCGCCTCGGGCCCTCCCAGGGCGGCCCGCCCTCTGCCGAGCAGCTCAGCCCCTCCCGGTCCGCAATCCCTCCTGGGAGGGCCTTCCTGCGCAGAGTCCAAATCTGCTCCCGCCCCCAATCCAGGCCATGGAGTAACGGCTCCAGGTGTGATTCCTGGCTCCAGGCACCCCTCGCCCTTAACATTCCAGACAGCAATGGTTCCACTGCACCCAGAAGCCAGAGGGGCTGTGACCACAGGTGTGGAGAAGAATTCTATTAAAACACACGCGCGTGCGTGCGTACGTACACACACACACACACACACACACACACACACACACGCACGCCGTGGAATAAACTTATGTAAAATGTATACGCTCTATCACAACTTCGCTATGAAAAATTATTTTTATAAATATTTTCAGCAGAAAAATGAAAACACTTATTTTACAAAAGCCGACATTGAACAGATGTACGAATTTTAGAAGAACAAATGACTAGGGGTGAAGTCTCCTAATTATAAGGAACTACTGATAATTTGTGTGGTCGCCACACCTACCCATTGCTACGGACATTGGACTCACAGCACACGCGCACTCACACACGTTTAGTGACCGGACACGTATTTGCGATGTGACCCCGACACACCAGGCATCACACAGTATGCTGCCCAGAGTATAAAGTGGTAGGAAATAGGTCCTGCTCAATAATAATAATAATAATAATAATAATTAATAACAATAATAATAATAAAGCTTCTACAGAACCAGGATTACTTGAGCCTTTGGAAAGGTTAGGACCGAATCGTACCTGATTGATGGTCTTTTCC
This sequence comes from Vespertilio murinus, assembly GCA_963924515.1. Classification (NCBI taxonomy): domain Eukaryota; kingdom Metazoa; phylum Chordata; class Mammalia; order Chiroptera; family Vespertilionidae; genus Vespertilio; species Vespertilio murinus. The sequence goes on along the minus strand of OZ004704.1, from coordinate 20,897,992 downwards.
ATCTGCACCAAGCCCAGGTTGGGTAGTGTGTTTTTTATGAAGTCAACTATGGTCTCGAGGTTTTCATGCTGCAGAATCAAGGGCTTATGGCTCCCCAACAGACTTAAAGCCACTTTAAAGATGACCTCTGATCCCTGAAGAAAGATCATATCTGGGAAAACACAGAAAAGCAGAAAGCTAAACCAGTCCATTTTCTGATGAAATGCTACTCAGTTTCCTTTTCCACGCATCGCAGGGCAGGGCAGAGGGAAACATGACCCCAAACTGCGAGTTTTATTTCCTTTTTAAGAGCCTGACATTTCAGATAGGGTTGTCAAGGCAATACTGCAAACAATGAAGGAAATATAGGCAAACATACTACTATGATTTTGTCACAGGTTTAGATAAACAGTTTTATTTGCTCCAAAAAAATTCAAACATGGATTGAAAAATGGAAATTTTTTTTATCAATCTATTTTTTTCCAGGAATGTTCTAATTTTAAAGGAGTTACTAAAACATGTTTTTATGGGTAAAACAAAGGTTTTCAGACACAGAGCATCAGATATACAGCATTTATTTATTTAAAAAAAATATATTTTATTGATATTTTACAGAGAAGAAGGGAGAGAGATAGAGAGCTAGAAACATCGATGAGAGAGAAACATCGACCAGCTGCCTCTTGCACACCCCCTACCAGGGATGTGCCCGCAACCAAGGTACATGCCCTTGACCGGAATTGAACCTGGGACCTTTAAGTCCACGGACTGACGCTCTACCACTGAGCCAAACTGGTTTAGGCCAGATATACAGCATTTAAATATAGACATCTAACTATACAGTCTAGGAGAGAGTAAGTTAAAAAAATGCCTCTGTTTCCTCTATTTTGAAATAAGGAGTTGAATGAAAAGACCTCTAAAAACTCTAAATGTCTGCTCAATTCCAAAAGTGCATTATTAAATATAAATATACTGAATTTTAGCTCAATAATGGAGTAAAGCTCAGCCCTAGCAGCTGATTGTGGGTGACTAAATTCAGAGAAGTTACCTGACAACTGGAATAATCCTATATAATATCCTATATAATAAAAGGTAATATGCAAATTGACCCTCACACTCTCACAAGATGGCTGCCTACAACCAGGCCAGCAGGGATGGGGGCGGGGTTAGTGAGGGACAACCAAGCAACTGAACAAGCAGGCTGTGTGGGGCAACCAGGTCAGCAGGAGGCAGTTGGGGGTGACCAGGCTGACAAGTGTGTGTGTGTGTGGGGAGGGGGCAGTTAGGAGTGACCAGGCTGATGGATGAGGACAGTTGGGACGCCCAGGCCAGCAGAAGGAGCAGTAAGCAGGGGGGGTTAGGGGCTACCAGGCCGGCAGGGGAGGGGGTGCAGTTGAAGGCTGGCAGGGGTGCAATTGGGGGTGATTAGCTTGGCAGGGGGGCCAGTGAGGGGCAACTAGGCCAGCGGGGGGGGGGGGGAGGGGGAGGGGAGGGAAGTTGGGGGTGACCAGGCAGGCAGGCGAGTGATTAGGAGCCAGTGGTCCAGGATTGTGAGAGGGATGTCCGACTGCCTGTTTAGGCCTGATCCCAGATTGGAGAGGGTGCAGGCTGGGCTGAGGGGACCCTCCTCCCATGCACAAACTTTGTGCACTAGGCCTCTAGTCCCATATAATAAAAGGGTAATCTGCAAATCGAAATCGACCCAACAGCAGAATGACCGCTTGCTATGACACGCACTGACCACCACGGGGCAGACATTCAATGCAGGAGCTGCCCCCTGGTGGTCAGTGCGCCCCCACAGAGGAGCGCTGCTCAGTCAGAAGCCGGCTGGCGAGCGCAGTGGCAGTGACAGGAGCTTTTCCCGCCTCCGAGGCAGCGCTGAGGATGTCCAACTGCTTAAGCTGGCAGTCGGACATCCCCTGAGGGCTCCCGGGCTGTGAGAGGGCTCGGGCCGGGTTGAGGGGAACCCCCCCCCATACACACACACCTACACACACACCAGTGCATGAATGTCATGCACCAGGCCTCTAGTATGCATATAAGAAAAGATATAGTTTAAAGATGAGAGCATAAATCTGATTAGAGGCAACTGTCAACTCTCTCCCCCTCTGGCTACAGGGTAATGGGTGAGACCCAGAAGCTGGAAACCCCATCAAGTGGAGGAAGACAGAGCAGGGGGGAAGAGCCCCAGCATTGCGCCTCTCTGGGTGGTTCCTTCCCTGGGATGACATGTAACAGCCATGAAGACCCAGAGGAGCGGCCGGGTGCTGCCGTGCGGAAGGGAAAGGTGTCAGAGTGGCATGTGGGTCGCACACAGGGCAGGCCGAGGTGCCGACTGGCTGAACAAAAACTGGTGGCATCTGTCAGATGGAACGGACTGCGCTCCCTAGAAGTGCATCCTATAGTGACGGCCCACTGTCGTTGGTCTCAGAGCGACAAGAACCTTCAAACTAGATACAGTACCATTTGGGGGGTGGTGAACGCACAATGGACAGCTGATGTGTTATAGAGCTGCACACCTAAGACCTATATAACTTTATTAACCGGTGTCATCCAATAAATTCAAGAAATTAGATACAGAACCAGTACCTAAGCCAATTAAACAATTACTGGGGATTTTCTGAGCATAAACAAACACGTAATCGTATCAGCAGTTTCAAGGTTAACAATGAGTCTTCCAAGTTTTATTTCTTTATAATCTTGGTGTTTATAACGAGTCTACTTAGCAGAGTGCTTCCTATGACTCTAGACTCAGACTTTTCTGGACTGTATGAAAATAAAACAAAAAGAATTTTAGAGAGTTGAGTTTTGTTTTGTTTTTAACTCTCTTCCTTAGTATGTTAAAATAACAAAATAAAATAAAATGTAACTGGATATGTTTATTTCATTGGGTCTAATGGTCTGTATTTAATGTAATTAAAAAATATATATATTCCTGCCTGACTGGCGTGGCCCAGTGGTTGAGCGCAAACCTATGAACCAGAAGGTGGCGGTTCGATTCCCAATCAGGGCACATGCCAGGGTTGGGGGCTTGATCCCAGTAGGGGGCATACAGTAAACAGCTGATCAATGATTCTCTCTCGTAATTGATGCTTCTATCTTTCTCCCTTTTCCTTCCTCTTTGAAATCAATAAAAGTAAAAAACTTTTTTAACACACACACACACACATCTCCGTGAGCAAGTGTTTTAATTTCCCGCATTTGAAAATCACTGTGCAAGGAATCACCCCACAGCCCTGCACTGCCCAGGCTGCCTCTCTTTCCTCTCTCCTCTCTCACGCCGCCCATAAACAGGCTCCGGGCTTTACTGGGCAGGAAGTAAAGGGAACCTTAGATTCAGCTGACTCCTGCACTTGGCAAATGATTTGCTGAGAACAACGCAAATAGCTACTTTCCTTTGAAGATGCTCCGGCAGCTGCTACTGTGCTAACGGGAACGGGAACTCTATTTGAAACTGCCAGGGACATAAAGGGGCAATTTTCCTGGGGGGTTGGGGGTGATGCTAAACGCCCAAGCCCAGGGCGGGGGAGCGAACGTATCCTGCATCTTCCCGGCCACCTCTGTCTTTGTCAAGGGCAATCGCTCCGCCTAACTTCCTCGGGGAGGCTGCGGTCCTCCGCTGCACCCAGGAACAGGTAGGAGGGGAAGGAAGCGTGGTGACAGCCCTAACAGTCTGCAAACTCTGAATGCTCATCCTTCTGTCACCACCGTACCATGATGCCGAAGGGCCACTTTCCTTGCTGTACAAACAGTCGTGCTTACCCGTCTATTTCAGTCCTTGAGCCTCTCTGAGGCCTTCCTCACATTGCAGGTGGCTTCTGTGTGTGTGTGTGTGTGTGTGTGTGTGTGTGTGTGTGTGTGTGTTTGCCATCCCATCTCCTCGCTCATCTACCTGGAATCACATCCTATAGAAACCTTCAGGCCAAAACCGGTTTGGCTCGGTGGATAGAGCATCGGCTTGCGGACTGAAAGGTCCCAGGTTCGATTCCGGTCAAGGGCATGTACCTTGGTTGCGGGCACATCCCCAGTAGGGGGTGTGCAAGAGGCATCGATGTTTCTAGCTCTCTATCCCTCACTCTTCCTCTCTGTAAAAAATCAATAAAATATATATATTTTTTTTAAAAAAAAAAGAAAAGAAACTTCCAGGAGCCTCCTCTTCGGTTAGGAGCCAGCCTGGTCCTTTACCCCCAAAGGCAGACCCCTCCACACCCATGCTGGAAGGTACAGGAAGAGGCTATTTTACACCATGCGATGCCCACACGAAGGACTGGCTTTCAGGAAAGCATCATTACCAGGCGCCTCGGTGATGAAGGTCAGGGCATACACATCACTGGCGGCTGCCCTTCCGAGTAGCATACACTTAAATTCAAGGTGACCTGTTAGCTAACATAGGAGCCATGCTGACTGCAAGCCGAGGATCCTTGACTTACATATAAATTTGTGAAGAGCTAACAAAGGTCCATCTGTTTTCAGGGCTTATCCAGGCCTAAAGACTTATAATGAAATGGGCTTCAGACAACAACAACAAAAAGACTCCTGTGTATGAATGGCATGCTTCGGATTTAAAACTGAGCAATCCACCGTGACAGGGGTTTAAACAAACACGGCTCAAGTCACCCATGCTAAGTGCAGAAATGGTTTTTATTTATTTTATTTTTAAAAATATATATTTTATTGATTTTTTACAGAGAGGAAGAGAGAGGGATAGAGAGTTAGAAACATCGATGAGAGAGAATCATCGATCAGCTGCCTCTTGCACATCCCCGCTGGGGATGTGCCCGCAACCAAGGCATGTGCCCTTGACCGGAATCGAACCCGGGACCTTTCAGTCCGCAGGCTGACGCTCTATCCACTGAGCCAAACCAGTTTCAACCAGAAATGGTTTTTAAAAACCTAACTTTTCCAATAAAACAGTTCGTTGTTAAGGACTGATAGATGGGATGGATTGTGCAAACAAGGAACAACAAACAGTAGTGTTGTTGTTGTTTGCAAAATGACATCATGACACAGTGTGCCTTGAGCTCTCACTTCCGGCCTGCAACTCCAGGCGCCCTGAGCCCCTAGCCAGCAAGAGGACGTGGACTAGGACAGCAGGGCCATCTTTATGTAAATGTGCGAGAAACTCCAAGTCCCACGCTCACTACAGAACAAAGCGAGACACAGGCGTGTTTTCCAGCTTTTATCTGTGACGTCATTAGGATGCGCTTCATAGAGTACCGAGTACTCATTTCCAAAGCAGAGTTTGTTTGTTTGCTGTCAGTGCCTCCTACCCACGGAGGCAGCCTAAGAGGAGATTTTTTCCTGGAGATTTGTGGAGCTTTGGTGCCTGTGGCCAGCAGCAGCGACAACTGGGAGCTGGCCCTCCTGTCCAGGCCCCTTCCCACCCTGTAATTTTTTGTCTGAGCTGTTTCAAACCATTCACAACCCCCCCCCCCCACACACACACACACTCACCCTCTCAATCTCCACTCCTCTCCATTACCCTCTTACAACTCCCTTTGAATTTCCAGAGTAAGAAAAGTAAAATGCACTGAGGTTTTAGGCAAGGAAGAGTGAAGCTTCCAGTGGGAGAGCTTATAGTTTGTGTGACTCTTGTTAGTAAACTAAGCAATTTTGAGGCTTTTAGTTCTTTTTAAACAATAGCATAAATCCTTCATGAACTCTCACTATTTGTTTCACCAGGAAGTGTTTTGAGTATCTCTTTTCTGCAATGCTTATTGTTTTAGGAACAGAAAATAAAAATGCACTTGGAAAGTAGTTATAGCAAAGAGGGGGTTAGTAAACATTTTAAGATCAAAGATTCTTCTAGTAAAATCAAATGCAAACTTCTTTAAAAGTTCTTCTGGATAGGAGTGAACAATAATGAACATCTAGCACTTTGGTAGGGACAGGGGAGAGGCAAGAAGATAACTCAACACACACTTATATTAAAAAGCAAATTTTAGGATTTCTAGAGTTCGGATAAACAAGCTATTTACCCAAAGCTGCCTAATGTAGTTTGTACCGTCTCAATGTTTGTGAACATTCCCTAAATCCCCTTTATATGTTCCCTAATTCTAAAAAAAAATGTAAAAAAAAATGGGTAAGATTACAGATCTTTAAACTATCAAGTTACTGTACATACTAGGTGTATAAGTTAATAATGGCAGATTTTGTAATCAAAGAAAACACGATCATTTTAAGAGAAACATCAAAAGTGCTTTATTCAAAGTAATGTCCATCACTACTACACATTTCCCCATCTTCCAGGTAATTTGTGGGTACCATCCCAATAGAATTTTTGTTGTTTTGAGGCAAATCATTCAGAGACCCAATTTTCCATTTCGTTGTACATTTTTAAGTGCTGCTCAGAAAGTGTGTGTGCCATGGATCGGAACAAGTGGTAATCTGAAGTAGCAAGGTCAGGTCAATACTTCCCAGGCAAGATTTTTTAACATGTCTTTAACTGGTTTTGAAGTGTGCGATGGTGCGTCATTATGAAGCAAAATTACTTTGCCATGTCTTCTGGCACATTCTGGTCGTTTTCTGGTCAAAGTGTGGTTCAAATTGATTATTTGTTGTCAGTAGCAATCAGTATTAATGGTTTCACCTGGTTTTAGAAGCTCAAAATACACCACACCTTCCTGATCACACCAAATCTTTCCATTGTCTTCTTTCCAAAGCGATTTGACCTTGCAGTCGATGTTAATGGTTGACCTGGATCAACCCATGATTTTGTGCATTTGGGATTCTCATAATAAATCCACTTTTTATCACCAGTCACAATTCAATGCAAAAAAAGACTTTCTTTCGTGCCACTGAAGCGACATTTTATGTTGACTTTTCAGTTTTCCATTAGTCTTTCATTCATTTGATGTGGCACCCATTTTCCTTCCTTTAAAACATTTTCCATTTGCCAGAAACCAATTCTAGCATGTCATAATTACAAGAGTTTCATCAAAAGGTTGATGGGACTTGTGGACTCAACAAGGGGGCTGAGTCACATAATGTAATTACCTGTTGGAATGGCTAAAAAGCATCTCCCCCAAACCTGAATAGGATATCTGCTTGCTGCCAGACAGCTCAGGGCATCTTAATCTGCATGTTATTGCCTCCTATTGGCCAAACACCTGAACAGCTGTAGGCTATTCCCCATTCTGACAATGCTGCTGTAAACCCTACCCTTTGAAGTGTATTATTTCCATCTTTGCCTTGGGACAAATTGTGTTAATAAAAAGCACAGGTCCTGAGTCAAGGAGTAGTCTTTAGCTCTTTTAGCTGAAGCTCTTCTGACCCCCAATGCCTTTCAAAACTATCTTTCATCATTGGACTCCTTATTGAATCTACGCATCAGCCTTTCTTCAGATTGCTGAACCCTTCGTAATGCTGAGACAAGAACCCTGGCACCCATTGCTTGTAAACTATTGGAAATTGTTTGCTGAGCAACTTTTAATCTTTCTGCAAGTTGTTGAGTTTGACACACATCTTTATCCAATAGTGCTTGTAATTGTTGGTCTTCAAACTTTTTTGACTGACCTAGACAGTCTTTATCTTCCACATCAAAATCATCACTTTTTAAAAAATATTTCATTGATATTTTACAGAGAGGAAGGGAGAGAGATAGCTAGAAATGTCGATGCGAGAGAAACATCGACCAGGTGCCTCTTGCATACCCCCTACTGGGGATGTGCCTGCAACCAATGTACATGCCCTTGACCGGAATCGAACCCGGGACCTTCCAGTCTGCAGACCGACGCTCTATCCACTGAGCCAAACCGGTTTCGGCAAAATCATCACTTTTAAAGCATTTAAACCAGCATTCACAAATATCTTGAGATGGAACATGTGCCCCATATGCTTCCTAAAATATACGATAACTATTTCTTCAAAATGAAGTAATGATTTACAACTTCCCGCAAGTGCTCTTTTTTTTTTGGCACGAAATTCGACATTTTTAAGCATAAAAATATCTAGGATGTCAACGCCTTCAGAAAATTTGACATATGAAGTTTTGAAGCTTGTTGTCAATATAACAAAAGAGCATACAACTCAAGTCGCATATATATCAACTTACGTGTAACTCCATCTATTGAAAAAAAAATCCTCATTATTAACTGGTACACCTAGTAAATGACACTTTATAAAACCACCTGATGTTGGGAGGGACCACCAATTTTTTAATAGCCTCCCCGTCCACAGAAAATACAATGCAGAGAACCTGAATCGTCAACGTCATTGTTTCATGCTGCGGCAGGGAAAGTACCTGGTACAAGCGCTGGCTGTACCCAGCCTTCCTCTGGGCTCCTGGCATCCAAGAGAATGCACCTTCCCTGCCGGCAAGGCGATTATAAAATAGTTTGTTTTTCTATTTTTTAATTAATGTGTAATAGACAAGGCAGTTTTGAGACTTTGCACGTGAATACCTGTTTTACTTTGACAGAGACAATCTTCTTGAAAAATAAATCAAGAGAATGGGAGATGGTTTCAAGTGCGAACAGCCAACGGCTACAGAGGGGGGAGGCAGTGGAAGCGGCTGTGACATTTGGGGAGATCAGACAGGAGACACGTGAGGATGGAACAGTGAGTCATCGACACATGAAGGTGTCGCCAGGAGCCTGATGGCAGAGAAAAGGAAGAGCCCAGGGCAGGGGGAAGAGGCGGAAGGAGAGGGGATGATAAAAAGAGAATCTACCCTGTTTCCCCGAAAATAAGACAGTGTCTTATATTAATTTTTGCTCCCAAAGATGTGTTAGGTCTTATTTTTAGGGGATGTAGTATGTTTCCATGAAGTAGGTCTTATTTTCGGAGGATGTCTTATTTTCGGGGAAACATGGGTAGCAAGAGCAGCAGCCCAGAAGGAACTGGTCAAAGAGTTCTCAGGGCCGATCGGTGAACAGGGAGCATCACAGGCCAGGGAGGCTGGGAAACGCCTTCACATGGGTTGGGGCTCCCGGCGAGTCTGTAAGATGTCAGCCCCGTGATGGGGGAATCGGTCCTCATCCCACAGGACGAAGGCACGTAGGGAAGCCCGATGACTGTCAGAAGTGACACCAACCCTGAAACTTGGTGTCAAACAACACCTCCTTCTTACCGAGGACACAGGCAGGAAAGTAAGAAGCCTCACCGTGGAGGGCAGAAAATGCTGGTTCTGGCAGCGTGCACACCCACTTACCGAAGACTCTGGCCACAAACCCCAGCGGGAACTGGGAGGCGAACACGGTGAGGAACCAGGGCGCGGCGTAGAGGCTGGGGCCGATCTCGTGCTCCTCCAGGTGGTTGTAGAGGTCTCTGTGGTAGTCGTGCAGGAGCCGCGAGAGCTGGTACATCTGGATCTGCAGGGACACGGGGCCAGCGCTCACTCACAGGCCAGGGAAGACTTCCAGAACCTGAAGCGTACTATTTGGCTCAGGATGTCCTTTTTAAAAAAATGTATCTTTATTGTTGAAAGTATTACAAATACGCCTTCCCTCTCCTCCATTGGCCCCCTCTATCCCCATCCCCACCTCCCCAGGCCTTCACTGCACTATTGTCTGTGACCCTCGGTTATGCACAGATGCATAATACGTTCTTTGGCTCATTGATCTCAGCCTCTCGTTTATCCAGCCAGAGCTTCCTGGGTGCTCACTGCATGCGAGGCCCTGACTGATGGGTGCAGGCCCAGAACACTAACATCGGGTCTCCCACCACTTCCTTTCTTTTTACCGCCCCCTCGTGTCCTTGGCTGAGAGAATCTAAACTTCTGTCCTGTGGAAACACTTCAGAAATTCTCTTACAAATACAATTCCTGGCAAAACTTTAGCCCAGGGAATCGGGAAAACATGCTAAGGGTGAAGCGAGCACACGGGTGCTGCTGTGGGACGGCTCTGCTGCACCCGCTCAGTAAGTAGGCTCCCTCTGGGCCCCCCAACACTGAAGCAGAGGGTCCCTGTGCGGGGTGCGGCAGGTCTGGCAGGAAGCCCGTGATGAGCCCTGGGCTCAGCCCAGCGTCCAGCAGCCCCGGCGCCCCAGCCCAGAGAAACGACGGTCGGAGCGGGGCGGCTCCCTGCTGAGATGCTGGGGTTGGATGTGCCTTGTCCAAACCGGACCCAGCTCTTTCCAGGCCTCGTAAGGATCAGCTGTGGCCTGTTGTTGTTTTATTTTAAAAAATCTAATCACCGCCAAAACCGATTTGGCTCAGTGGATAGAGTGTCAACCTGCGTGCGGACTGAAAGGTCCCAGGTTCGATTCCGGTCAAGGGCATGTACCTTGGTTGCGGGCACATCCCCAGTGGGAGGTGTGCAGGAGGCGGCTGATCAATGTTTCTCTCTCACTGATGTTTCTAACTCTCTCTCCCTTCCTCTCTGTAAAAAAATCAATAATATATATATATATATATATATATATATATATATATTTAAAAAGAATCTAATCACCAAGGTCACAAGCCCCCAAAAAGAGTTGTGTGTTACAATATTAGATGATATAAAACCTCCTGAACATTCTGCTCTGAGATGGCAGGGATGTCTGGGTTAAAGGTAAGGGGAGGGCCGATACCGGTTTGGCTCAGTGGATAGAGCATCGGCCTGCGGACTGAAAGGTCCCAGGTTCGATTCCGGTCAAGGGCATGTACCTTGGTTGCGGGCACATCCCCAGTAGGGGGTGTGCAAGAGGCAGCTGATCGATGTTCCTCTCTCATTGATGTTTCTAACTCTCTATCCTTCTCTCTTCCTCTATGTAAAAAAATCAATAAAACATAAAAACTAAATAAATAAAGGTAAGGGGAGGAATGCAGGAGGAACCTGACAGGATGCGTGGAAAGTGAGATATGGGTCAAAATCTCTTCGTGAGTGGAATGGCCTCCTTTCACGAGATTTACGTCCCTGTGGCTCATATTCAGGGCGAAGTGAATTGGACGTTTACCCACACAATTTGGTGCCAACGTAACCTTTTCTAAGAACACTTTCTGACGCTTTGAAATCACAGCACCTTCCTGGTAAATGGCCACATAAACACATGATCCAACGTTCAGGAATATTTCCCAAGTAGGATCCGGTTTTCCCACTTCTGAAGGTGCACAGTCAGCACTCGGCACTTAAAACACACTGCCGTTTGCCTTTCTTCCATCTGACCTCCCTCCCGTCACGGATTCACTCAACAAACACTGGCTGGGTGTCTACTGCCTCCCAGGCACTATTGTTCTAAGAACTATGGACGCAGCTCCCAAGATGGATCCAGAAAATAAGCAGGTGATTTCAGGCAGTGAGAGTGTGATGCAAGAGAAATGAGACAAGATATCATGACACAGTGTACACGCCTGGGGTGGGCGTGGGGGGACGTGGTGGTCAGGAGGAACTTCTCCTAGGATGTGATATGTGAGCTGACCTCTGGATGACAAGGGAGAGGGAAGGGTGGGACCCCATGCGTGGGATCCCGGGCGCAGGAAGCGGCAAACACGGTGGGAAACAGGAGTTAGACCGTCTGAAGCTGCTTTGATGAAGAATGAAAGGGAGGGCCCCAGACACACGGGGCTAGCTGTGCGGCCTGGTCAGATTCTGTAACCCCTCTGAGCCTCAGTGTTGCCACTCACAAATTGAGCCGATTCTGCCGAAACCAGTTTGGCTCAGTGGTAGAGCGTCGGTCTGCGGACTGAAAGGTCCCAGGTTCGATTCCGGTCAAGGGCATGTACATTGGTTGCGGGCACATCCCCAGTAGGGGGTGTGCAAGAGGCAGCTGATCGATGATTCTCTCTCATCGATGTTTCTAACTCTCTGTTCTTCTCTCTTCCTCTCTGTAAAAAAATCAATAAAATATATATTTTTTTAAAAAATTGAGCCGATTCATAGTGTGCTCCCGAGGGTCAGTGAGGAGATCAGTGCCTACAAAACCCCAGGGTCATGCCTAGCAGAGCACATTCTCAGCAACGATGGCTCCTATGATGCTAACCCATGGTGATAACACTGTCATGGTGGGGAATGGAAATACCGGGGTGAACACTGTAAAGTATGCAATTATCTAACCACCACGCCGTACACTGGAAACGAACATACCGAATGTAAGCGGCAGCTAAAAAAATAAAACCTTTTTTTGTTTGTTTGTTTTTTAAAGAAAAAGCTCTTTAACCAGGTCTGGAAAGGAACCCTGAACGCCGTGGCCTTTGCCTCCCGCAGGGACGGACGGACGGACGGAAGGGTGTACCTGCAGGATGATCATGTCGGGCCGGTACTGCTTCCGCAGCCCGCGGTCAAACATCAGGAACCGGAGCATGTGGAAGGCCTCCTCCTCGCCCATGTGCAGCAGCAGCACGCCGGCCACGAAGCTGAGGCCCTGGCAGTAGCCCACCTCCTGGTCCAGCAGCGAGTAGGCCTTCAGGATGTTGTACAGGGACAGCTGCCCCGCGCCCAGCTGGGCCGAGAAGTACGGGTGCGTCGGGAAGGTCCGACCTGTGGCAACGAGACCCGAGAGCCGCAGTTTTAGAGGAGAAGTGCCATGGCCTGCAGGTTACGGCCGCCGCTCCTCAGCAGCCCGGTGTCCTGCGGGAGCTCTGGACACAAGGTCATCGGTTGTTCTGAGAATAACGTTTGCAACTAACCCCTCAGCGAGCATTCGTGGTGTTGGGATGAATGAGAACTGCCACGGGCCCTACAGATTCTGGATTTCCATCGGAAACAGAAGGAAACGCCCTGCCCTCCAATCGGGCAGGAGCACCCGCCCCAGCGCTGCCGTTGAAGGTGGCTGGGCTCTGGCGGGCTGCGGACCGTGCCGGGTGCTTTGCCAGGCTGCCCTACACCAGGGGTGGGCAAACTTTGTGACTCGAGGGTCACCATGGGTTCTTAAACTGGACCGGAGGGCTGGAACAAAAGCAACCTGACCGTTCTGGCACTCTCATCTTGGGCTGCTGGTGAAGGAGCGGAGGGGAGAGCAAGAGAACCCTCCGCTCTTTCGGCTCCGCGGGCCGGAAAGAACAGCGGAACGGGCCGGATCCGGCCCGCGGGCCGTAGTTTGCCCACGGCTGGTCTAGACACTTTCCCGGTGCCTGCAAGGTCTCCGGGCCACACGCGCTGTTTCTGTGCTTTTAAACCACAGGCAGCACTTTGAAAGGGACTGAGAAACGGGAGGTGTTTTCTTTTTCACAAAAAAACACCGAACAGTTACCTTCCTTCCAGAAAGAGGTTAAGAAAACAAGTTCTCAACATCCTGATTATTTACACAAAAAGCTGGCATTCAGCAAAGCTTTAAAGACTTCTTTTGTCAGGAGGCTTTTGTGGCCGATACTGGTCAAACCCACCTCACCCTCGCCTGGAATGTGACCGACGGGGAAATGTGTCTCCAGGGAGCAGAGGAAAAAATGCTGGGCCGCCGGGCCCAGTGCGGACCCAGCAGGGACCCGGGGGGAGGGTCCTGGCCTCCTCGGGTCTGCAGAGGCCGAAGGCGAATCTGGGCCACAAGCTGACTGTCCAGCTTCCTTACTTGGCCGGAGAAAGAAAGGGGACACCCTCAGCCTCCTGAGAAAGCACTCATCCACCCAAATGGCTCACCTGCCCTCGACTGAAGAGGCAGGAACAGTCCCCTAATGAATGACCTTCCTGATTTCTTGTCCTGTATTCATGGTTGGCTCACTCTACCTCTTCCCCCAACAAATGTTCCCCAAATACACCTCACTCACGTCGTCTGGGAAATGCAATCAATGGCTCCCGGGTAGAGCTCTGCACCCTCACCTCCTCACCATCTCTCTCAGCTCTCCAGGGCCGACCTCGGGACTGCGAGGGCGGTCGGGGTCTCTGCACCCTTCCCGGCTGGCTGCGGGCAGAACTGAGCATGCGCCAAGTATGCTCCCCTCCCCCCAGCCTCCAAGGTGCCTGCACACCTTCCTGGTCCAGGGTGGTACGCCAGCGGCCCCGGCTGCGAGCCACGGACACCGTGCGAGACTGTCAGCGGCCACATGGGAAAGTGACAGGGGAAACTGATTTTTACTAAGACATCCTGTTTAACCCAACATAGACAGAACACTGTCATTTTCAACATGTAATCAATATACAAATGATGGAGACATTCTGCAGTCTTTGCTCGTACTAAGCCTTTGAAAGCCAGTGTATTCTTTACCGACGGCTCATCTGAGTGTTTCACCAGCCACATCCAAGGGCTCCACAGACACACTCGCTGCCACGCTGACCGCACAAGTATACTGCTTTCTGCAGATTCTCAGAGGGACTGGAGATACACAGGAAGCTCCTCACTCCATTACCCCGCCCCCGCCACTCCGATCTCCCCTCCCCCCAGCCTCCAAGCAGACCCAGGAGAGCGAGTGCGTGTGCACAGAGTAGGGACGGGCTGGTTATTTGAATCACCAGCAGACCCGCCGGGTGTGGTCAGCTCTGAGGGGGCGCTACGCCACCTGACTCTGGGAGGGAGAGCTGTGTGGTGTGCAGTGGGCAGAGCAAGAAAAACAGAGCAACATGGTATCCTGGAAGGGACATGGTAGGAAACTAAGAAGACCTGGGTTCTAGCACTTTCTGCCACTCGGCAGCTTGTAACTGGGCAAAGGACTTGATCTCTCTGGGCCCCTGGGTCACCGGAAGTGCAGTAACACGTGCCCACACTCACGTGGGGCTGGATGACGTTGAGATCCGACACAGCTAGGGAATGTGCCCAAACTATAAAACACCGCCCCACTGCGGTCTAGTCTTCTTACGCTTCCTAAGAAAAAAATCTTGCAAAAAAAAGTTGATCAGACTAACATCTGATGTTCACACAGTAAACAAAGAAGCAGGACAAGAAAAATCCACGAAAACTCAGAGTATGTCCAACCCGCACGCATTCCGTTCTTCTGGCCAGAATGTGGATGTCACGTTTGAAGAAACACTGAACTGTGATTTGACTCTCGCTGTTCTATCCACCTTTCCTGGGCCCAGTGCAGACTAAACAGGAAGTGCAGACTAAACAGTCGCCTTGGCGAAGGTCTCCTCCTGGTGAGTGGTGGGGGGAGCAATGGGCAGGTCCCCGCACAGAGCCTGGAGAGACGCACTGAGGTCGCAGGGAACCACACTGCCGGGAGCGGAGCTTCTTTCCGGCCGGGGAAGGAGTCTGGGGGGCGGGGAGGGGAGTGGGCAGAGGCAGGGCTCTCGGGGCGGCGGCTGCAGCTGGCCTGGGGGGTGGGAGCGGGGCAGCGTGGCGCTGATGGGCATGGAGCCGGCCCTGCCTGCGGGTGAGAGAGGCCCACCCTCGGCTCCCACAGCGGGGGAAAGGCTACAGCAGGCCTCGGGCCAGGGGAGGCCGCGCTGGGTGTGGCCCTGGCAGACAGCTCCCAGGGAGAGGGCCCCAGGCCCGGGCTGAGCTGGCATCCTCCTTCCCCTGCAGGATGGTGATTACTTACTTCCTGGCCACAGAAGGAGGAGAGGAAAGCTAAGAGAAGAGGACATTCGAATCAAGGAGGGGAAGCATGCTCCCCAGTCCTCCCCCATCCTGGGAAGTGGGGGGAGAGGAGAAAGAGGGGGCGCCACAGAGAAACTGTCTGTGCTCCCTCCCTTTCAACCTCCTACTCCGAATTCATTTTTCACTTCATTTCACATGATGGGAACATGATGTCATTTTTTCTGTTACTCATCACATTAGCAAACAGAGCTCTTGCCAATTCACAGAACTGCTCTGCCCGGGGTCAGTGGGCCACACGGGCACCAGCACCACTCTGTCCCCAAGGTGCAATCACGGCCGGCCAGCATCCGCCCCACCCGGCCACGTGTTTCCATGGGAACACGCGGCTCCTGGGCTCCGGCGCCCTTACTGCTCAGCGCCGCGGTGGGTTCAGGCTGCCGGTTAAACTGGTGGCCGTGGTCACCATTGGACCGGTCTGTGCCTCAGTCCCCTCATTTCTTATCTCAGGGCTGTTGTGGGGGTCACGTGAGATTGAGGAGCTGGTTCGGGGCACCTCGTCTTCAACGTTTCAAATGACTCGCTGAGCACGGGACAGGCTCTCACCCAGGAACTGGGGGAACAATGGGGAAACAGCCCCAGTCCGGCCCCCCCGGGGCGTGCATCCCGCGGGGAGAAAGGCAACGAAAAAGCTGCTGCTGCACCTGGCCCGTGTGGCTCAGTGGTGGAGCGTCAACCTGCCCCAGGCACCAAGAGGTCATGGTTCGATTCCCGGGCAGGGCACATGCCCAGACTGCAGGCTGGATCCTAGTGGGGGCGTGTAGGAGGCAGCTGGTCATGTTCCTAACTTTTCCTTCTCCCTCCCTCCCTCTTTCAAATCAATAAAAATATATTTAAAAAAGAAAAAAGCTGCCGCCGCTGGCACAGCACTGAGAACAGTTGTGGGGAGTGCAGGGGACTCAGCAGCACGGGCTGTGTCCCTGGGAGCAAGGTACCCCCCCACCCCCCATCTCTGCACTTTCATTTCTCAGCTCTCAACAGGGACAGATAACGGCTCCCTGGCCCTGCTATGAGGTTACAGAACGGAGTCTTAAGTAAACATCACAAGCACTTGGTGTGAGGTGAAGTATTCACTGTGAATGCTGATGATACCTGTAGCACTAGCTGATGTGGTAAGTGTCATGGGGGTGGGGGGTCGGCTGTGGGTGGGACAGAAGGCTTAGCAGGGGCACCTCATCCAGCCAAGAGGCGGGAGAAGGAGAGGAAAACTAGGAGAAGAGGACACTCGAATCAAGGAGGGAAGCATGCTCCCCAGTCCTCCCCTGATCTTGGGAAGTGGGGGGTGGGGGAGTCCACAGAGAAACTGTGTGCTATGAGGATTGCAGAAAGATTACTCCTTTCTGCAAAAGGGCCAGCTTCTCAGAGATGACGGCTGAGCTCAGACCGGGAGTGACATTTATAAAAAAGGCCCTGAGTGAGGTGCGCCGTGTGGCTGGACAGCAAAGCCTCCATGCTGCCGGAGCAGCTCCCCGATTCCTGGGAGCAGCCTCCCCCCGCCCGCCCGCTGCAGGACCTGAAGGGCCTGAGGCACAGGCGGCGGGGGCTCTGGCAGGTCCTGGGTGAGCATTCGAGAAGCAGGGCCACACCCTCTGAAAGCAGTGGGGCCGGGTTCCTGCGGCTTCACACGGAGCCTGTGGCCCCCGGGAGCCCTGCCGCTGGGGGGACAGAGGCCCCGAGAGAGGCGGCAGGCAGAGAGGATGCGGCCGCGGCCCGTGTCCAGACTCCGGTTCCCATCGGAGCACTTTCAAAGCTACCCAAGAGACAAGACGCCTGCCCTTTTCCAAAGTAACGCTGCCCCGGGCGCACACAGTCTGCTCTCTGCAGTCCGTCTCTCTAATAAACCCTGCGGGGAAGCAGCAAAGGCCGGGGAATGTCTGCTGTAATCAGCCCAGGCCTCAGCCTGACACTCACGCCTCCCCGGATGCTCCTGCGTTCGGCTACGAAGCTGCCTGTCAATAGGTGAACGACTGGCCAGAACCACAGTCAGCCTGGGGCCCTGGGGCCTGCCCCCATCCTGCCCGCTGAGCCGGCTCTGCAGCTGCCCAGGGAGGGAGAGAGCTTTCCGTGCGTGCGTGGGGCTCTGCAGCTGCCCAGGGAGGGAGAGAGCTTTCCGTGCGTGCGTGGCCGTGGCCGGGGCATCCCTGATTTCTCCAGGGCTTTTTATAATTGAAAGGCTCGGTGGCAAAGCTTGGCGGCTAAGCCTAGAGGCAGATGGCTAAATAGCCCGGACAGCCTCCCCAGATTTCTCCCCTGGCATGCGGCGTCGGCCGGACCCGTGGACTCACCGAGGTCGATGAGGATGGCGTGCTGCTGGGAGGTGAGCTGCTTCAGGAGCTCCTTGTAGGGCGCGTCCCGGGGCTGCTGCTGCCTGGGGAGCTGGTGCTTCAGGTGGTGCTGCTCCGCCAGGAACTTCCAGACCTCGCCGCGGTGGTGGCGGGGCACGCCTTCGGGGAGGGGAGGGTGGGAGTCACAGAGGGACTTTATGCACAGAATTCAGCTTCATAACAAACATGAGCTGGGCTGCAGTCCACCGACCTGAATTCTTGTTCCATTATAACTACCCGTGTTTCCCCGAAAATAGGACATCCTCCGAAAATAAGACCTACTTACAGGTTTCCTTCTGAGTGACATATAAGGCATCCCCCCGAAAATAAGGCCCCCAGGCTCTGTCTCAGAATGAAAATTAATTTACCGTAAACTGGTCGCTAGGGCGGCCCCTACTGGCATCTAGCAACCAGTGACGTTACACTGAGTCCTGACGTCACTGCTGTGTGAATGGAGAGAAATCAGCGTGGAAACTTTGTGAAACCTAAACTGCAACAAGTTGTGACTTGGGTGAAGAATTCATGGGAGAAAATCACTGACGGTTGCATTGCAAATGCACTGCCGATTCACCGTGCCTTGAGAGAGAAGACCAAGCATGTAACTCTTCCACACAGAATGTCACCTCGTACAAGGGCCGTGACCCAAGTGCGTGGACATGAAGGAAATCCAGATTTCATAGAACCTCCTCGTGCGGGAGGCAGCCGATCAATGATTCTCTCCACCATTGATATCTCTGCCGCTCTCTCCCTCTCCCTTCCTCTCTGAAATCAATTAAAAAAATATATTTAAAGAAAAAAAAGAAAAAGAAGTGCATCCTGAAAAACATGGGAAGTGATTGATAGTGGGGCTTTTCACAAAACAGCTTTTTCCAACTGGGAAGTTTTCCCAGTTCTGAGATGAACAATTTCCTCTTATTACTAAATCGTTCCCATTAAACTTATCAGACCTTTATTTTTTTTTTTGAAGGAAAAAAAAACAACAAAAAACACGGGCTGTCACTGGACAGTACCACACAGTCTAGTATTTAAGAGAAGGCTCAGATCTGTTCTTTAAAAACAAAGGGTCACGCACCGTGGAGCCGATGTGTTTGCCGAGAATGACCTGGAGTGGCCTTCCCGCCCTGGGTTGTGCCTCCTCTCCTAACCCAACGGAGAAACCCGGGGAGACTGCAGGCAGGGCTCTGGGTGGACAGCGGCCACCTTCCACCCGAATGGAAACACCGTCTCGTTCTTGTGGCTTGAGAAGTAATACACGCTCACTATCCAAGTCTAAAACTTCTGAAAAGCCCAAGGCATAAAGGAGAAGGTGAAAACTCCCCATACCCAGAGTGACTATATAAATCCCCATCCAAAGCAGGATGCTTAGGGGAGGCAGGGCCCTAATTATCTCGGCAGGGCTGTGCCAGATGCACGGTCTCCCTGCCCGTTACTCAGAGGGCTGCGGACACCTCCTGATGTTTTCCTGCGGACGCGCGCACAAAACGGTGCGTGAGATCACGCGCCGGGCCTTCCTCTTTCAGTTAGCGACTCCTTCTTGTGCGTCCGTACAAATCTACCGTCATTTTCAGGGAGTGAGAAGTGGGTGTGGTCCCACGGCTGGGTTTCTGGCTCTGTTCGACATCCTGGCCTTTAAACAATGCCACAATAAGCATTCTGCCCCACCGCAGAGCACTGCTGACCGATAGCATCTAGGTTTCTGTACGCGGCGGTGCTGGGTCGGAGGTGAGCGGTCTGCGTCCAGCCCAGCCTGCCCACGGGTCAGGTGGCCAGCCGCGTGGTAACCCCACTCCCAGAAAAAGCACACTCCGGTTCACAGTGTTCTCCTTAGCGTCTCTTATTCATTAGATAAATGAGATCATTTACATAAATCACTAAAGGAATCGTTTAAACCCAAGCTAAAACTTGGGAGTATTTAAAAGTCCCCGGAACTATTCTTCCTTCTCCCAAGCTGACATCCTATTCCTGCAGCTCCGACTCCGTTTTAACTTGGAGAGTCCGTAGACCCCTTTGTTTCCCTCAGGTGGGGGCTCTTACCCACACGGGACTGTCTTTTCTTTTAAGGGCTTGGGGGTGACGTGGCCTCTACCTGGAAGGTGTGGTTCTGACTTAACCTCGTTCTCTTATTCTGACTGCAAGCTGGGCTGTGGCCCTCTGTTTGCAGTGATTAGATCCTATGTGTAGAAGCCAGCTGGATAACTGACAAAGCCCCTTTGACAGTGAGAGACACCGCTCCTGCCACGGAGAGCCAGGTGGCTACGTCAGGAACACGTGAGGGAGGTCCGGGTCAGCCTCAGCTCGCCTCAGTACACACGCTGTTCAACCACTTACCCTTAACGCCACTACACAGGGTCCAGATAATGAACGTTTTTCTAGTAGCACCCCCGCCCCCATAAAAATGCACGATGAAAACCAGTATGCCTACCGAAACCGGTTTGGCTCAGTGGATAGAGCATCGGTCTGCAGACTGAAGGGTCCCAGGTTCGATTCTGTTCAAGGGCATGTACCTTGGTTGCAGGCACATCCCCAATAGGGGGTGTGCAAGAGGAGCTAATTCTCTCTCATCGATGTTTCTAACTTTCTATCCCTCTCTCTTCCTCTCTGTAAAAAATCAATAAAATGTATTTAAAAAAAAAAAAAAAGCACGTTGAAAAAAAGAAAAAAAAAAGAAAACCAGAATGCCAGGTGTCAGGCTTCTAAGAAAGTCAGACATCTGGAACAGCTGTCACAGGCGGTTCACCTTTTGCAGAGGCAACGCCACCTGAAGACCATCCTGTAGTCAACAGTGAGAGGGGACAGAATGAATTCATCCTTTTCTCTGCCTCCTCCTTTTTCAAAACAGCGATCTGGGGCCATGCGGTGCAATGGCGAGCCTCCAGCAATCACTCTGTGAGCACCGGAGGAGCGCTCTGAGACCCTCTGCTTGGTCCACGCCTCCCCCTCTAGCAGCCAGGGGCCAGAGCCCGGCACGGTGAGGACACCTGCCAGAGCTCACACAGGGAGCCTGGCCCATCTGCAACCTGTGTCCCCCACCTGCCCTACTTCTGGGCTCAGAGAACAGCACGGAGGAGGCACGGCTCAACCAGACAGGGCCTGCACTGCCTAGAACGTGTGTGTGTGTGTGTGTGTGTGTGTGTGTGTGTGTGCGTACCAGCCCTGGCCATTACTCAACTGCTCTCAGCCCAAGTCTCCTTCTTATCCATAGAAAGGGAAAGTCATCCTAGTAATAACTATGTGTTATTAAAATGGATGCTGTCGCTGAAACTGGTTTGGCTCTGTGGATAGAGTGTCGGCCTGTGGACTGAAAGGTCCCAGGTTCGATTCTGGTCAAGGGCATGTACCTTGGTTGCGGGCGCATCCCCAGTAGTGGGTGTGCAAGAGGCAGCTGATCGATGATTCTCTCTCATCGATGTTTCTAACTCTCTATCCCTCTCCCTTCCTCTCTGTAAAAAAATCAACAAAATATATTTTTAAAAATAAAATAAGATAAAATGGATGCTGTCAAAACCCAGATAAAGGTTAGGTAATGCCTAATTGACTACTGAACAAAACCACTTGGCCCTACACTCTCTTAGAGATGAATGAGGCACGTGTATCTTCTCCCATTGATCAGCTAATGAGGTCAGAAGAAAACCCTAAGATTTATATGCATCCGCAACCCTTTTTCTAAACACTTGGTTATTCGGACTAGACCAGCCAGATGCCACGAGCCCTGGAATCAGACTAGACTCACAAAGCCCCGCCCCCGCCAGCGGACACTCATATGCATTTTAAAAGAATCGGCCGTTTCCCTTGAACACTGATAATCATTGATGATCTCTGAAGTTAAGCTCTAACCAGGTGCTTCCCCAACTATCTTCGATGGAGGACCAGCTTTTCTTTTAAGATTCTCTGATCCACAGCAAATTGACACTTATAAAACTTAGCACAAAATGAATTAGTAGAAAAATAAAATGGGGGCGGGGGATAAAAGTCCCCTATTTTTCATTAGGATCTGTCAAATTGCTGGAAAAGTTTCTAAAGACTTAGTGTTAAGTTCTATATTCATCTTGGACCAGTAACAGTTCGGACTGGTACATGGTCAGCAGACCACACTAAAATAAATAAAAAATAGCAGAACTGCCCGCCCTGGGCAGAGCAGACGCTGCTGTGTGCCCCTGGCACCGGCTCGCTTACTCCTCGCAGCAGCCTCTGTTGCCACACACGTGGAAGTGGGGCTCAGAGAGGTTCAGTCCTGTGCCCAAGACCACGATGTAAAGTGTGTGTGTGTGTGGTGGTGGTGGGGGGGGGGGGCTGGTGTCTGATCCAGGATGACCTGCCTGAAGTCTGTGTCCAACACTCTATGCCAGGGGTGGGCAAACTTTTTGACTCGAGGGCCACAATGGGTTCTTACACGGGACCGGAGGGCCGGAACAAAAGCAACCTGACCATGCTGACACCCTCATCTTGGGCTGCTGGTGAAGGAGCGGAGGGGAGAGCAAGAGAACCCTCCGCTCTTTCTGCTCCGTGGGCAGGATAGAACAGCCGAACGGGCCGGATCTGGCCCTCGGGCCATAGTTTGCCCACGGCTGCCTATGCTGTACTCGGAGGGAAGCCACCCAGCTAGTCCTCAGCTTACTACTGAACTCAGGGTGCATCTTCATAGCGTTACCCAGTCTGTAGGCAACTAAGTCCTTGGGTTTTCCTCTGTCTGCTCCTGTTTCCTGGGCATTTTAACTGATGTACTTAAGAGGAATCACGAGCGGTGATGAAAGTCACATCAACTAACTAAGATATCTGGAAACGGATGAATTGAAGAATGATAAAAAGGGGGTGAGACGGGACAAAAACATTTCTTTTTTAAAAATGCTTACGTCCCAACCTTCAGTGAGGGGTGAGGCTTGCTGGACTGTTCCCCAGTCAGGCTCACCTTGCCCAACAGCCGAGTGCATTTTTTCCAGGTCAAACTTGATTTTGGATCTCCCCGGCGTGCTCAGCATCTTCTCCCACACCGCCGTCACTTCCTTCAGGCACGGCGTGATCTCTTCATAGTCGAGCTTCAGGCGCTTGTTCAGCAGGTCGTTTTTGGAAGCTGCGGCAGATCGTGGAAGAGCACGTTAGTGAACAGGTACCGTATGCGTCTCCTACTGCCCGATACGGCTGCCTAACAGAAAACGCTATCTAAGCCAAGAGAGCTCTCCAAGGACGCTTCCTTCCCGTGTCGAGCCAAACCTTCTAGAAGGCTACCGGTTTCTACCGAGAGTCCTGTTTCTACTTCCTGGGACGGAACGGAACAGAACACTGGAACAGGAAAGTTTATCAGGAGAGCGGGTAGGATACAGGGCTACGTGTAAGCCAGCACACAGACTTTGGCAGAGCTGGAGAACTCGGTGTCCTCACAATGACAAACACTACCTGTCTTACGTACTTTATGTTTAGCAACCTTTCCTCTGAACGCCCCTCGGAGGCACCAGAGGCTGAGCAGCTTCCCCCAAGTCCGGAAGCAGGAGGCAGAGCGGCCCTGGGACCCGGACTCGGGTGCTACGAAGCTCGCTGCTAGTGATTACACGTCTCTTCTGGGATTAGGCCCAGGTCCGTTAGGGGCCTTGAATGTTTCTTTGGCAGCTATCCGAGCCTGGAGCATTCTTCACTGAAAGGTTTTCAATATAAATATGATCTCTTTAATAGGTCCAGGGCCACTCCAATCTTATTGCTCTTATAATCAGCACTTAACCGGTTTTTGGTCAAGTGCATCTTTTGAGAGCTTTGTCTGCTTCATCTAAGTAGTCAAGTTTATTGGCATAAATTTGCTCTTCCTCCTACAGACACTGGTAAGTCAGTGCGCACACCTCACGAGTGTGTTCCTGGCCCCTGCAGATATACACGCTCTCCCCGCCCCCCCAACACCGTTTCATTCGGAGGCGGCCGAGGCTGAGCAGGGTCCTTCCCGTGCCCTGTGAGAAGTGCTGCTGGCAGGATTCGAAGTCCTCTGCTTTGGTTCTGAACACCAGCTCCTATTACTTTTAAAATGAGAATTACAGCCCGGCCTGCTTGGCTCGGTGGTTGAGCATCGACCTACGAACCAGGAAGTCACAGTCTGATTCCCGGTCATGATTCCCGGTCAGGGCGCATGCCCGGGTTGCGGGCTCGATCCCCAGTGTGGGGCGTGCAGGAGGCAGCCGATCAATGATTCTCTCTCCCTCTCCCTTCCTCTCTGAAATCAATAAAAATATATTAAATAAAAATAAATAAATGAATGAATAACATGAGAGTCACAGCTACTTCACTGAGTAGCTCTTGTGAGGATTAAAGGAGATGAAATAAACCAAGCACGCACACAATGCCTGCTCACTCGCAAGTGCGCCACAAATTATGTTATCAAAACGATAGACAGTGGAAGGCACAGAATGTTGCTTCACAAACTAAGTGCTGATGATGTAAAATAAAATACTTTCTTTTCCTGAGTTAGAAATTGAGCAAATGCTAACACAGTAAATCTGGCGTAGGGGACGCTGGTGGTGGACCTTATTCCTCTGACGCACGGATTCGGAACCTAACTGGCCCAATTACCGCCCTCCAGAACACATACATCGAAACAGGGCACTGCAAAGGCCCACAGAGACCCCCGGCCCAGCCCCTCATTCACAGACACGTCACTGGAGCTCAGAGCGATTAAGGGCTTGACAAGGTTACAGACCGGCTGGTGGGTAGCAAGTGACTCAGGCCTAGCGCTCTCATCTTTTGCAATGTTTCATCTATCTCTATTCTTTTCCTTCTTTAAAAAAAAATTATATTTTATTGATTTTTTACAGAGAGGAACAGAGAGGGATAGAGTCAGAAACATCGATGGGAGAGAATCATCTATCAGCTGCCTCTTGCACACCCCCTACTGAGGATGTGCCCGCAACCAAGGTACATGCCTTTAACCAGAATCGAACCTGGGACCTTTCAGTCCGCAGGCCGACGCTCTATCCACAGAGCCAAACCGGTTTTGGCTAGTCTTTTCCTTCTTACTTTGAAGAATCTGCAAGGTCCTGCTAAACAATTCCCTAGATCTGTGGAGTTCAAATGTTTTAAAACATGTCGGCCCCAGTCTCTTTCGTGGCTGTGAGGAAGCACGGAAGGTGTCCTTAGCATTGAACGAACCCCCGTGGCAAACCGGTTCCGGCCTGGCCTTGCTTAACGCAGGCAGCCCAGGGCTCCGGGAGCCACGCACCCGTATTTCCCCGGCTGTGACCTCGGCCTGCCTGGGAGCGCCGGGCTGCCCTGAGAGGCCGGCAAGCAGTGCAAGAGACGGGCTTGGAGTCCACAGGACGGGAGCGGCTGGCCACAAGATGCAGCTGAAAAGGCTTCATCCGTGCATTCTGCTCTTGGCCCAGGCAGCATCCTGACAGCACCGCTGCCTAGAATCCAAAATGCCTGTCACCCAAGGCAGACGGTGCGGGCCTGTGACAAACGTCAAGGAGCCAATGCAAGACTTTTAGAAACGAGACCAAACTGTTTGAAACAGTGAATCAGGGTCTATAATCCCGTGTCTGTGAATTTCTGGGGCTGGGGAAACCAGGGCCGCCTCAGAGTCTTCGAAACACTTGTTACCGTTTAGCATGGACGTGTGAGCTAACCTGGACCTCCGGCTAACGTTCAGGTCGGATCCATGTCCCCTGGGTAGGGTGGGCTGTGGCCGCCCGTTCCCAACTCTGCGCCGGTAGCAACCGCTTCCACAGAGAGAGCACGTCCGGCTGCCACCGCCTCCGGAAAGCTGAGAAAGGGGAGGCGAAGGGCCTGGGAGCCTCAGTAATTAAATGGCCCTCGAGCTTGTAGAGATGTTGGAAGAACTGCACCCGTGATATTTAATATTTTTACAACCAACGTGTAACCTTTGTCTAACCAGGGGAAAACCTTTTAAAAGTATCTTCAGTTACAATTCAATTAAAATTCCAAATCCGACGGGTCACTATGCAGGTGGAATACCTGTATCATCTTAATCTCAAACAAGAAATGCTGAACTAGGAGAGTCAGTC
Organism: Vespertilio murinus; assembly: GCA_963924515.1. Taxonomy (NCBI): domain Eukaryota; kingdom Metazoa; phylum Chordata; class Mammalia; order Chiroptera; family Vespertilionidae; genus Vespertilio; species Vespertilio murinus. Next base: position 20,872,311 of record OZ004704.1, on the reverse strand, counting down.
GGACAAGCAGTAACGTGCAGACCAGAGCGAGGCTTGCGCTGAGCCACGCCCTGCTGCCTGGCAACAGGCTGCTGCGTCTCCATTCGTAAGACAGCGAGAAGGGCCTCACAGAGGGGCTTGCGGGGGACCGCTGGGGATGTATCATAGTCCTTCCATCACTGAAAAAGTAATCTGTTCAACTGGGGGAGTTACAATTCAGCCTCCCCCTGTCTGCCCTCTACAGTGAGCGAGGCCGATTTCAATGACGTGGTTTGGGTCCTTCTCGGATGCAATGCTTACAGAACTGTAATAACATTCGGTCCATATATGCAAAAGGCAGGAACTAGGCGTAGCCGTAGGCAGTACCTCATACGTGTTTCTTCCGTTTCTTTTCCAAAGAGCATGCCAGCTGGCCTGACCCCGTGATCAATTTTAAGAGCCACTCCCAACAGCAATTTAACTTTCCTTTGTAAAAGCAACTGGGGGCGGGAGGGAGCGACAGAATGACTGCCTTTCCGTCACACGGTGCATTCCCTGCTAGGTTTAATGACAAAACCCGCTCCCTATCCCCACCTCAACACAGCTTACTAAATATTTTTTAAGCCGTTCACGATCCGGCTTTTACTGATGATTTCGTAGCAATATAGGTATTGTACACACCCATACAATGCTTTCTAAATCATATTTAGCAAGCTTACTGTGCTTTCGCCACAGAGGTCAACATGCGTTGGACTTCACAGAACTAAAAAGAGAAATGAATCCCAGCAGTAAAAAAACGGAAGGCCACACAGGATGGAACGCTGCAGGTGAAATGAGGAAGCAGCAGAAAGGTGCTGGGTGGGGAGGGAGGGGCAGTGAGCACACCCCCTGCCAGGTGACCTCAGGAAATGTCCCGGCTCACTCGGGTGGGGCAAGCCGCCATCTACACAGCTTTATCGGAACTCTGCTTCTGTGCTCCCCTGATGTCGTCAATGATAGTCACGATCTTTCCCATCATTCCCGGAGGCCAGCCAGCACCATCCCCGCTTCACAGGGGAGCCCGTCATGTGCACCATCAACCAGGATAGGCACGAAGGTTTATGGCCTACCCGATAAACACGACTGCCTTTCCCTTTCAACAAAAATCTCAGCCAACATGCACAGGGATGTGGCTGCTGTGCTCCAACGCTGTCACTCAACGGATGATACACTCCGTGATGCCATCCCCACCAAAGCTCCCCTGGGCCGCTGCTTTTAGAGTCAGTCACCTCAGGGACCCACAGGAAACTGGAAGAAACATGGAGCTGGGAGAAGTCCTAGCACTTGCAGCACCCTCACGGGACGGCCCATCTCACTCAGCTTCGATACTGCATCTACGTCCAGAAGAAGGCTCTTACGACTGGGCTGGGCGACTTTCATATCAAAAGGTCATATTACTTCCTATTTTGTTTCTTGTATTTGGTCAAAGATAACAGACTTAACTGGACTATGAACCGTAGAAAGACACAAATCTAGTGTCTTAATGGCTTTCAGCTTCTTACAAACAGCAAGAGCGTTGTTAAAAGATGAAGATGGACAATCTGGGAGAGAGTTCCGTGAAATGTAGAGCAGCCCCCCCCCCATCCCCTTATCCACAGGGGACGCCTGAAACCACAGAGGGTACTGGACACTCTATACGCTATGTTCTTCCTGTACATACTCACCTTCTCCCTTAAAGCACATCCGAACTGCCAGAATCACCACTGCTGTGTTTGGGGGCCATCACTGGGTAAAATAAGGGTGACCTGAACACAAGCACCGTGACACCGTGACTGGGACTCCGATGACTGGAACCGCTACTGAATGGCTGACGGCAAGTAGTACGGACGGCAGGGAGACATTGGGCAAAGGGATGGCTGATGTCCGGGCAGGATGGAGTGGGACAAAGCTCAAGGTTTCATCACACTACTCGGAACAGCACACACTTTAAAACTCATGAATTGTTTACCTGTGGGATTTTCCATTTAATATTTTCAGACCACAGGTAACTGAAAAAAAACACAGCTAAAGGGAAGCCGCTGGGCTCTAATTCCAAAATCTCCCTGGGAGTGACGGCAGGGCTAACCTCTGAGGGTGCATCCAGACCTCCTGACCAAACTCCTCATTATTTATAGCCATGCAGCTCCCCACACTCCGAGTCCCGCGTTCTTTCCATTATACCATCCAGGGAACATACACTCAGCTCTTAGCCACTTCGAAAATAATACTCATTGCTTCAAGTGGCAGCGTGGAAACAGGAAATGAACAAAATCTAAGCTTGCAAAGCTCACGGCTTACTTTGATCCTGCCATGACCCTGGGCAGGTCGCTTGGCCTCTCTGGGCTCTAGTTTCCTTTATCCTTCAGAGTGAAACCCTGGGACTGTCCTCGGGGCTGAGGGAGTTGGGCTGCCTGGACACCGAGAGAGCACACCGGTGGAGCTCCGCTAATGCCGACGTGTCCGGTCACTGCAGCTCACCAACCACGCGCACAGAGCGAGGTGATGAAGTTAGCCATCGCTAGTAGGCGGGACTAGTTCATATGTAACATGGAGGCACAGACTATGGCTGAGGGCAAAGCAGGGAGAGAGAGACGAGAACAAAACAAAATCCCCTTCTAGAAGGTTAGAGCTTACGTTTGCAGGTTGTCTCTCGGAAGTTCTAGACCAGGGGTGGGCAAACTTTTGGACTCGAGGGCCACAATGGGCTCTTAAACTGGACCGGAGGGCCAGAACAAAAGCATGGATGGAGTGTTTGTGTGAACTAATATAAATTCAAAGTAAGCATCATTACATAAAAGGGTACGGTCTTTTTTTATTTTTTATTATTATTTCAATAGTTTAGAACACCTGCAAGCCCGTAGTTTGCCCACGCCTGTTCTAGACACTATGCTAAAAATGGCCATATAGAAATAACTGATACAGTTAGTGAGACCATTGGATCTCCAAAAAGGGGTCTTCGTCTTACTGACATTTTAAAGTAAACAGAAATTTACATGTATATAGTCGTACAGTTGTATGTAAAGTTGGAGGCACGGGAGAGTGTCTTGCTTTCTTTTAAAGACAGCGCGCTTATGTCTGATGTGATTTCACTTCCGATCCGAGATAAGTTATGATCGTCAGGCCTGCCTGCTGAGCATAAAAAAACGGCAGACCAACCTTGGAGCTTCTGGTTTTCCTTCTCCATCCTGAGGAGGAGGATCTGCTGCAGGATCGCCTTGCGCCACAGCTCGCGGAGCTCGTGAGATGTCCTCCTCTTCTCCTCTGGGACCGGGCGGAAGGGCCCATCCTCACACACCGGCTCTAGTGGGGACCGCGGCGGCAGCTCTCCCAGCTCGGAATAATCTGGAAGGGGAAAGGACATTTCAGAATGGTCATTTTTTTTTTCAATAACCATTTATATTCAAACATGTTGCCAAATCAGAAAATTCTCCTCACCACACGATGACGTCACCCAGACTGATGATTCATGTCTTTTTTTAAAAAATATATTTTATTGATATTTTACAGAGAGGAAGGGAGAGAGATAGAGAGCTAGAAACGACGATGAGAGAGAAACATCGACCAGCTGCCTCCTGCACACCCCCCACTGGGGATGTGCCCGCAACCAATGTACATGCCCTTGACGGGAATCGAACCCGGGACCTTTCAGTCCACAGACCGACACTCTATCCACTGAGCCAAACCGGTTTTGGCTGATTCATGTCTTAATATGCACTGTAACAAACTACGTTTGGACTACAGACATTAACAACATATAAATAGTAAGCAAGCGTTGTAGAAGCTGAGGAAATGTTCGAAGACGCCTACTTATTTAAGGTGCAATATGCCCTCTTCTGAGTGAGTGAATACATTGGTAAGAGCACACATTCACCTCGTGCTCATTATGTATGTACAGTAATTTACTTAGCACCCGACCACCCCAAGACGTAGCTGCTCGAACTATTCCATTTTAAAGAAAGCAACTGGATACACAGGGAATGCAAACCACTCGCCCATGTCACAGAGCTAGGAGCAGCAGAGCCAGGACTGGAACCCAGTCTTACTCTCACATGCATGCTCAGCCACTCTGTCACAGGTATTTGGAAAGAAGATTAAAACCTATTTGGTAGCAAATAATGAGAGTGGCCATTAACGGGTCCTCTATCCAGTGCTGGGCACGGGGACAGGTGTGTCATGTGCTCATTCAGTCCTTCACTTCCAGAAGGCAGGCGGTAGCATGAAGAGAAACCAAGGCTCAGGGAAGCCGAGGAACTTGCCTGGGGCCGTACAGTGAATACACAGGGTGCTGGGACCCCAACCTTGCCTGCCTAACTCGGAAGCCAGGCTTTCCGCTGGGTCCCCCTCCATTCCAATGTATCCTATGGAGTCAATTCCTAAGTTTCCATTTATTAGATGAAATCTCTTTACAGTTCATGAACCTGTACCTTTCTCGACTGCAGACTCTGCGTTGCTGGTACACAATGTTACCGCTCACGAAAACCCAGAACACACAGAGAACATCCGCCTGCCCGCTATGCAACTAGCAGCACAAGTTCCTGTCCAAGTGGCCCCGTCTGGCACAGCTCATCCTTGGGAACTTCTAACATGAATCTAAACACCACCCTAGTCTGAACACAGGCCATGAAGCTCTGAGTCTCACAGCCTCAGGGCTTCATGGCCTCTGTAATCTACAATCTCTCCATAATATACAATAATATAAAATTATATACAATCCTTCCAGTGCAAGCTCCAACATAATTCCATGTTAACGATTCGTTTCCAGAACAGTCATCGGCATCAACAGCTCATTACCTTTATCGGAATTTGCGTTTATTTTCCTGCTATGAAATCAAACATGACTACAAAATATTTAATTTCCTACAATAACTTGTCCATATTAACTCCTGTTAAAATGACTGGAATAAAAAAAATTATGGGGGGTGGAGGGGAGATACTATATGAGGTATAAGGACTGTCTAACCACTATGCTATACATCAGAAACTAATACAAATAATACTGAGTGTAATGTGTAATTGGAAAATAAAATTAAACAAAGAAAATCAAATAAAAAATTATAAGCATTAAGAAATCTTAATGATTGTAACATTTAAATGCTTATCATCACATTTCTAGACATGCTTATTTCATTATAATCCTATTAAACAAGTGAGTAAATTAAAATTCTACTTCGTTTCAAGGTAAAAAGTTATACACAGTTCATGCATAGGTTAATGGCCAACATAAATGTAGGAATCAGAACTGTCCGTATAGTATAATACATGATAATATTATAATATTATGAGAGGCAGTACAGCTCAGTACAGGGCAGGCTCTGGAGCCAGGCTGCCTGGGTTTTAACCAAAAATCTGCCTTTACTGATTCTGCGCTCTTTAGCAAATTGCTTAACTTCTTTGTGCCTCAGTTTCCCAATCTGTCAAGTGCAAATAACAGCACCTCCCTCGTTGTGGTGCTACAGAGACCAAGTTAATACACGTCATATAAACCACCTAAACAGGATCCAACACACAACCTTACCTAATAAAAGAGCAATATGCAAATTAGCCATCACTCCACTCAAGCCATGCCCACCAACCACGTCCACGAGCCAATCAGAGCAAGTATGCAAATTAACCCCAACCAAGATGGCTGCGGCCACAGAGAGCAGTTGAGAGGCTTGGGTTTCCCCAGCAATAGAAAACAAGCTTTCCACACACCCTGGCTGGCCTAGGCCTCCACTCAAGGCTACAAAATTTCAATTATAGAATATATATTAACCCCAGCAGAAATGGCTAACAGCCACTGAGCTAGCAGAAGGCTGGGAATAAGCCACTCTAGGCTACAAAGTTTCAATTGTAGAAGGTAAATAAATTCAAGATACCAGGGCCTCTGCTTGGGTTGCTGGGGATGTGGCTGGCCTGCAAACCACCACAGGCCCCTCTCGCCCAGGCCGCCCCATGCCCCAGGGAACCCCCACCCTGATCTGGGACACCCTTCAGGGCAAACCAGATGGCCCCCACCCATGCACCAGGCCTCTATCCTAGCTAATAAAAGAGTAATATGCAGATTGACCATCACTCCAACTCACAATATGGCTGCCCCCATGTGGTCAAAGATCCTGCCCCTATGTGGACACAAGATGGCCAGCAGGGGAGGGCAGTTGGGAGGGACCAGGCCTGCAGGGGAGGGCAATTGAGAGGGACCAGGTCTGTAAGGGAGGGCAGTTGAAGGCGATCGACCTTGCAGAGGAAGGCAATTAGGGGTGACCAGGCCAGCAGAGGAGGGAAGTTAGGGGCAAACAGGCTGGCAGGGGAGCAGCTATATATCAATCAGGCTGGCATGGGAGTAGTTAGGGTGTTATCAGGCTGGCAGGCAGAAGTGGTTAGGGGCAATCAGGAAGGCAGGCAGGCAAGCAGTTGGGAGCCAGCAGTCCTGGATTGTGAGAGGGATGTCCGACTGCCCATTTCACAATTTAACATCCCTTGAGGGGTCCCAGATTGGAGAGGATGCAGGCTGGGCTGAGGGACACCTCCCCCAACCCCGTGCACAAATTTCGTGCACCAGGCCTCTAGTGAGAATATAGTAAACTATTAGCTGCTTAGCCAGACAACTGGAAGCTCTAAGAAAACCACAAAGCCACCTCGTCAGGGAGGGTTTGTCCGGCACCACGCCTGGGGCCCGGCACCCAGCAGGTACTTTATAAATAACTGATGGATAAAGACAGAGACAAGCGGTGCTGGGTTTGGGAATGCTTGTCATTCTTCCTTGTAGTTCCTGCATTTTTGAATGCATGACAATAAGCATTTTTTTATAATCAGAAAATTAAAAATAATGCAAAACTGTTTTAAGTCAGATTGAGAAACACAACCCCCCCTAGAAGACAAACCAATCCCACAAACACCAGTATGCACAGGAGCACGAGTCACTGGGGAATACGATCAGCTCTCATCCTTTTTTCGGAAGGCCTCTGAGTCGGTGTTCTTGCTTCATCTCACCCTGCAGCCTGAAGCCTTCCATGTGAGCCCTTTCTTTTTTTTCCTCCTTTTCCCATCTTGCTGCTGAGACTCTGCTGGACACTCCATTATGAGTCAAGTTCTGCTTTATCTCATGCTGGAAGCATTTACACTCCCACTGGTTCATAAAAGAGTCTCGTTTCCAAACAGTGTGACTCCCAGCTGATGAGACAGGCACGGGGCAGCGGTGAGAGTAGCAGGTCAGCGCACTTTCATGTGTATGTATGTGTGAGTGTGAGTGAGTGTGTGTGTGTGAGTGTGAGTGTGTGTGTGTGTGTGTGTGTGTGTGTGTGTGTTGCAGGCAACCCAACAGAACAGGAGGTGAAGTTAACATAACAATTCTTTACCATTCCTTTTTTTTTAAGTTAGACATTTTTCTCTTAATTTTATTTTCCAATTACAATTTATATTCAGTATTATTTTGTGTTAGTTGCAGGTGTACAGCATAGTGGTTAAACGAGCACATTCTTCACAAAGTGCTTCCCCGATATTTGCAGTACCCACTAGGTATCATGCATCATAATTACAATATATTTCCTATGCTGTACTTTACATCACCGTGACTACTTTGTAATTACTCACTTGTGCTTTTTAATCCCTTCACCTTTTTCACTCAGTCCTTCAACCCCCCGCCCCTCCAGCAACCATCTGTCTGTTCTCTCTGTGTGTATGAGTATGTTTCAATTTTGTTTGTCTATTTTATTCACAAATAAGTGAAATCATAATGGCATCCTTTCTCATTCTTAAACCCTACTACTAAGACAAGGGCTCAGCTCACCCAGTCTCCTACCTCTAATAGTATTTCTGCCAACTGGGTCACCGACAAGGACCGCAGGCTCTAGAACAGGGGTGGGCAAACTTTTTGACTCGAGGGCCACAATGGGTTCTTAAACTGGACCGGAGGGCCGGAACAAAAGCAACCTGACCATGCTGGCACTCTCATCTTGGGCTGCTGGTGAAGGAGCGGAGGGGAGAGCAAGAGAACCCTCCGCTCTTTCAGCTCCGTGGGCAGGATAGAACAGCTGAACGGGCCGGATCCGGCCCGCGGGCCGTAGTTTGCCCACGGCTGCTCTAGAAGCTTATGAAGCTCCAGCTTTTGCTATTTTCCTATTCAGGGAAATCCGGTCTGTCGAGGGTACAAGCATTGTTTGGTGATGACAATTGTGGGCTTTAAGGTATAAACCGCTTCCATGCTCTTGCCTTCTTTTACTTATTGTCAATCACAACTCCGTTTGCTGAGCTTTTACCACGTGACGAGTCCTTAACACAAATAAGTTTGTCCGATTCTCACAAGCACCTTCCGAGAAAGGTGATGCTATCCTCCACATTTTACAGCCAGACCACCAAGGTGCAGCGGGGTTTGTTTTAACCTGGCCGAGTCCATACGGCTCGTAAGAGCCAGAGTTGCAATCACGGTGTAATTTCATCCCAAGTAAACTGCGTGCCCAGGGCTTCTGTGACCTCTGGGTGCACAGCATCCTGAGGGCGCCTTGCTGACACTCAGACTCTGATTCAGGGGGTCTGAGGGGAGCCTGGGCCCCCGGGTTGCCATCTAGCTCCCGGGGGAGGCCGCACTGCGATTCCCCGAACACTGAACTCGGGGCTCACACTACATTTTCACTGTCCGTGCTCTCGGGTGACCCTCTGTACTTACTATCATGTCAGCTCCTCGTTTTCTCTCACGGTTTCCACTGGGACACACGTCAAAAGCTGTTACTGCCAGCTGCCTGGCCACGTGTGAACAGAAGCCCTCATACATGGCCCGAGCTTGTGCTGACCTTGATCGGGGCACCAAGGCCAAGTGCAGAACACCAAGGACTGCAAGTACTCATGCTAACGTCGCCTCTGGATTACTCAGCAAGAGTGAATCCACAGGAAAGATCGGCAAGTAAACCTAACTGTGAACAGCAGGGTTTCTCAGCCTCCGCAGCCCTCATGTCCTGGGAGGGACAATCTCATGGGGGGATGTTCCGGGCACTGTAGGATGAGAGCAGCATCCTGGGCACTGCCCACTCGGTGCCAGTAGTATCTGTCCACTCCCCCAATAGTGACAATAAAAGTGCCCAGACACTGCTAAATGCCCTCTGGGGAGAAAAAGGGGGAAGATCACCCCCAGAGAGAATCCGATTCTCAACTTTAAAAACCTATCGCTGCCGAAACCGGTTTGGCTCAGTGGTAGAGCGTCGGTCTGCGGACTGGGGGTCCCGGGTTCGATTCCGGTCAAGGGCATGCGCACTGGTTGCGGGCGCATCCCCGGTGGGGGATGTGCAGGAGGCAGCTGGTTGATGTTTCTCTCTCATCGACGACGTTTCTAGCTCTCTGTCTCTCTCCCTTCCTCTCTGTAAAATATCAATAAAAAAATATATTAAAAAAATTTAAAAAAATAAAAACCTATCGCTGATGGTTGCCTAAACCCTGGGAAGAGGTACAAATGTACCTGCTTCGTCCACGTACGCTTTATGTGGTGACAACTACTGAAGTTACCGTCTATAATGAACAAGAATTTTTTAATATATCCTCTTTTGCTCATGTTAAGAGTAGCCTCCTTACAGACCAGCTCAGTGACTCACAGGAGGGGGACAGTTAAACATCTGTTTGTTCTAAATCTGGCCTGGCCAATTCGATCCAAGAGGGCTGTTTCCTTGTCAGGCAGAAAGATCGGGTCTGGGACAGGCCTACAGCTCTGCTGTCGCCCTCTCTCACGTGTGGGCACCCGTGGGCATGCATCTGGGGTGCAGCTTTGTGAGGTGTGTACTCAGCACGCACACAGGGGCTGGGTTGGACGGCTGGACCGCTGTCAGCTGAGCACCCTGTTCTGATAGGAATCAGCATTGGCGACTTGGACAACCAGCTTTCACAGAGTCCTTCCATGCACCCGGGAGGGGAGGCGCTGGGGGGTCTGCCAGAGGCTGCACCCATGTTCCCCCATTACCCAGAGCAGCGCCGGGGGGGGGGAGGGAGGGGGGCTAGCTTCTCTCCTCGGCTGCCATTCTCGCTGGCAGACCGGCACCCAGGGAGAGGCTGCTGGGAAGGGCATGCTCAGCGCTGCGGAGGCTGCACAGAGTGGGCTGGGCCAGTCCCTCTCTGCAGACAGGTACACCGTCTGGGCTCCGATCCCTCGGTGCAACATGTGAGGAATGGCATTCACCTCCAGCTGCCCTGATAGGGGAGACCACAGGCGCCGACAGACATATTTATAAAGTCTGCAAAGCCACAAAATCAAGGGCTACGCTCACATGAGCCTGGGGTTGGGCTTTACTATGCTGCCTCCTCCTGCAATGACGAGACGCAGAACGTGTTCAAAAACAGCAGCCCCCGTGGGTTCTCAGGGCTTCAAGACCAGCCGTTCTCCAGAGGCCTGAGAGACCACCTTGCTAAAACTGAAATCCCTACTGGGACATTCTCCTCAGAGTCATAAAAATGATCCATGCCGGTGTGTCAATATTTCAAACGTCAGGTCGTTCTGCAACGACTCTGTGCTGCATCCTCTCACACCCTGAACTCAACACGTGGGGAGGAGTGTGACCTTGCCTTGTTGGTATGAACGCCGTCAGTGCTGCGATCGGCAGGAGAGAACGGAACATGCATATGGGCTCCTTCCCTATATTTTCAGGAGACAGCGATACTGGGTTTTTTGTTTTGTTTATTGTTTGTTTTTAATATTTTTTTATTGGTTTCAGAGATGAAGGGAGAGGGAGAGAGAGAGATAGAAACATCATTGATGAGAGAGAATCACTGATCAGCTGCCTCTTGCATGTTCCCTAATGGGGATCAAGTCCAAAACCCAGGCCTGTGCTCTTGACAGAATCGAACCCATGGCCCTTCAGTCCCCAGGCCGATGCTCTACCCACTGAGCCAAACCGACTGGTGCAAACACCGAGTTTTTACCCATGGTTATGGACATGAAGTTGCTCTCACAGATATGAGGGTAAACCGCACGCTGAGTGCCCTGGGAAACAATGAAGAGACAGACCCTTACTCTCCAGAACTCCGGCGCTTCCTGCTGCCTCCCCATAGAGCATTTTATCCCTCTCTCCGGGTCCCTCCTGAAAATCCTCATCTCCCGTGTCAAAGAAGAGAAAACGTTTCAACTTCCCGTTATTCTAAAATCTCTGTCTTCACAACGTGAATGGAGCTTTGGAAACGAGCGTTGAACCCGAGCGTTGAATCTCTGGAGGGATGTGCACAGCGCCGGGACTAACATCTGCAGCATCTGCTGTGACCCACAGCTGAAAGAAATTCCTTACAAAAACAAAGTAACACCAACGTTGGGTTTAAGAAAGGAACAGGCAGTCCGCTCTGTTTACGAAGCACGAGTGACTAACTGCGCCTCGGCTCCAGCCGAGCCCAGACCTCTGCCCTCCGCCGGGTCCTGGGCCTGGGCGGCAGCAGGCGCGCGGGGAAGAGTCACCAACGACGGGACCCATTAACCCAGGACTGCTCTGAGGTCATGGCACAGCCCTACCAGGACCTCTCTACGTGGTTTGTGGACAATAATCAAAGAACTTCATAATTTTTCTAGTTATATTGCACTGTATGATGTCCAGCTATAGGAAGGCAGAATTAAAAAATAATAATAATATTCATTTGGTAAAAAAGAAATATTTTAAAGTTTGTGGCACCTGCCTCTAGAAGTGCAAATGTGACTATGACACACTCCCTTAAAATTTCAACAGGGTGATGTCTATTGTAGATTGTGTATAATAGCTAAGATATGGAAGCAGTCTACCTGTTGATGGAAAACTGGATAAAATGCCAATCATATATATACAACGGAATGCTACTCAGCCAGGAAAAAAAGGTGAGATACTGCCATTTACGATGATGTGGGTGACGGATGATCTTGAGAGTATTATTTAAGTGAAATAAGTCAGCTGGAAAAGGACCAAAATCATATGATTTTACTCATATGTGGGCTATAAAACAGAAAGCACAAGCAAAATCATAGACACAGGCCACAGTATCGCAGTCGCCAGAGTGGAAAGGCGTGGGGGGGGGGTGAAGTGTGTAAAGGGGGTCAAACACATGGGAGGGGAAGGGAACAAGACTTTGGTAAGTACACAGATGTCAAATTACAATCCCGTGTACCTGAAATGTATGTGCTATTATTAACCAACGTTACCCCAATACGTCTATACTAATAAAAGCGAACTATGCAAACCGACCGTCCAGACGGCCACGTCATGTTTCAGACGGGGACATGGCGGGGCCATTGCGGGCCATGGAGCGGCATAAGCAGTGACCAGACGGTGTTGCACGTGGAAGGCAGGCGAGAGTGGCCGAGCCTCGATTGCAGAGGAGCGGGCCTGACCCTGCCGGAGACGGGCTGAACGGGAGGGGAGGTTCTGTGATGGGAAGGCAAGCACACATGTTTCAAAAAACAGAAGCGGCCGGATACGCAGAACCTGGAAACAGAAGCAAGAGCCCTGCCGATGGTTGCCCCGGCCCCCTCCCCCCTCAGTCACTCGGGTGAGTTTCCCGGGCCCCATGAAGGCGACCTGGAGTCAGGGAGGCCGGGCGCAGCGGGGCCGGGGGCTGTGATGACAGCTCGCAGGGGCAATGGGAAGGCGGCAGGGTGGTGGGGGGTGCAGGGAAGGGAACGGGACCGGAGACAGGGGGGCGGCGGGTGCTCCTGGGAGCTCTGGTCGGCCGGCCGGAGCGGGGCTGTGAGAGCACAGGCCAGGCACCCAGTGGCTCTGAGAGTGGCGCCTACAGGCACTTGAAAAGGACCATGAAAATGCTGCAGACGGATGCATGTTTATTCAATGTGCTGGGTAAAGTCAGCCTTTGCAGTACATGGCGGTTGTGTTTGCATCTGCCAGGGGAGTGACAGTGAGCTTTCTGAGAAGGCGGAAGGTCAGAGCTCTTGTTTCTTGTGTGAAAACAACGAAACGATCAAGAGGAACAAATACCGGGTCTCCGTCGGAGGACAAAACGCCGATCTTTGCTGTAGTGTGCTCGCCCCGGTCACACCGCTCACCTAACACCGAGTTCCAGCCCGTGGTCCTGGCGGGGCGGGGAGGGGAGACTCCCCGCACAGGGGCCCTGGCTCAGTGCCAGCGGGACGGGACGTGTGTGCGGAGGTGCCCGGGACCCCCCCAACCCCCCAGCACCCCGTGCTCACCTCCTGCCCTCTGGACGGCGGGGGGAGGGTCAGCACTGGAGGGAACAGACACTTAGGGCTGAAGGGGGCAGTGGGAGGTGGCTGAGCTCCACCCCACCCCCCTTTCCAGATGAAGCCCCTGAGACTCAAAGAGGAACAAAGTCCCATTTCCTGACACTTAGGACGCGCCAGGCGGCCTGCTACGCGCCCTTCGTCCTCACAGCCGCCCGAGCAGCGAGGGCTGTTTTGATCCGTGAGACCAGAGCTAACGAGTTGGTGGAGCCAGGCCTGGAACTGCCAGGGCCTGGGGTGAGGGGAAGGGATGCGGAGGGAAAGGAGGAGGCGCCCGATCGCACCAGCACTGCCACCTGCTAACCAGGAAACAAGCGAGCGCTGGGCCTCGCGCTTCGGCTTCCCCCTCAGAGACGGCGCCGCTGCCCACGGCCTGGCTGCAGGGGAGACGGAAAACCCTGGAGAGCCTGCGGCAGGGCTGAGTGTCTGCCCCGCCATCCACTCACTCTGGCCCTGCCAACTCTTCCCGTTGGGCAGACATCTACCAGCCAGGCCAGGGCTGGGACGAAAAAAGAAAACTGGGGGAGACCGACCCTTACTCTATACGAAGAAAATAACACGCTGTTCCTGGGGTTCCCTCCTACCACAGGAGGCCCCTGGTCACGGCCTTGGAGTGCCCGGACCTGTGGTCACCGGGGCGTGGAGGCCCCGGAGGGAGAGCGCTGGCGGCTCTCACAATGGCTGGAATGCCCTTTTGGCCTTTCTTTGTCTGGCTGACTCCCTCCTCCTCCTCCAAAGCTCAGCCCCAAGGTCACGCCCTCGGGAAGGCCCTCCAGCCTCCCTGCCCTCCTAGGTCCCGCAGCCTCTCCCTTATGCCCCACCCCCTGCCCTGGGCAACCTCAGCAGCTCCAGGCTCCTGGGAGCGGCCTCCAGGGCTGACAATCACCCCCCCCCGAGCGCAGATAACACACACAAGAGGCGCCCAGAGAAGCAGGGGATCGGGGCAGCCTGGAGCATCTTGGAAAAGACAACGTAGACCTCGTGTGATTCCAGGACAAGAGACTGGGGCTCACTCTTGTCAACAGTTTTAGTCTTACGTTATGCAGAACTTACAACCTGACATCTATCTATATATGTATCTGGTATATATACATATACATGCATATACAGACACACATGATTAAAGCTTGATAAAAAATATAGGGTGTTAAGCACCCTTCTGATCCATCATTCCTCTAATTCATCCCCAGAACAGTGATGAAATGAGACCAACTTTGCCCCCAAGGAGACAGCCGAGGAGGCCACCACCGAGACAGGCCAGTGTGAGAAGAGGCAGAGCAGCCGGCGGGGAGGAGGGGTACGGAGGGCCGCGTGGGGGACCTACCTCTGGAAGTGCCGAGCCCAACCCGACCCTCTCATGGGGGGGGGGGGGGGAGACAGTGGGGGAGGGAATGGCCAAGAGCCAAGTCCTGAAGGGTGACCAGGATGTGCACTGCCAGAGAGAGAGAGAGAGAGAGAGAGAGAGAGAGAAGGTCCCTCCTTGTGAAGTGCAGGAATGAAAACAGAACATCAGAAAGTCCAAGGACCCGGGAAAGCCTGTGTGCTGGGGGAGAGGTGGGCAGTGGGGGGAGAGGGTGCAGATGGTGAGAAGTGAGTCAGGTCTGACGGGGAAGGGCCTCCTGCGCCCAGCGAGGCCGCCGCCCTGACACAGCTCCAGAGAAGGGGAGACAGGACGAGGAGCCGTTACGTCCTGACTCTGAGAGCCAGGGAGCCTTAACCGCGAGGGACCTACCCACACGCAGCGCTTTGACCTCATCGCATGGGTTTTTAAAAGGTGCCAGGCCATCCACAGTCCTCATTCACACTGTGGCCTCTCCATGACGACACCAGCCCACCCTGCCTGGTCCTCCCTGAGGGTGAGGGTGCGGGTGAGGGTGAGGGTGCGGGTGCAGAGGACAAGCTGTCTCCCCGACACCCTCCCGGCAGCGCCCGGTCGCCATGAGCAGAGGCCAGGCTGCCAGTTCGTGCTCGGGAAGCAGCTCTCGGCGTGTGGTCTCCGGCCAGCGCCCTCGGCATCACCTGGCCACTCCTCAGAACCCCGGCTTCCGGCCCCACCTCAGGCCTTCTGCACCCCAAACTCAGGCGGGCGGGCCCGGCCACTGGAATCCCAGGGCACACTGAGGTTTCAGAGCCCCGGCCGTTGGCATTCTTTTCCGCCGCTTTATTTTAGGTGATAGGTTCGTCTTAATTGGTGGTTTCATGTTACATGACACCAGGGAACCTGCCTTCTAAACAGACTATTTCAAATTAAGTAAGTAATGATTGCATCTGTCATGGATGACCTCGCCATTAAGTGAAATTTTTAAATGTACATCTTGCTTTTTCTTTAAAATACCAGCCACGCCTAGTTTGTACCTTTGTCAAAGACAACTCTCTGAACTAACATGAGCACCGTTTTCTTAAGGAAGGCTCTCAGAACATTGTCCCTCCCTAACCACATCGGCTGCCCCCAGGATTACATTGATCATCAGCTTCCTTCCAGAGATCTTCCCAACAGGAACACAAAGAGTCAGAAACATAGACTGATAAGCCCCCCGACACCAACAGAAAAACACACTCCTGCAAGCTGAGTCACCATTTCCTAACTCGCGCTATTTGACCGGCTGCAGAAAAGCTGCATTCATTGCAGGGCGGCGGCTTCCAGCAGCTCCTGCGGGGGGGCCCCCTCCCCGCAGTGCGGCCCCCGGGAGCCGGGCCGGGAGGTGCTCGGGCCCAGGCCGGTGAAGAGGCCCGGAGAGGAAGTCAGGGTCCTCGCCCTCAACCCTCCCGAGCACTGCCGCGCAGGGTCCTGAGGGTCAGAGACCGGGGAGAGCAGAGCGAGCTTCTGAAGGACACCCCACGCTCTGCCGTGAAGCAAGAGCTTCCGAACTGCACCCCAAGGGGCTCCGCGGGCAAAGCCCATGCCGGGGCGGGCACAGTGGGGAGCGGAGCTGTAAGTCAGCTCGGCCGCTGTTCGCACAGCTCACAGGCCAGAGCTTCTTTCTCCCGGGCCGGAGGCCGGAAGCCCTAACGCTGAGTGCAGGCAGGCAGGTGCCTGGGGAAGGCCCTCCTCCTCCTGCCTCCCCTGCTGCGTCCTCTGTCCTCTGGTCTCCTCTTCTCACTCCAGGGCGCTGGCCCATCCCGGGGCTCCACCCAGGACTTCATCCAAACCTGACCACCTCCCGGAGGCCCCCCTCCAAGCACCAGCACGTGGGGCTCCGGGGCTCCCATGGGGGGGTTCGGTGGGGACAGCACTCCGTCCACGGCAGGAGCTGATGTGGTTCGAAGCCAGCCCCCGCCTGCATCTCGCCGCAGCAGGTCTGGTTTGACCTTTACGGGCACGCTGCACTCTCTCCTTAAGCAAGCCGGTCTGCAGCGGGGCAAAAAGAAACGTTTTGAAAGCAAAGGTGACAAGGCTTTATTGTGGCCAAAAGGAACAGGATGGCGCTTTTGAGTCTTGAGGGACTGGCAAACTTCAGATTTTTTTTTTTCCAGGAGGAGGGGACACAGCCGGGAGGCCAGAGAGAGGGACGCGCTGGAGCGAAGCACCAAGGCACCCAGCTCAGAGCCCCCCTCCGGAACTCACAGCACCCGGGTCATTGAGGTGGCAGCTCTGGCATACTGGGTCCTGGGGTAGGACGGAGAAATGGGCTGTCCTCTGTCTACCCGTTACCCCCCCTTCTCTCCCAGCCTGCTTCCTGGTCAAACAGGACGGCACCTTGCTCCGCAGCAGGAAGCACATTCAGGCTGGCACTGCCACCCCCACGCGTGGCCGCCCACCAGCCGGCAGACACGCCACACGCATGCGCCCCCGGGTATTGGCAGAGGCAATGCCAGTGGCTCACTTTTAAGCCCACCTTCCAACCGAAATCGCTCCAAACCCCGTAAGATGATGGAAGAGAAAAAAAGGGGACAATTCAGCAGCCTCCAGGCATGAGGCAAACGCAGGCTTTCAATATAAAATCTGGGAAAATGCAGTCAAGGCAAGAAAGCAATTAAAGTTTACGAAAGATCCACGAGTCAATAAACAGCTCCCACCAGACATGTAGGACACAGATGGGCAGACGCAGCATGTTTAATTTGTACTTAAATGGTACACAGGGCGCTCAAATGATACGTAAGAAGCTCCGGGTGGAAAGGGATCGTTTTATTTTCATAAGGTTGTAGCCCCAAATCCGTGAGGTTCATGCCACAGAACAGCACTGCATCGACAGAAGGTAACAATGAAAATGCTCCAGGGACTTGAGAGGCTCCGCCCCATCTGCAGAGACAGCTCTCTGAGGCAGAACCCGGCCTCGGCCCTGCACCTCCCCTCCTGTCCTCTCCCTCCGTGTGTTCCTGTCCCCTCTGCTCCTTCACCCGCACGGAGTCCCGTCCGCCCAGCCCTCGTACGGTGCTTTGCGTACAGCGGTGCACTCGAGGTCTGTGTCACAGGCAGGGGGGGGGTCTCGTATGCAGATTTTGGACTTTCACTAGAAGTACCTTTCGCTATTAGTACCCTGATGCTGACCACAACGACCAAGTTAGAGAGAGAACCGCGGTGAGAGACAGAGGGCAGCTGCTGAGGCCTTGGAGGGCTGGGAGGAGGGAGAGAGGGAGGGAAGGAGGGGCCGGAGGAGGGAGGACGGAGGAGGAGGAGGAGGAGGAGGAGGAGGGAGGGAGGGAGGGAGGGGAGGAGGGAGGCAGGGCCCGGAGGAGGAGGAGGAGGAGGAGGAAGGGAGGGAGGGAGGGGGGGAGGGAGGCAGGGCCCAGAGGAGGAGGAGGAGGAGGGGGAGGGAGGCAGGGGCGAGGTGCAGTGGGAGGAGAGGCTCGGCGGGGAGTCGGAGCCTCCTCCGCCCGGTCCAGTCTCCAGGGAGTGGGGAATGACTAAACCACAGCACATTCTGACCATTTTTAAGAAATGAAGACCTATTTTTTTTTTTGCCTTTGGCCCAGGAGAGTGTTTTTAGATATGCCGACTGGCTTTTTCCTCCCTCAAAAGAAAGTGATTACTTTATCGGTAGAAAAACAGGAAACGCTAAAACATGTGTGTGTGTGTGTGTGGGGGGGGGGGGGGTTACCTGTCCCCTTACCTCCCAAAGACAAGTGCGCTCTGGATACGTTCATCGACCTCCCTCCGGCCTTCTCTCGGATCCCCGCTGACCACTCACCAATGGACCTTCCACCCCCCCTCTGGGCTCACATTGTGCCGTCTCCTCGGCCCACAACCACCCTTTACAACATCATATTGGGGTGCGGAGAAGGAGGAGCGAGACCAGCGGGCGCTGGGCCACCACCCGGGCCCCACAGAACGGGGCGGGCAGGCGGGCACATTTAGGGCTCATCTCCCGAGGGGGCACCTGAAGTTGCTCGGCTAGGAACTGACAAAAAAAGGGAGGGCCGCCGCCGAAACCAGTTTGGCTCAGTGGCAGAGTGTCGGTCTGCGGACTGAAAGGTCCCAGGTTCGATTCTGGTCAAGGGCGTGTACCTTGGTTGCAGGCACATCCCCAGCAGGGTGTGTGCAAGAGGCAGCTGGTCAATGTTTCTCTCTCATCGACGTTTCTAGCTCTCTATCTCTCTCTCCCTTCCTCTCTGTAAAATATCAATAAAATATATTTTTTTAAAAGAGAGAGAGAGAGAGAGAGAGAGAGAGAGAGAGAGAGAGCGCGCGCCACATCACAGGCCTGCGGTTCCAGGGCAGAGCTGGGGAGGCCTCTGGTGGGAAGTGCTGGGAGCGGGGGTAGAAATGGGAAGCAGATGTCCTCCAGGGGCTCAGAGAGAGGGAATGTGGGGAACGTAAGAGAGAAGTGAGTGGCCAAGGACAAAAAGCGGAGGAAGAGAGGGAGCAAAGGTCCCGGAGGCCCGCAGGCGACCCGCAAAGGCGGGATGTGTGTGTGTGTGTGTGTGTGTGTGTGTGTGTGTGAGTGTGAGTGTGTGAGTGTGTGTGTGTGTGTGTGTGTGTGTGCGCGCGCGCGCGCGCGCGCAAAGAGGTTGGTGGGGGTTCTGCTCGCACCAGGGTCTGGGGGGAGAACTCGGCTCAGTTGCCCCCAGGGGATGAACTGCTAAAGGCCGGGCCCCTGACAAGCTTAGCCGCCCTCCCTCCGCCCCGGCTCCAGCTGCCCCGCCTCTGTGACTCAAAGCTCACCCCACCCACCCCATTGCACAATGCTTATCTGAGATGACCTCCCGAACAGCCGGGAGGGAAGGACGTTCCTGCACCTCTGGGGAGCGGGATGGGGAAGTCCGCACGAAGAAACGCGAAGTTTAAAATCGTGAGCCCCGTCCCGCCCCTGGGCCCGCACACTGCTCACCGGGCGGGTGTGGAAACGTGACCGCCACCTGGAAAACCCCGGCCCCAGTGCTGCCCTCACACCCCCCCCCCGGCCTGGAGGAAGCCGGCAGGAAAGGAGCATTCTCTCCCGCCCGAGTGGTTACACCTGGGGCTGTGATGTTTTCCATCAGAGAATGGAAATAGACTCTATGATCGGTGAAGGGCTTCAGAGGCCTCGGCAGATTACGGATTTCACACGCTTCCCCTGGCGTGTAAAGGGATGCTTCCTCCGACCTCCACCAGCCACCCCGGGGGTGGCGAGGCCGGCACACCGGCCCCCACGCGGGCCGGCGAGAGGGAGGGCTGTCAGGGGTGCCCCCGGAGAGGAGAGAGCGGGACCCTGGCTGCTCTGGCAGAGAAAGGACATGATTTGGTAAAGATGCACCTCTCTGCCCTACAAGGAGGTGGCGCCACAGAGAAAAGCGAGTCCTGCTCGCTGGGCTGGGAGTGGCACCCCCAAATCCCAGGAAGGTCAGCGCCGGGAGGGGCCCCCGAGTGTGCGCTGGCCGCCAGGTCTCGCCTCCCTGCGCTCGCTGGCGTCTCTGACATCTGGAAGCGGCACCTTGTCTGACCTTCCGCTGGGTGCTCTTACAGAGTGAAACATCTATGACTAATTTCTCTACAGCGATGCTCCGTCGTTTGTCTCTGCCCATCAGGAGTCTGAAAAGAGACCGACTGTCCCTGGTGTCTGCGTCCCTGGGCTCGTCTGGCCCAGTTTCCACCTCTGAATGCAGAGCGCAGGCTGCTCAGCCAGGAGGCCGGCCGCAGCCGCAGGGGTGCCCCTGGGGGGGCAGGAGGGGTGCCCCGGGGTGGGCAGGAGGGGTGCCCCGGGGTGGGGCAGGAGCATCAGGCAGCCCCAGGACCACGTGCTCCTAGGCTGTGACTTCAGGCATGACCTGTGCTGTGCCAAAAGCTAAGGCCACCATGTGAGCCACTGCACGCTGCCGGGAGGCCCAAAAGGCTCTTTGTGGCAACACGAGAGTCCCCCATATGCCACAGAGTCTCGGGTCGTCCACGATCCTCCTTCCGCTCGTCCTGAGAGCCCAGGGAGGCTACAAGGCCAGGCGGGGAGGTGGAACTGAAGAATGGCTGCCAGTTGTAAAGGGAACTGAGCTGGGTTTTTATTTCCTTCCGACCCTCAGGAAGAGGCTGCCTGTCTCGGTCACGAAGCACTAGCTCCCATTCGGTGGGTGCTTCCTCGCTCTTGCCCCGACGCCCCTCACTCTACCGGGTGGGTGCGATGGCCACGCCGTGCGACGGCTGAGGGTCCGCAGCAGCTCTCCGTGGCCAAACAGCTCCTAAAGGGAGGAGCGGGACCGGACCCCGGACCAGTCTGGCTTTTCGACTCAATAAGAACACAAATAACACAGGTAAAACGTGGGTAGAGGACGGGCAGACGTTTCTCCAAAGACGATGATATCCAAATGGCCCGGAAGCATGTGAAATATGCCCGACATCACCAAGCATTAGGGGGATGCGAATCAAAAGTACAATGAGATACATTTCACACCTCTTGGGAGGCCACTATACACACACACACACACACACACACACACAGCAACACCTGTCAGTGAGGATGTGGAGACACAAACTCTTGGGTGCCATTGGCGGGAACAAGGAATGAAAATCAGTATGGATGTTCCTCAAAAAATTAAAACTAGAAATCCATATTATCCAGCAATTCCACTTCCAAAAGGTACATATCCAAAAGAATTGAAAAAAGGACCTCAGACAGATATCTGCACCCCGACGTCCACTGCATCATTACTCACAACAGCCAGGAGGCGGAAGCAGCCTAACTATTTATTGACAGATGAATGGGTAAACGAAATGTATAGTTTATGCTTACAGTGGAACATCATTCACCTAGGAAAGGAGAGAAATCCCATCACGTGCAACAACAACGACGAACTCTGAACTCTGAGACGTTATGCAAGTGAAATAAGCCATTCACAGAAAGACCAATACTGTGTGATTTGACTTACACGAGGAACCTAAAGTAGCCAAATTCACAGAAACAAAGTACAATGCCAGGGTAAGAGAGAATTCACTGTTACTGTTTAATGGGCAGAGTTTCAATCTCGGAAGATTAAAAAAGTTCTGAAGACCAACTGTACCACAATGTGAATAGACTTAACTGTACTGAGCTAGTCACTTAAAAATGGTTACGGTGGCCTGGCTGGTGTGGCTCAGTGGTTGAGCGTTGACCTATGAAGCAGGGGGGGTCACAGTTCGATTCTGGGTCAGGACATACACCCGGGCTGCAGGCGGGCTCAGTTCCCAGTTGGGGGCATGCAGGAGGCAAATGATCAAGATTCTCTCTCATTACTGATGTTTTTCTCTCTCTCCCTTCTTTTCTGAAATGAATAAAAATACTTTTAAATGGTTAAGATGGTAGATTTTATGTTATGTGTTTTTTTTTTACCATAATTTAAAATCTGTACTCTTAACCACAATGCTACACTGACTCTCCTTTCTGAAATTACGTGTAACCTTTCCCTCACGTGTCCAGAAGCCGTCTGCAGGAACAGTCCTGCCAGCGGGGGTCATGACTAGCACGGGCTCACTTTATTTCCCCTCCTAACATAACATTCCAGGAAAACAAAGGGCCGCAGGCGGGAGGGAGGCAACAGGGCCCGTTTTTTTAAATGCTGGCATCTCGGAGAAGTGTGCGAGGAAAGAGTCTTGATGTAAATAAAGATCTGAGATTCCAGGATATCCTCCCAGAGGTCACACCAATCCAAAAACGAAATCAAAACATCCCCAGCCCCGTCTCCCTGCCACGGGGACACGTGTCCCTCCCTCCCTGGTGAGTGAGGGCTTCCCGGGGCACGCACTCTGCCTTACTTGGGCCCACGCTCCCGTCCGCTGTGCAACACTGCCCCCTGCGGAAGGAGACTGTTACTGCCCGCCCCCTGTTCCAGAGTCCCGGGGTGGGCCGGCTGACCCTGAACACGGTGCCCAAAGCAGGTTACGGCTCACGTGGGTCTCAGTCTTCCCTTCTGGGAAGTGAGGCGTGGGATTAAGAAACCCTTTTGTTTCTTTTTTTAAAAAATATATTTTATTGATTTTTTACAGAGAGAGGAAGAGAGAGGGATAGAGAGTTAGAAACATCGATGAGAGAGAATCATTGATCAGCTGCCTTTTGCACACCCCCTACTGGGGATGTGCCCGCAACCAAGGTACATGCCCCTGACCGGAATCGAACCCGGGACCTTTCAGTCCGCAGGCCAGCGCTCTATCCACTGAGCCAAACCGGTTTTGGCAACCCTTTTGTTTCTAACATGAAAACAGGCAAATAACCTAAGGTATCAACAGCATCCAAGGAGAATTTAGTGAGCTCCACAGACTCGGGGCATCATGTTAGGAAAATTCAATAGAAGTAGTTAAGCAAACAAAAGAGCCTTTTTGTCTCAGACAAAAGCCAACACAGACAGACAGGCAGGCCTCTGGAGCCAGAGCTGTCCCTGCCAGAGCGGATGAGGAGCCAGAGCACGGCGGCCGGGTCTGGCAGGGAGCGGCCACAGTCCACATGAACAGGTGCCCGGAGAAGGCAGAACACAGAGGCCCTCCCCCGAGGGCACCAGGGGCGACCCACGTCGCTTTACCGTTACACACGGACACCACAAGGCGCCCCTTTTCCATAGCGTGGATGTGACTTCTTCAGAAGCCACGAAACAGTTTACTTCCGGGAACCTTAACATGGCTTCAACCACGGAGCTTAAGCTTTACCACGTGGCGTGAATTTCGAAATAGGACCTATTGATTCAGACTAGCCTATTGATTACAATTTCAAAACATGTTTTCAGTTGTAGGAGGAGAGCAATCATTGAAGATGGGATGTGGTGTCTCACAAGCTACCGGACATACAGAAAAAGATTCCATAGGGTACTCTATTTCTTAACATAACTTAAAAAAAAAAAAAAGATTCCCAAACTATGATCTGAAACTAGAAAAATAAAATACTGAGATTTTGTTGCTGCTGGAACCAGAGAAATTTGGACGCTCGAGGAGCATGAGACAGTGACGTCTCTGTGACAGTGTCCGGGGCGCTGAGCGGGTGAGCGGGCGAGCGGGTGAGCGGGCGGGTGAGCGGGTGAGCCGGTGAGCGGGCGGGTGAGCGGGTGAGCCGGTGAGCGGGCACTGAGGGACCCCGGAGCACAGCTGTCTGCAGCGGAGGACACCGTGGTGGGAGGGCCAGGAACAAGGAAGCCCCTCGAGTGAAGACCTCAAACTTTTGAGTTCCATTTCTGCACATTAAGGTCATCACCTTCTCAACTCAAATTGCTGGCCATGCCAGGGCTAACAATTCCACAGAAAAGAGGGGAAATTTTTTCACCAAATGACCATCTATGGTGTAAGCCCACCAGAGAGGAGTGATTTTACATTCGGGTCCATTTCCAGTAAGTCTGAATTCCTGCCACCATCAAGATGTGAGGCAGAAAAGCATTTCCATTCTAACCTTCTATATGACAAATATATTTCAAATGCTTCTTAATTAAAAATTAATTTTTCCAACTATCAAAATGTCACATTGTAAAACGGAAAGGGAGAAAAGGGGGAAATATGAGCTATCACCACGCCTTCTCACAACCTCCACAGAAAAGCACAATGTTCTCTGCACTTTTTCTCCACGAGTATGTATGTCTCCATGTATTTTTTTTCATAGCTGCATGTGGCTGGCGGCCACTGCATCGGACAACACAGATCTGGAGGCCGAGATAAGTAACGCCAAGGCAAAGTAAGCAGCTCTCCACCAGGGGCAAACACAAGCCCTTAGGAACATCCGGAAGGCAGAGGCAAAAGAAATGGTGGCATCCGACGTGGCCGGAAGGGGGAATGTGGAGGTCTGTTTCTCTGTTTTCCAGGTCCATCACAGAAAACTACAGGTTCCTGAGTGGAGGAGCTGGAGATTAAGAAATTAGAGAAAGAAGCCGAGGCTGGTTTGGCTCAGTGGATAGAGTGTCGGCCTGCAGGCTGAAGGATCCCAGATTCCGGTCAAGGGCATCTACCTTGGTTGCGGGCACATCCCCAGTGGGGGGTGTGCAGGAGGCAGCTGATTGATGACTCTTTCTCATCGATGTTTCTAACTCTCTATCCCTCTCCCTTCCTCTCTGTAAAAAAATTAAAATGTATTGATTAGAGAAAGAAGGAAAAAAAAAGAAATTAGAGAAAGACGAAAGAGACATGGAGGCAGAAATAGATTCATCCAGCTGGGCGCTAGGTGGACGCCATCTCTCTGATGGAGAGGCAGCAAGGCGACCCCCCAAGCCACGCAGCAGGTTTATTTACAGGGTCAAAGGAGCTTATTTGCATTTTTAACTAGGCTCTAACATTACTAGATTTACATATCTAGACCCGCCCCAGCTGTCACCTGGACAAAGGTACTCTGCCAGTGCCTCGGGCTCGGCTAACAATTTAAAGAATTAAAGAATGTCCACGTGCCTTCTCAGGCGGCCCTCTACAGGGGAAGGAGAGTCTGTCAGTGTTCCCGAGCCCATGGGTGGGGTATGGAGGGCGGAAGGTGAGCAGGTTTCTGGGTGAAGAAAACCATCCACACAAAGTCACGGCCACATGAGGAACAGCACCCAGCGAGAGGCCAGGCAACCTGCCCGGCTGTGCTGCAGCCCCCCGGCTGGCCACCCGCTCCACGCTCTCCTGCACTCTCACAGCTGAGGGTGCTCAGCCAAAATCCAGTGTGCCCAGCCTCCCTTGCAGCTAACGTGGCCAGGTGCCGAGTTCCAGGTAACAAGCCGAGTGGAGCTCTGCCGGGGACTGCTGCCACCGTCTGGCTCTGTGGATGGAGAGGGGTCCCCCCTTTCCTCTTTTGCTTTCTCCTCTGTTCTGGCTGGAACCAGAGGGGAAGCTAAGGGTGGAGCAGCTGTCCTGTGACCACAGGGCATCTGAGATGATGAAACAGGAAATTGGAAGGGGCCTGGTGACATCACGGAGCCAGCCTTGCTCTACCATCGTCCAGACTGCTTGTCAAGGGAAGAAAAAGTAACCTCCCTTCGCTTATGCCAGTGTAGTGAGATTTCTGGTGCTTTCGGCTACCCACAGTCTAGAATGCCAAATTTAGTTCCTGAAGGTGGGCGCTAGGTGGGCTGGAAAGTGTGGAATTGGCAGGGCGGAGGAAACGAGGCAATGAAAGTGCGGGGGAACCTCCAACAGATGAGAGGACACCCAGTAGCCTGGCTGAGTGTCGGTAAAACACTTGGCCTAGCTATGTAGTAGCCTGCTGTAAGTTGGGACTCACACCAGTTGTGACTGGGACTATAGCGTTAGTTAGGAATGATGAAAGGAAACTTCTAGAAACCCTCAGGGGGTGGCTATACCCTCGCCATCACCAGAACTGCCCTGAACTGAATGCTCTCGAGCTCATATGCCTGGACAGGAAACGAGTAAGACTTCAGCTTCCTGTGGAAAACCCGTTTCACATTCTCTCAAATATAAAATGTAAGGGTTGGTACTACAGTTATTTTCAAATTATATCAGACCATGATTACAGCGTTCCTACTTTGGTGAGTGATGTTTAAAATCGTGTTAGTACTCATTCTGCAGATATGTTCATTTATGTGAAAGTGATAAAACAAAGTTACTGGGGGGAGATAAATCCATTTACAAAAAATCCATGCAGTTTAATGCATCCCTTGGCTTTATCTCAGAGCTCGCCAACGGCGCTGGCAGCTGTGACCCCGGGGCCGCTAGCTCAGGTCTGTGAGAACGCATGCCCATACCTCTGGGAGATGTGTGTGCTTTTCATTTATAAGTAAACAAGTTTAACAGAAATCATTCAACTAGAAAAATTCTTTTTTTTTTAATCACAATGACCAATAAATAATGCCCAACATGTATGCTCTATCAGCAAGAGTGAATATTTAATTCTAGAATACTCCCAACATAAGCATTGTTCTTTCACTCTAACACAGTCTGTCTCCACACCAACCGAAATTTGAGCAAGTTGACCACTCAAAACTCTTGGTAGTTTATTCCTAAAGCAGTCCACAGCTGGTTGCTGTGACTTGGAGGAGAGCCTGTCGTAGCGATGTGGACTGACCACGGTGGGAACCAGCTCTGGGCACATCGGTCAGTATTTCTAGACTCATCTCTAAAATAATGGGCAGGCACCTACCGCATGGAGTCGGTGTGAGGGCTATCCTCTAACTGATCGAGAGAAAGGGCACGCACTCAATGCTGGACGCACGAGGCTAATTGCAACGGCTATTCTTGATATTAGACTAGTTTCACTGATGTGAACACAGAATTTGTTGGCTCTTTCACCATCTGCCTTAGAACACATTTCTCTTTTTCAATCTGTTTATTGTACTAACAACTACTCAGGGGGCTTTTTGGCCGGAATTTACGTCAGAATAGGCGGCTCCCTGGCCTGCCCACGGCTGCAGTTTGAGAAACTGAAAGGACCCGCAAAGTGTGGTCTGCAAAACTGCAGTGTCAGCAGCACCTGGGAACCTGTGAGAAATGCAGATCCTCAGGCCCCGCTGGGAGCACTCCGCTCCCCATTCAGAAACCTTGGGGTGAGGCCCAGCAATCTATGTTTTCCCCAAGTTCTCCAAGGGGCTGTGGGCATTCCCAGTTTGAGAACGGTTGAAAGAAATGTGGCCCTGAGCCAGTGCCGCTGACCAGTGGCCCTTGGGCTGCCCCTTGGGGTGGGGAGAGCTGTGGGAGCTCCTCGCCTCCCAGGTGCTCCCGGGGGCAACATGGAGTCCCCTGCACCCGCCCTCCTCCGCCCGGAGCAGGAGAAATGTCAACAAGGCCAGCCAGCGGGACCAAACCTCACCACCAACGCAACAATCCTTACGGTCAGAACCAGGTGTCAACTCAAAGCCCCCAGAGAAAGTGGTTCCACACCAGCTCAGCCTCAAAACCCTTTCTTAACACACTGCGCACCAGTTGTATTCCTAGCTTTACCTGATGGTGGCCAGATACGTTTCTATTGAATGAGTACAAAAAAAAAAAAGTTTTACAAGGCATCATACTTTTAAAAGATATTAGCTTGTAAGAACATGTAATAGATAACTTCTAACTGCAATGGGTATTTAACTTTAAGACGTGGCTTCAATATTTATGTAAAACACTGTGTAATATGAAAACACTAGCATGCTCGTGATCCGCTCTCAATGTGCTAATACGTGTGCGGGAACGTTTGTAGCGGCTCTTCCTAACCACCGGCAATGAGACACCCTCCAATGTCCATCCGCGGGAAAGAGAACAGCAGGATGTGTTTAAGGTCCCCGGACAATGGGATATCATATGGCCGCAGGAAGGAACAAAGCACGACACCTGCTACGGGACCGACCTGGAGAACGCGCGCAGAGTGAGGGAAGCACAAGCAGCGGACCACATGTTGCGTGAATCCATTTACACGTAATGTCCAGAATAGGCAACTCTGTAGAGGCAGACAGATTCGTGGTTGCCTGGGGCTTTGGAGGGGAAGGGAGGAAATGAAACGGACATCTGAGTTTCTTTCTGGGGGGACAAAAATGTTTTAAAATAAGATTGTGGTGATGGCTGCACAACCCTATGAATAAAAAAAATATACCGTATTTGCCGGCATATAAGACGATTTTTTGGCCCTGAAAAATATGCCTCCAAGTGGGGGGTAGTCTTATACGGCGAGTATATAACAAACTCTGTATTTTTAGTGGAAATGTTAGGGGGTCATCTTATATGCCCAGTCGTCTTATACGCCAGCAAATACATATTTTTTCAGGGCCAAAAAATCGTCTTATACGCCGGCAAATACGGTACACTTAAATGGGCAAATTGTATAGGATGTGAATTTTACCTAAACAAAGCTGTGTTCTAACCTAGACAACACAATCTCTTCCTTCCAAGGACCCCCTCCTCAGAGCCAATCTAAGGCTCCTGGCCCCTGATGTCCCCAGTGGAGCTGTCCAGAACACGTAAGTACGCTAGAGGGCAGCGGTGAGCAGCTGTGGAGAAGGGGTGGGGTGGGGTGGGGTGTGTGTGTGTGTGTGTGTGTGTGTGTGTGTGTGTGCGCGCGCGCAATATTTAAGGAGGCTCTATTCTCAGGGCCCTGTAAGTGCAGGGCCAGGCCTTGCAGGACCCTGAAAGTGAGTGCCTCCTTAAATTTTGTACTGGGGCAAAAAGATCCAAGTCTTGCCCTGATTTCGAGGGCGCTTCATGTCCAATGTCTACAGATTTCACCCCCCGAGACTATTCAGACTACTCACAGCAGCGGCTCCTCGTGCCTGCGATGAACCATCTAGGTTTTGGCTTTGAACTTGAACCTTGCCAGGTCCCAGTCACACACACAGGCTCTGGGGTCAGCTCAGTCCTGAGGAGGAGCCCGCTGCCAGCAAGGCTGCTGGAAGCGAGGATTCACACCCCTCTGACTGCAGGGCTTCCCCGGGGCCCCAGCCCTCGGCTCTCCCCACCAGGCACTGGCGGGTGAGATGTTGGATCACCCACAGCCCTAACCTCCGCCCTTTGCACCGAGTGCAAGGACTGACTGTGAACACTGATGGTTAGCAATCAGTGCTAACGTACAATGTGACCGGGCACAAACACAGCAAACGGCAGTGAGATCCTGCCGTTTGCTGTGGCTTCCCCAGCCTCTGGAATGATGTGTTAGAAGCACAATAAAGGGGGGACATCTGATGTCCACAAACAATCCGATTCCTGGCGTCCAGTATTTTACCTCGGACCTGGTCTTCACCCACCACAGAAAAGCACGGTTACGTGGGAAATAAATTAAGAACGATCTTAAAAAGTCATGTGTTTCTGGCAATAGCAGACCATGTTTTATTTTTTTTTCTCCCTTATTTTGCCCATCCCCTAAAACACTAGAAAAAAAATAAAGAACAATATCTTGATTTAGAAAGAAGATTTCCATTCAATTAAGTTGCAAGTGAGCAAGGAAGAGACATACTGTAACAAAAATAAGACACAAAGATGGGGGGTGGGGGAAGAAAGGGCATTTTTCTTGGGATTTTAAAGGAAGCAGGGCCATCAAGATACAGGGAGCAACACTGCCATCAAGTGGTGACTGTGTCACAAGTCACCCTCTGATGTCAAACTGGTGGTCTCAATCAGGCAACAATCAGAATCATTTGGGAGAGTTTGAAAAGAAAGATGCCTGGCCGGTGTGGCTCAGTGGTTGAGCGTCGACCTATGAACCAGGAGGTCAGAGTTCGATTCCGGGTCAGGGCACATGCCCGGGTTGTGGGCTCGATCCTCAGTAGGGGACATGAATCAGGAGGAGGCAGCTGATCAGTGATTCTCTCATCATTGATATTTCTATCTCTCTTTCCCTATCCCTCCCTCTAAAATCAACAAATATACACATAATTAAAACACACACACACACACACACACACACACACACACAAAGGAAAGAATTCACACCCAGGCCCTCTCCCTAACCAAATAACGCAGCCAGACCGGGAGCCAGAGGGCAGGTGCCGCCGCATTTTAAAAACCTACCACCTGACTTGGGGGCACAGTGGAAGCTGCGAACCCTGGACCAACACAAAAGGTGTCACCTTGAGGCTTCGAGTCCCCGAGAAAATTTTACTTGGTGTTATTCTGCTTATATATCATCCACTAAAATGTCCCAGGTTTCATGCCGGGTTCTCCAGAGAAGCAGACGTTTGCCAGCGCTGACCAAGCCTCTGGCTCGGATCCTCAGACACCGAGTGGGAGATGCCAGTCCTGAAACTCGCTGCACGTCCACACACTCCGGAAAAGCGGTCCTGGAGGGGGAGGGGGCCTGCAGAAGCCGCCAGCTGCCTCTGAGGCCAGAGCTGCCCGGCAGGATGGGCCCCCACGGGCACGGGTTACGAGCACGGCATTTTCCACGGCCACCACCCCAGTGGGCGTGGCTTAGAAGTGCAAAAAGGAGGGAGCTGGGTCACAAGGTCCAGGCCAGTGGTCCGCAAACACCTTAGTCAACAGAGCCAAATCCCAACAGTACAACGATTGAAATTTCTTTGGAGAGCCAAATTTTTTTTTAAATATACATATTTTACTGATTTTTTTACAGAGATGGATAGAGTCAGAAACATCGATGAGAGAGAGACATCGATCAGCTGCCTCCTGCACGCCCCCTACTGGGGATGTGCCCGCAACCAAGGTACATGCCCTTGACCGGAATCGAACCCGGGACCCTTCAGTCCGCAGACCGACGCTCTATACACTGAGCCAAACCCGTCTTGGCGAGCCAAATTTTTTTAAACTTAAGCTTCTTCTAATGCCGCTTCTTTAAAATAGACTCGCCCGGGCCGTGGTATTTTGTGGAAGAGCCACACTCAAGGGGCCAATGTGGCTCGCGAGCCGCGGTTTGCCGACCACTGATAGAGGCCACTGTTTTCTCCAACGTAAAAATGAAACCTTTACAACTATGCTTTCTAAATTGATACAAATTGAAACAACTCAACTTACTGAAAAAATAAAAATAAAAACACATTTTCATCTCGCTGAATTTATAAGCCCAGTCTTTCCAGTCTCCCGACATGGCTCCTGCCACAACAGGGCTGGCGTACAGGACGCCTAACCCCAGAGCTCCCCGCTCAGTGAGGGGAACCAAAACAACGCCCCCATTTACATTGCCCACGTCCAGGCTTTCAAAGTACCCCCACCTGCGCGATTTAATGTAATTCCATGAGACAGGAAAAGCCAACATTGCTATAACTGTTTTACGAATAAAAGAACTGAGTGTAAGTGGCGTTATATGATTTACGTCACAAAACTAGCAAAGTCCAAATCAGGCTCTTGTTTAATTTGTCAGAGTATTGATTTTCAAAAAATTAAATGTTAGTGAGAACTCTGGGGAAAAGGGGGGAGGGAGAGGAGGAGGGAGAGAGGGCAGGAGAGAAGAAACAAGAAGGAAGGGAGGAGGGTGAGGAGAGCGAGGGCAGAGGGGAGGGGGGGTAACAGTGCCACTTTCCCGAAGGCAGGTGCATGGAACCTGGTCTGAAAACTCTCGGGTTAGCCTGTGCTGCCTCCTCGGAGACCCGAGCGAACCCACAATGGAAACAATCTGAGGAACTTGAGCAATATTTGGCGTCTACTTTTTTTAGTTTGCATTTTTTAAGAAAAAAAATGGGTTTTTTTATTAAATAAAGTAAACACTGTTGAAAGTTTGTGATAACACTGTGCAAGAAAAAAATCTTGATTTTAGTCAAAAGAACTGTATGTATTTAAGTTCATTTTTTAAAGTACAGCTGGACACAGGCGGCCCGAAGGCAGACCTCAGCACATCCTCCGTTTCCTTAGGGCACAGGGAGGATGGGAGGACACCAGAGAGTCCTCCACGACACTGGACTGAGGGGCAGCAACTGGCCACACACGGAGCGTGGCCACAGCCCTGGGATCGGGGTCTCCAAAACCACCCCCTAGGGCGGTGTGCAGACTACACAGACCGCAGAGGGAATGCAGGCAAGCTTGGGGACCCAGTGAGGAGGGAAGGCGGGAAGTGGGGGTGACAGGCTGAGCCTCTAACCCTACCAGGGGCAGGGCGGGGAGCAAGCACAGAAGCTCGGCAGAGGCGCCGTGTTTGTTTATTTTTTAGTCCTCACCTGACTTTGATCTTTAGAGAGAGTGGAGGAAGGGGGGGGGGGAGAGAGAGAGAGAGAGAGAGAGAGAGAGAGAGAGAGAGAGAGAAAGGGAGAAGTATCTATGCGAGAGAGACACATGGATTGTTTGCCTTCCACATGTGCCCCGACAACCCAGGTACCGCCCTTGACGGGAATCGAACCTTCAAGCCTTCCGTCCAGGGGCTGATGCTCTATCCACTGAGCCAAACCGGCCAGGGCAGAGGCGCCACCCAGGTGTTGGCAGCTGCTGAGAGGGCCTCTGAAAGCAGCGATGAGCACCGTGTCTGAGCTGCTCACCCAGAGAGCTTTAGAACCAGGGGAGATTCCGCCTGGAAATCCCGGCAGCTCTTCGCCCAGGGATGCGCGTTTGCTGCAGGTGGAACTCTCGCCAGAACCCAGCAGCTTTGTGTCGGGGGCGGGCCTCACCTTCGTATCTGCTGGGCGAGTCGCTGGCTTTCTGCGGGGTGGCCACGCGGAGGAATATCTGCTGCCTCCACGAGTGTCTCCGCGTCTTCACAGGGGTCCCACCAGGGTCGCCCAGAGGGTGGGCTTTGGAGTCAAAGTCCCTACGAGTACAAGACAAGTGACTTATGACTGGTGAGGAGACAGGAACGGGTATTTTAGCTTAAGTTTCTGGTTTCTAAACAACGCGTTACAATTATCAATTATCTTTGCATAAGGAAACACAGTCCGATCACTGCAGAAGTTAAGTCCAGCACAGAGTGGGCCGTCACTCCGGCAGCCCTGCTTTCTTACAGGAGGCTCTGCACAAAAAGGACAGGAGTACATGCTCCTCGTTCATTTCCACGGTAAAGGTACTTAGAAATGTGCTCAGCGCATCCCTAGCTTCCCATCCGGCCTCTCTGGGTGTCACTTCATTGTGCAGCGGGCCTGCCTACAGGGGGCGCTGCCACCAGGGCCTCGCCCCTCCCTGGTCTGGCTGTGGGAATATTTCCTCAGCACAGGCTCGTGTCTCCACAGGTCACCAAAAAATACACAAGTTACATAGAACCGCCAAGGCAGTAATTACCCGGTCACCTGCTGATGGCTACTGATTCAACACCTATACATAAACTAGAGGCCCAGTGCACGAATTCGTGCACGGGCGGGGTTCCTTGGCCTGGTTGGTGATCGGGCCATCTCACCCGGTCCCTATCGGGGCCAGGTGGGGCCAGCCATCAGGGGAGGTTGGCTGGCCAGGGGAGGTTGGTTGTGGGAACCCACTGACCACCAGGGAGCAGCTCCTGTGTTGGACATCTGCCCCCTGGTGGTCAGTGCGTTGTCATAGTGACCAGTTGACCTGTTGTTCGGTTGACAGGTCGTAATGGTCGCTTAAGTTTTTATATATATATATAGATAACATCGAGTCATTAATGTGCTTCCTATTTGCAGGACAACTCAGGGAAGGAAGACCTTATAATTTACACCTGAGTGTGTGTACTTATACAGAGGTGGGCAAAAGTAGGCTTACATTTGCTTGTATGGGAAATAATACAATAATTAATAAATAATCATACAAAATAAACTCTGTATTTCGTGCATCCTCATATGTAAACTTACGTTTGCCCACCCCGTGTACAGACCCCGTGTACAGACCCATAACTAAGCAATCACCGGCACCTACAGATCGGACACCCAGCCACACGCTCGCTACCCACAGTGCCAACGTCACTTAGAGAGCTGGTTCAGACCTGCTCCACTCTTCTGAAAACAACAGCATATCAACAAACGAATCTTCGTCAAAATCAGAAAAGGCTGACAGTACGTTTTTAAAATGGCATTCAGTAAAAAAAAAAAAAAAAGTATAATAAAGAAGATACAATAGATTTAGCTTAAATGACTTTTTAAATGGCAAAGGAACGGCTGAAAATCCCTGTACGTCTAATAGTTCAACGCTCTACCCACGCTTGAAACATCTAAAGGAAACCCTACCTTTTTGTGCTCATAAAGTCAGAGGTGTTATTTTCATCTACAGGAGCCAGAAATTTTAGGAAATTTGGCACAGAGGAGGAAGAGTGGAGTTTTCGCCGCAGGGCATTGCGGTAGGAGATGCTGAGAGTTCGGTTGAAAACAGAGTTTAGGACAAAGAAATACAAACATACAAACTGTAAAACACCAGCTTCAAAATGAAGGCAACATTTTAGTGCTAATGCTAAAAGAAAGTAAACCAGGTGGGAAATTAAAAAAAAAAATAGTTTGCAAGTGAGATGTAGCTTGAATTTCTCAGTTAATAAAAAATTCCGTTTTAAATGAATGGAACCAGTGGGTTAGTTTAAAAGCATCAGCCCTTCTAGTTATGCGAGATGAATACATTCAGAGAGCTGCCATGCAACACGGTGCGCGGGGTCCCCAATACGGCGTGGGCCCCTCTAACATCGGCACCCTTGCTAAGAGTGCCTGTCTCCTGGTAAGCACTCTTCCCAGAATGAAGGAAAACCAAAGCAACCAAGAAAATCAGTCCATCTTCCAAAGTGACTTTCTTTCTTTCAAACTGGAAAAATGAATGAGGGCGGTTCTGATGTGGCACAAACTGCAGTGTCCAAGGTCAAACACACGTGCCGTTAACGTGTGTGTGTGTGTGTGTGTGTGTGTGTGTGTGTGTGTGTGTGCTGGGGCAGGGGAATGTGACAGTAAGTATATACAAATGGCTTGCCATCAAGACCTTTTGAGAAAATTAAAGTTTGAGGAAACATTTCATTTTGAGGAAATCAATCAATAGTAAAAAATTAAGTCAGTTCGAACGATAGACTGAAAATGATGAAAACAATAAAACCACACGCGCACACACACACACTCGTGGCCCAGGCCCCTCCATGCAGCACGTCCTCTCTGTGCGGACGTCCCGGGAAGACAGACGACACTGAACTTGCCATGCGAGCGAGCTCACCTCTTGGGCACGGCACTCCCGCTCGGTTCTCCGCTCGGGCTATGTTTTAGGTACTTAAAAAAATGTGGTGAGGAGGCGGAGGGGTTAAGACGAGGTGGAGGAGCAGGAACTGAAGGACCTGAGCAACTTTTAGACTCGTCAACAGGTGGATGACTCCCACTAGACAGCAAGTGGAGAGAAAGCACCGGGGTTTAGAGGGGGGCGGGGAGGAGGGCAGGAGAGAGCGGGCAGGAGGTCGCTCTCACTTCGTGTCTGCATCCCGACTCTCATTGGCAAAGGTAGTTTTTAGCAAAACAAAGAGTATTGTGAAAGGTCGTTCTTGATCATTTCCCACATATCTCCAAAAGTTCCAATAGTACTGTTTCCTCTATCCCCTTTTTAGGAACTAACAGGAAAAAAATTTCAATTGAAACAAAAGCGAAGAAAAGAAAAACTAAATTCCTGAGTTTTAAAAATACATCTCTCTTGAAAAGGAACAATAACCTGCCTTGAATGTCAATGTCTCATTTCCTGGACACGAACAAGAAGAATTCCTATGGGGTGCAGAAGTGCAGTAGGTGGGGAAGAGGAGGGAGGAGAGGGGAGGCGAAGGGAGGGGAGGGGAGGAGAGGGGAGGGGAGGGGAGGTTGGAGAGAGCAGGGACATTCCCCCTCCCCCTTGTCTCTCAGCCCCTATGTCCAGCCTGACCCATCAGGAAGCTTCGTTCTCAGGGGAGAAGGGGAATGCGCTGTCAGGAACACGGATTCCCCCACCTCTGCATGTGTGAAACCCCAGGCTTATGAGCAAGAGAACGAGGCCTCTGTAGACGGGGAAGTTTGCATCCGCTCTGAAAACGCCCGGATGGAGTGTGGCAACCCAGTGGAGAGGTAGAAAAAAAGGACCCACCCCGGGTGAACCATGTGCCCCAGGGGGGCCGGGTGTCCCGGGTGAGCTGTGTGCCCCAGGGAAGCAGTGGGACACGGGGCGGGGGGGGGGCGGGGGGGGGGATGTGAACCAGAGGAGGAGCGGATTCTATTCGTGTGGTCCTGAGATAGTCACCATAAAACAAGCAGACTGCCAAATGACAGTGGGGAGGGGAAGGAGACCTGGGGGGAGATGAGATCAACCGAAGGACTGGTATGCATGAATATAAGTACAACCAACGAACACAGAACTCTGGGGGGGGAGGGAGGGAATGGGAGGTGGGGGGGGGCAATGGTAAGCTATGTACACATATAATACCTTAATAAATTATTTTTTAAATAAAAAAAAAAGAAAGAAAGAAAAAAAGGACCCAGTGTGAGTGCAGGGCTTGAAGACACACGACAACAACCTCCTGAGGCCTCCAACTGTGTTTGTCTCTGAAATGCTGTCGTATCAAATATGAGCTTCTCAAATGCGTCCTGCTTGGGGATCACGCAAACTCCAAAGAGCTGCCCCAGCTGTTTTCAATGGCTGCCCGAAGGCAAAGCCCAGAGGCCCTGCTACATCTACTGTCACTGCCGTCACCTCCTCACTGCCGTCACCTCCTCACTGCCGTCACCTCCTCACTGCCGTCACCTCCTCACGGGGAACAGTTCACCCCCAGCCCCGCCCCGGGGGGACTGTGCACTGTCTGCGCGTGACCTGCACTGACCCGGTCCGGGGGCTTCTGCTGGAGGCAGGCGCGGCCCTACTTCGCGTTTAGGAGGCCAGGGGTTGTGAAAGGTGTTTTGCCGTTATTTTTAAAGGCAACTCTGTCCACTCGTGGTCTCTGACACTTGGGGTCAAATGCTTTGCCAAGGGACCCCAGGTGCCACAGGAGAACTTCTGTCCCTGGAGAACTTACCGGAGTCTGGGACCAAAAAACTCCCTTTAGAGCCCAATTACTAGAATTAGCAAATCTTGTCACAAGACTCTGGGATGTTCCCACCCACTGAGATTGTAGGACACATCGGCTCCAGTTTTGTCACGGAGAGGATTAAGCAGGCCACAGCCAGTTCGGGTCAGAGCTGGGGCTGGGGCCCAGGCCGCTGCAGCCAGCGCAGGTGCCCACAGGGCCCCACCCATCCCGGTCCCTCCGAGGACGTGCTCCCGGCCAGGTGAGCGCCCGCCGGGCTGGCCCACCCCCCCTTCTCCTCACAGCCATGAGCTGAGAGCCAGGTCCACACCCTGGCCCTCCTAGAGGCGTGATCCTTGTACGCCATCGGGGTCCTTTTTGCTCGGTGTCTCCTGCTTCTCACCGACACGTGTGACAAGTAACGCTTCATCTATGTTTCCCACGGGGAGGTGGGGGGGAAGAGGCGGAAGGAAGGAGCGTGCCACTGGTTCAGGTTTTATCTCTTTGATAAAACTTTTTTTTTTTAAACTCTTTAAGCCAAGAGTAAAACCTGACTCGGGTCTCTCTCTGACCCAGTAAACATACCCGGGATGGATGCACACACCTGCTTAGGAACAGGTATGGCCCAGCTACGACACACAACAGAGTTAGGTTTCAAACAAAGCTTACTTTCGTTCATGAGGCGTCTCCGTGCTCACGGAGTGGTACCTCATCAGCTTCCTCTGCGAGCCCCCCGGGGAGGCCTGGGCGGGTTCGGGGGGCTCGGGGCACTCCACGGGGAGGTGGCTGAGGGTGTTGGCCCGCCTCCGGTGGCCCTGCGGCGGGGAGGGCAGGGCCGGCTCCTCGGCGGGCCGGCTCTCCACGGCGCCGGACAGCAGGTCGTCGTCCGAGGAGCCCAGGAGCCTGGCGCTGCTCTCAGACGCGGGCAAGGCCTCCTGGTCACACACGGGGGGCTCCTGGCAGCAGACGGACAGACAGACAGGAGATCAGACGGGTCCCAGGAAATCTGTGGGGCTTACAAAGCTCTAACCCCCGCAGCAGGAAAACAGTCCAATAGGTAAGCGCATCTGATCACGATGCCATGTGGAAGCTACGACAATCCATAAGGAAATAAAGGCCCTTTAAAAAATGCCTGCTTGTCAGAGACGACATGCTCATTTGTGGGACAAATGGGAACCAACCTGCCCACATGCAAGCACGAAGGACGCAAACCACGGCACAGAACGGTCCTGGGCCAAGCCCAGCTTCCTCTCTCTGGAAAACACGACTGAGCAATCGCTCATAAGATGCGTAATGAGCCGAAACCGGTTTGGCTCAGTGGATAGAGCGTCACCCTGTGGACTGAAGGGTCCCGGGTTCGATTCCGGTCAAGGGCATGTACCTTGGTTGCGGGCACATCCCCAGTAGGGGGTGTGCAGGAGGCAGCTGATCAATGATTCTCTCTCGTCGATGTTTCTAACTCTATCCCTCTCTCTCTTCCTCTCTGTAAAATATCAATAAAATATATATTTTTTTAAAAGTTGCATAATGAGGGTTGGATAACTTGTCCGCAATGTTTATACAAATCGAGCTCTTTATCTCTGCCAAGTGTGTCCATGCATGTTACACCTACATTTTCAGTCTCTCTCTCTCTCTCTCTCTCTCTCTCTCTCTCTCTCTCTGTCTGTCTCAGTTTGATCTAATGCTAAGATTTAACTTGGTAATCTTGGGAGTTAAAAATCATATCCTCAATTATTCTTAGTATTTGGAAAATCTCTCCCTGGGCACTTTACTGCCATGATTCAGGGACAATCGCTTTTCTTCTTTCTGCACCTCAATGTCCTCATCTCTAGAGTGAAAATTTATCTCACTGGCTTGCAGAATGAAGCAGGACAATATAACCAAAACTACTCTGCCCACTGTAAAATGTGACACAAATGTAAGTTATTGTTTTGAACTTACTGCGTGGGCCCTCAAACATTAGTTGAAAATCATGACAATAGTTTAAGACTGTAGATTTTCAAAATACATACTTTTTCAAAGGCATTCTACTACCCCTCAAACTGATGCTGAGAGCTCCCAGAACTTTGTATGTGGCCAACATATTTTTCTCAAATCAAAAAATATAAAATAAGAGGAAGTGTACCAACTTGTCCCTACTGAAACTGCTAGAAGAGATAAGTTAATCAACATGAAAAGAGTGAAAAGGAATGAATGCATCCAACAGTGGACTGGAGAATCTACATTCACTGTTCATTTGCTATATAGTTGAGTGCCTTTTATTAACTTTTTTAAATGTATCTTTATTGTTGAAAGTATCACAGGGACCCCCTTTGTTTGTTTGTTTTCCCCATTGACCCCCCCCCCCTCCATCCTGCCTTGCTTGATGCCTTTTAGATGATAGGTACTAAGGATTTTAATTTATGAACTGTTTTTGCAGGGTTGTGTGTGTCTCTTACTGTTGGTTATGATCTAAAAGCTTTAGAAGCCACGAGCCCAGCAGGGATCCCAGAGATCCTGCAGTCGCTGTGCGAAGGCGCTGGCCACACACCAGCTCCCTCCGAAATCCCAAGCCCTGGGGAGCAGGAGCAACGCTGACTTCCTTGGCCCGAACCCCGAAACCCACCTGGTGGTGGTGAACAAACAGCTCACCCAGCTTCATGGCTTAACTGT
Source organism: Vespertilio murinus (assembly GCA_963924515.1). Classification (NCBI taxonomy): domain Eukaryota; kingdom Metazoa; phylum Chordata; class Mammalia; order Chiroptera; family Vespertilionidae; genus Vespertilio; species Vespertilio murinus. The sequence goes on along the minus strand of OZ004704.1, from coordinate 20,832,966 downwards.
CTAGAAAGCAGGAAACTAAAACAAGGACACGGCCGGTCTCCAGAGAGAACCCCTGCCCGGTCCCCGCCCCCGACCCGTGCTTGGGCAGAGAGCGGGGCGGAGCGAGGGGCTCATTTAAACAGGACAGAAACGCCTGGTCGCAGTCACAGAGCCAGCTGGAGGATAGAGGAAGGTCCGGGAATTGGAGCTGCATACTTGTCAGAATTCACGAACCCACTTCTGAGGTTTGCCCAATTTCAATTACTATTGGAAAAGCTACTTGGGAAAGAAATCCACCGTGGCTTGCAATAAATCCGATCTCGGTGGTCTGAATGTGTGACGTTGCTTCTCTGTTTACGGCAGTGGTAGGCAAACTCATCCGTCAGCAGAGCCAAATACCAACAGGACAAAGATGGACATCTCTTTGGAGAGCCACATTTTTTAAACGTAAACTCCTTCTAATGCCACTTCTTCAACATAGACTCGCCCAGGCCGTGGTATTTTGTGGAAGAGCCACACTCAAGGGGCCAAAGAGCCGCAGTTTGCTTACCACGGTTTTACGGAATGGCATCTGCCGGGCCGGGTGAGACGCCTGTGTCCCGGTCTGACTGCGTGGCCGGCCTCCGTGGCACCATGGAGACAGAAACCACCAAACCTTTCCCGGATGGAGAGAGGAGGCCTCCTCGCCCCTCACATAGGCCCCACGGAGAGAAGGCTGGCCCTATGTGCTGGCCCTTTAAGGGCTCCCCATAAGGAAAAATGTGCTTACTTTGTTGGCGTTATTTAACGTGCTGGACACGGAGCCGTCCAGATCCAGGCTGGCAGAATGTTCCGGAAGGCCTCTGGCTTTATTGCCCTACGAGAAGAAAAGGCAGCTGAGTTATGACCCCTGAGGCGCCTGCAAAAGCGTCAGCTCGCTGCATCGCGGTGTGTGGAAGTCAGGTCAGGGAAAAGGCCTCTCTCTGAGAAATGCTGCTCAGCACACGTGTACAGGAAGGCAACCAACCAACCTAAATGCCCAGAACACCCTGTGGATTACTCAATTGGCAGTTTTAATAGGCAGGAAGGAGAGACAATTCACTTACGAATTGTCGTCGTCGTAACCTGCCGGCTGTATGACACTCACAACCTTCCGTGCATGTGGGACTCTCACAGACAGCCACCCCACCCCCGGCTTTGTAAATGGACTGCTTTTAATTATGTCTAAGGAAGCTGCAAAATTCTCAGAAGCATCTTCAACCAAAATAAAAATCAACTTTAATTTTTAAAAAAAATCAGCATTTTTTTTAATAAAGTGTGTCAGGAAATAGAGTACTATAAGATGATATTGCAAGCTCCAGAAAGGTTATCACACTTTGATTTCTGAGAAGTGCCATTTATAATCCCTGGGGCCGGGGGAGTGTGATTTCTTAAAGCACTCCTGTATGGGTGCCTATGTATGCTTTCTATTTCTATTCCCGTGGAGCTGCGGCCCACAGCTTTCTGTACAGGGCCAGGAGACAAATCTCCTACACTTCACCGGCCCTGTGGTGTCCATGGCAACTACGCCACTCCACACAAACGCAGCCTCGGACACCCAGCCAGTGAATGGATGTGGCTGTGCTTCAGTCAGCCTTCACGGACAGAAGCGGGGGGTGGGCGGTGTTTGCTCTGAGGGCTGTTGTTTGCTGACCCGGCCACAGAGAGTTCCAGGTACAAAACAGGAGCTGCGGGCACCAACTGGATTCTCACACCGTACCCACCAAGTGACACCGGGGAGAACGGAACCCACACTGGGTGTAACTAATCCGAGTCCTTTACAGGAACTAACTAGCCAATGAACAGCATTTTAGGGAGAGATTAAAAATCCCATGGGATTAAATATAACATAACACAAAAAGTTTGTTTCACCCATGCTAGGTTAAAAACTGAAATTAAAGTGTAGATAACAATGTTATAAGATTGAAAAGACATTAAAAGATTTCACCTTCTGGACTTTATGATGAGCACAAAGTGAGTGGATAAAAGTAACAAATGGAATCATACACTCTTTTAAAAAGCGACTTAAGTCAGGAGAAATGAGGCTACTTACCCGGGACAAAATACTTTCCAAAGACTCCGCTAAAGACCTCTTGGCTTTGTTCTTCAGCATGTCGAGCTTCAAGCGAGTGGCGCTGGATGGTAATTCACTCCCGATATTCTCTGCTGCAACCTGTGCTGTCTAAAAAAAAATGAAACAATGGAAAGTTGAGTCACAACTTCCTTTCTTTTTTCCTTCTTAAAGGAATGAAGAACCTCTTGGATGCATCTTTTTGACGCCAGGCCATTCTTCTACCCTCGTCTCGCCTGTTCCTCAGTGACAGCTGCAAGTCCAGGGAATAGTTCTGCCTCAAAGAGTTGCTTTACCTGCTCCAATCGAAACACAGAAACGTGCTGGGGGGCCACGCAGCAAAGCAGTTTGGAGCTCGTGCTCTGTAGTCGGATCCGCCGTTCACTAACCGGCCTTGGGCGAGTCACTTACTTTCTCTGGGCTGCAATTCCCTCTTCTGCAAATTGAGCCCAACCTCAAGATCTAATCGAAAGGCTGCGTTCTGAGACTAAAACAGGTAAAGCCAGTAAAGCATGTGCTCAGCTTCTGGTACAAAGGTAGTAGCCGTGGTCAGCTTTTCAAAGGGAAGTAACAATGTACCGTTTGGGGCATTGTGGAGGGTAGGATAAAATAAGTTTACCCACTGGAGAATCCCTCCTCTCTGCCAATGGCAGTTGTTCACTGCTTTCTTTGCAGTGTTTCCCAAACTTTTGACATATGTGTACCCCTTCTATAATTTTCGTAACACTGAGTACCCCTCGTCAAAAAAAAAATGGATGTATTTTAATAACAATCAAAATATATATTTTTTGGTACATACACAAAATAATAATAAACGAAAAATAAAATTATCCATAATAAAATATAAATAAAAGTTATATTATAAATAACATTTATTTACACACCGGACCATCTCATGCCTCACAAGTCTGTCTTGACTTGACTCATGAGAACATAGAATTAGGCGCAGCTAAGCATGGGGCAGTGCATATCCCCACCAAACTCCAGTGCAACGCGTACCCCACCAAACTCTTCCCGTACCCCTGGGGGTACGCGTACCACACTTTGGGAAACACTGCTGTAGAGCTTTGTCCTCTCTCCCACCTGTTGTTTCCACCTCCCCCTGTCATTCTCCTCTGCCACCAGGCTTCTCCCCCTTGACTGACCATAATAGGGAACTGGCAACATAATGGAGTTTGTTTGCCAACCACTAAGGAAGTTTAATGTTATTTATTTAAGAGAGAGGCATATTTTTAAAAAACCTACAAAATCCATAGATACACTGCTTCCTACTTCTCTGAAGTGTTACCTGATGTGTTACGTAACCCTGGCCCCCTCTGGCTGAGAACAGTGAGGGGTTTGGGCTCTGGCTCTCCCCCTCGCTGTGTGGCCTCGGGGAGGTTACCATCACCGGCTGCCTCTCTCAGTTCCTCTGCCTGCAGACTGAGGATGCCCAGTGAACTTCCCTCACGGAGCAGTTAGGAGATTTAAATACATTAATACACATTAAAGCACTTTAAACATCCCTGAATCTCAATAAACATCAATATTAGCTAATCTCTCCATTTGCTTTCTACTTTGAATAGGGGAAAAAAATGACATCCACATTTGAATCACTCTCCTTCCTCTATCTGCAGAAATAACTCCTCTTCGGTTTATCGTATCAACTCACATTTTTGTACTTTCATATATGTATGTAGCCATAAAACAAGTATGTTGGTTTACATATAGTTGAAGCTTAAATGAATATATCATCCTATACAAACCCTTCTATACCATTTTTCTTTCAATGGTGTTTTTTCAGATTTCCGTATCAACAAAGGGTCTTTGATTTACTCACTTCAATCAAAATGTGCAATCATAAAAGTTTATTCATATTCCTGCAAATGAGAGTTTACCTTTACGTGGTATTGTCAGATTTTTAAATTTCTGCCAGTGGCCTGGGTATGAATATCTCAAATTGTCTTCCTCTGATTCCTATTGTGATTTAAGTATTTTTTATTTTATTCAGTTATTTTCTGGTCAAAGACCTTACATCTTTGACATAATGAAATCCTAAGTTGCCAATGAATGTTATACATTTTTCAAAACATAAAAGAGAAACGGTTCTGGTCAGAGCTCCATTCGGCTTTGTCCGGTCAGTCAGAGCTTTACTTCTATGAGAACTAGCACACGCTTTAAAGAATGGCTTAGCTCAGAACTTCAAGAACGGGAGCTACCACTTAGCTTTGTGTTTTCACTGAGCACACTGAGCACACACCTGCACTCACAGGTGCACTCACCAAATCCCAAGTGCCTGCTAAGCACCACGCACCGCGGGCAGGTGCCTTACTAGTTGCAACTGGTCCTGTGCAATCATTTACCAAGAACAAGAGCCGGTCCTGACTCGCAGCAGCCTCCGGGACAAAGGGAATCGTCCACAGGGGCTACCTGTCCAGACTACCTTCGACCAACATCCGCTCACTCACAAAGCTACGAGGCCGTGGATTTGCTTTCAACCCCATAACACACATTTTCATAAAACAGAAGCATTTAAAGTGGATTATTGGGTTTTTTAAAAATATGTTTTTATTGATTTCAGAGAGGAATGGAGAGAGTGAGAGAGACAGAAACATCAATGATGAGACAGAATCATTGATCGGTTGCCTCCTACACCACTCCCCACTGGGGATCGAGCCTGCAACCCTGGCATGTGCCCTGGACTGGAATCGAACTGGGACCCTTCACAGGCCAATACCCTATGCACTGAGCCAAACTGGCTAGGGCTAGAGTGGATTGCTTTGATACATGAAGAAAACATTGGCTAAAAGCCTAGTACTACGTGGCAGATGCCACGTAGAAAACCTGGACTTGCGTTTTTCTCCTTTTTAAACCCGGCCGTGAGCATCTCCCTGTACTCACTGCTTCCTTTCCTCTCCCTCCTAATGAGAGGTTTTGTATGTCTATCATCACAACTCAAATATAATTGGAACATAATTCACACTGAAGAAATAATGCCTGTTTACAAAGTAATTCGTGTTCAGAAAATAACCTATTCCTTGTTTATTTTAAAATCAGCATCTAGACGTTTCTCCTTTGGAGGTGATGCTGGGGACATCCAAACACTTCTGGGGACCAGGGTCTTTTCTTTTTTTATATATATAATATATATTTTTATTGATTTTTTTACAGAGAGGAAGAGAGAGGGATATAGAGTTAGAAACATCGATGAGAGAGAATCATTGATTAGCTGTCTCCTGCACACCTCCCACTGGGGATGTGCCTGCAACCAAGGTACATGCCCTTGACCGGAATTGAACCCGGGACCTTTTAGTCCGCAGGCTGATGCTCTATCCACTGAGCCAAACCAGTTTCGGCCAGAGTCTCTTCTTTACAGGCAGACACGAGCCTCCTGGGTGGCGGAATGTTCAGGAACCTCCAGAGAAAGTCATGTTCTGGCGCCAGTTCCATGTGCTGAGGCTTGGTCTCTTTCACATTCAATTATCTGACGTTCTCACATGGAAAAATCTATTAAATGTATTTCTCCACTGGACCAATCTATGCCCAAATCATAAAGATACTACCCATTCCTTAAAAGTGAATTGGCACAGCCAAAACCGGTTTGGCTCAGTGGATAGAGCGTCAGCGGGGTTCGTCCCGGGTTCGATTCCGATCAAGGGCATATACATTGGTTGCGGGCACATCCCCAGTAGAGGGGCCCACGGCACTGTGTGTACTGAACCCCAAACTGACAGCCCCTCACAGACAGAGACCTGCAGGCAGCTCCCGCTGGACACAGCACCCCCAAACAGAAAAGCCAGACGAAGCTGTGTCAGCAGCAGAGGGCGGGCGGACTGGGCGCCCCGTCGTGTGAAAGGGAAGCAGTGGAAGTTTCCTATCTGAGTAGCACAGAACCAGCTCTCCCGGGGTCCATCTGGCTTTGCAGTGGTGCTAGCTTCCGTTCTCACGGCCTTCGTGCCACAAACACCCTCCAGGCACTTCACTCAGCTCTGAAAGCGGCGTTTTTATGTCACTCCCACACCACCAGGGAGAGGGGGAGGGGGGTGGTAGAGGCTGGCTCCCTCAGCTTAGGAGCCTGAAGCGTCACTCCATCCGCTCTGTGGAGCAGAACCAGAACCGTCCCCCCATCTCAGCCCAGTCTGAATACTCCCAAGTCCTCCCTACATGCATGACAAATGTAAACAACACACAGGGGCAAAAACAGCTGTCAGAGCTGCAGCACATCCTCGGGACTCTTTTACACGGTGTCCTGGTAAAATCACGAGAAGAAGAAGAAGAAAAAAATGCCATACCTGCTTTACCTCCCCAATGTGGATGTGAACTTTTTGCTTCTCTTCATATAAACATCTCAGGAAAGAAATAACCAGTTCGTTCTCTCGCTGCTCATTTCTTGGTCTCAATTTCTTTAAAAACAGAAGAAGGAGAAGAATATATTACATTTATTTTTTATTATCAACAACACTGCTAAAAACCCATTCCTTTGGAAATGCTAATCCTGTCCTTCTACTCATTAATTAGTGTCTTTACCCAATCATCTCACTAGGGGGCACCAATGACCCCAAAAAGGGAGATTTTTTTTTTTTTTAAGAAACCGTGGAACTAGCTGTTAGGACAGATTTGGCTTTTGACCTCTGACGTCGTTATACCTAAAATAAATATTTCACATCAGATAAAGGCATAGTCAGGATATTTAATAAACAAATAGTCTTGAAAACAGAAGAAGAGAACAGAAGCTGTGTAAACACCCGGAGGTCAAGAGCCATGGTGACTACACATTTATACACGCTGATGGTTAGTGAAATGGAAAGAAAAAGAGCTTCCGGGCCCAGGGTCGTGGTTCCATATGTCACATGTGTTCGTCAGCAAGCGCTTTCCACAAGCCCCACCAGGCATGAACTCGCACACAAAATGTCATGGCACTGACTCAATTTTTTTTTTCTTCTTTCTATTTAAAAAATTCTCTCCACATCTTTTACTTTTCAGGCAGGGCGGTGGCAAAACCCATGGGAGTAAGAATGAGGCCCTGAGGCCCTGGGTGCTGCCTAAGTTGTGCCTGACGGTGTAGTTCAATCTGCACGTCCTCGATCCAATGAAGCTGGTGCCCGAGACACACTACAGGCCTCCTCCAGCTCCCACGGTCTTCGGATTCCGAATGACCAGTCAGAGTTCTTTTTCAGGAGATCATCTACCTTAGTGGTTTATTTTCACTGAATTTGAAGAAAACAAAGCTGAATTGCTTTGGAGATGCACAAAACGTCTAGTCCATAAACTTCGGAAATGCAGCTTTTTTAGACGGACAATTATCCATTGTCCGGCTCCTGAACCTCTCTCCCCACTTCAACTTCCAGCCTGCCCTTTGAAACAAAGTCAGGGTGTGATGCATGGACCCACTCTACAAGCACCCGAGTCTGGGTCGATGCTGCTCTTAGCAACCTCCTTCCCCAGCTAACAAAGGAAGGACGATTTCACCCCTCGTGGCATGGGCTTGAGAAGGAAAAGCAGCACTAACCGAGACCTTCTGACATTCGGTCCCTTAGAGAAAAAGATCACTTTAAAAAATAAGTTATTCCAGTTTCTCAAGGGAAATACAGTGAATAACTAGAAGGGTGTGGTTTTTGTTTTTTTTTTTACTGAGGACCTTCGGTTCTTTCAAATTTCAGACTCAAGGGTTAAATATTTTAGAAGCTAGAACAGATGCTCCCCACCTGGATTCCAAACCATGAACCTTGATGTTATAAAACCATACACGTTTTATTCAACAAGTGGACTTCTCCAGGGCAAGGTCCCATCAGATCTCCAGTAAAGGAAAGGGGTGGTGAGGACCACAGTCCCAACTTAGCCCTGTGACCCAGGGGGTTATGCTTATCTGTGAGTTTAAAAGCCCAGGAAGCGCCAAAACCGGTTTGGCTCAGTGGATAGAGCATCGGTCTGCGGACTGAAAGGTCCCAGGTTTGATTCCGGTCAAGGGCATGTACATTGGTTGCGGGCACATCCCCGGTAGGGGGTGTGCAGGAGGCAGCTGATGGATGTTTCTCTCTCATTGATGTTTCTAGCTCTCTATCTCTCCCTTCCTCTCTGTGGAAAATCAATAAAATATATAAAAAATAAAAATTAAAAAGTTAAAAAAAATAAAAGCCCAGGAAGCTACAGAAACTCACTGGTTTCCAGTGGGAGTGGAAACGGCACACCCACTTTTGGAGACAGCTGGCACTTTTTATAAAACTAAACACACTCTTACCATACAATCGCACTGCTCAGAATTTCCCCCAATGAGTTGAAAATTTATGTCCACACAAGAACCTGCATATATCCCTAACCGGTTTGGCTCAGTGGATAGAGTGTCAGCTTGCGGACCAAAGGGTCCTCCTGGGTTTGATTCCGGTCACGGGCACATGCCTGGGGTTGCAGGCTCGATCCCCAGTAGGGGGCATGCAGGAGGCAGCCAATCAATGATTCCCTCTCATCATTGATGTTTCTATCTCTCCCTCTCTCTTCCTCTCTAAAATCAATAAAAAAATTTTTTAAACATTCATAAAAATATTTATAGCAGATTTATAATAGCCAAAAGTTATAAGCAGCCCAGATGTCCTCCTTCAGTAGGTGAATGGATAGACTGTTCCATTCCAGACAATGGAATATTATTCGGCCCTAAAAAGAGAAGAGTTATCAAGTCATGAAAAGACCTACAGGAACCTTAAATGCCTATTGCTAAGTGGAAGAAGCCAATCTGAAAAGACTGTATTCTATACGATTCCAACTATATGACAATTCGGTAAATACAAACCCAGAGACAGTAAAAAGGTTAGTGGTTGCAAAGCCCCCCTTGGCTGCTGGAGAACACTGTGGATTCAAACAAGTTCAAGGTTTGGAGGACTGGAGATGAGGGAGGAAGTGGGGCGGGGCAGGCAAAACGCAGAGGAACTTTAGAACAGGGAAGCAATTCTGGGTGACACCATAAGGGTGTACACGTGTCTTTATACACCTGTCAGACCTACAGGATGTACAACAGTGAGAGTGAACCCCGGTAACTATGGGCTTTAGTGAATAACAACGCATCATCCATGGTAACAGATGCACACTTAGGGAACATGTTATTAACAGGGGAACTGCTGGGGTGGGAGGCACAGAGGTGGGAGTTTACGTGGGAACACTCTGTACTTTGCACCCAATTCACTGAAAAACTAAAACCACTCTAAGGAATAAAGTCCGGAATTACATGGGGCCTCTCAGCAGGCGCAGGCAGTGAGGGCTGACCCACTCTCTCTTCTCCTGCATCTTTCAATTCAAACCTCTGGCTACTCTCACAAGAAAATGTGTGTTTTTCTTGGAGAAATTCTTCGCCATCATTTATTTCAATATAATAGCATATATAAATATATATATATATATATATATATATATATATATATATATATATGAATGCAGTAATAAAGAGCATTATGAATGCATTTTCTTTTCCTCAGAGTCTACATGACAGAAGCGATTCGGAAGGCCAGGAATGAGAGCTCAGCTGAGCACAGTTGCTGCGCCTGAGAAATGAAACCGAGAACCGGAGGCCGTCACGGGGTTGGTTAACCATCACAGAAAAGTCACCCGAGCCAGAAGTGTGTTTTCATGGTGGCGTACAAGGTCAAGAATAAACCCTTCTTTTGGCTCAGTGGACAGAGCGTCAGCCTGGGGACAGAAGGGTCGTTCCCGGGTTCGATACTGGTCAAGGGCATGTACCTTGGTTGTGGGCACATCCCCAGTGGGGGGTGTGCAGGAGGCAGCTGATTGATGTTTCTCTCCCATCGATGTTTCTAACTCTCTATCCCTCTCCCTTCCTCACTGTAAAAAATCAATAAAATATATATTTTTTTTAAAAAAAGAGTAAACCCTTCCTTAAAACAACAGGGGTAGGGGCTACCATCCCTTTGAGCTAAACCACGAGCAAGGTGCCGTCTCCCCTACCTCCCACGTCGCGTCACCATCCTCCCTCGTGGCAAATCCTTGTTTCCACACGGTGATCTCAGGAGCCAGAGAGACAGGTCGGGGGAGAACAGTGCGGAATCAAGCTGGGTCACATCACTTGGCAGTCAAAAATTAACTTGCTTGTTCAAAATTAATCTACGGTGTCAGGAGCCGGGGCGGGGGTGGCCGGAGGCAGTACCAGGGGGTTCTGAGGAACCGGCAATGCTCTTGCATTTTTAAAGTCTTGGTGCCAGTGCACAGATGGGTCAACTTGTAAAAAAATCCCCTGAACTACACACCACTGAGTTGTGTGCTTTCCTCCAGTGATAATACTCTGCAATGTTTTAAAATTACAACAGTAAGAAAACAATGATCTGCCTGCTAAGTAACAAAGTCAACTTTGTTAATGTGTCTTAGCCTTATCTCTGTGAGGGCCCCATAAACTGGTGGTGAATGCAGTTAAAGATAAATTCCCAGGCTGGCAGGTGAACGCAGAGTGCTCAGGACGCCTACGGTCTTTGGAGCAAATGACTTAAAACGACCACACTCCCCGGGACAGGGCATTCTGACACCTTTAAAAAAAAAAAAAAAAAAAAAAACGACAATCAAATCCTGTAAGAAATCACTTTAAGACCATGGGAAATCCAAATAAGGTGATCCATATTCTTTACAAAGTGAAAAACAGCTCCTCTAACCATTGGTCTTTTAACTGGTGGGAAGCCGTGTTGTTTAACCCATCATGGACACCTACTGAACGTACATCGGCTTGATTTATCTCCTCAGCATGAGTACAGTCATTCCCTGAAACACGCTCACTCAGATGACGAGAACTGGATCTGGAGACATCTCCTTCCCTCGCCCTCGCTGGGCCTCAACACAGCTTCTCAGTCTCAGAGGGCCAGCCTGGGTGTGGCACCTCCGCCAGCAGCACTGCTGGCTGCTGGAGACGCCAGCCAGCAGGACCCTGGGAGCCGCTGTCACACCTGCCCAGTTGGATATGCACGCGTCTCAGACAGACCACAGACAGGAACGTGGCTGTGCCGTGTCGTCAGGAGTCCTCCTAGCAAGAGGAAGGCTAACAGCCCGGCGACCGCTGGCCCCAGGTGGGTGTGTCCACAGCCGTGATCAGCTCTGGCATCATCTGCACAGTAACTGCTCCTCTTTCTTTCTTCATGGTTCTGTTTGGGCTGCATTTTATTTTGCACTAGAGGCCCGGCGCACAAAATGCGTGCGTGGGGGAGAGAGGGGTCCCCTCAGCCCAGCCTGCACCCTTTCCAATACGGGACCCCTCTGGAATGTCCGATTGCCTGTCGGACATCTCTCTCACAATCCTGGACCGCTGGCTCTTAATTGCTCACCTGCCTGCCTACCTGGTCACCCCTATCTGCCCCCGCCCCCCTTGCTGGCCTGATTGCCCCTTACTGCCTCTGCATGCTGGCTTGGTTGCTCCTGTTTCCTCCCACCGGACTGGTCATCCTTAACTGCCCCACCCTGCCAGCCCGGTCACCCCCAACTGCCCCCCCACACTGACCTAGTGACCCCTCACTGCCCCCCCATGCCAGCCTAATTTCCCCCACTACCCCCCCCCCGCCTGGTTACCTCTAACTGCCCCCTAACCAGCCTAATTGCCTCTCACTGCCCCCTGCTGCCAGCCTCATCGCCTGTTACTGCCCCCCTCTGCTGGCCTGGTCACCCCTAACTGCCCCCATGCCGACCTGATCATTCCCAACTGCCCCCCTGCTGGCCTGGTTTGCCCCTCACAGCCCCTTCCACCCCTCTGCGGCCTGGTTGCCCCACGCAGCCTGCTTGTTCAGTCGTTTTGTCATCCCTCACTAACCCCCCTGCCAGCCTGGTCATAGGCAGCCATCTTATGAGGGAGTGAGGGTTAATTTGCATATTACCTCTCTATTATATAAGATTAAACATTTATTTACAAAAAAAAAAAACATGATTGCATATACTTCAATAACTCTTTAGGTGATCGCATGCCGCACACTTTAATAACGATGACATTTGTCTTACGGAAGTGTGCCGAGGGAGAGCTCTTCGGGAACAAACCACCCCCAGGAAGGACCGTGTGAAGGGAAACATGAGCCACTCTACTTATTAGCGGACTCGTGCCACCACAAAGCCACCTTCTCCTTTATTATTATGCTTTTGAAATGGATGATTTTGCAAACACATTAGCAGGCACTGCTACCTAAAAGGAAACCAATGACTTGGTTTATAAAATGTTTTACAAAAACCACAAATGGTCACTGAGGGAATAATTCAACAAGACGATCAATAAGCCATTAGAATGAAGAAAAGATCATGTCAAATCCGTACCATTCAAGGAAGAGCCGCGCACACGGTGACAGAGGACAGAGTCTGAGCTGGCTCTTCTAACCCAAGGCTTCCCTTTGGCCTTTAAACCCATCAAAAAACCAGTCTTCTGGGGGCCCTGGGAGACTGAGTACACTATTTTTTTTAATGTTTTTATTGATTTTAGAGAGAGAGGGAGAGAGATAGAAACATCGATAACAGAGAAACATCGATCGGCTGCCTCCTGCACACCCCCCACTGGTGATCAAGCCCGCAACCCAGGCATGTGCCCTGACCAGGAATGGAACCAGCGACCTCTTGGTGCGTGGGACGATGCTCAATCCCCTGAGCCACACGACCGAGCGCACTTTTTAAGGTAAAACTCTGTCTAGGGCCTCTTTGCCATCTGTACTCAGTGTTCCCTATCCTGACGCATCATCGCACTGTTTGGGGGAAAGCTACTACCTACACAGTGACGTCTACATACAAAAGAAAGCTCACAGCAGGGCGGAATATGCCTCTTCTATGTTGGCTGGAAGGATGCTCCCCAAAGTGACTTGATGGCACTTTGTAAGTGCATTAATAATCAGAAGCAAATTGTCATCCATTTATCCATTTACCCACTTATGAACTCCATGTACAAATCACATTCGATCTGTCAAGTGTACTGTGTACTCGGACTCTAAGGATCCTTTAGGACAGTGTTTCCCAAAGTGTGGTACGAGTACCCCCAGGGGTACGGGAAGAGTTTGGTGGGGATATGCACTGCACCGCGCTTAGCTGCACCTAATTCTACGTTCTCATGAGTCAAGTCAAGACAGTCTTGTGAGGCGTGAGATGGTCCGGTGTGCAAATAAATGTTATTTATAATATAACTTTTATTTATATTTTATTATGAATAATTTAACTTTTCGTTTATTATTATTTTGTGTATGTACCCAAAAAAGAAAAAAATCTATTTTGATTGTTATTAAAATACATCCATTTTTTTTTTTTTTTTTTACGAGGGGTGCTCAGCGTTACAAAAATTATAGAAGGGATTCACATGTCAAAAGTTTGGGAAACACTGCTTTAGGAGAAAGCAAAGTGGTGTGTCTCCAGTGGCTTCGGAGGAAAAAAGAAAAATGTAAAGCCAATTAAAAGTCATGACAATCACATCCTAAGCTGTCTACGAAAGAGAGGAAATCTTCTATGCTTTCCTTCTTCTACACACGCCAACCTTACAGCAGGAGGACGGGGATAAAGAGAGCTTTAGCAGGTGGTTACTTTTTCACACTCACAGAAAGCAGGCCATGGGCCCCAACTGTTGAGCCTTTCCCCCAGCGAGGGGGGAGGCTGGAGCCTTCTCCTGTGGTTTACCGACCCCTCCATTTGCAGGACCCCTGCCGCTCTCCTCCCCCTCAAAAGGAGCTATTTATTCTTTGTTTGGATGTGCTTAACCCCCTGGAAAAATGCCAGAAAGCCATAGACATGTCCTGGCCCACAGCAGACATGACATTGCAGATGAGCTCATTAAAGAGTCAGAAGGAGCCCTAGCCAGTTTGGCTCAGTGGATAGAGCATTGGCCTGTGGACTGAAGGGTCCCAGGTAAGATTCTGGCCAAGGGCACATGCCCGAGTTGCGGGCTCAATCCCCAGTAGGGGGCGTGCAAGAGGCAGCCGATCAATGATTCTCATCATTGATGTTTCTATCTCTCCCTTCTTTCCTCTCTGAAATCAATAAAGAAATATATATATATATATATATATATATATATATATATATATATATATATCAGAATGAACAGATCACCGGCATGCAGGCACATGCAGTGCGGTTTCCCCAAGATACGTGGCATCTAAACGCAAGGACCAGAGCGGTCTCCAGGTTTGATGCAGAAAGTCCACGAGCTTGGTTTTTTTCTGTATTTTGTTCAGGTTTGACATAGTATACCGTTGTAAGTAGACAACATCATCCTCATTTATTTTCAAACCAAAAAAATGATAAGACAGGAGGAACAATTAATGTTCAATTTCATGGAGAAAACGACATCTCCCGCAACTCCCTATCGGAGCCAAACCCCGGACAGAGAAGGGTGGCCGAGGGCTCCCACGGAGCAGAGGAGCGCCCAGGGACGGAAGTCCAGGTCTCGGTCCCCGGGCTGAAGTTCTTCTCTCACTCTGAAATGGTATTTTTAAGAGAGCACTGCCCCCCCCCCCCCCACACACACACCTCCCCGGTTTTGTTGTTTTCACTCAAAAACCAAGACCTGATGTGAATTCGCAATTCCGACCTGGCCCTGCCACCAGCTGTTGAAGAGCTCGGGCCACTGCCCTGGGCCGGGACAGCTCTGGTCTTCTATTGCTTGTAAGTGACACTCACACGAGGGCTGATGCCTCTTCTTCCCACGGAAATGCACACTCCCACTGTACCTGCACCTCCTCAAAAATCATGGCTTGCTCCTGATTGGTTAACGTTGTCAGGTGCTTCTGGAGTTCTAGTTTGGTTTTAGAAGAATTCATTCCTGTTAAGAGAAAGAAAAAAAAAAAAACAGAGGGAGGGCGATGAAAACACGTAAAAGTTAAGAGTTAGAGTGAACACCTCTATACTCATTCCCTTGACATTCTTACCTACCCACTGCAGGCTTTCAAAATTTTATGGAAATCCTAACCAATAAAGTTGATAATGACAATGACAACAACCAACAGTTTTTAGTTGAGCCCTCATGGACCAGGCACCCTCTTAAACATCAGGCCTGCGTCATATCATTCCAGGCTCAGAACAATCTAACGAATAGGGTTTTATTATCCCCATCTTACAGGTAAGGAAACTGAGACCCAGAGAGTTTATATAATTTCCAAAACCACCCCCCTTGGACTCTGCCTCAGAGCTATGTGGTTCCAAATCACTTTTGGCAACTGCTTCATGTTAAAAACCCCTCACACAGCCAAAACCGGTTTGGCTAGGTGGATAGAGCATCGACCTGCAGACTGAAAGGTCCCGGGTTCGATTCTGGTCAAGGGCATGTACCTTGGTTGCGGGCACATCCCCAGTAAGGGGGTGGGCAAGAGGCAGCTGATCGATGATTCTTTCTCATCAATGTTTCTAACTCTATATCCCTCTCTCTTCCTCTCTGTAAAAATCAATAAAATATATAAAATAAAATAAAATACCACCCTCACACAATCAGAATGTTGTCCTCAGAAAAGGATAAATTATCAATCTGGCCCAGTAGCTCATCGGTTAGAGCACCATCCCAATATGCCAAGGTTGTGGGTTCAATCCCCAATCAGGGCACATACAAGAATTAACCAATGAATGCATAAATAAGTGGAACAATAGGTGGATGTTTCTCTCAAATTTTAAAAAGAAAATGATAACTTCTCATGGTATTTGCTCTCGATATCTTTTAAAGAGAAATAATGACTACTCCATTTGAAAACTGACCAACATATTTCTCTTACATGTTATACTCCCACACATAAAAGTGAATCATGTGGCTAACCCCTTTCCTCTTACCACCACTCGCTTATTAACATTCTTAAGACAATTTAATAACTATGAGAGAGGATTCTGAGAAAAGGTTATAAAAATAAAGCCATCGTTTTAGTGCCCATCAGAGTCAATACTTCAGAAAGTGCTTTCTCCACACAGACATGGCTCAAACCCAGTTTTGCCTTTTCTTGGTGCCAGAAATAAATGTTCCACAGGATGAGATTTAGAATGAAAGGATTTACTGACCTAACCACAACAAAAACAACCACTGCACGTAACAGACATACCTCACTGCACTCCGACGACACTGCATTCTTTACAAGCGGGAGGTTTGTGGCAACCTCCAGCAAAAAGATTACAACTTGCTGAAGGCTCAAATAATGGTTCGAATTTTTTAGCAATGAAGTATTTTTAACTGAGGTATGTGCATTGTTTTTTGGGTTTTTTTTTTCTAGACATAATGCTAATACATAATATAGTGTAAACATAACTTTTATATGCATGAGAAACCAAAAAAAAATCATGTGACTCATGAATTTACTGTGATATGTGCTGCATTGTGGTGGTCCGGCCTGAACCGGTAACATCTCTGAGGGATGCCTGTACTTTTTATTCCGAGGATGACCTCTCCTGACGCACCTGCCACTCTCTTCCCCTCCCAAGAGCGAGCCCCAGGCAGGCGACTGGCCTTGTCCTCCCGAGCCTGAGAGCCATGATGTACCTGTACAGCTAAGAGGGGACACCTCTCAAGTCTGGGCCAGGAACTTGGAAATCATGCCTGCTTTACAGGTGAGTTTGCCGGGGTCTAGAGAAGACAGGTGACTTGTCCAAGGTCAGTAGGCGACAGCAGCCAAGCCTGCACCACACTCCTCCCTCCTATGGCCCCTTCTCACACTGCTGCAGCCATCTCAGCTCCCAGGAAGTCTTTCCCCCTCACCCCCAATATTCCTTCAATGACTACTGTGCCACTTCACTCAATATTACACGCAATATCTCATTTCAACCTCAGAATAATCCTTGGAGTGGGCACTATTTCTAGTAATCAAAGGTGTAGGTGGAGAAACTGAGTCACCGTGAAGTCAGGGATTCTGTCCGAGGTCGTCAGCTAAGTAAGGGACCGAGTTAGAACCTGAGCCATGTCCGCTTGCCTCTGGAGGCCACTCTCTTTTTTTAAATATATATTTTATTGATTTTTTACAGAGAGGAAGAGAGAGGGATAGTTAGAAACATCGATGAGAGAGAATCATTGATTAGCTGCCTCCTGCACACCCCCTACTGGGGATGTGCCCGCAACCAACCTACATGCCCTTGACTGGAATCAAACCTGGGACCTTTCAGTCCGCAGGCCGACACTCTATCCACTGAGCCAAACCGGTTTTGGCTGGAGGCCACTCTTCAATCCCAGCTGGCTCCCTTTTGCGGGGAGGGTCCGGGGGGCTGACACAGGAGGGCGTCAATACCAGGGGAGTGGATTCACGGGTGGGCAAGAGGGCCGCAAGGACAGGCAGGTTTTGTCAGAGCAAATTCGGGGGCTCCTCCGGCAAGATGTCAGGTCTTTGAAGACAGGGAGGCAAGTGGTTGATTCTACTGTCCTAACGACTTCAATGCTGCATCAACACGGCGTTGAAATTCACAGTAACATAAGCCCTCACTGATCACTAACCAGCACTCCTCCTGGCATAGGGAGATGTCTCGGACAGTGTCAGCATCCTAGTCTGGACACGCGATATTGTTTGATGAGACATCCCCAGGTGAGAGAAACTCAAGCGCTAAGAAGAGTTAGAGTAATTATACGCTTCTCGAAGTCTTGGGTGAAATCATGCAGGGAGACTATTCTGAAGAGACCCTTGGCCAAGTTTCATCCTTGTCTTTGGGATGGTGGTGCATTCGGTCCTTCCTGCCCCCACCAACTCAAAGCAGAGGGGCCCACGCCGTCGGGTCCCTTTACCCACCCCTTCCCCCCTTCCTCGTGGCTTCGCATCATCTCTGGTCTCTGGTGCCTCCCGGGTGGTTTCTGCAGCCAGGTGGCGCACTGCCCACGTGATGCCAAAAGGCTTTAGAGGGGGAAAAGTAACCAGAGGCAAGGGCATTCCCAGACCACAACCAGCAGCCCCGTGGGGGCGCCCGGCTTCACACCGTCCCTGCGGAAAAGGCTCCTCCTCGGGAGCTCTGACGCACGTGCCTAGCTCAGCCTGGCTCAGCCGAGGGGAGTCCGCAAAGGGAAGCCTCCGTTAACTGTCTTCTTGTTAGCGAAAGCACAGTTCATTCTAGTGGTTCCGAAAACGCTCCTCTCATCTCTAAGATAAGCAAATACTATGTGAACACTACGGGCCGTGTACCGCATATTTACTGTATTTTATTTTTATTTTTGGTTAATTTTCACCTGAGGATATTTTTCCATTGATATTTTAGAGAGAGTGAAAAGGTTGGGAAGAGACAGAGAGAAATATCGATCTGAGAGACACACATCAACTAGTTGCCTTCTGCACGCACCCCGACTGTGGCCAGGGATCAAGCCTGCAACTGAGGTACGTGCCCTTGAGGGGAACAGAACCCCGGACCCTTCAGTCCGTGGGCTGATGCTCTATCCACTGAGCGAAACTGGCCACGCTACTTATTGTATTTTACACATTCTGGAGAATAGCGTGGTCATATCCGTTAACACAATGCAGTCTTGAGGTCTTGTTTCTGTGGCCATGTCATTGGCCCTCTCCACAGTTTATGGAGCTCTCGGCCAAACCATACGTTCCCATAGAACTCCTCTTACGGGAACATGCATGAGCTTTAATAAACCACTCACTTCGTTGTGCTGATTCGAGTGCCACAGAGCAAACAGCGAGGGCCTCCGGCTGGTCAGAAAGCAACGAGCCCGCCCCTGGGGGGACGCCTCTAGCGGTGCCCTCCGCGCTCCGGAAGGCGCCCCCGCCCTTCGCACAGGCACAGCACGCCTTCTCCAGCCTGAGAGAGGGGCTTACACGTCAGCCCCGCTTCCTGCTCTGCTTGGATGTCATCAGGTGCAAGATGAATCAAATGATAACTCCCAAGCTACAGCTGCTGAAGTCCCACCCTGATTACACTCCTCAGCGTAACGTCGTGAGAGCTAAGCCAGCTGTGCCAGGCAGGGCCCTGGGAACCCCCAGCGCCCATGGTCACAACCTGCTGCACCTTCCAGGCCAGAGTCACTGCGGGGCCTGGGGGGGGGGGGCGCAGTCAGCTCCGAGGGCATTTCTGTCACCGTTCACCTTACCTTGGAAACCACCCAGGAAAGGGTTATGATCCTCTCAGATGGGATCTCTAGATAAAGCCCAGCTTTTCTTGTTCCCAGATATATTTTTTACATGTCAGCAAATAGTAACAACCACGAAAACACAGTAAAAAAAATAGTAATCATTTTGATTCATTTTAAAGAGCACTATAATGTCCGAAAATGAACCTTCAAACGCCTTAACATGAAAACTGTCCATTTATCTTACTTAAAGGGGAAAATCAATACCACTTCATACTCATTGGGATGGTTAAAAACAAAACAAAACAAAACAAAACAGCCCTAAATTGGCTCAGTGGATAGAGTGTCGGCCTGCGGACTGGTAGGTCCTGGGTTCGATTCCGGCCAAGGGCATGTACCATGGTTGTGGGCACATCCCCAGTAGGAGGTGTGCAGGAGTCAACTGATCAATGTCACTCTCTCACCGATGTTTCTAACTCTCTATCCCTCTGCCTTCCTCTCTAAAAAATCAATACAATATATATTTAAAAACATAAAAATTAAAGAAAAAGCAACAAGTGTTGGCAAGGATGTGGAGAAAGTGCTGACGGGAGTGTAAAATGGTACAGCCACTATGTTCGAAGCACACGCACCTGGCACAGTCCCTGACACAGGAACACATTCCCTGCCCCGGACAACCCAGTGGCGGAACCTGTCAGCGGGTGAATCGCCGGGCCTTCCCCTGCTGCCGAGGGCCCTACTCACCCTCGATGCGCTCGCAGAGCTTGTGCAGGCCCTGCAGGGGGCAGCCCTCGCACAGCTGGGCTGGCGCTCTTGTCTGCTGCACAGCAGCCACGGTGAACGCCTGTTTCAGCGTCATCATGATTTCATCCACCTGGTCAGAGAGGAGAGAGAAGGTAGCCAGCGAACGGTCCCCTCAACATGTAGTGTGCGGAACTCTGCGGGAAGACTTGGTATTTTAAGCGTTTTCTGGACCACGAGTCACAGGTGGGCAGGTAGCCATCATAACTGCTGGGTTACCAACTGAGAAACACTGCCCAGAGGCTCGGGGCTCTTCCAGGGGATACGAGAAAAACTAAAAACAGCAATTAAACACGGAGTGAAGAGGCCAAGTCCTCTGATCAAAAGTCCAAAATGACATCTTAAAATTGCTAAACCGGGGGGTGCAGGCAAGCCAGTTCTTTAAAAATAATGAAAATAATTGAAGATGCACACCCCAGCGTATCCCAGATACGTGCTAATTAAACAGTCATGAAAGAATAGTAAGGCCAGCCAAAACCGGTTTGGCTCAGTGGATAAATCATCGGCTGCGGACTGAAGGTCCCCAGGTTCGATTCTGGTCAAGGGCATGTACCTTGGTTGCAAACACATCCCCACTGGGGGGTGTGCAGGAGGCAGCTGATCGGTGAGTCTCTCTCATCGATGTTTCTAACTCTCTATCCCTCTCCCTTCCTCTCTGTAAAAAATCAATGAAATATATATTTTTAAAAGAAGAATAGTTAAGCCAAATAACAATACGTCGACGAGACTGCAGTCTTGCTAAGGAAAGAAAAACCCGTGAGGCTGAAAGTCCTCGCCGCTAAGGGTTCACGTGGGAGCTGCCCGCCCCGCCGCTTACCAGAGCCTCGTTCGTGCACTGGAACACGTAACAGACGAAATGGAAGCCGCCGCCTCCCGAGGCCTCGCGGCAGATGAACCCGAAGTGGTCCACGTGTCTGATACCCTGCGGAGGCGGGGAGGAAGGAACGCTGAGCCGAATCCCAACGGGGCATCGCTGCCAGGAAGGCAGCTGCGAATGTACACCGCGCCTCGGGAAAGGGCACCGTCAGGCTGTTATTTCAGGTAAAAACCTACAGCCCCTCTCAACCATGATGGTGAGCACTGTTCTTCTCAAACGTTACTCCGGTTACTCCCACAGTACGCTCTCAAAACCGGAGCTTTTCAAGCTCATTTTAGCACTAATAGGAAGGAAAGAAAAGTCGACACAGAAACATGAGAGTTTCTGTGAGGTATTAAATAATAAAAAGCTACTTGGAAAAATCAAAAGCAGACCAGCGATTAAGGAAGAAACACAACCGCGCACACACATGCACACGCAGGTACATGTACACATGCCAACACACACAGACACAAAGGTTAAAAGATTTAAAAACAGGTGTGCACTTATAAAATAGACAGGCAAATACTGAAGTAAAGTGGTATAAAGAATGAGCCAGAAATTATAATCACAAAGAAAAGAGAAGCTTTTAAACATAAGGTGCTAAGGCCAGGGCTCCACTGTACTTTTTAAGAGCTCTTTTTAATAAATATGAATATCTGCCGAAACCGGTTTGGCTCAGTGGATAAAGCCTCAGCCTGCGGACTGAAAGGTCCCAGGTTCGATTCCGGTCAAGGGCATGTACCTTGGTTCCGGGTACATCCCCAGTGGGGGGTGTGCAGGAGGCAGCTGATCAATGTTTCTCTCATGATGTTTCTAATTCTCTATCTCCCTCCCTTCCTCTCTGTAAAAAATCAATAAAATATATCTAAAAAATGTATGAATACCTAAACTTGTTTTGAGCATACTAAGAGGCACCTTAACACAGATAAGACACGGCCCACAGATATTAATGTGTGGGATCTCCTGAGAGCATCGGCCTGCGGAGGTCAGAGTGCCGACAGCGGGAAGTTCAGGCGATTATGAAAACTTGCGGAAATCGTAAAACTATCACGTGAAAGGTCAAACATTAAACATTAACTTTTCAATAGAAATAGCAAATCAAGATACACACTCTGCGGACGGAGAATCTCACGTCCGATCAGATATTCCCTGATTGGTGGCCATCAGGGCCCCAGCGGGCTGCTCGGTGAGGGTTCTCTAGCAGCCCCGGCACCACATGCCACAGGCTCCTCTCGGTGTGGGGGGGAGGGAGGGTTTGGAAAAACTGTTCCTTTGTAAATGGTCCCCTCTTTGATCTACTGAGGAGCATTCTTTAGTTTCACATTTTGAAGGGGAAAAAAATCCCTTTGAATCCTTAAGGAGATCGTGTTATAAATCAACAAATAATGAGATTTTCATCATCATATTAAGAGAAAGTGGAAGTGAGGAAATGAGAAGTCAGAGTTTAAAAAATAGTCAGTATCTTGAGTGACCTCAGGGTTGTAGGGAAGATCCTGAGTAAAATTGGCACAGCTCATTTATAACTTACCGGTTCCCCCAAATCTATGGAACTCACTGGGAGATTATCAAGAGAGAACTCAAGGAGACAATATTCTGAGCAAAACATCCTCAAAAATAATCACTGCCTAATATATTTTAAGGAAGAAGAAATACTGTAATTGTTACCCTAAAAAGTTACGAATTTTGTAAAGAAGAAATAAGTATCTATTTAAAAATATGTATGAATATATATATATATATATATATATATATATATATATAACGTGCACACAGACATATACACATATACACACGAGAATCATCTTTTGGGAATGTTACCACAAATAATTGAAAAAAAGAAAAGTAGACCTATTTTCTCCAGTAGGTTATTGTTTCTAAAAGCAGAATTCTTAATTTCGAAATTATATTCGCATTTTGCCCTAACACATCCAAGTGGAGGAGGAAGAAATGCAAGAACACAAATCAAGTACTTAGAACACATACATCTGGTGACCGTTAGCACTTCTGTTGACGGACAGATATGGGAAAAAATTCAGTAAAAATTCCACTGCTAGTGAGCCAATAACCCATCTGAACTTACCTGAGAGCAGAAGGATATCTCCTTAAAATTTTTCTCCAACGCTATTTTTTTGGTGTCGGGACTGATGAGGTAAACTTCAGATTGACCAATCTTAAAAGACAAACAAAAAAAGCAACCAGCTTCTCATGAAAGCTGAATTCAAATTTATCTCACAAACTTCCTCGTTTCACGACCTATGAAAACAAGGACTAAAGGGGGCAGGCGTCTGTAAGACTCGGACTATCTCACCGTAGAAAATCACTTCCACGGTTGTCTTTTAACCTACGGGCTTCGGGTAGCGCAGGACAAGGTAGTGCATTCACCTGCGTTAGACCGCGGTCCTCCGTGAGATGGAGGAACCACATATCCACAGTTATAGCAGCAAAGCCTCAGCTCCTACACAAGTGAATCTTCCAGAAAACAGAAGCTCTCTTTCAAAACGTCCCAAGCAGTTTTCTAATGACTTTTTTCTAAGTCTTTTAAAATTATTGTTAAAATAATCTACCCTGAGGCCCTAACTGGTTTGGCTCAGTGGATAGAGTGTCGGCCTGCGGACTGAAGGGTCCCAGGTTCGATTCCAGTCAAGGGCATGTACCCGGTTGCGGGCACATCCCCAGTAGGGGGTTTTCAGGAGACAGCTGATTGATGTTTCTCATCGATGTTTCTAACTCTCTCTCCCTCTCTCTTCCTCTCTATAAAAAAAAAATCAATAAAATACATTAAAAAAAATAATAATCTACCCTGTGTGGAGTACATACCGTGTGGTAGGCATTCCTATACTACGTCCAGACCTTTTATTAAAGTTAGAGCATTAGCATAATGTAACGCTGTCTTACTGACCTGAGTCAGCACAACAGAGCCCGCTCTGGGACGGAGCCGCCATGGCCGCCGCTGTCTGTGCTCCGTCCCTCCCGCAGGGCCGCCGCTCCTGCACCTCCCTGAACCCAGGACACACTGCTGGTTGTCCACCCTGAAACCTCTGCTCGGTGAAAATCAGCTCCTCACAGAAGCCCTCCCGGACCCCCCCATGCTCTGGCAGCACCCTCTGCTTATCTTGGCAGAATGTTTCCCAACCGTTATGAGATAATTACTTGCAACCAGCTGTTGGTCCCCCTTTCCAGAATCTAAGCTCCACGTGGGCGGAGACCACGTGTCTTGTTCACGGCTGTGTTTCTGGTGTATTGCAAGGGACCCTGTATGCAGCCATCATACAATACGTTCTTGAAAATACATGCACCCAGCAGCCTTCCCAATGACTTCAAGAGAAATTTTTCAAAACTACAGATGAAAGCACAAGACTGGCTGCAAGTAGCTCCCTTGTTCAGTGCACTAGGCCTGTGTGAAAACGGGAAGCCATCAGCCTGTGCTCCCTGGCTCACTCTCTGAATCGTGAACCTGCAGACAGCCGTCAGCACTGAACCAAGCAGCCAGCTCCCCTACCCCTCAGTCATCTCCTGCCCTCCTGCCCTGGGTCAGGCACAAAAATAAGACAAGACATATAAGGTAATTCCGCTCTCTCTAGAATTTCTGGCCAGCCTTAGGTCAAAGAAACAACAGAGGAGGCTGGGGGGAGGGGGGGGGTCAAGGAACAATCAGTTCTCGCCATCCTCAGAGGCCGGCTCCCTGCTGGGACAGCTCCAACCCCAGCAGCTCAGACCCCGGGGGCTCCCAGGGAGGGCAGCGCACCCAGCAGCCCCACCCGCCAGGGACAGCCCCCCTGCCAATTCCTCTTCTGCCGTTTGGCCCAAACGTCTGGAAAAAAAGTGAGCAGCCGAGACCGGTTTGGCTCAGTGGTAGAGCGTCGGCCTGCGGACTGAGAGGTCCCGGGTTCGATTCCGGTCAAGGGCATGTGCCTTGGTTGCGGGCACATCCCCAGTAGGGGGTGTGCAAGAGGCAGCTGATCGATGATTCTCTCTCATCGATGTTTCTAACTCTCTCTTCCTCTCTCTTCCTCTCTGTAAAAAATCAATAATATATATATATATATATATATATATATATATATATTTTTTTTTTTTTAAAGAAAAGAAAGAAAAAAAGTGAGCAGGCTGTTGGCTGAACTAATATCTCAGCTTGAGTATAAATTTCAAATATCACGTCATCTCCAAATCCAATTACCCAGATTAACAAAGCATAAATGCTTTATAAATTAATAAAAAATGGCATGGAGGGAGTATTTTCCAAAAAAGGTTTTGTTGAAACAGGTGACTTGAAATTAACATCCATTTTTAAAAGTCCCTTTCTGGGCCTCTTTTACACATATTAACTGCGTTTCCTTCTACACTGAAAGGAAACATCTTTAGAAGCATGGCTGGGGGAGATAAAAATCACACAAGAAAACGGATTCTCTTTATCTTCCCCCTGGATGGCTTTAAAAGGCTCGGGACTCAAGCAAAAAGTCCTTTATCCCAAGAAAAGAATGACTGGGTATAAAAATACACATTGGCCGAAACCAGTTTGGCTCAGTGGATAGAGCTTCGGTCTGCGGACTGAAGGGTCCCAGGTTTGATTCCGGTCAAGGGCATGTACATTGGTTGTGGGCACATCCCTGGTAGGGGGTGTGCAGGAGGCAGCTGGTCGATGTTCCTCTCTCATCGACGTTTATAGCTCTTTCTCTCTCTCTTCTTCTCTGTAAAATATCAATAAAATATATTTTTTTAAAAAATACACATTGGATTCGCACATAGATCCAAAAGCAAGGCACTACTACGCTTCTTGGCTCAGTAAAGCATTAGGTTTTCTCATCTCGAGACGGGGGCTGACCCCGCGTTACCGTGAAAAGCATAGTCCGGTTCTCCTCGATATCCGTGGGCTGCACAATGTTGTGCCCGCCGACGAGGTGGCTCTCGATGTCACGCTCATCGAAGGAGCTGAAGAAGCTGTGGCTGCGCAGGCCGCCGTCTTGGAACTCCCGCCGGCAGGCCAGCGAGCGCAGGCCGGGCTGCGAGAAGGACTTGCGCATCGGCAGGCGGCCCTGCTCCGGGCCCGGCCCCGGCCCCGGCCCCGCGGGCTGCAGCGCCGCCCGGAACCTCTCCGAGAGGGACAGCGCCGCCCCGGCCCCGGCCCCAGCCCTGGCCCCAGCCCCAGCCCCAGCCCCAGCCCCAGCGGGGCTCCGGGCGGCCGGGTCCGGCTCGGCTCTCCTGCTGCAGCTGATGTGGTTGAACTTCTCGATGCACTCGTCGATGAGCGCCGGCGGCGCCTTCTTGTGCGCCACGGTCACCCGGCCGCAGAAGAGCACCTCGAACTTCTTGGAGAACGTGTCGTCAAACTCCGAGGGGCAATGCAGCTCCTCCTGGCGGGCGATCCTCCCGGCCTGGCGGATGGAGCTGATGATCTCGGGCACCTGCCAGAGAGAGAGGGAGGAGTGTTATTTTGAACACGGAGCAACAGTGCACATTCCCAGGCGCAAGGAGCCCACATCAAGCTCTCCCCCGGCTCCGCTGCTGCGCATTCCTTCACTGGGCAGCAAAGGAGGGTCCCACGGAATCTGTCCACTCCTTCCCTGGCACTTGTCTCCCTGTCAGTGAACCGAACTTCTAGAAAAAGAAGTCTGCCCTCCCATGGGTGCAAAACACAAGAGTTTTACAGGGAAGAGATGAGGAAACCTATATGATAAAAGCCTAATATTCTAAGTGTGGACCAGTCACTGTGACACACACTGACCACTAGGGGGCAGACGCTCCAACCGGCAGGTTAGCTTGCTGCTGGGGTCTGGCCCATGGATGGGGACTGGAAAAGATGTGGAGTCCTGGCCTGCGACCTCTCACAATCCAGAACCCGGGGGGGATGTCAGAGAGCCGGTTTTGGCCCAGTCCCCACAGGCCACAGCCAAACCCACGCACCAGGCCTCTAGTAGTATTTACAAAGCACCTCTTACATCTGAGGGGCTATTCTAGAAGATTCACAGGCCCTCAGCCCACAAGGTTAAGTCAACTGGCCCACGGACGCAGAGCCAACGTGGCTAGCCTTGGATTCAAACCCAGGCTGGTGCCAGTGCAAAGCCAAAGGTCCTCTCCGGAGAAGCCGTCACCCCCAGAGAGTTTTGTCTCCGGTGCAGTTCACCAAAACGCCACGCAGCGACTCTAGCTCTCGTGGCAATGCACCTGGGAAAGTGGTCCACGATAAACGGCTGGGATGAGGATGACAAGACAAGACTGAAATAATCTTATAAAACATTTCTTCAAATCACGTCGTTTTCTTCAACAACTACTGACAATTTATTGCCGAGTACTGTACTCCCTAGTAGCTGCATAGTATTAACCGCAGAGCGAGGAGGTTTTAATCAAGGAGGAAGCAGCCAGGAGGGCATCATTATCACAGCAACACACAGGGGCTCCCGCTCACTGCGATGCCAAAGCCTTTTGGTGCAAGGGAAAGGCACCATCCGAGAATGAACACAATGCTCTCGTGTGCTGCTGAGGTCCCCACTGCTCCACCCTCTCATCCTTAGCTTGAGGCGAGCTCCCAGTTCAGAAGCAGCAGACCAAGGGGGAGGAGCCCGAGGCAACAGTGAGGAGCGTCTGCGTGATCAGCCACACACCAAAACAAGACCGGCATGGATTCAACCTCCCCTAGGAAGTGCCTGCTTATCGTCATGGCCTACCACCCAAAGCAGTTTTGTTTCCTTTCTTTCTGTGAGATAATTCAATCTAAAGTCCAATACCCATAGGCTCTGTCTTTTTAAAAACATTATAGGGAAGGGGAACAGTTTTCAATTTCTGTCAACGATCAATATAATATAGTAAATGGAGGTGGTTTTAATAGATTTTAAAAGCATGCTTATATTCTGGGTTCATGACATAACCCTTTAAAACCCAATGACTCAAAAGATTTTTTTTTCTCTTGACTTCATATCAAGCACATCTTAAAGACAATTTCTCTACCATAAAAGATTATGATATATCATTTCAAGGTATTTTATCATAAAAAGAATCAAAATAGCCCTAGCTCGTTTGGCTCAGTGGCTACAGTGTCAGCCCACAGAGTGAAGGGCCCCAGGTTCGATTCCGGTCAAGGACATCCATGTACCTCGGTGGCAGGCTCCATTCCCAGCCCTGGTGGGAGCGCATGCAGGAGGCAACCCACAGATGTGTCTCTCTCATATCAATGTTTCTCTGTTTATCACTCCCCTCCCTTCCACTGTCTCTTAAAATCAATGGGAAAATATCCTAGGGTGAGGATTAACAACAACAACAACAAAAAGAGTCAAAATACCTTTAAGGATATTTTATATTTTAGAAATTGATTATGAAGTATAAAACCTAAATGATACCAAATAAGGTGAAATGTTAACAGACATGAAGCATGTGTCTGCACTATTTGCTTGTGCTCACTCCTCTACTGCCAAGTAGTTGTCCATCCCATGGAGGCCTCAACACCGCTCATAGCTCATGGATACAAAGGGCAGGACCAAGAGAAGAAAGCGGCAGGGAGTCAGGTTTCATTCACACCTTTGCCAGCAAGTCACCACAGGACCTCAGCAACATCAGCCTCAGTGTCTCTCTTTGAAAAAGAATGCTTACTAAGATTTTTCAGTTAAAAGTTGTATCCGTGAAGTGAACAATAATGAAGTTTTTCAAAGAAAAATAACCAACTTATACAAGTAAGGAACCTCGTCGCTTTTCTGAGCAAGTGTGTGGAATTGTTTTATCAGGAGTCACATGAGTTTTCCCAGTCACTGACACCTCCCCCCCCCCTTCTCTGAACAGAGCATTCAAAGCTTACTCAGTCTTTTGGGGGTTGTTAAAATTATTGACATTTCTGAAGATTCAATTCTGGTCAAGGGCACATGCCCGGGTTGCAGGCTCGACCCCCAGTGGAGGGCATACAGCAGGAAGCCAATTCTCTCTCATCACTGATGTTTCTATCTCTCTGTCCCTCTCCCTTCCTCTCTGAAGTAAATTATATATATATATGTGTGTGTGTGTGTGTGTGTGTGTGTATGTGTGTGTGTGTGTGTGTGTGTGTGTGTGTAACTGACATGTCTGTATGCTGGGTCACCCCGTGCATCTGGAGTGAGTAATGTGTCTTCCGTTACATATCAAAGGGAGAGGAAATGTGTGAAGCCACACGCGTTTATGGTGACTCGGTAATAAGTGGCACAGACACACGTAAGACACAAAGCAGAGAACTGGTTGTTCCCCGCGTCCCGGGGCAGAGGGCCGTGAAGAATCACTGTGCCTGGGCTGGGCGGAGCCGTGGACGCTTTTCCAGCCCCGTTTCTTCTACGCCGTCACCAAGCCTACAGCGGGTGCGGCAGTCAAAGGCCAGGGCCGCCCCTGCTCTGGTGCCGTGTGAGATGTGGGCAAAGGGGATCGCGGGGTTAGAAAAGTCCCCGGATCCTGACCAGAGAATATAACAACCTCAGAACATCTGAAGGCAGACTGCCCAACATCATTTGAACAATAAATCATAAACAGTTAAAAATCTAATGTTTAAAGATTACTATAAATCATTCGAGTATACTAGGATACTATATTTAAATTTTTTTTAAATGGTTCCAAATGTGTGTAACTGTGTAAACTCTATCCGTTGTGCTGTTCCCTTTACCAGAACAGACCTGGACGCTGCTTTCTGAAAAAATGAAGGCATAATGCCCACGTGTGAGGAAATCCTGAATTCTCCATTCTTTATACCTCTGTCCTCGACTCACCTACACTGTTACTTGTTACGTGAGAGATCTGGATTATTCACGTCATTTATTTTCAAACTTTTTTCCAGGTACGACTCGATGCCAGGAGGCAGGCACTCAGGGTGTGAGATGAATGAGCGGGAAGGGAACAGAGTACCGAGTAATAGACGTGGGGTCTGCTGGGAGCGGAACTCAGAACGAAGCACTGAGGATGGAGAGAGGGGATGAATGAAAGATGCCGGAAAGCGGACTCCAAAGGGCGTGGCGATCACCTGGGAGCAGGAGGTGAGCGAACTGAAGACGGCACGTAGCCTGCAGGGCGCAGGCTTCGCCTGCTTGGTGGATGGTTGTGCCGTTGGCCCAAGACAGGAAAACAGAGGAGAAGGGTTTCTGGGGAGACAGCACAATGAGTTCTGCTCTGTCCGTGCTGAGCGGGACCAGGGGGAACTGAAGTGAAGGCCTCTGGTGGGCACACAGACACACGGGCCTGGCCCCTGAGGCAGGACCTGGATCCGGATGCCAACAGCTCATACACGGGAGGAAAAGGGGAAGCAAAGGAAGGGAGCAAAGATGGGACCTTGGGATACACCAACATTTCGGGCAGAGAAGGGGGAGGGAGGCAGGCGAGGATGATGTCAGAGGTGCCAGGGAAGCCAGGGGGCGCGATACTAGTCCCCCAAAAGAAGCAAATATTCACCTGAAAAATGCCTCAAGGTCAAGCTTCAGTCTCTACAAGAACATACACTTCAAAGTTACAATATTTACAAACAGACCCTTGTAGGCAAATGCGCTGAGGCCAGTGGAATTTATTCCCACTGATATGATCGGGGTACTTTTAACAAAAACCTTTTTTTAGTTTAGTCACAGCAATAATGCCTACGTCATTTGTGACGGCAGATAAGCAGATAAAGTAAATCAAAATCGACCAAGGCAAAGACAAGACTCGGAAAACCATTTTACTGGAATAAATTCAACAAGGGCTTGAAACTTGGTTTTATTTCCTTCTACGCTGCAACTTGCAACAAAAAAGGGACTATCGGTAATAAAGAGGCCCTGTTTAGATGTAAAATTTTACTGAGCTGCTCTCTGCTGACCTGTGTGAGTTTATGTTAAAGCCCCACTGTAAGGTAACTCTGCACTTAACTTCACAACCCAAATGAGTTTCTTTCTCATCCACATACCAACAAATGCACCGTACGTGTATGAACTTTCAGCAGTGTGAATATTGTGTTTCATTAAGTAGCCAGGAATTGATACTCTAAGAGAGTCAGAAATGTTCATTTCTGTAAATAAAGTCCTCATGGAAACGTCTGGGTCCACTTTCTTTCTAAAGACACAATGCCCGAGAAAGTGTTTTCTTTCTGGTGCTCAGGACTTACTTGCCTGTGTGACAGGATCTACACAGGACACGTGTGAGCATTTATATCCAACAGTGCGGCTTGCTGAGATAAGAGTCATCACGAAGATGTAAACCTCGCACAATGAACAGGCCGGATTCCTCCTATCCCGATGAGGCCTGCCGTGCGGAAGGTGAGAGACACGGCTAACTGTGTGATGTTCGCTATAACGGCAGAAGCTGGAACACAGCCGTGAGCCAGGCAAAGGATGTGAGCGGGAGGCGGGTCCTGAGCAGAGAGGTCTGTCCTGTTCCCCGGCCCCGGCTGTCGCTAATGCCTCGACCCCTGCTTTGCCCTAACCATGAGCCCCTGTGTCTGAGAGAACGCCACATCTTCCCAAAAGAGAGCTCAGATGTGCTCTTCCGCTGGCTGAGGAAGCGTCAGGCACACGTGAAATGCTAATGCCTGCTAGCCCCTGACACGGGGCCACACGCCCTCCTTAGCTCTGAAACGGAAACTAGATAAACGCAGCTTTCAGGCCACATGGAAAGAGCCTGTGCAAACACAAAAGCCAGCATCACACCCCAAATTAATCGTTTGAAATGTTTAACACAGCCTTTTGATTAAACCAACTCATTTATTTTTCTTTTTTAAATATATTTTATTGATTCATTACAGAGAGGAAGAGAGAGGGATAGAGTTAGAAACATCGATGAGAGAGAAACTTCGATCAGCTGCCTCTTGCACACCCCCTAGTGAGGATGTGCCCGCAACCAAGGTACCTGCCCTTGACCGGAATCGAACCCGGGACCTCACAGTCCCTAGGCCAACGCTCTATCCACTGAGCCAAACCGGCTTCGGCTAAACCAACACATTTCTTCAAACACTTAAAACAATGAGACTAAAATCCAACATAAGAAGCTATTTAATAGCCGAAAAAGTGAACGAGACAGAGTGGGAGAAAGTAGGAAAGGAAAGGAAAGAGTGGAAAAACATATCGCTGTAAGATTGCAAAATTACTTTGTTTTCTAAAACAAGTTTTGAAAAGTCAAAACGCTTTGTTTGGCTGGCACAGATATTAACAGAAATCATGGAATAAACCACTGAAATGTTCAACCTGGAGACATCAGTCCTCCAAGCCCAAGCCTTTCATCTGGTGTACTGATTCACAACTCAAACGCGGCTGCGCGACAGAACTGCCAATATTTAAAAAAGTGAACGAATAGCCCACCCCAGGGTAGACAAAGCAGCTGGCGTGGTGGCGGGCCCTGGTCCCTCCAGCATTCAGAAGCCCCCACAGTTCCAATGGGCAGAGTCCCGGATTTATCACCTCCTCGCCATCCCTCACCCCCCACAATGGTGGGTGATAAGCCAGTAGCAGCACAGACACGGCCCAACTGCAGACCGTGCTCTCAGCAAAGACAAAAATATAGCATTGCCCCCCAGATATCTGATGATGCAGGCACATCTGATTTGCAAATAAATTCCCTACATTTCAGAGGCCTCCCTCCACTAATTAATTACCTAAGAGAGAATGCCTTATTAAAAAAAAAAAAGGCTACTCTGTCATTCTGATCACAATTTACTCCAAAATAATCCCTCAATGATTAAGAAACACAGATACAATGAGCTAGCTATTAATAATAGCCCAATAGTAGTTATGTATGTTACAAAATCTGGAAGGGGACACTGGAGTCCCTTCTCTACCAGGCAGGGAATAAAAACACGACACTGAGCTAGGAGAAACCATCGAATAAAACTCTGGTTCCTTCTCCAGGATACACACCATCATCAGCCTCAAATCCGGTCACCGAGAGAATTTGGTAAAGGAATATTTGGTCATACCATGTGTGTTTATAAACAAAACAGTAAGATCGGTTCAGCCATCTGTGGCTCTTGAGCCACATGCGGCCCTTTGGCCCCTTGAGTGTGGCTCTTCCACAAAATACCATGTCCTGGGCGAGTCTATTTTGAAGAAGTGGTGTTAGAAGAAGTTTAGGTTTAAAAAATGTGGCTCTCAAAAGAAATTTCCATCGTTGTACTGTTGATATTTGGCTCTGCTGACTAATGAGTTTGCCGACCACTGAGCTAGAGCATTGCACATCAATCTTGTTTTGCTTCCACCTAAAATCAACCAGGACCAAACATATTAAACTTATTAAAATTTATTTTCAAACTTATGAGTTACCCATGTGGTCACACCCAAATCAGTAATCTCAGACACAGCCCTTGAGGAGAGAATGTGGACCTTCTGTCATTTTCACCTGCTCTCATTCATGCCCTACAAGAAGCATCCTTGGAAATCTCAGAGCAGCTAAAACCCCAGTGCGGGAGCCAGCAATGCCGGCCCAGGGCATCCAAAGCCGGGGTGCCTGGCTCCCCGACTCCCCGATGGCTGGCTGCCAACAGGGACAGTCAGCATTCCTCACGGCCGAAGACCTGAAACAACCCTCTCACTGTCCAACGACAGAACTGAAAAGCACCTGGCATGTTCACACAACCAGAAGCATGGAGAATGAACAAGTAAGTCATTGTTCTACATGCAATGGCATGGGGTAGACGCTCAAACATCATGATGAATAAGCACAGGTACAAGAGTCACGTGGTACGCTTCCATTCCTGGGAAAGTTCAAAACGGGCAAAACTAAACTAGGGTGACGGGAGGCAGGACAGGGATTATTTCTGGAGGATGACTGGCCGGGAGGGGGTTGGTGGGGGACTCTGGACGGTCCTGTTTCTTGATCTGGGAGCTGGCTGTACATGATTTTCAAACTGTGAAGCTATTTCGTATAGGACAGGTATAACTGTATGTGATACTGCCATGAAAACTTTATGAAATGATATTTCCTCAGGCATGATCTGATTTAATGGAGAGTGTGTGTGTTGGGGGGCGGGGGGGGTGAGGGGGGGAGACACGAGCCCTAAGTTACCCAGCTAAGGAGAAGAGCAGGACAGCACCTGATAATGCCACGGCACACCCTCCTCCTCCCACACCCGCCTGCTCTCAAGTCAGAACGACCGCCCAGTCCCTGTGGTGGGCCACGTGGTTTTTGCTTTGGTTTGGGATTTATTTTAATCTTTTGTTTTGGTGTTGAGGAATAAAGTCCATCCCCTTTCCTCTGATAATAAATAGTACTTCACCCCACTCCCCTTCCAGTGGTTGGGTGGGACACACAGGCCCGGCCCCAGGTCACGAGCGGGCCGGCAACCCTGGACGAAGCCCACCTGCACCCCCTGTACCCCCCCCCCCCCCACGGCGTCAGCTCCGGGCTGTGCGCGCATAACTCAACCCAGACCCAGGGCTGCTAGGCCTCGGTGTTTAGTAGGAAAAAAAAAAAAGAAACTTGCTAATCATAGAGACCAGTGATTCTCAAGCAGGGACAGTTCTGCTCCCCCAGGAGCCACTTGGCAAAGTCTGGGGACTTTTTGGTTGTTGCAACTGAAGGGAGAGAGATGCTACCAGGCCAGCGACACCGCCACGCATCCCACAATGCACAGGAGAGATCCAGACGATGGAATGACCTGGCCCAAACGTCAGTGGTGCCCACGTTGAGAAATCTTGCTTTTGGACTCAGAGTTCTGAGGATATAAGCCTGGAACTGCGGGTGTCGCTGTGCATAAAGGCATGTCAGAGAGTTCCAGAGGAGGAGAAGCAAAGCCAGGGAGGGAGGAAATGGGAGAGAGGGTGAGAACGGCGGCTCCGAAAGGGTTGAGGATCTGGATCCAGCTACGCCTGAAGCCAGCAACGGGGACCCTAATGCCAACACATTTCCTGTCCCTTATGCCGTTTTACACCCGGGTCTGTCACCTGAAAGTAAGGGTCCTATTCACACCCCTGATGTATACAAAACCGCATGCCAAACTCTGCGGGGAATGCGAAGAGAAATCGCACACAGATCTCATCCTCCGGGAACCCACAGAGGGAATAAACAAATGCCCAAATGACTAAACAGAGCGAAAGCCAAGCACCGAGGGAGTAGATCAGGAGGTTTAAAGGAGAAAGAAATACAAACTCGGAATGGGGTACATTTCAAATAAATTACTATGAGCAACAGGATGACATATATTTACCAAATTCTGCTTTTCTTAAAACAAAACCAGCCACCAAAGACCCACGGAGCCCAAATGGACTCAATTTTTTCACTTTAAAAAAAGGGACTATATGAAATTTTATCATACAGGTCTTATCAAAAAATGTTCAGAAGGGGCCAAAGTAGAATTCATGTTTGCATGACTTATTTACACACTATTCCCGGCCCCTGGGTTCCGTTATATAGAATGGGAAATGACTATAATCACGTGTGACACTAAAGAACTAACAACAGGACCAAAAAGCGCTACGTGTCTCCATGGTGCCTACACACAGGTAGCATGTGCCGCTCAGAGACGACTCCAGTTCTCTCGAGAGGCAATCTCCTTCCCCTGGCACCAGGGCCCACGCCTGCAGCCGAGATGGTGCCAGTCCTCAGTGCTGGGGCCGCTGGAGGGAGCGGCTCGTGGCCTCGCCCTCTCCCTGGGTTCTCATCCCTCCTAGTTCACCCGTTAGCACCGTGGTCGGCAAACTGCAGCTCTTGAGCCACATGCAGCTCTTTGGCCCCTGGAGTGTGGCTCTTCCACAGAATACCACGGCCTGGGCGAGTCTATTTTGAAGAAGTGGCATTAGAAGAAGTTTAAGTTTAAAAAATTTGGCTCTCAAAAGAAATGTTAATCGTTGTGCTGTTGATATTTGTCTCTGTTGACTAATGAGTTTGCCGACCACTGTGTTAGCAGAATCCACCTCAGTGGGAAACAGATCGAAGGAACTCTCTGGGCTTCAGCCAGACTTCCAAGGGAGGCCGCTCTTCTTCTTTCTAAAAGGTAAGGCTTTGTGCCCCCAAAGAGGCTGATTGGGAGAGAGCTCCCTGTGCCCAGAGCGGGGCTCTGAGCCTCAGCCACGGAAGCAGAGTGTCCCCCGGAGGCTGGGCTGTGTCTCAGAACCCAGGGAGCTCCGTGCCAGGCTGGGAACAGCACACGAGGCCAGGCACAGGCGCGGGCTTGCTCACTCCCAGAGCCACTTGACCTCCCGGTACCACGTGCAAACACCCAGCCCCGGGCCGCACCTTAGCTTCGCTCCGTGTACTTGAAACATATCGAATGGAACCACTTTCTCAGACTTGAGGCAGCGACTGGGAAACAGGCTTTGTTCTCAAATTCTTTCCCTCTCTACCCGTTTTAGGAGGAAAACAGCATGTGGTTTTCCCTCTGGGACATCTCCCGTTCGCACACTCCGCTCCCCGAGTCCCCGGGGCCCGGGCTCCCGGGCAGCTCCAGCCCAGGCTGCCCCGAGGCCACAGGGGCTGACTCCCCTGAGCTGGACTGGAAGGTCCATTGATTTATGGCCAAGACCTTCTGCGGGCAGGTTGCTGCAGAGCAGAAGGGACAGAACAGAGGAGCGCCTTGGGCCCTGCCTCCGCCTCCCTCCCAGGAGTCAGGGTCAGGAGGCCGGCTGCGGCATCACTTGGCACGCGAGGGCCAGCCTCAAGAACCACGGAGACCAAGCGCCGATTGCCGTACCACGTCTCTACCATCCAGCTCCCCTTCACCCCCAGCCGCGGAACGCACCCGTTCGTCATCTCAGCTAAGACACTAAGCTTAATACACAACCATGCAGAGGAAAGAAAAAATACAGAAACATAAAGGTCACCCATAGTCCCAGCCCAGAAATATCCACAGTTAGCAGTTTGGTAGTTCTTACATGTGGTTCTTTGTGTACATTAAGAGGTAATTTCCTTCACAAAAAACTGGAGGGGGTGGGGGGTCACAGTGCCCCGTAACTTACTTTTTTAAAAAAAAAAAATATTTTATTGATATTTTACAGAGAGGAAGGGAGAGAGATAGAGAGCTAGAAACGTCAATGAGAGAGAAACATCTACCAGCTGCCTCTTGCACACCCCCTACCGGGGATGTGCCCGCAACCAAGGTACATGCCCTTGACCGGAATCGAACCCGGGACCTTTTAGTCCGCAGACTGACGCTCTACCACTGAGCCAAACCGGTTTCGGCTCGTAACTTACTTTCATCGTCATGGATGGGCCTTCCACATTGACACGTCAACCCACACAGAACCATCTCCCTCCTTTCTGAGAACCACCGCATCCACTCCATCACTGCAAACACTGCCCACATGGGAACACCTTAAAGAAAAACCACCTTTTAACCAATTCGGGATCCGCTAGTTGCCACAAACTCTGCTCACTAATAAGCCCTCTTGGCAAATGTGTGATGAGCGTCCCAACCTTCGCATAAGCTGCCTGCACCCCTAGTGACATCTGGATAGGGAAGGTGCTTGTGTGCATGTTGTGGGGCGGAGGTGAGCAGGAGAAGTTATGACCAGGAACCCAGAGTTGCTCACTAGACCGGAGAGAACTAGTCCATTAGGGGGGAGCAGACACTGAGACAGGATGGCCTTTACAAAGATGGAGATGAACTCCCGCTGCTGCTGGTCGCAGCTGTTAGGGGAAAGCCAGCCCTGAGTCCCGCCCCAGCTGACGCCATGAATCTTCCCATTGAGCGGACCGACCCTGTTGGGAATTCTGCAGCCGCAAAGCTGAAAATGGGGGGTGGGAGAGGCGGGGGAGAGTTCGTGTTTGCAGAGTAAGAAAAGGTCAGGCCTCTGCGAAAGGAACAGTAACGGAGAGGCCCAGGCCACAGGAAGCACCCCTGGGTCTGAGCCCCAGGGACACGTGAGCGAAGACGCCACCTCGGAAGTGCATCACCTCCTGGACCTCACTGTCCTCACCCCACCCCCACCCCCCGCACCCCAAGCCAGGCCCAGGCGGACAAGCTGCCCAGTGCAGGCCTTCCCAATTCCCTACCCACAAAACCACAGGCAAAATAAATGGTTCTAAGCCACTAAAAATTTTTTTTAAATAATAATAATAAAGTACTACCACCTAAAGGCAATGAGCTAGTTATTATTCCAAATGTCTTTCAGTACAGAACTGCTAATAAGTGACAAAAATGTTGTCTACACCAGCCAGCAGCAGATAACGCCAACCACTGAAAGATTTTACCACGTTTCCAAGTATCCTGTAGAGCAGTGTTTCCCAAACTTTTGACATAGTGTACCCCTTCTATAATTTTTGTAATGCTGAGTACCCTTCGTCAAAAAAAATGGATGTATTTTAATAACAATCAAAGTATATTTATGTTTTATTTTTTGGGGTACATACACAAAATAATAATAAGTGAAAAGTAAAATTATTCATAGTAAAATATAGATAAAAGCTATATTATGAATAACATATATTTGCACACCGGACCATCTCACGCCTCACAAGACTGTCTTGACTTGACTCACGAGAACGCAGAATTAGGCGCAGCTAAGCACGGTGCAGAGCATATCCCCACCAAACTCCGGTGCAAAGCGTACCCCCACCAAACTCTTCCCGTACCCCTGGGGGTACGCGTACCACACTTTGGGAAACACTGGGGTAGAGAGCAGAACCCTTCCCCACCTCTCCCCCCGCACCCCCACCCCCACCCCCCACTATCCAGCAATATACGCAGCTCAGCGTAGGAGCGCTGTGACCAAACTGGAGCCGAGGAAGCAGGCCACCAGGAGCCACAGGAGCAGAAGGTGGCACCGCCACGCAGGTCCAGGAGCCGCTGGCAGCTTCCAAAGCACATTCAGGACAGTCTGCACACTTCAAAGCACACGCCACGTGCTTGCACTGACCGACGATGCTCCAAGAGAAGAGAATTGTTGTCTATTTTACTCATGAACATAGTTCAGAGTGCCTAGGACAGTGCCCGGCGCACAGCAAGATCAATCTGCTCGGTGTGTGAATGGCTGCAACTGAAAAGAAAACTTCAGTGATTTCAAGGTTTTCGGTGCTGAGGAAGAAACATCTCAAGGAGATTTTTGGAAGAGAACCAGGATGAACCTGCAATATCCCCAATGCAAAGCCCCTGCAAAGTATGCGTGAGACAAGTTATTTGCAGAAGAAACAAACGCTGTAAAAATAGTACACCCGGAACACTGGGACTAAATCCCTTCCGATCATAAGATTTTTTGAGACAGCTGAAGATGGACCCTCTAAGTGCCTAAGCTATTTTTATTGTAACCAGTTTTGGGTGGGAATGGGTTTGTGTATTTTTTTAAGGCTATAGAGAATGTAGTTTAACCCTTTTTTTGTGTGTGGTGAGCATATTTTACACAAGAGCTATTGAGTTGTGTTAAGTTGTGGGTTGCTGTGAGTTTGGGGCAACAGGCAAGACTGTATGGGATCAGTAGGCATCTTAGGTTGAGAGACAGTATTTCAGCTTTTAATTATACACCCCACATTCCTCCCAGTCATCCCTGAGCAAATGTTGGCATGTCCTCTCTGAAATGCACCCCAGGACCAACGCAGAGGCTCCCAAACTTTTTGTTCACGTGCCCCTCTGATAGACCCCATGGACCCTTCTCAGAATAAGGTTTTTAAATGCAAAAGCTAGAACACGGGGGAATACAACAGAACTTAATTATACTACAAGAAAATTATCCAAATAATCATGACACAGTACTATGTGTTTATCGCCATATTTAACAAGACCTAAAAGCAAGTGAAACAGCTGCTTTGATTCAAAATAATGATGAGGGTAGACAGCATTTTTAAGAAATGTGTAACAACTACAATGCAATATAAAAATAACTGGTTTTATGGATGTCACCGTCACAGGAGCTGCAATGCTCCTGGTTTTGATAACTGCATTCATTATTGAAGACGGTGTTAAAGTTCAGTAAGAAGTTAGTAAAAATGAGGATGCAATCCCCCCCCACCGCCCCATCCAAGTTTACGGACCCTCCCCCTGACTGCAATCCTCAGACCCAGGACTAAAGGAAGCCCAGGGAGCTGGGAGAACCAACATCACTCACTCAAGGATAAGATCACCCCCCGCCAGCCGCCATCTCTCCTGGGACACGGTGTGTATACACTGAGTAGCCAGATTATTATGACCTCTGAACACATAATGCCACTCAGTGTATGTCCTATATAATAAAAGGCTAATATGCAAATTGTCCCCTCGACCAGGAGTTCAACCAGCAGACAGGCCGGCCAACCATCCATGGCTCCTCCTCCTGGCCAGGCTGGCTGGACCCCACCAATGCATGAATTCATGCACCGGGTCTCTAATACACACACACACACACACACACACACACACACACACACACACACTGAGTGGCCAGATTATTATGCATTCAGAGATCACAATAATCTGGCCACTCAATGTATACTGTACGTATGAATAAAGCCACGACGCCATCCCACCATTCCAAGGCAAACATAAAGCCAATTGAAAACGGGAAAGCTGCACCAGGAGAAATTAAAATGGCATGATGCTGTCAATAAGAAAGAAAATTCCAACTGGGTAAAATTCAGGAGTCCATTAGTTAGAGTTATGGAATTAATTTCTACATAACGCAAATGCTTCATCAATATATAATTACAATCCATTTCAAATGTTATACTCAATTTAATTTTGATATGGCGTGTGTGTGTGTGTTTTTTTGCCTAGCTCGTCCTTGAATATAATTTAGTCTAATATACGGATGAAAATTATTTTCAATCAACTCTCTATGATCCCTGGCCGTGGGAGAACAGGGAAAACATAATAAATAAATACCTTTGCAACCTCATTTCAAGCAAGTGTTATTTCGGTTTCAGCT
Organism: Vespertilio murinus; assembly: GCA_963924515.1. NCBI lineage: Eukaryota > Metazoa > Chordata > Mammalia > Chiroptera > Vespertilionidae > Vespertilio > Vespertilio murinus. Next base: position 20,792,584 of record OZ004704.1, on the reverse strand, counting down.
CACATTTGACAACAGCAGGCGAGCGGGTGAGCCTTGACTCTAAAATGTTCTTCCACTCTCCACTGGCATCTGATTCCTCCAGATCCAGTTCAAACATCTCTGCTCCCTCCCCCGGAGCCCCAGGCCCCTGTGCCTCTGGGTCATCCAGGCCCCAGCGCGGAGTGAGATTCCCACACCACACTGGAGCTGGGGCGGGAGACTGCTGGGTTCATTTCTGTGGACCCTGCAGGCCTGCGTCAGTGCTCACTGAACACACACTTCCATGTGAGAGCCAAATAAATCGCAATTTTGCATTTCCCCACCTTAAAGTGTAAAGTAAGGTAATGCTAATGCATCTTAATTTCAACATATTCACTTGAAAATACACCAAAGCACTGCAGTAAATTCTATAGATTTCCATGAAAGAAACAAACAAAATCGTGGTATTTTCTGACCTTACCGAACATTACGTAGAGAAAGTGTGACACCAATATTTCATATACACACTGTCGGGGGGGTGGGGGGGCGGGGGAAGCTAAGCTCCCGGCTCCGGCACGTGAATCCAGGGAAGTTAATACGGCATCTCGGGCCCTAGTCGCCACTTATCAAAGCCAACTACGTGTGGATGCGTGCTTTCCACGGATTATCTCACTGAATCCTCACGCCAACCCACTGAGGAAAAACCGTGATTTCCATTTACAGAAGCACAGGCTCCTCTGGACCACTGGGGTGCTGGGCACTGGGGTGTAGATGCATGTGGCACCGCCGAGAGATGGATGCTTCACTACATAACATACTAAAGCCCTTAAGTCATGAAAAACAATCTGAAAACTAAACTTCATTACCTATGAAAACCAAAAACTTTAGATGACAGTCTAGAAGCGATATTCAAGAGACCGTCCTTTGCATTGGCACTTGCTTAAGGCAAAAATGTGTAGCTCAGAGAATCAAATTGTGGCCCTGCCAGTGTGGATCACTTGGTTCAGCATTATCCCAGGCACCTGCAGGTTGCGGGCTCCATCCCGGTGTGGGCGTGCCAAAGGCAGCTGATTGATGGTTCTCTCTCTCCCTCTCTCTCTACCCCCCTTCTCCTTTCCCCTCTCCCTATAAAACCAATAACAAAATCTTTTAAAAAGCTAAAATTGTGATAATAGTTAAGAACTGGTCTATTTTTATGAACAGTTCAAACCTGAGTTTAGATAAACCATCAGCCTTGTTAATCAGACAAATACTCTTAGTACTTCCTAGGAAATGCAGAAAAATGAACGTGATTCGGATGTCTACATTTGTGAACACAGTACGGAACCATACTGGCATCAAAATTATTTCTGGCATGGGACTACCACCCACAAACACGGGTTGCCTTTTTTTCAAATTACTAAAAGCCAAACCTCTGTCTGCCTCCGCCTCGCAGACAGAACACCAGTAAGCCGAGTGTGGGCTGGATCTCTGCCCCTATTTTGCCGTTGGCCGGGTGTGTGTGTGTGTGTGTGTGTAACTGGCACCAGCATACAGAGCATCCAGTCCCAGCCCTCTCACCCCTGTGAGGTCCATGAGCATTTCCCAGTGAATGTTAAAACCGTAAACTTATTAATGCATGACTGCCAGTTCTGGTTTAACTTATAAACACAGATGACCGTTGAACAACATGGGTTTGAACTGTGCCCACCTATACACAGACTTTTTTCCCCCCATTAAATACTTGTGCTGCTTTGAATCAGGAATTAGAAGTCCACAGTAGCAGAGGGCTGACCCTATACAGGGGACTTGGGGATCCAGGCACCAATCCCCAGTGGATATCGAGGGACAACTTAAGTTTTGAGGAGAGTCAAAAATTATATGCATGCCGAAGCCGGTTTGGCTCAGTGGTAGAGCGTCGGTCTGCGGACTGAAAGGTCCCGGGTTCGATTCCGGTCAAGGGCATGTACATTGGCTGCGGGCACATCCCCGGTAGGGGGTGTGCAGGAGGCAGCTGGTCGATGTTTCTCTCTCATTGACTTTTCTAGCTCTCTATCTCTCTCCCTTCCTCTCTGTAAAATATCAATAAAATATATATTTTTTAAAAATTATATGCAGCTCAGCCAGTGTTGCTCAGTGGTTGAGCGTCAACCTATGAACCAAGAGGTCACAGTTCAATTCCCAGTCAGGGCACATGTCCGGGTTACAGGCTTGATCCCCAGTGTGGGGTATGCAGAAGGCAGATGATCAATGATTCTCTCTCATCATTGATATTTCTCTCTCTCTCTTCCTCTCCCTTCCTCTCTGAAATCAATTAAAAAAAACATATTTAAAAATTAGATGCAGATTTTCAACTACGCGGGGGGTCGATGTCCCTAACCCACCTTGTTCAAGGGTCAAATGCACATCAATCATTTGCAGATTTCAAGTACCCCATACCCGGTTTTACAGCATTAACTACGTTCTAGACTAAAACTCGTCACGTACTAGTATGTTCAAGAATCCTGGACTTCAGTCAGATCAGGAGCAGAAGCAGGCCTTTTCTCTCACACCGTTTCAGAGCTTCTCGTGAACTAACCTCCCTCGCCCACTAGCCATTCCTTTTCTCGGAGAACCGGATGGGCAGAGTATGTCCTCACTGTTCAGAGTCACAGTTTCAGTTCCCCGGGTCCAGGGCTTTATGTGAAGAGACAGTGAGGAAGAAACTGCAGTATTTGAGCCATGCCCCTCCACCCACCCCCACCCCCACCCCATCTCTCCCTGCTCTGAGCCCCCTACTGGGCAAGGAGGGGTGGGGACCTGGCAGGTGGGGACCTGGGCCGGTGCAGGATATTATCTTGAATTGGTCAGATCTACTTCCCACCTAAAGTATTTTATACTTTATGTAATACCAAGTGTAACAACACCACCATTCTTCGCTGCTCCTCAGACGCTATACATGAGAGATAACTGACAGATGTTTATAAAACTCACACTGTGTCCTAGCACGTGGCACCTCAGGAGCAGCATTAAGTGGTGGATGCCTTCTCCCTGCTTTCAGAGCGGAAGGGAACTGAAAGCGGTACACAGGCAAACATGGAACAGCACAGAACTGCACAGAATGAAGCTGTCCACGTCTGAACTCACAACCTGTGCCCAGCCCTCAGCTAACATGTCTCCGCCTCCCGCCCTGCCTCCGCTTCTAATGTGTAAGAAAGAAAACGGGAAATTATACAGCCATCCCTCCTGGCCACCTTCTCCCTGGCTATGTACTCCGTCACGTTAAAGAGAATGAACCACAGTATCCTTTTTATTTTTTAATTACAGTTTACATTCGTTATTATTTTATATTAGTTTCAGGTGTACAGCATAGTGGTTAGACCATCATCTACTTTACAAAGTGGTCTCCCCGATAGGTCCAATACCTACAATATCATTGACTAAACTACAGTTCTCTTCCTGTCGCTACCATTTACAAAATTAGCTAACAGAGAAAGAAAGCAAACCACAAAAATCCAAACATCAGGAACATGGTGATACATATAAAGTATTATAAACTGAAAACACACACACACACATACACACACACACACACACACCCTCAGCCAGTAAGTATCCATGGGACAGACCCAGCTTGCCAGAAGTTCATGTGAGAAAGATTTAAGGATTTTGTTGACGATAAGCCCAGGATCATCCGGCCAAGTGGCCTGGATGCTTACAAGAATGAAAAGGCACGCAACGCCCCGGCATCAGGAGAAACGCCAGCCTTAAGTTAAGCAATGGGTCATAGCCTCACAGGCCTTCCTCGGAAATCAGGCCACATCGGAAGTTCCCTTCTTGGTCCTAGGAGACTTTAAGGGCAGCAGCAGGGCGAGGCCCAGGGCGCCTGCAAGTCCCTGGGTGGATTCGGGGAGGGGAGCTCAGGGGTTCGGCCTCGGAAGGAAGAGGGGACCCAGGTCCCTGCAAACCTGCTCCAGGGAGGAGGCATGAATGCGCTCTCAGAAATGGGAAGGCGAGAAGGTGAGACACGAAGTGAGAAAGGTTTCTGCTTGGAGGACAAAAACCTTTCAGCTAGAGCTGTGGTAAAATGGTGGCTAGGAATGCTGAGCATCCCTTGAGCAGAAGGTTCGAGAACCGGATGGGCAGAGCATGTCCTCGCTGTTCAGAGTCAGACTTTCAGTTCCCCGGGTCCAGGGCTTTATGTGAAGAGACAGTGAGGAAGAAACTGCAGTAGTTGAGCCATGCCCCCCCCCCTGACCCCCACCCCCACTCCAACCCCGTCTCTCCCTGCTCTGAGCGCCCTACTGGGCGAAGAGGGGGGGGGCAGAGGGTGACTTCATCTTCACAAGACCAGGTACTTTAAACCGGGAACATTCCTAGAGAACCAACACGGAAACCAAGGCCAACAAGAGATAAAGAGTGGCGCTGCCAGCCAAGATCGGCCACGGGGCGTGTACTCAAAGCTTTGTTGTTTTTCCAGTGCCAAGGGAGCAGCCAACGTGTGTGGAGAAGCCTCAGAGACTCCCTGAATTCAGCTCCGATCTACCCTGAATTAATCCTAGTCAAGGAGCAAGAATTCCTCCCACCAGGTGGGAGCTGTACTCTCCGAATCTGACCGGTTTCCCAAGTGAGACCTCCTCTAGATGCACGAGGATGAGGAAAAATAAAATAAAGATTAGCCCTAAGGGGAGGGGAGGAGTGAGACCATCTTAATACTGTGGTTCTCTCCTTCAGAAGGTGTTTAGTGAAAGGCGCTTGTGCCCACAGACATCTCAACTCTGAATGGCGTGGCAATGGCAAAACTACACGGAAGTACCCGCTCTGGTGGCCCTGCACACAGGAGTTTCCCTGGGGAGAAGTCCCAGCCATGGCAATCTCAGCTCCCATAGAGGGCGGAGAACTGAGGCAATCAGACTCTGGTGTGATGTTCTCTCTGCTACGTGAACATTGGGTGGCGGAACTGAAGGGCTGCCTTTTCTGAAACTCCGGCATAACATAAATCCCTATGTATTATTACCTTCAAGTATGGAAAGAGAATCCCTTCCCCTCACCTAGAAACTCAGAAATACAGCTATTTTTGCCCGGCCAGCGTGGCTCAGTGGTTGAGCATCGATCTATGAATCAGGAGGTCACTGTTCGATTCCCGGTCAGGACACATGCCCGGGTTGCAGGCTCGATCCCCAGTATGGGGTGAACAGAAGGCAGCCGATCAATGACTCTCTCTCATCATAGATGCTTCTAACTCTCTCTCCTTCTCCCTTCCTCTCTGAAATCAATAAAAATATTTTTTAAAAGAAATACAGCTATTTCTGAAACTATAAAAGGGTTGTGACCAGAGTAAATGTATCAGCACTGTTTTGTGCCCATTATACAATTAATTTCTTAGGAATCAATGTACAAAGGGCTTTTGGTTTGTATTTCTAAAGTCAAATTTTACAAATCCCTAATACTTTAACTTTGGAAACTTGCATGTATTTAAAAAAAAAATTTTTTAAAGTAAAAAACCTGACACAATAGAGACCATCACAATGGGCCTGTGCGAATGTCTCCAAGCAAATATGGTCTCAAAGACCTGCAGTCTGCTTTCACCTAAGGACCATTTCCTGTGAGCCCGCCCTGTGTGAAAAAGAAAAGACTTCCGCAGAACACCACTGGGTCAATTCTCTGCCTTCAGGGGCCTACAATTACGGACTCTGCTAAACAAATAAACTTCCTTCCTATTTTTAAAGTTTCCCAAAATTGGAGAACGTACATCTTTGGCTGGCACCGTGTTTCTTGGACTTGAACAGCCATGGAAGCGAAGAAATTCTTCACCGTATTTTAAGAGATGAAGACTTCAAACAGCTGAACAGCCGCTCCTGCTTAGGGAAGGGGAACTGGAGGCAGAGTGTGTAACCTTGGGCAAGGTCCCAGGGGCTGCTGGTGGCAGAGGCCTGAGGATTCTCTCTGCCCCGTTCTCCCTTCATCTGGTCTACGTTGCTGGTGGCCTGACAACAGCATTTTGCTCTTGTTCTGTACAGCTGACCTAGGGCTTGTGCTTCATTCGTGCAGAATGTGATACAACAACAGAAGAATCTACCTATCAGAGTGAGTATCGGGTGACACAATGACCTATGGACTAAGTCAGAACACCTAAGCCACGGCTTTGGGAAAGTGACCTCACCTCTGGAGGCCCCCCCCTTTTTTTAAATCTATAAATCTATAAATAAATAAATAGTGGAGGACAGAACTAAGGAACTAAAGGTCTTCTCTATCCCTCAATTCTACGACGATGATGATGGCGGTGGCCACGATGACAGTGCTGGCTCACCAAAGCTCGTCAGTGCTCCTCTGAGCCAGGCACTGCGGAGTATGTTCCGCACCCGGAGGATGGCTGCGGGCCCCCACGCTGTGGGTGAACACATTCATGCTGGGGAGAAGTGCCGTGCTGGAGGTCCCTGCTCCCCAGGAACAGGGGAAAGAAGATGGGTCCCAGACCCATGGCTCCAAGGCCCTCTCTTCCCTGTCAGAGGCGGACAATCTGAGATGATGGGCCTGACATGCAAGTAATATAGACCTAGACTCCAAATCACAGCAGTCATTCCGCACAGTGCCCTCATTCCACAGAGCAAGGCCTGAGGCCCGGGGAGGCATACCTTGAGTATAAGCCAAGAAATATCCTAGAAGCATACGGCTGCACCTACCACATGGCCCAGACAAGCTCTTCCTAACGAGTGCCTGGCAGGTGACACTCACTCACATCACTCATGTGACCCCCACACAGCGCTACCTCGGAGGCAGCAGGGCAAGGGTCATTCCCAGGGCACCTGGCCAAGGTTCAACAGCAAACTCGGGGCGCACCTGGGCTCCAGCCCACGCCTTTCACTTCCTGTCCGGGGGACTGCCCCAGGCTGGAGCAAGCGTCCACTGCGGTCGCATTCTCTGGAGAGCCTACTCAGAATGGACTCTTAACACTGGGGACATTTTCCTGAGAAGCTGAGTAACGATGCAGCGTGGCTTCCTTTCATTTTACTCTATCCAGATCCGTTTCACTTCCCCTCATTGCATTTGTGCATTTATAACCTAGTGACTTTTCTGTTGGAAAAAGAATGCCAGATAATAAGTGAGCACACCCTGAAGCTCTGAACTCAAGTAAATAAGAGAAAACTCAGGTTCATGGTCATCTCAAAACTGAACTCTTTCGGTCTATCCCAAGGGCCCCAAACCTCCTCACAATCTTGACCTGTCTCCGATTTTCCTACCAGTGATTCTTTCACTTACTTCCTATTTTCTTTTCCCCCTAATTAAGAGCATCATGAAATTCAGGGATTCAAATATGATCAGTTCCACTTCCTGTATCGCTTCAATTGCAACACCTATTTTTACTTATTTTTTTAAACCGGTATTTGGGAAAGAGTACATGCCTTATAGTGCCTATAAAATTATGAAAAATCTGAACTAATCCACTGTAAAGGATGGAAAATGAAAGCTTGCATGGGAGAGTGGGAAAGTCAGAACGAGAGATTATAAAAGGGCAGGAGGGAAATGTAGAGTGTGGGAAATGCAGTTTTAGAGTTGTTGGAATGAAAAATAATAATTAATAAATAGAAACACGGGAATAAACTCTGTTTTCACCGGGTACCTTAGCTGGGTGGGTGTCATCCAGTGCACCGAAATGTCCTGGTTCCACTCCCGGTCAGTGCACACCCCCGCCGGGGTCCCCAGGAGGGGGTGTGCCTGAGGGAGCCGATGGATGTTTAACTCTCTCTCTCAGTATTGCACACCTATTTTAAAAAGCAGGTTAGCTATTCATATTATGCCCCCTCGCCTAAGGGAGAAAAGTTTCTTTGTGGGAAAGGTATTTTTCAAAGTTCTGACCACCCTGCCCCCTATCCTGAACCTGCACTGCAATCCCTTTATCACAAAGATAGCATAGGTACCACAGATAAAATGCAAATATAGAGCCAGACAATGCAAGCTCGAATCTTAACAGCTCTATGTTAAGATTCTAACATAGAGAATCTATGAACTAACCTCTGAACTCCAGTTTCCTCACACTCCTTTTCCAAAAAATGCGGGAGGCAGGAATAATACGATCGCTTCCACGATTATGTGGAAGTTGACTGCTCCACAATGATTGGCACATATAAAATGCACCGAAACATAATTATCTTTTTTTCCCCCACTGTTGTATTTACCCTAATGTAATTTCTCCTCCCGTGAAATCCTCTCTGCAGCTGATGTCTTCTGCACAAACCCAGCCTCCCAAATCGGAAGAGGAGAGATACATTACACACTCCCCCCCACCTCCCACGGGCCACCCTCCTGGAAACGGGAACACTCCGTGAAACCCGGAGGGCCACTGCGGCCCGGCGCTGGGAGTCATGCTGGACTCCCACAACTTCCGTTCTCCTCCACACTCAGGGCCTGGCTTCTTCCCGCACACAGACCACTCAGTGAGGCCTCCCCGACTCCTGGCATTTATGGCATCTCCCCCCATCCTCCCAACAGACAGGTGCCAGCGTCAGCCTTCCTTTCTTTGCCCTCTTCCTTGCAGGCACCTCTACCCGCACATGGACAGACGCGGGTGACCACATCAAGTATTCGGAAACACAATCTATCGCTTGACAGACACACACACACACTTTGGACGTTAGTGACAGACTTTAGAGACAAAGCACCAACAAGCGAGCAGGGCCACATTAACAAGACATGCGAAAGCCAGGGGTCCGAGAACTCGGGTTTCAGTTCTGCCACAAACCAGCTGTGTGGCTGTTCAAATGCAATTACGTCGCTGCTCTGGGTCTCAGTTTCCTCATGTAGAAAACAGCCAATGGAATTGCACTCAAGATTACACTCTGGTTACAGCTAAGTGACCACCACCGGGCTAACCACAACTACTGGTGTGTGTGTGCATGTGTTGGTGTGCTCACACCCTAGAACAGTGGTCGGCAAACTCATTAGTCAACAGAGCCAAATATCAACAGTTCGACGATTGAAATTTCTTTTGAGAGCCACATTTTTTTTAAACTTAAACTTCTAACACCACTTCTTCAAAATAGACTCGCCCAGGCCGTGGTATTTTGTGGAAGAGCCACACTCAAGGGGCCAAAGAGCCGCATGTGGCCATGGACTTAAATCACAAAGTCAACATTGTTTTAAAGAACTTACATTCACGAATGTTCTTCGCCATTTCCTAAGCACACTTTGATATTATTCAATTTTAAAACAGGATCTACTTTTTTTTTTTTTAAGATAAATACAGGATACACTAGATGAGAAAACAGGCTCAACAAAGTTAAGCGAACAAAGCCTGTGAGTTTAATCCCATTATAACACCTGACAGATATAAAAATTATTTGCAGGAAAGGTACCAAAGTACAAGAACACTAAAAAAAAATTTTTTTTTCTATTATGTCTTTCTTATAAACCTAACAAACAGTGCAGAAGACTGCTGGTTCATCACTCTTCCAAGAGTAAAATCCGAGATAACAGAAATAATGGGAAATAAGGGACACTTGTTTAGATTCACAAATATAACCAATATAAAGTATTGCTTTGCTGTTTTTTATAAGGGAGGGCAGTTGAGAGGGACCAGGCCTGCAAGGGAGGGCAGTTGGAGGCGATCAGCCCTGCAGGGGAGGGCAGTTAGGGGTGACCAGACTGGCAGAGGAGGGAAGTTGGGGGCAAACAACTTCCCTCCTCTGACCAGGCTGGCAAACAAGGGAAGTGGAGTATCACTGTGTGTTATAAAATAAAATTTAAAAGGACTAACTTATTACTTTTACTCATTGTAAGTTAACAACCAAAAGAAAGGGGGGAGTGTTACTCCACATCATATGTCATCAGGGAAATGCATATGAAAGCAACAACGAGATGCCACTACACAACTATTAGAATGGCCACCACCGGGAACCCTGACAAGGCCAAATGCAGGCGGGGATGTGGAGCAACGGAACTTCCGCTCTCTCACTGCTGGTGGGGAGCAAATGTTGCAGCCACTTTGGCAGGCAGCTTGACAGCTGATGTTCTTCTGAGAAAAATCAAGCTCCCGTATTAAAAAAGAGAAGAGATACATTACACACTCGTGCCCCATCTCCCACAGCTGCTGTGAAACCTATAATTGCTCTTTTAAAAAGTCTATTTAAAACTACACATATTCTTACCGCATGATCCAGCAACTGTGCCCCCTGGCATTGACCCAAGGGAGGTGAAAGCTTATGTCCACACAGAAACCTGCTCGCAGATTGTACAGCCGCTTGTTCATAATTGTCAAAACTTGGAAGCAACTACAGTATCCTTCTACAGAAGAACAGATAAACGTGGTCCATCCCGACAACGGAATACTATTCAGCACTAAAAAAGGGAGCAGTCAAGCCATGGAAAGACACAGAAGAAACTTAAATGTCCATTACTAAGTGAAAGCCAATCTGAAACAGATATATATGAAATTCTGGAAAAGGCAAAATTATAAAGGTCAGTGATTACCAGGGGAAGAAGAGATGAAGAGGCAGAGCACAGAGGATTTTTGGGACAGTGGAGCTTTTTGGTATACACTACATGTCATGATACATTTGCCCAAACACACAGAATATACAACACCAAGAGTGAACTACAGACTTGGGTAATAATAATAATAATAATAATATGTCAGTGCAGGTTTAACAACTATAACAAACATACCAACATGGTTGGGGATATTGTTAACAGGGGAGGCTATGCATGTGTGGGAACAGAGGACCTATGGGAAATCTCTGAACCTTCTGCTTAATTTTGCTGTGAAACGTGTAATTGCTCTTTTTAAAAGTCTATTTAAAAATGAGAGGTGGGGAGGGAGGGGACAATGAGTCTATCTATATATATAAAAGCCTAAGCGACTGAACGACCGAATGACTGAACAACTGGTCGACCGGTCGCTATGACGCACAGTGACCACCAGGGGACAGACACTCAATGCACAGGGTCTGGCTCCCTCCTGCCTGGATCAGGCCTGTGGGGATCGGGACTGCAGGGACCAGGCCTGTGGGAATAGGGCGCCCTTCTGCCTGGATTGGACCTGCAGGGATGGGGCTGAAACGACTCTCTGACATCCCCTGAGGGGTCCTGGATTGCAAGAGGGAGAAGGTCAGGCCGAGGGACCCCACTGGTGCAGGATTCTGTGCACTGGGCCTCTAGTTTACTTAACAATAATCTGATTCCTACTCTACGTTAGTATCCTAATGGTATTTGGGGTAAAGTTAAATATACTGAAAAAGAGGAAAGGCCAACAATGTATTCTTAAATTTTAATAAACTAAAGAGTTAATATGTGAAAAGGTCACATTTTTTTTTTAAAGATACAAGAGCACACAGTGTAAAATCTTCCTTCCACTCCTGATCCCCAGATGGCCAACTTCAAGGTTACTGTTGGTTTTAAGTTTTATTTCATTAATTTCTACTGTTATCGTCCCAGAGGACACAAGGAACTAACCTGAAATCATGGCATTTTTTAGGAAAAAAAAAAATTAGCAGCTCCTATGTGTAAAGGGAGCTGTAACAGAAAACACAGACGGTAAGGACTCACAGTGTGGTCCCCAGACCAGCAGCACCAACATGGCCAGGGCAATTGCTGCAGATGCAGGGCCTTGGGCTCCAGCCCAGACCTTCTAGAGCAGAGCTGCCTGCCCTTGAACAAGATGCCCAAGTGACCTGGATGTCCTGGCATAAAACACAGCACCACCTCTGTTTTCATGGGGCTTGCAGGCGACAGGAAGAGATAAAATATTCCAATAACTCGAGGCCTCACACGGCATGGACTACATGGCTGCAAGAGTTTGGGCAAAGATCCGCGTTAGTCCCTGCAGGGATGCCCATGGCCCCAGGATAAAATGGCAGCTCCTCTGAAGGGGTCTGGGTGCCACGTGCATCCTGGCCCCTGCCCACCTGGCCAGTCTCAGCCTCTGCTGCTCCCGATAGCGGACTCTCCCTCCTTCAGCCTGGCCAGCAGCCTGCACCGGAGGTTCCTCCCACGTGCCTGCAGGCCTTCCTCTGCACACGCTACTCCAACTGCCTGCCACCCCTGGGTGACTCCTCTTTGACCACCTTCGCGTGGGGCCAGAGCCTCTCTTCTCTCCTGTGTCACAGCCCAGCTGGCGGGTGGTCTAAACTCCCCTCGCAGAGAAGCTTCCATGGAGCAGAGACATGCCTTAGGGCTTATCTGCTGCCCCGTGTAGTACAATTCAACGATTGAATGAATGAATGAGTGAATGAGTAACCGGAGATGTTTCCGGGAAGGGGTGAAAGATGGGGCAGAGGCACACGTAGGCTAAGATTAGTTTAGGGTAGGGGTGGGCAAACTTTTTGACTCGAGGGCCACAATGGGTTCTTACACTGGACCGGAGGGCCGGAACAAAAGCAACCTGACCATGCTGGCACTCTCATCTTGGGCTGCTGGTGAAGGAGCGGAGGGGAGAGCAAGAGAACCCTCCGCTCTTTTCGGCTCTGCGGGCCGGATAGAACAGCCGAACGGGCCGGATCCGGCCCGAGGGCCGTAGTTTGCCCACGGCTGGTTTAGGGAATGTAGAAAGCAAACAAATGTTTCCTTTTTTTCTCTTTAGGAGAACTTGCTCTGGGCTCGTGGATTAGGTGGAGTTCCAATCCCTGCTTTTCTCCATTTTCTCTTAGCAAACACCCTCCCCCCCACCTCACCACCCCACCCCACCCTGGCTCCTAAAGCCAAGAGGAGCTACCACCACGGCCAGACAAGAATGCCCCGCGGACTCTCAGCTGAGATCTCACTCGGGGCCACATTAGCCTTGCTGAGCAGAGTCAGCAAATTTTTTAAATTCTAGGGACAGTTTAACGATAACGACACGTGTTCTCTCTTTATTAAACTCAAACATCCACTAATTAAAAGTCATATAAGTCTACAGGAGAGGGGGAAAAAACAAACTTTTACATATTATTTTTTAATAACCCATCACATAAAGCTAGGACACAGCAACATGGGACTGGCTTGAAGCAAGACAGAGGAATTGCTGCCTGAGCACAGGCCAGCCAGATCGCACCTTACAGGACGGCGGCTGCGTGCTGTGCAAACAGAAAGGCGGGTCCAACCGATGGAAGGCCCCGTGGTGGGCTCCAGCCTGCAGAAGGCCTCAGGGGTGGATGAACAAGCCAGCCTGACCGCCGTGGTCAGGAGCAGCTGAACAAAGGACACGCCGCGCTTGCACTGGACCCAGAAGTAATTAGCTACCTGGTCGTTTGCGGCAACCTCGGACACACAAGACGGCTAAGCCACTGGGTCACGTCATCTCAGATAAAGAACGACTACTACTCTGTTTCCCCGAAAACAAGACAGTGTCTTATATTAATTTCTGTTCCCAAAGATGCGCTAGGTCTTATTTTCAGGGGATGTCTTATGTTTCCATGAAGCGGGTCTTATTTTCGGAGGATGTCTTACTTTCGGGGACACATGGTATGTATCCACTGGTGCACCTTCCTTACTCCCCAAATCCAAGCCCCACTACCCCTCCTGCCCGAACAACAGCAGTCTCTCTGCTCCCAGGGCCTGATATCACCCCCGTTCTTTCACACCCTCTAGTCCCATGGTCGGCAAACTCTGGCTCTCGAGCCACCTGCGGCTCTTGGGCCCCTTGAGTGTGGCTCTTCCACAAAATACCCCGGCCTGGGCCAGTCTGTTTTGAAGAAGCGGCGTCAGAAGAAGTTTAAAAAATTGTGGCTCTCGAAAGAAATTTCAGTCGTTGTACTGTTGATATTTGGCTCTGTGAACTAATGAGTTTGCCGACCACTGCTCTAATCCATTACACAGTCAAGAGAATCCAAACCTGTATGGCGCCGGCAGAGCCTTACACGGTCTGGCCCAGATCGCCCCTCTGGCTTCAGGGTCTCCCTGCCTTCCGCCTGCTGCTTCGACCGCCCGCCTGGTGCCCCCTCCAGGCCTTGCAAGGAAGGTCCCTGCTGCTCCCTCTGCTTGGACCCCGTTTAGTGCCCTCTCACCCGCGCTGATGAAATGTCACCTCCTCGCCACCCCAGGGACGGTTTAACTATGCCTCTATCAAACTGCCTCGTTTACTTCCTAGGCCTCACCACCACCTGAAATTGCCTTGGTCATCTGCTAGCCTACTTCTCCTAGCCGTCTCTCCCATCTAGCACTCAAGCTCCATAGAAACATGGACTAGGTCTGCCTTGTTCACTTCCTCATCTCCAGTTCTTCACACAGTACCTGACACATAGCGATGCAGATATTGATGGTGCTCCATCAACATCTGCATTATAAATAATTTTTTTTGCATCCAAAACATCTTGTTGAATGACATTAAATGAATAATGGCTGCAAACCTATGTTTTAAGCAAGGCCAAAATATGAGAAACCTGGTATTACGTACAATATCTATTAGTCATCGATCGATTGTTTCACACCAGGACTCATTCCTTCCCTGATGCATTTTTAAGTGCTTGGCGTAGGAAACTTCAGCGTGCATTTTTTTAAAGGCTAAGCCCATTGGGCAAAGCGGACTAACTCCCCCGGGGCAGGAGCAGGGCCTGGTACACAGAAGGCACCCCGTAAACACCTGCTGAATAAATACATGAGCACTGGAAATCACCTCCTGAAAGGCCTAACCTATAGGAAACTGCACTTGGATTTGAGAACTCAGCAAATTTGACTGTACTTGGGTCCCACTTTCCATTTTACCCTGATAAATGGACATATATAGTTATAATCCACTAATCCGAGGCACTGGCAATGCTCTTGGTTATAATCTTTACAGGCAGGTGCAATTCAGCAAGTCGCCTGACAGTTCTGCTGTGGCTAGTCTTCACCAGCTGATATATGGAGGCATAGAAATAGTGTAAATGGCCAGGCTGCTGGAGTATGGGTTTAGTATGAACATCACAGCTTGAGATGTTTGTTTTTACTTAGAATCTATGTAAAAACAAACAAACAACAAACAAACAAACAAACAAAAAAAAAACACCTCAAGTGCTCCCAGAGAAAGACCAATCAAGAAAGCACACCTCTGTATAACCCGGCCCTGTCTGTGATACAATGCATGCCTGCTTTAATGTTCCAGGTCATGCCCAATATAAAACAAACCAAAAACGAACAAACAACAAAAAGCATATTATTGTTTTCTTTTTTAACAGATAATCTCTTTGAAATAAAATCCTTCCCTGTTTTGACTTTATACTTACACCATAAAATCGCTCACTGTAAACAGTCATGCAATGTTAATGCATCACCCAAGAAAAGCAAATGCATGTTCAGGTATCCATCTGCTCCTAGTTACGCCCACTCCCCTTTCCTACCAGCTGTTGAGGTGCAGTTTGCAAAGGTCAAAACCGAAAATAAAATTAGATGTCAGGTGTGTGCTATATGCACGTGTGTGTTTTTGAAGGGTCATTCTGAAACTATATATAAATGCGCTTGGGGATTATGCACATTGTGTGCATTATCTGTGCTCTTGCTTCTGTTTTTAAAACATCCCCTAATCTATAATGCAGCCAAATCCAGTTTAGCTCAGTTGATAGAGCGTATGTCTGCGGACTGAAGGGTCCCGGGTTCGATTCCGGTCAGGGGCATGTACATTGGTTGCGGGCACATCCCCAGCAGGGAGTGTGCAGGAGGCAGCTGGTCAATGTTTCTTTCTCATCTATGTTTCTAGCTCTCTAGCTCTCACCCTTCCTCTCTGTAAAAAAATCAATAAAGTATATATTTTTAAATAAAAATAAAACACACCCTAATCTATAATGCAAAGTGTGTTAATGACTTCTCTAAACTAAAAACCAAATAAATTCGATAGAAAGTCACTCTTATAATCTATAGTCCCAATAAATGAACTTTCATAGCCTAAAAGCTCTTACAGAATAACATATCACCTATAAAAATCAATTTCAGGATGCGATTTATAATAGCACACCACCTACAAGAAATAAAATATAAAGTAACAATATTTTTTAAAATTATGCTGACAACTGTAAAATTTGCTCCAAAAACAATTCAGTTTGTGGTTGGTATTGTTCTGCAGTTTAAAACACTTTGGAATAACATGATTCAGAATTTAGATCCAATTATTAACATGTAGTTCATTTACATAAGCTTTTTAAAAGTGTTGCTAGTTGGCTGACAATCCTTATAAAAGTCATTATTATTATTATAAATAAGGTTTTGGGGTCTGGTATTCTCACTGTCACCTCCACAGGCCAATGTAAGCTACAAAATCCGTCTCACTCCATAGAGAAAAGTGTTTTATTGAATATATTTTGGAAAAGTAAATAAAACTATCAAACAGTACTGGCAATATGTTGAGGTTTGTTTTCATTTTTAGATTTACTTCTTATTGATTTTAAAATTTAAAAAAACATGAGTTTCAGGTTTTTTTCCCCTCCTTTTGGGCTTACAGCATAAATATTTTTAAAAAATAGATTAAAATCCTCAAACTAGACTCAGTAAGTAAAATCTAACCAGACCACACAGCATGAATTACTTTTTAAACTACATAATACCATTTTTTAAATTAGCATTATTTATAAAAGCCATCATAGTAGTTGTCAATTCAAATCAGAAAATCTGGACATTATCCATCTTTCTTTAGCAGAAAGTCATGATTCGAAACTTTTTTTGTCATTTCATTTTCCCACCAGCTGTGTTTCAGGAAGTGAAGATTCTCTGAGGACATAGCACCTGTCTAGTAACTAATCTTGTTCGGTGTCTGTGTCTCCATCTTACTAAAACCTAAATGGCAGGCAAAGCCTTACCTGCCTCATTAACAGGTACTCCTAGAAATGTACTTCCAAACAACACTCTAAAAGCGTGGCACCCTAACTAGAGCTGTAAGGACCACCCAATTAGTAGCCATAAAGGGTCACGGAACAACGGCTAAGGGGTTTTCTCAGTGCGAGCTTATTCCGCAGCCTGCCATACCCAGGGCGCAGCAGCCTGCTGAGGTGCCAGCAAAGGGAGGGATCCTGGGGAGCCAGCAAGACGCCCCACTGCCCTGCAGGCCCTAGAAGCTGCGAGGGGTGCCACATCCAAATCACACAAACCCCTGGTGCTCCCGGGGGCATTATTCTGTCTATCTCTGTGTGCTCAGGCGGGTGGGAACTCTGGAAATCTATTCCCATCGCTTCCTTTCAGCGCTGGTGAAACTGGTCTGGATGTGCAACGCTCCGTTAGTCTGAAGGCGCCAACGATCCGAAAATAAAACTTTAAGGAAGTAGAGAGCAAAGAGCTGGCACTGACAACTCAGACTTCAAACCCTTGCTTCTGAAGCCAGGGGGTTTAAAAACAAAAGGCAGGCAGGCACCCTCTGGGTGCCCCGAGCTCATCAGCCTCGCGGGCATCCTCGGAGGACCATCCCAGACGACCAATCACAGGCCGCGGAGGTCAGGGAGGAGGATAACGGGGCCCCCACGCCGGGCGAGGGCCAGCGGGGAGTCCCGGGCGCACGGGGAGGGCCGGGGGGTGGGCGCTGCGGGGCCCGAACAGCTGGTGGCCCTGAGCCCCCGCACCCCTGGGTCCCCGGGGCCAGCCTCGCTCTCCCCATCCGGGAAATGGGCGTGACACCGCTTGCCCCTTTGGCTCCACCAGGACGGGACCCGAATGAATGAGAACCGCCAGGACCAGGACCCGTGCGGGATGCACCAGCCACTCTCCCCGCGGACCGGGGGCAGCGGGGCGCCCCGGCTCCGGCGGACCCCCGGCCGCCAACGCCCCCCGCGCTCCGGACCCCCCGGCGGCCTGACAGTTACAACTGTTCCCGGGACCGCGCCCGCCGCCGCCGGGGCACCACCAGCTCCCGGGCCGTGCCGTCCGCCCCGGTAACGGCCGCCGCCTACCTTGGCCACCCAGCTGAACAATGGTGACATCGCGGGCCGGGCCGCGGCTCCTCCCGGCCCGCCGCTCCCGCTCACGCCCGCCGCCGCCAGCTCGCGGAGCGGGGGGCAGCCGGGGCCGGGCTCCGGGCGCCGCGGCGGGGCGCGGGCATGGCTCCCCGCGCCGCCGGCGGGCTCCGCCCCGCGCGTCACCGCCGGAGGGTCCGCCCGCCGGGCCCGCGGGGCCGCCCGGCCCAGAGAGGGAAGCGGGTGGGGCGGCGCGGGGAGGGACAGCGCCGGCCCCGCCCTCACCCCCTCCTTCCTCCCTCCCCCTCCGGCTGGGGCGCGCGGCGGGAAGTTGGGAGGCGCGGGGTCCCCCAGCTCCGGGCTGCCCCGCGCGCAGCAGCAGCTCGGAGAGGAGGAGGAGGAGGAGTCCAAACCCTGAACTAGAAAATCCCTGCCCCTGCCTCTGAGGCCTTGATAAGAGCCCCAGATTGCGGAGAACACAAAGCCCGCCCAACTTTCCAGGGGTTCCCCCCCCCCCCCCGGCCCCAACCCACCCCTAAAGTCGGGAGATTGCTGGTAACAAAAGGACCAGTGTTTCCGCGGCCCCTAATAACCTTTATGTAAGCGAAGGTGGTTTTCTCAGAGGCGGACAACCGGGCTATTGAGGCCGGGAAAGGGCGGAGGAAAAGAACCTCCGGCTCCTGCCAGCCCAGCGAGGGGGAGAAACGTTGGTTTCACCCGTTCTCCCTCCAGGGCCAGATGATAAGACAAGTGTGGGAGTAGGTTTATGGCTACAAAGGTTAGGCTGAGTTTCAAACTCAGACACCCGAGAGTTCCACGTTGAAAAAATAAATTAATTAATTAAAAAGGCCAAAGGTCTCGTAGCGGATGCACGTGTCACGCGTGCTGAGCCACTCACTGAGTTCCAATTGGCCACCCCCGCCCAAAAATGTGGCTTCTCTTTCCTTTTGTCCTATCGATTGTGCATTATCTTCATGCTAGGTGAGTAAGTCCTTTTAATGATATTCCCCAAACGTCTGGTATCCGAGTTCGGTGGGTATATTAGTTATCTATTGCTCAGTTACAACATATCCCACAAATATGGGATGCTTAAAACAACCGTTTCTGGCTCAAGGTCTCTCTTGAGAGTGCTGTTCGCTGGGGCTGCAGGCACCTCAAGACTGGGATGGGACTGAAGGGTCCCCTTTCTCTGTCACTGGCTCGTTGTTTTCAGGATTCAGTTCCTTGCAGGCCCGGGGTCTCTGCCTCGGTTTCTAGCTGCCTCGTGGTGGTCCTTTTATTCTCCTTCCCAGTGGGGCGCTCGGGAGTAAGATAAAGGCTAAAGGCGTGGGGAGAGTCAAAAGTGAAATCCTTCTAACAGAAGTACCTGGATAATTGAAAATAGCCTTAGAAGCATCCTCGGGAAGTGGCTTTCTTTCTTTTATTCTTTTAAGCAGAGATGTTCCCTAAAGAAATCAAAAGGTAGGAAAGGGGAGTGCATTTGTAGTCTTTTACCCACATTTTTCCCTGTTAGCACATCGCCTCCCCGAGCAAGTGGAAGAGACGGAGGCTGAGAGCTCCATTAAAGTCAAAGACCAGCGGCCTCCGTATCACGTGACAATTTGTTAGAAATGCGGGCCCTGACCTGGTCCGGGTCTACTGAGTCCGAGCCTTCATTTCACCACGAGCCCAGGTAGCACATTAAAGTCTGAGGATGCACTTGTGAGATTTATTGACATTGGTCTAATCATCATCATCATCATCAAATTACGAACAAACAACCCCCTAAGAAGGCAGCTAAAACTGTCCCGTGTCCTTGGAATGGTGTGAACTAGCTGAGCTAGAGGGAAATCTCGAGAGTTCCTAGGCAACAGCATAGTTTTGATGGGAGGGGATGGGCAGCCGGGGACCCGGCGGAGCAAGCTGGCCTGATGACAGACATCGTCACACTCCATCACTCCATCCCCAGCTTTACAGGGATGCTCAGAACTTAGACGCAACACCGGGGGGGAGAATAAGAGGAGCCCAAAACTGACTAAAGAAACCTGAATTACCTCTCACTGATTCAGATCCACTTTCTGCTACTTGCGTAGGAGACAGAAAAGCAAAAACATTTTTTTTCATTAAATTTAGGAGAATAAAAATTGTACTTCTTACCAAAAAAAAAAAAAATTGAATTCAGACCAAATCCTGAATGTAACACAGTACAACGGGATAGTGTGTAGGTGATATGGGGGAGCTTTTAAACAAAAATTTCATTTGTTTAAACCTGCATCCACTGTCCACATATACACAGGCCGTGAACTTGTCCAAAGCTGACGTATCTTTTAGACTCACAGAGGCCCCCCTCTGCTCCAGGTCTCCCTGGCCCAGGACTGGGCAAAATCCCTCATTTCATGGGCACCTAAGTGCCTTCCCACAGGGTAGATTTGTAAGGTGTGGGGCTCTAACACCAAATATTTTAAGAAATACACATGAAAAGATCTTATATTCACCGCCAACACGTGGCTTACCAGTCACGCTGCACAAAGAAATTCTGTTATAATCTGAAATTTCATTGCAGGGACACTGTTAACATCAATCTAACGGATCCCACACACACATTGATACATTTTTCTTAAAAGAACACACTTCCATCTGAAAAATGTATCCTTCTCCCAAGAAACTGCATTACTTCCCCCCCCCCCCCTCCGGGGAAGAAGAACTGTATGTGGAACAGGGATGGATAATTTTCAACAGTTCCCTGTGATTCTCTTCCAGCCAGAATAGAGAATCGCTGCAGACAGGGCGGCCACGGCTCAAAGATGCCGATGGCTCTGAGACCCAGTTGTCTACCAGAGCCGTCTGTGGTGGTGAGGCAGGAAGGCTGAGAGTGTGGCTGCTCGGGGGCAGGGTCCGATTCTCAGACACCTCAGAGGGTAGGCAGGTCACACACATGTGTGAAGAGGGCCACGTGGGAGACAATAAGGAGTGAAGGAACTATGGCATCTCGGAGGTGAGCTCAATTACTAAAACCACCCGCCACACAAAACGTGTCCGCCGAATTAACTCAGCTCGAGAGGGTGATATTGCTGGTGACCTCTAGGTCTGCTTAAGCTTGGAGAGAGAGAGAGAGATTCTGAGAGAGAGATTCTGAGAGAGAGAGAGAAAGAGAGAGAGAGAGAGAGAAAGAGAGAGAATTTTTCCTCCTAAAGTAATTCTGATTACCAAGTAGAAGAGACAACCACTTGATCACTTTTTTTTTTTTTTTAAAGAAAAGTTATGTTTGCTCTGTGGAGAGGAAGAGACTATCAAGACAGGACTGTAGAGATTTAACAAATCGGATCTACAGAAAATACAGCACTTTAAAAGGATTATTTAGTATCTCATCATCTCCGTTTTCCTGAGACATTGGGGAAGGAGGTGAAAGCAGGAGAAGGGCAGGAACTGGAAGAACTACTCACTGATCAGCCTGACCCTAACCTCCCAGCAAGCAAACCCGGACACTCCCGCCCCCACTCTTCTGCCATCTTCCTCCTTCGAGAAGGAGCAAGAGGCAAGGGCAGAGCAACCTTCTGAGAGCTGAGAGGTTCCCAGAGAGCTGGGCTCCAACTCCAGTGTGGGGAAGCGGGGAGAGGCAAAAGCATGACCTCACCTTCCAGCCTGCTTCTCCTCCCCCCCCCCCCCCCCCCCCCCCCCCCGCCCAGCTCCCTACAAGCCCCGGGTAGAAACAGCCATTGCAATACCAAGAGCAAGGAACCTCAACTCCAGATGAATCAGAACCACTTGACCCTTGGCAACTACCACTGGCAATATGTGGTTTTTTTCCACGCCACCAAATACTTCTCTGACACCAGCCTGGGGGTCCTACAGCTCAACTGGATTCTGACCTGTCTGCCTGGAAATCCCGTCACGTCCCACAGATGACAGGCCTGGTCCTACAACCCTGTTCCCTCCTCCCCAGCTGCAGTGCCAGTCACCAATGCAGGCTGTCACCTGTGCTTCTGGCCAACTGGCTATAAGTCCCAGGTTCTCACAGCTCCTTTCTTGGGTTCCATTCACTTAGAGCAAACTTCTCCCATGATGAGAATCACCTGGTAAAGTTGTTAAAATACAGATTCCTAAATCCCAACTAAGAAGTGCTAAACTAGAATTTTTGGGATCATATAGGTAAAATTGTATACTTACCTAGTGCTCTAAGCTTAGTGCTTCCATCTGAAAAAATGTATCCTTACATGTAAAAATACACTTAGAGCACTAGTATACAATTTTACCTATATGTTCCCCAAAATTCTAGCTTAGCACTTCTTAGTTGGGATTCAGGAATCTGTATTTTAACAACTCCACCAGGTGATTCTCATCATGAGAGAAGTTTGGGAAACACTGGCTTAGAGCATGGCTAACAGAACTCAGAGAAACCATTTTTACTTGCGAGTTTAATGGTTTATTACAAAAGGCTGGCTCTCGGAAACAGCCAGATGCAAGAGATGAAGAGGGCAAAGTGTGGAGAAAGCCCTCAGACCTTGCATGCCCTTTGGGAGCGGCATTCTCCCTGCTTCCACGTGTGCGCACCAACCTGGACGTTCGCTGAACCCCATCATCATCTGGGTTTTTATGGGGGTTCCACTACATAAGCATCATTGGTTCCATCACTAGCCCTCGTGATTGTGATCTAACTAGGTGATTGAAGTCAAGCTCCAGCCCCTGTCCCCTCCCCAGAGGTTAGGGAGTGAGACTGAAAACTTTAACCCTTTAATCCGGTGGTTGGTTCCCCTGGCAACCAACCTCCAACCTTTGCTGACTTGGTCGCCTCATTAACATAACAAAAGACACCTTTCTCATCCTCTTCCCAGGAAATTCCAAGAGTTTTAAGAGCTCTGTGCCCACGGAGGAGGACAAAGACCAAACATAAAGGGTGCCCCCCCCACCCCGCCCCGCAAAAAAATGTATACACACATTAACAGCTGATAGCTCAATTTTGAATATGAAATGTATTTCATTAAACGCTGCCTTTATAATTATTCAAAGTGTGTGTATACATATTTATAATATATGTTTATTATAAATCACACTATCACAGCAGCTGATCAGCAGTTCATTCAGTTCAAGAATATTCATCAGCGCCTGCTGTATAACGCAACACGTGTCCTTAGAAGAAACAGTAAAAGTGATCACACCTGAACCCCTCAAGGGGCAGAGAGGGGAGCAGGAAGATAAGGCAGGGAAGAGCCGCCAGAGGAACAAAAGGTAGCTAGCTGCCTGGCCGGAAGACTTCAGGATTTCTTTCTACAGCCGGTGATGAGGGAGGGGCTCCCCGGAAGGAGGACCCCAGCTGCACCCACGCACAGAGGGCTGGCGTTCACCTCCCGCAGTCAAGCCCTACCCGAACAGATAGGGCAGAAATCAGAGCTCACGTTGTAGAGAGAGAATATTAGTAAATTGCAGTTTGGCAGTGCGCAGTCATACCTCACCAGTGTAAAAGTCTGTTTCAAGAAAAAATATTTGCTGAGCATACTATCAAGTCCAGAAAAGTCATTATATGTGAATTGAAAGCATATGCCCATGAAAAATATGTGTACTTGACTGTTCACGAGAGCACTATTCAAAATAGCTAAAAAATGAAAACCACCTAAATGTTCATCAATCGAAGAATGATAAACAAAATGTAGTGTACCCACAGAATGGAGTATTATCCTATATAATAAAAGGCTAATATGCAAATTGTTCCCTCCGGAGTTTGATCACTCACTATGACATGAGCTGACCACCAGGGGGCAGTGCAGATCAAAGGGAGGTCCTGGCCGGCAGCGGGCAACCAGGAAAGGAACACCCTGATTGGCCCTGATTGCCAGCCAAACCAAGCGACCCTATCCATGTACGAATTTCATGCACTGGGCCTCTAGTTTGGTCATTAAAAGAAATAAAGTACTGATACATGCTAATACATAAATGGACCTTAAAAGCATTACAATGAGGAAAACAAAGCAGGCTTAAGAGATTATATATTGTACGAGAGGCCCAGTGCACAAATTTCATGCACAGGTGGGATCCCTAGGCCTGGCCGGTGATCAAAGCACAAGTGTCTGGTGTGGAAGGGCAGCTCCCAGCTGACATCTGGGCCCTGGGCAGCACCTGGGCCCCTGTGTGTCCCCCTTCACCTGAGTCATGGCACCCGAGTCCCCGCACAGAGATGCAGTGAGCACGGCCAGATGCCGTGGGCTGAAGTGCAACATGGACCTCTGGGCTGCCCTTAAGTGCTGCATGGAAGCTGGCCGGCCTAGCAGACCAGCTCCTGTGTGAACCCACAGGGAGCCTGACTGGCCCCTGCAATCCTGGCATCTGCGGCACCTCACCCGGAAGAGGCCACAACAAGTTCAGGGTGGGCTTCTCACGGGTGCCTGGCATCTGAGCACGGGAGCTTCCCCAGCACCCAAGCCCTGGCACCCTGAGGGAGGATAATGGGGAAGTGAGAGCAAGCTTGGCAGACATCCCACATTCTCACCGCACCTCCATCCTCTTCATCCCCGCCCCAAGGGAGCCAGCCAGAGGTTACGGCATATCTCAGATGCCCGGCATGTTTCACACCACCCCCCTCTGGTGGTCAGCACACAACATAGCGAGCGGTCGAATGACCACCCAAGGGGGACAATTTGCATATTAGGCTTTTATTATATAGGATGGCTCCATTTATAAGAAATATCCAGAATAAGCAATCCATAGAGACAAGCAGTAGATTCACAGTTTCTAGAGATTGGTGGGGAGGGAAAAATGAGGAGTGACTGCTAGTGAGTTTCTTTTGGGGGTGATGGAATTATTTTGGAATTAGTGGTGATGTGAATATACTCAATATTCACATTTCATGGTATGTGAATTATACCTTAATTTTTAATTTATTTTTTAAAATAAATCTTTATTGTTCAGATTATTACAAATGTGTTCCTCTCCCCCGCACCTCAATTGCTCCCCTCCACCAGGTTCCTACCCCACCCTCTGTTCTTCCCCCACCCCCCATTGTCCTCATCCATAGGTGCACAGTTTTTGTTCAGTCTCTTCCCGCACCCCTGCTCCCCTTTTCCCCTCCCCTTACATACCTCAGATTCTACCTTAATTTTTTAAATCCCTCTATGTAATAATAGTTTAATGACTTTAGGTAAATTAATTTCCTGAGACTTTATAATAATAGAACCCACACTTCAAAGGGCTAGTTTTGGGGTTAAATAAGATGTATATAAAGCACTCAGCCTGAATCCTTGCATATAGCAAGTGCTCAGCAAATGTTAGCTATGGTAGTGATAGCAGTCATAGCAGTGGTTGCTGTTGGTTAGTAATGGGTATGTGTGCGGTTAATTTTACCATCACCTGGTCTGGACGAAGGCACGCTCGGATAGCTGGTAACCATTACTTCAGGGGGTATCTGTGAGGGCGCCTCTGGGTAGAGATTAGCGTTTGATTCAGTAAAGATGGCCCTCACCAGCGTTGGGTGGACATCACCCAGTCTTTGGCCTGAATAGAACAGGAAGGCAGAAGGGCAAATGTGCTCTCTGCTTGAGCTGAGACATCCATCTTCTCCTGCCCCTGAACGTCAGCACTCCTGGCTCTCCAGCCTTCGGACTCAGACCAGGACATCCACCATCGGATCCCAGTTCTCAGGACTTGGATTTGTGCTGAGTTACACCATCAGCTTTCCTAGCTCTCCATCCTTCAGAGGGCAGACCCTGGGACTTCCTCCATAACCACAATAATCAATTCCTATAATAAATCTCCGAAAGAGAGAAAGAGAGAGAGAAAGAGAGAGAGAGAGGTGTTTCTGTTTCTCTGGGGAACCTTGACTGATACAGTATGTTATTAATGTAGAAATAATACAGAAGTGATGGGCTGGCGGTCTCAAGATCTTGGTTGGGTTTATGCACAGGACAAGCAGTTGAGATCAAATAGGAGACTGTGTGTTAGCCTACACTAATTCGGGGCTGGGTGGGCATCTCTCAGTATTTCCTCTCTCTTTTTATGAGTGCTATGTCTAGCAAGCATGACTGTGCTCCATGTGTTACTTTGTAAGCCACACAGCGAATCCTCCAAGTTTCCCTGGGAAATTCCTATCATTCTGGCTGGGCAGACTTGGAGTGCCCAAGCATGACTGGCCCTGCTCCCCTTCCCACGGCTCAGAAACCCCTCCCTCAGCAACGGATTCTGTTCCCTCACACTCCTCCCCCTACCATTCTTGCCCACAATCCTTTCTCTAAAACACACACATGCGCTCACATTTTAAATCATGCTAACTTAAAAAAAAAATCAAGAGTCTCTGAGAGATAAGACCGAGTACTCTGAAAACTGGCTTCTGAGCAAAGGTACCCAATAAGTTGGTGAATGAGAGAAAGAAATGGCAGGGAAGAGAAGACAAATATGAAGGCTTATTTGGAGACAGACAAGTTCAGGTGACAGCTAAAGAACATTGCACTTCGATAGAACTATGTCAGCGTTTAAATTAAGGTCTCTAATGTTATGTTTTGATTGGAAAGGAAACCAAGATTTGCCACCCTGAAGTTCGATAGCGATTTTTAAGCTGGTTATTATGAAACAAAAGACTCAGAAAGAATCTTTGATCCACCCCACCTGCCTACCCAAGAGATTCAGACAGAGAAACCTGATTCAGGAAGGAGATCTTAGGATGTTCTTTCTCCTTCGCCTAGAATTCAGTATGGTGAACAAGAGGGCTTCAGGCTGCGCCCGTTAGCAAGATACCTCTGTGCCCCACTGTCTTCCTTGATTACCTATACATTATCTATTCTCAATTCTAAAATCTAATGCCTCACTCCCTTTGCTCCTTTGCCCAAAATGTCTTATATACCCAAAGCTGCCCCACGCATAGGCATGAAATTTGGAATTTTCATGCCTATGTAAATTCCCCACGCACATATATTAAAACTGATTCTCTCCTGTTCATCTGTCTGTTAATAGGATGATTAGCCCAGCCCTGAAAAACTTAGAAGGTGCAAGGAAGGAAAGTATTATTTTAGCCCCCACAATTGTGTGTCCAGTCATAGTCTCTTGCAAGCCAGGATACTAGCAAGCAGATTTAATAAAAACTTTTCAGTGGTTCCAGCCACCTTCGCTTCACTGTATTTACCCAAAAGCCTTGCCAAGTTAAACGCTGGCTGCAGCCCAACTAGAAGCACTAAGACTGCAGTGTGAGAAGGAGAGCCATTGAACTTGTAGCTCCAGAGGGAACCAGACAGTAAGCAACCCCCTAAAGAAAAAAGTTCACACCCGTTTCAGATGCCTTCTTTGTCTCTGCACTGGCCAGTCTTGCTAAAACAGAAATTTACTTTTTGACACAAATTTATCTCGTCATGAAAATGCCTATGGCATTTCTAAACCAGCTAAATTAGTATATTTTGCTATTTATTTAAACATCTCTTTCCCTCTCACTGTTTTTGCTTAATACATATAGCCATCATGTTCACTTTTTAGTTGGCAAGACATTCCAAAAATAGAAACAGTGATTTTCTATTTTTAGCTCAGCCTATAAAGTTTAAGCAAATAATCTTCTCTCCAAAGTACTGAACACACATGTTTCAAATTCATGGAAAAAAACAGCGGCAATGAGCTCATAAAAGAAAACACTGAAAATTTAGTCAAAGGTTTTGACATCCTCACCCTGTGTTATAACTAAATATAAATGCTCAACTTTAAACTCAGGCATTTTCATTATAATTTATAATGGAAACATTAAAAACACCACTTAGATAGCACTAACTCACTAAAAAATAACTTTTTTTTTCTAACCTGAAAGTGTAGGTTTCTCCTTAAAAAATTAGACTGAAAAATATCAATCCCTATCTCCTGATCAAGCATATCGGTGAACAAAAATCAGCTCTGCCAGTATGGCTCAACCTATGAACCAGGAGGTCACTGCTTGATTCCTGGTCAGGGCACATGTCCACATTGTGGGCTCAATCCCCAATGGGGGGCATGAAGGAGATTGCCAATCAATAATTCTGTCTCATCATTGATGTGTCTGTCTCTCTCTCTCCCTCCCTTCCTCTCTGAAATCAATAAAAATATTTTTAAAAGATGTTTTGAAAATCAGATGTAACGTCTCTTTCTTCCCATAATAAATCATCATTTCCTTCTCTTTAAAAAAGACAGTTTACTTTTGATGAGAATTATTTCCCACTTCTAAAACAAATTCTATTTGCTCATCTTCATTTAGTTCTTTAAAATGATCAAGTTTCAATCCAACAATCTCACTCCATTTTTACCCAAAGAAATTGAAAACTTATGTCCACACAAAGTCCCGCACACAGATGTCTTTAGCAGCTTTATTACAATTACCAAAACGAACAAGTATCCAAGATACCATTTCATAGGTGAATGGCCCGAGAGATATTCTGTCCCTTCCACCATGAGAAGACTGGCGAGAAGATGACCATCTATGAACGAGGCAGTGGGCTTTCACCAGACACCGAATAGGTCAGCACCTTGATCTTGGACTTCCCAGCCTCCACAGCTGTGAGCAATAAATATCTGTTGTTTATAAGCCACTGGTCTATGGTGTTTTCATTATAGCAACCCGAATGGACCCAAACAATTAATAATAATCCTAATCTATATATATGCTAGTACAGTAGTCGGCAAACTCATTAGGCAACAGAGCCACATATCAACAGTACAACGACTGAAATGTCTCTTGAGAGCCGAAAACTGACTTCTGCGCATGAACCACAAAATTTCAATCACACTGTAAGTGCGCGCCTGCACGTGGTATTTTGTGGAAGAGCCACACTCAAGGGGCCAAAGAACTGCATGTGGCTTATGAGCCACTGTTTGCCGACCACTGTGTAATAGCAACCCAAATGGATCCAAACAAGTAATAATAATCCTAATCTATATATATGCTAGTAAAAGCCCAGTGACCAGAAGGACCGGTGGCTATGGCACGCCCTGTGGTAGCCAACCAGCCTGATTCTGCCCCAATTGGCCACTCCCCACAGCCAGTGGGGCAGGGTAGGCTTGTCAACAGCCCAAGGCCACTCTCCCCTGCCTCCCCACTGCAGGCCAGGCCCAATGGGCCCCCATGGTGCAGGCCAGCTGGACCCTACCCATGCACAAATTCATGCACCAGGCCTCTAGTAGAATATAACATGTATTGAGTGCTTACTACCTTGTTTCCCCGAAAATAAGACAACCTCCGAAAATAAGACCTACTTCATGGAAACATAATACATCCCCTGAAAGTAAGACCTAGTGCATCTTTGGGAGCAAAAATTAATATAAGACACTGTCTTATTTTCGGAGAAACAGGGTACCTTCAAGATACTGCTAAAACCAGCGAACCTCTGGACAGCACTCGTGTGGGCCAGGCATTGTTCTGAAGTGCCTACAATGTGTGAGGTAGGGACCAGGATTACCTTATTTCTGATGGGAAACTGGAGGTTCAGAACCAGGAGGTGCGCCTAAGCACTCTGTCGACTTAACCTACTTTACTACACAGCCCCTAGTTGTTATCTCAAAACCCTACTGCAAGGTATGCTTTATTCTGTTTTACAGACAAAGAATCCGAGGCTCAGAAAGGCAAAATACCAAAACTGGGCCAAGGTTGTGCACCTGGATAGGCTGAGGCGCTCTCTGCAAGGTCAGGAAAACAAACGGTCCAAACTGCTATCCACACAGGTACTTTGTGCTCTGAGATTTCAGGGATCCAGTCTGGTCACAAGAGGTTCTGGAGACAACCACCAGCTCCCAGCCAGCTGCAGGCTTTGTCAGGGGAGAAGTTCACCTCATTCGTAGGGCCAGGGGCTAAGCCAGGGGTGGGCAAACTTTTTGACTCGAGGGCCACAATGGGTTCTTAAACTGGACCGGAGGGCCGGAACAAAAGCAACCTGACCATGCTGGCACTCTCATCTTGGGCTGCTGGTGAAGGAGCGGAGGGGAGAGCAAGAGAGCCCTCCGCTCTTTCGGCTCCGCGGGCCGGACAGAACAGCCGAATGGGCTGGATCTGGCCCGAAGGCCGTAGTTTGCCACGGCTAGAAGCCAATGCCAGCTGGACTCCATGCCGTCTAAAACGGCAGCAGATTCTAATGAATAGTCAAATGAGTGAGTAAGGAAAAGGAAAAGAAGCAAGTTCTCTTTGGGTCTAAGGCAACAAGGCTTCCCCAGGGCTGATGAGGCCTCTCACAGGCTCCCCCGGAGGCCCCACTAGGGGCCGGCAAACCCAATCGGAACCCGGGACCAAGCAGGGCTGGGCTGCAGGGCATGGGAGAGGTGGACACAGTGGTCATCCCGGTGAAATGCTGTCCTGGCTGATGGACTGGATGATCCTGACCTCCGAGTGCCCGGGAAGTTTGGTTGAACGGGAGGTTGATTCCTGCGTTAGGTAAGTCAGTGGTTCTAGGACAATGTTTTCCTTACAAGAAGCAAATCACATTGATGTGTGTCAAGGGCCACAGGCTGGCCAAGTCCAAGAAAGGGGACACACATTTCTCTGGGCCAAGAAATACTGCTTTACATTTCATTTCATAGCTGATATATAGCTTATATAGTTGGCGATTTCAAGTATCCAATGGTGGTCCACTGTGAGCCCAGCAGTGACCTTGAGCCACTGAAGTGCCCGTTAACTCATTCAGTCACTTAATAACTGTCTGTGGTGCACGACTGCACACCGGTCTCTGGGGATGCCACCGTGAACCAGCCACCTGCCCCAGAAGAACATCTTAGGGTCCAGTGGGCACATACAGCAAGTAAACAGGAAACTATTCAGCTGGGTGAGAAGTGCTTTGAGAAGGAGAAGAGGGGATGCTATGGAAGGATACAGAGAAGGCCCAACACTGTGGGTCCATTAGCCACCTGGAGGAAGTGAGGCTTTAGGATGCACGAAAAGGCCAAGCAGAAGTTACCCACGAGAGGTTAAAAGAGGAGCCAGATTTGATTCCTCGTCTACAAAGGAGTAGAATCTGACACTGAGCTTTTTACTGCATACAGCATTCTTGTTTCTTACATTTTTTTTTAAATTATAAAATATTTCACCCTGGCTGGATGGCTCAGTTGCTTGGAGCATCATCCCATACACCAAAAGGTTGGGGGTTCAATTCTCAGTCAGGGCACATACCTAGACTGTAGGTTTGGTCCCCGGTAGGGCTTCTAGGGGAGGCAACCAATTGATGTTTCTATCTCTCTCTCCCTTCCTCTCTGAAATCAATAAAAATATATATTTTTTTATTTTTTTAAGTTAGAGCTGTAGATAAAAGCAAGGAACAGATTACACAAGGTCTGGAAGGCAGTGGTAAGGAGTAGGACTTCATCCTAATCGTAATGGGGTAATTCTTGGTGGTTGGAGGAGAGGAATTTCATGGTTCAGTTCTTTACTCAGTCGCTCCAACCACTATATAGAGAATGGAATATTGGGGGGCTGGGTGGAAACAAGAAGCCAGTTCTCCAGTTAGAAGGCTATCATGGTGGTGGCTTGGATTAGGCTGGAGGCTGCCAGTGAAGATTAGATAGAATCTGGTGGATTCAAGATATATTTTGGAAAGAGAACCAACCGGACATGCAATTGGATGGAAAGCAGGGTATAAGGAGAGCGAGAGGAATCAAAAATGACCTTTAAGTTAAATATATATGAACAAGAAAGCATCTACAATTACTTCTCCAACTCTTTATGATTTGCCTTGAAATGTTTAACTTAAACCCTCTCCAGTGAGAAGTGTGAGGGGAAGAGAAGGTCACCAAATCGTGGCTTTCAGAACTGAGACTCTGTATCTTTTCTGGGGGGTCAGTCCTCAGCACCCTTTGATTGGGAAGGAGTCTGGAATCCTTGGTATCTAGCTGCCTCGATGGTTCTCAACCAGTCACATCCAGTTGGCTTCCTGTGGAATAAGGCATTCAGATGTAACTACCACCCATTTTCAGTAGCAGCAGCAAAACTAACATGTATGATATATACTTACTACATCCTGGAATTGAGGAACTTCTCAAGCCCCACAGATGGTGCAGATGGACATCAGAAATCTGACTCTACCTAAGCTTTGTACAGAATTCAAGGCAGGGGCACAAAGCTGATTAAAGTTATAAGACGTCAGAAGCAAAATGAAAAGTCCTGTGTATTATTTTACTGTGCAGACAGTTTAAGATCATGAGTGTTAGTCTGAGCCACACGGTGCTGCCCATTTTCTTCAGGATTCCACTTATCTTTCGATCTTTTGATTAGGGCCCCTGGCTTCTGGGGCCTCCCTAAGGCTTCTCTCTGGTTGATGCCATACTGGGACGAGAAGACGTGGGAAGCTCTTGACCTGACCCTGGCCTTTCTCCTTTCTCCTTTGCTATTTCCTGTGTCCTGTTTTCTTTGTGAGAGCAAATCTTGTTCATACATCCCCAAAAGTACGAGCCTTGGGATAGGAGGAGTATGGAACCTGGGAGAATAAGAAGGAATACAATCCACTTTATATTGAAACAGAATGTTAATTATAGTAGAAACTATTGATGGAATAGCTAACTTACTTGCCTAGATTGTAATCTGGGAGCCAACAGAACTTCATGCAAAGAGCAGAGGCTTAAGGTCAGACAGAGCTGGTGGGACCATCTGAGAGCTGAGAGACTCAGGCAAGTTTACAAAACTTCCAAGCACCCATCTTTCAGGCATTCTGAAATTATCAAACACTTGCTAACTTTCAATATACTTTTGCCTACATGGTTTCACTTCCTATTAATCTTTAGTAAATTCAAGTCTTCCATTGTTGACTAATGCAGCACACCAAAGTTCTTCTTATTACAAGATGTCAACTATGTCTCACCCTGACTTCCCTCATTGGTAGAGCCGCAGTGATGAGTAGAGTCACAAGAGCCTGTCGGGGCTCAGTGGTGATGTCCTAGGTAATGTGAGGACTATGGATACAAGAGTGTTGTAAGGACTGCATACAGCTCCCGACCCTACTCCAGCCTAGTCTCTCTCTCTTTTTCAAATATTTTTATTGATTTCAGAGAGGAAGGAAGAGGGAGGGAGAGAGAGGTCAAAACATCAATGATCAGAGCGAATCATTGACTGGCTGCCTCCTGCACCCCCTCCACTGGGGATCAAGCCTGCAACCCGGGCATGTGCCCTTGACCGGAATCAAACCTGGGACCCTTCAGTCCGCAGCCCAATGCTCTATCCACCGAGCCAAACCAGCGAGGGCCAGCCTAGACTCTTGATGGACAGCAGCTAAGAGTCACTTCTGTTTTTAAGGCCTCGAGATAAGCTGAAGGCAGTTTTGCAAGCGGGTTCTTTCAGTTCAAAGATAAATGTGCTTGTTCTCTAATTCATTCCAGGAATCTCTGAAACATGGCCATCTGTGTGCCTATATTTGAGTTCATATGCAAAAGAAGCCCACCTGTTTATTTGCATTATGCCCACCTCAAAGACAAAAGGCCGTTCAAAGACACCATAAGAACTCTTACTGTGAAACTGAGACAGCAAGCTAGCCTGTGACAGATCCCTAATTGGATCTGGTTTACCAAGTGATTCATTTAACTGCTCCATGGAGCTTGAGAACTCAGGTGCCAAAAGGGCTCAGGCAGCAAATGTCAATATGTGGATGGCAGGTGGAAGGCAGTGGGGCTGGGGAGACTGGTGCAATGAACTGCGCATGCCAGACTTCAGGCACTCAAACTGAGTGGCTTTTCCTTAAACACTATGGAAGGTAAATAAAAATATGTCTACTAGTATAGGCCACCTGTCTGCTACTTCGTTCCAATATACCATTAGCATCTTTTAAAAGTGTTTTGACACGTTCATTTAGAAAATGGTTCTCTGATTTGGAAAAGTATAAAAGGTACAGGAAAAGCTTCCGAGCGAAGGAACAGACAAGGACTTGTGAGGTCTAGAGGTGTGACAGCAAATCTAATCCAGGAGAGCTTTCTGGAGGAGGTGGCTGTGAGCTGGGAGAGATGAAATGCTTCAGTTAAGCAAAGAAGAGAAAAACCTCTCCAGATAAAAGAAATGGAAATGGGCAAAAAGAAGAAAGCTTAGAAAACTTTGGGAAAGTACTAGTAAACAGTCCCATCTTGTTGAAGAAGAGGATACAAAATTTTGGCCTTAAGAGGAAAAAGTATGAAAAATTATCTGAGACCAGATGGTCAAGGCTCTGGACTGCCAAGCTAAGGCGGTTGGCATGTATTGATTGGGGTTGGAAGGTGGACAGGCCAGAAAGCTTTGGAAATGAATTGGCCAATCAGAGAATGGGTTTTCCAGGTGATAAATCTCCTATGCTGACCTCACAGACTTTTTCTTAAGCGTACTTTTTTTCCCCTAGAGAATGTCAATCTGAAAAATCATGCCACTATTCTTAGCGTGTGTTTTTAAAAGTAAACTTAGTCACCATAAATATATACAAGAAAAGGGGCATTAAGATTAGTAGCAAATCCACCACATGTGGCCATCTGTTGCTGTGGCTCTGAGGAGAGATTGGGGGTGGGGG